>CM052704.1:118964156-119053354 GCA_028551405.1 Uromys caudimaculatus
TGGGTGAACGGGGGGTGGGGGGTGGGGGGTGGGAGGTGGAATTCCCTCCTAGAGGCGGGTTGGGGAGGGGATGGGGGGTATCCAAAGAGGAGACTCAGAAAAGGGGAAACATTGGAAATGTATATAAAGTATCAAAAATAAAAAAGGAGGAAAAAAAAAAAAAAAAAAGAAAATGCTGTCTTTTTTCCACAGGATGGTTTTAGTTGCTTTGTCAAAGATCAAGTGACCATAAGTGTGTGGGTTCATTTCTGGATCTTCAATTCTATTCCATTGATCTACCTGCTTGTCACTGTACCAATACCATGCACTTTTTCTCATTACTTGCTCTGTAGTACAGGTTGAGATCAGGGAGGCTGATTCTCCCAGAAGTTCTTTTGTTGTTGAGAATAGTTTTTGCTATCCTGGGTTTTTTGTTATTCCTAATGAATTTGAGAATTGCTCTTTCTAAGTCTATGAAGAACTGAGTTGGAATTTTGATGGGGATTGCATTGAATCTGTAGACTGCTTTTAACAAAATGGCCATTTTTACTATATTAATCTTGCCAATCCATGAGCATGGGAGATCTTTCCTTTTCTGAGGTCTTCTTGGATTTCTTTCTTCAGAGACTTGAAGTTCTTGTCATACAGATCTTTCACTTGTTTGGTTGGAGTCATGCCAAGATACTTTATATTGTTTTTGACAATTGTGAAGAGTATGATTTCCCTAAATTCTTTCTCAGCCTGTTTTTCGAGTATAGGAAGGCTACTGATTTGTTTGAGTTAATTTTATATCCGGCCACTTTGCTGATGTTGTTTATCAGCTGCAGCAGTTCTCTGGTGGAGTTTTTCAGGTCACTTAAGTATACGATAATATCATCTGCAAATAGTGATATTTTGATTTCTTCCTTTCCAATATGTATCCCTTTGACCTCCTTTTTGTTGTCTAATTGCTCTAGCTAGAACTTCAATTCCTATATTTAATAGATAGGGAAAGAGAGGGCAGCCTTGTCTAGTCCCTGATTTTAGTGGGATTGCTTCGAGTTTCTCTCCATTTAGTTTGATGTTGGCTACTGGTTTGCTGTATATTACTTTTATTATGTTTAGGTATGGGCCTTGAATTCCTGATCTTCCAAGATTTTTATCATGAAGGGATGTTGAATTTTGTCAAATGCTTTTTCAGCATCTAATGAAATTATCATGTGGTTTTGTTCTTTGAGTTTGTTTATGTAGTGGATTACATTGATGGATTTCTGGATATTGAACCATCCCTGCATCCCTGGGATGAAGCCTACTTGATCATGATGAATGATCATTCTGTTGTGTTCTTGGATTTGGTTTTCGAAAATTTTATTGAGTCCTTTTGCATTGATATTAATAAGGGAAACTGGTCTGAAGTTTTCTTTCTTTGTTGAGTCTTTGTGAGGTTTTAGTATCAGTGTAACTGTGGCCTCATAGAAGGAATTGGGTAGTGTTCCTTCTGTTTCTATTTTGTGGAATAGATTGAAGAGTATTGGTATTAAATCTTCTTTGAAGTTCTGATGGAATTCTGCACTGAACCCATCTGGTCCTGGGCTTTTTTTTGGTTGGGAGACTTTCAATGACTGCTTCTATTTCTTTAAGCATTATGAGACTGTTTAGATGGTTTATCTGATCCTGATTTAACTTTGGTATTTAGTATTTGTCTAGAAAATTGTTCATTTCATCCAGATTTTCCAGTTTTGTTGAGTATAAGATTTTGTAGTAGGATCTGATGATTTTTTTGAATTTCCTCAGAATCTGTTGTCATGTCTCCCTTTTCAATTCTAATTTTGATAATTTGGATACTGTCTCTGTGCCCTCTGGTTAGTCTGGTTTATCTATCTTGTTGATTTTCTCAAAGAACCAGCTCTTGATTTTGTTTATTCTTTGTTTAGTTCTTTTTGTTTCTACTTGGTTGATTTCAGTCCTGTGTTTGATTATTTCCTGCCTTCTACTCCTCTTGGGTTTATTAGCTTCTTTTTGTTCTAGAGCTTTCAGGTGTGCTGTTAAGCTGCTAGTATATGCTCTCTCCAGTTTCTTTTTGGAGGCACTCAGAGCTATGAGTTTTCTTCTTAACACTGCTTTCATTGTGTCCCATAAGTTTGGGAATGCTGTACTTTCATTTTCATTAAATTCTAGGAAGTCTATAATTTGTTTCTTTATTTCTTCCTTGACCAAGTTATCATTGAGTATGGCATTGTTCAGCTTACATGTGTATGTGGGCTTTCTGTTGTTGTTGTTGTTGTTGTTGCCATTGAAGACCAGCCTTAATCTATAGTGATCTGATAGGAGGCATGGGATTATTTCAATCTTCTTATATCTGTTGATGTTTCTTTTGTGACTGATTATATGGTCAGTTTTGGAGAAGGTACCATGAGGTGCTGAGAAGAAGGTATATTCTTTTGATTTAGGATGAAATTTTTTATAGATATCTGTTAAATTCATTTGGTTCATAACATCTGTTAGTTTCACTGTGTCTCTGTTTAGTTTGTGTTTCTAAGATCTGTCCATTGATGATAATGGGGTGTTGAAGTCTCCTACTATTATTGTGTGAGGTGCAATGTGTGCTTTGAGTTTTAGTAAAGTTTCTTTTATGAATGTTGGTGCCCTTGCATTTGAAGCGTAGATGTTCAGAATTGAGAGGAGTTCTTGGTAGATTTTTGCTTTGATGAATATGAAGTCCTTTCTTATCTTTTTTGATGACTTTTGGGTGAAAGTCGATTTTATCCGATATTAGAATGGCCACTCCAGCCTGTTTCTTGGGACCATTTGCCTGGAAAATTGTTTTCCAGCCCTTTACTCTGAGGTAGTCTTTGTTTTTTTATCATGGAGGCATGTTTCCTGAATGCAGCAAAATGCTGGGTCCTCTTTATGGATTCAGTCTGTCAGTCTGTGTCTTTTTTATTGGGGAATTGAGTCCATTGATGTTAAGAGATATTAAGGAATAGTGATTGTTGGTTCCTGTTATTTTTGATTTTTTTTTAATGTTTGTGTGGCTCTCTTCTTTTGAGTTTGTTGAAAGATTACTTTTTTGCTTTTTCTAGGGTGTAGTTTCCCTCCTTGAGTTGTTGTTTTCCATTTATTATCCTTTGTAGGGCTGCGTTTGTGGAAACATTGTGTAAATTTGGTTTTGTTATAGAATATTTTGGTTTCACCATCTATGGTAATTGAGAGTTGTGCTGGGTATAGCAGCTTGGGCTGTCATTTGTGTTCTCTTAGGGTCTGTATGAGTTCTGCCCAGGATCTTCTAGCTTTCATAGTCTTTGGTGAGAAGTCTGGTGTAATTCTGATAGGTCTGCCTTTATATGTTACTTGACCTTTTTCCCTTACTACTTTTAATATTCTTTTCTTGTTTTGTGTATTTGGTGTTTTCACTATAATGTGATGGGAGGAAATTCTTTTCTGGTCCAATCTATTTGGAGTTTGGTAGGCTTCTTGTATATTTATGCTCATCTCTTTCTTTAGTTTAGGGAAGTTTTCTTCTATAATTTTGTTGAAGATATTTACTGGTCCTTTAAGTTGGAAATCTTCACTCTCTTCTATACCTATTATCCTTAGGTTCTGTCTTCTCATTATGTCCTGGATTTCAAGGATGTTTTGGGTTAAGAGCTTTTTGCATTTTGCATTTTCTTTGACTGTTGTGTCAATGTTTTCTATGGTATCTTCTGCACCTGAGATTCTCTCTTCTATTTCTTTCCTATGTTTTCTAACTCAGGGTTGTTTCCCTTTGTGATTTCTTTATTGTTTCTATTTCTATTTTTAGTTCCTGGATGGTTTTGTTCATTTCCTTCATCTGTTTGATTGTGTTTTCCTGTAATTCTTTAATGGATTTTTGTGTTTCCTCTTTAAGGGCTTTTAGTTGTTTACCTGTGTTCTGTTGTATTTCTTTAAGGGAGTTATTTATTTCCTTCTTAAAGTCTTCTATCATCATCATGAGAAATGATTTTAAATCTGAGTCTTCCTTTTCTGGTGTGTTGGGGTATCCAGGGCTTGCTGTGTTCGGAGAACTGGGTTCTGATGATGCCAATTAGCCTTGATTTCTGTTCCTTATGTTCTTGCCCTTGCCTTTCGCCATCTGCTTAACTCTGGTGTTAGCTGGTCTTACTCACTCTGGCTGTGGCTTGTCCCTCCCGCAAGCCTCTGTGTGAATACTCCGTGAGAGGAATTTGCGTTTGGAGAGCTGTGGCACAGGGTCAGCTCTGGGGGGCAGTCAGAAACAAGAAGGATCTTGTCCCCAGCTGTCTCTTGGTTCCTGTGTCCTGATGGCTCTACAACGGTCTCTCTTGATACAGTGAATTTGAACAGAAGTGGTGGTCTTGCCTGTGCTTGAAGGTGTGTTGGCTACTCCTGGGATACCAGCTCTCTCCTGGAACTATTTGAGTATGGAGTCCTGTGCCACAGGATCAGCTCCCCAGCCACCAAAAGAAACCAGAAGACCACTCCTCAGTCACTGCGTACTGGGATTCCAGGTGGGTCCCTCTGAGCAGGCAGGCTTATCCACACTCCTGGGAGTCTAGCTTTCTCCCAGCACTATTTGGCTATGGAGCCCTGTGGCACAGGCTGAGGTCCCCAGCCACAGATGGAAACCAGAAGTCTCTTGTCCCAGGCTTTTTCTCAGTCCCTGTGTCCCGAGGGCCTGTGAGGCTAGTTTTCTTCTGGCACTATTGGCTATGGAGCCCTGGTGGCCCAGGCAGAGGTCTCCTGCCACAGATGGAAATACAGATGGAAGTTTCCTGTCCCTGGCTTTTCCTCAGTCCCTGTGTCCCGAGGATTCCAGGTGGATCCTGCTGAGCAGTGATGCTAGTCTTAACCCCACTCACGGCTTTTCCACACTCCTGGGAGGGTAGCTTTCTCCTGGCACTATTTGGCTATGGAGTCCTGGTGGCCCAGGCAGAGGTCTCCCGCCACAGAGATCTCCACAGAGCTCTTAACACCAAACAATGGTCAGCAGCAGCTGTGAATGAAAGTCCAATGATCTAGCAGTTGCTCGGTCCCACAAGGTAAGCAGGCAAATGCCTTCTTCCAATGTCCTTATGTAAGTCTCCAGCAGAAGGTGTGGCACAGATTAAAGGTGGGTACCACCATACCTAGATCTGGGACTTGCTTTGTCTTAGGCTGACCTTGAACTCAGAGATCTCCTTGCTTCAGTCTCCTGGGATTAAGGGCGTGTACTACTTTGCCGGAACCTAAGCTTTTCATGGCCCCTATGCCCCAAGATCTCCATGCCAAGATCCAGGTCAGAAACTTGTGTCTTCCAGACTCAAGATCTGGATCACAAGTGAACCTTCTAATTCTGGATTGTAGTTCACTCCAGATATAGTCAAGTTGACAATCAAGAATAGCCACTACAGATATAAAAATGTTAAATTAAAAAGGGAATGATGATTTGATTATAGAAGATATGGCTTGCACTACATACATAATTCGTTCTGACTCTTTGCAATTTTCAATAGAGGATATGTATTTTACCAGTGAATGATCTGATGGCACATAGACAATTCCTCTGGACTGTGGAAGAGGAGAGACATCACACCAAGGACAAAGTGAAAGAGTAGCAGGAACCTGTAACAGGAGCATCCTGCTGGTGAAACCACAGGACGAGATGAGTCATTTCGAAAGCACTAAGGACAATTTAAATATAATTTCAAAGAGAGACGTCGCAGGAGATAGTCTTCTTGCTGGACCAGATGGTGTAACATTAGCAGATGACATTGGAAGGACTGAGCTACTATTTTGCTTCTGTTTTCTCAATCAGGAAAAAATGATATTCAAACTGCAAAGGTAGGACCAACAAGGGAATCCAAAACTGACAAGCAAGAGATAATAAGAAAGCACTTAGCTGCTCAGTGAGGTCACATTACCAGAGAGAGCTGCATTACCTCCCTCAGGACTGACATCCTGTGTCACTGGATGTCAGTGTCCACCACACTTACGGAATGTGTCTGTCCTCCTCTGTGGCTGCTGCCATTTTCCAGGACGACCCTTCATCTTTTCTCTATAGAAATGGGTTTAAGTCCTTTAGCCACTCTGTCTGGCTCTGCCCTCTCTCCTAACTAAGAGCAGCTTCCACATAGCTTCTGCAATGAACTTTCTCAAAAGACCAAGAGCATGACCATCCTTCTGTAGATCTTTCTAGAGAACATGATTCTTGGGGTGTTCTAAGTGGGCTTTCCCATTGCAGACTTGGTGAGGCCCTTCTGACACCTTCTTTTAGTATTTGATCTTTCCTTTCACAGAGCACAGGACCTTGCTGAGCAGCTCTGCTCAGTGGTCTAGTGTGTTCCTGTGCATTCCAGCATGCTGCCTTTCCTAGTTTGCCTGAGCTTTGGTTTTAGTCACTTTGTTCATGCTAACCCTTCTTAGCATTCATTCTTTGTTTTGAAGTAGAAAATGTTTCTATACTATGAATCTTTCTTTTTTATTTCTCAAAATAATTGAGTATTATTTATGTGAATTCAAATCCCGTGAGCCAAGTGATCTACTGACATAATTTTAATTGTTATTAAATAGCTCAGCATTGATACATACTTTAGGAAATTCATAAGAAATAAGATATTTTAATATTTTTGATTTGTAGGATTATATTTAATATTTCTAAAGTAAAATATTTAATAAAAACTTAAATATAACATAGATTTAAGGAGTAAGAATTATCTTCTTGTTCCCTGCTATATTTTGTATTCTATTCCCTGTAATTGGAGTGAATCAGTTCTGTACATGTCTGTGTGTATGCAAGCATATCTATATCTGAATATGTGTGTTAGCCCACACGTCAGCTCATGCAATTTACCTCATTCTTTTAAAAGTGACAAAATATTCCTTAGAACCTATGACACCATAATATAGCAAAAGAATGAATATGAGCAAAGGAAAGATTGTTGTTCACATCGTGGTCCTAATTCTGCTGTGCTAATTCTTCATGAGGCTTCTGGGTGAGCAGAAGAAAGCTGGGCACCACTTAAATCATTTTTGTTTCTCAACCCATTTCAGCTTTCTTAAAGCTTGCAAATTGTAAGTTCCTGTCTTTGGTGACAGTGACTCTTTCAATTTCATATCAGGGACTTTCAAAAATGTTTTCCACAAACTTTAGAACCAAGTGTTAGGAAGCACAGAAGTCCAATATGCAAGGACTTCTAAAGAGGAAGAAGCTCTCTTGCCAACTCATGACACTGTTTCCTCTCAGACTTCTCTAAGACGGAATGCTTGAACTGCTTCCTGACTCAAAAATACATGGAACTAACTTGTTTGATGTGGTCATATATTTTTATTAATGAGGGGATATCCATCAATAAATGTGTCTCTAACTATGCATTGATCTTACATTGGTTCTCATTTCCATATCTCTTAAGGCAAAAAAAGACTTACTGAATAAATGGCTATTAAACAGATGCATGTGATGCTGAGGCTAAAAGTCTGAAAGAATTGTAGTTTGAAATTATTCTGGCAAGGCATAATAATAAAGCCAACAAGAACAGGACTACAGGGATCATAACCAGCTCAGGAGGGCTGTGTTCAAGAATGCTGGCAGGTGCCTTTCTGCCCAGTCACCAGCATGTGATCCACCATAGATTACATTGAATTTAGTGTCTAGCCCTGAGGATACTGATTTCATACCGTTCAGAAAGCAGACTTCAGTGGAAGGCATCCTCTCATGTCACATGTTCTGCTTTAGCAAGTACATTTACAAACTGAAACATGTTTTGTGAATTACAGGTAACAAGAAGGACCCCACAAATACGTCTGAAGAGACATAGCAAAAATAAATGGGTATGTATCTCCTTAAAGGGAAGAGAAATGCAAAAATAAATCACAGCTCTCTAAATGTTTGAAAATCTGTCTTTAATGCAGAAAGTATACTGTGTGTGGTGGTCTGGATGATGGAAGGAAGTCGTTACGACTAAGGTCACTCACTACACAGAATGTTAGCATATAGAAAATCATTGAAATAAAAAAAAACCCAAATTTACAAATTAAAGAAGCTGTGAAAAGCAGTGAGTTGTCATGTTACAAGAGGAAACCACTTCATCCATGGAGGTAATCCACTCTCTGTTGATTTTCCTGGATTTAGAATCACCTAAGAGAAACATCTCTGAGATGTTTCTATGAGAGTTTCTCCAGAGATTAATTGAGGAGGGAGAATCCACCTGGAATTGAGTACCGCTGTTCCATCAGTTGATTTTCTATACTGATTTTAAAAACCAGGAAGGATTCCTGAATTCATCTCTCCCTCTAATTCTCCTACAATGACAGCACACGGTGAGAGCACCGTACTCTTCCTGACATGATGCAGACCCTCTTCCCTTCACAGTGTCACACAGGGATCCTCAAATATTAGCTAAAATGAACCCTTTCTTCCCTTGCTTTTATCATGTATTCCGTTACTGCACTGAGAAAAGTAACAAACACATTTTGTCATTTTCAATTACCTCCTTCATGACTTTTTATAAACCTAAAGTCATTAAGAGAGCACAGGTCATAATGCACTTTTCATGCACTCCTTAAGTCTTTGATATGAAGTATTTCGTTTAATCATAGTAACAATCTTGTCTGCTGGGTAAGATTATTATTATCCCTAATGCTTAGAAGCATCTCATAATGTATCTCTAATTCTGCTTTAAGTCTTCATAACCTAGGCCCCCTTCTGTGTTCCTCCTTGTAAACTTCACGATGCCCATATCTGGAGCATGCACTCTATTTTAAAACACATCACCTTTGAACAAATTGAAATCCATGACTGCCAGTGAGTGCATCTTGTCCTTTAATGAGTGCCAGTGCTATATTTGGTGGCTGTTTATTAAGCGTCTTCACATCATTGAATGTTCTAAGAATAACAGCTGCAGGTGCTCCTGAGTTAGAGACCACAACTGCTTCTGTGACCCTTAGAGTCTGTTTCTGAAAAGGTACTTCCCATGTTAACTGAATTCTTTCTGTTTCGGCTTGCACACGGTGGTAGTTGAGCAATAATTCCAGCAGGAATGCATGCTACAAAGAGGTGATGGTTTCAAATTATTCTCTGTCAATTATAAGCTACATTGCCCTTGGGCTAGATCTTAATCTATCTAGGTATAATTTTCTTCACCTAGAGAAATATGAGAATAGTGCGAACATTCAGCACGGTAACATAAATGAAATAACGCCGAACTGCAGGGACAATTCCATAAGGAAACGCACAGGAGGTTCTTAGGGCAGGAAGTGACACATGGTAAATGCTAGATAAATGTTAGCCATTCCTGTGATGACAGAGAGGATGACACCTGCCAGTGTGATGCTCTAGATCCATAGGAAGCAGCAAACATATGTACACCCGTGCACAGTCCAGATCAACACCGCTGTGCTTACATGTCTGCAGTGCAGTTAACGGAATTCTAGTACTGAAATCATTTCTTAAAAATATTGTATCCAAAATGTGTAGTTCTCAGTATTGAGTGCTGTTCCATGAATCTCTAAAAATTCTCATCCCCAATGAATCTCTTAATGACACCCAGAGCTGCTCAGCAGTCATTCACTGGCCTGGCAGCTTGAGGGTCGAGGGTGCAGGGTCTTTAGGTGCTGGGCACTTCAGCATTTAAGCCTCATCCAGTCAATTTAAGACTACAGCGATTTGTTCTCTCCTTGGAGACAAGACACAGCAGGCTCTTATCAGGCAGTTATCCCCAGGGAAGAACACTTCCTCCAGGACAAGCTGGCCAACCACATCCAAAAAGGGCAAGTGAGGGACAGTCCCCTATGTCTCCTGTGTGAACGCCAAGGCTTATGAAAAGGCCTTCAGAGTGTCATGATAAAGAGTGGAAAATAACACAAAGGAGCGTGTGTGGGATGATTTAGCAGACAGCTGGGCCACTGTGGTTGGTCGTCAGAATCTTGAGTGGTTTCTTAAACCTTATGGCCAGAGCAGGAAAGAATTTTGAGCAAAAGGCAACAGCCTTGGGAAGGTCATCTTCTCAGATATATACTTGCACTGTCAAGAATTTCAGACATGGAACTTCAGTAATCTATTTGTATGCAAGGAAGAAACAAAGATAAAAGCCCAGGCCTCCTCCCCTTTCCCAAAGGCTCCAAACATTTAAGAAAAAGTGGCAGTAGGTTCAACGTTTAAGATGTTACTCTGATCTCTGTAGGACTTTTTGAATTTCTTTATTAGCATCTCAAATCACTTTTTTAATGGCCCATTTTATGTGGGCTTATACAAGACTTGAATAATTTAAATAAAACAATTCTGACATTTGTTTGAACTATGCTTTTCAATCTATTAATTAAAAGCAAGCCACAACTACAGTGTAAAGAGATATGAGACTAGGCTTTGTATACTTTGAAGAGGACTTCTTTAAAGCATGTGTTAAGAAGACAATGGTAGAAAACACCTGGAAATTAGGATGTGTTTATAGCTCATGTTAAAATTTTTGCCTGTAGAACATAAACAAAGGGAAATTTATTAAATAGTGTAAGCATAATTATCTCACAATCTCAAATTTTAAATAATTTATATGTGCTAACTTTATTGCTAGAGATAGATTTATTTCAGAGGTTAAAATGCCTAGAAAATATCAGGCATATGAGGGCATTAGTAAAGTGGTAAGCTTGAGAGGAGAGTTCAGCTTTCTTTTATAGAACATTAAAATAAAAAATACGGGACTTTTATATACTTACAAGATTGGATAATGGAAGAGGTAATTTTAATCAAATTCTGCCTGCATGGTATTGAGCAAGATATAAAACAATTAATATTTTTCTATGAGCTAATTTTTTAAATTTTAGCCCTAATGAAGTAGAGCTTTTGGGCACCGTCAAGCCACTGTCTTGACAAATGATATGAGAAGACCATGAGCTCCACTTTCATTTCTACAAACACTTATTGTCTTCTATCTACCACATGCTGACTTCTCTGCTACTTGCTGTGGGGTGGCCAATGTATTTCATGTATTCCAGGATGGAGCGTATGTTCTATGAGGGGAATTTGATGGGTATTCAGCTAACTTTGCAAGGGGCAGACAAGCAGGGCCCAAAAGAAGTATGAAAGTCTTAAAGAAATGACCAGGTCGGCCAATCAAATGTCTCCTCTGTAGACAGGGAGATGAGCTTCAGAGTACATGCTTACATTAAGGTCATGCTGTGTATTAGCACACATGAAGACTGCAAGTTCAGTCGTTTAGGATGAAGTAAAGAGCTCTTTTGGATTTAAATTGTACTTCCCAACGTTTGAGAGTTAAACAACTTTGTTATTGGACATCAACAGCTTAATAAAAGAATATAAAACATACTAAAAGTCCTTCTGAGAAGTGAAGAATATAAAGAATATATTAAACATTTGCCAACTAATATCTTTTTTACAAGTTTCTAACACCATATTCTTGATTTGAGACATTTTACAAAGGACTATAAAATTCAACATTGTCACTTGAGCAAAGTAACAATCTTCCAAGTCAAGAAGACTATTTATATTGTCCAAAAAAATATCTGAAATAATACTTGAACTCATGCAAAGAGTGGTTGACAATCTCTTAAAAACTTTGCCAACCTGCACATGAGTGTCTTTTCACTGCCTGAATATTGACATGGGCAAGTCTAAAATAGCAATATTGTATTAATAATTCTGTATCTACTTCAAATTATAATGCATCTGCAAACATGAAAATAATAAAAGTATCATATGTCCTTGTATACATCTTTACAATGTACATTCTGCATGAAAATAATCTTAATCTTATTAATTTATTAATCATTAATTCATTCTTTAAAGAAGTCTGATCTCAGTTTAGCCATTAGACAGCATTGACTAATAAAGAGTCCTTCTGGAGGTGATTTCCTGCTCTATACATCTCAGTTTATCTCTGTATATTACTTCAAATGATCTGGGCTGTCACCAGCCTTAGAATGTATTATGGAATAAAACACTAAGTGAGAGCAGGACTTCTTTAGTCTTCTCATCAGTTAGTGTATTTTCCCTGCATTCTGTGTAGAAGGCAGCATGGGTTACTGGCATCAAGAGTCCTACCCATGGTACAGAGAGGTCATTACTGACCTCTATTGGGGCCTGTGGGTCTTGCAAATGAGTTTTGAAGTGTTTGGTTGGTTCTGTAGCAAAGGACAGAAGCTTGACATGTTTGAGACATGATAATCGGTGTCTCATACACATTGGTTGAACCTGGAGTTAGATTTCTTTAAAGGCAGGAAATTCCAACTCTGCTATGTAACCTTCTGGGGAGCTGTCTTTCTTCAGGTTTGGCATAGAACTTATCTCAATTTACCCCAGGCCTAAATTCAGAGGAACATTTATATAATCCCTTTTAGTAGACCTGTGAACATTACAAAGGGAGCTAAATTTAGACTAAAAGATTGATAAGTCACTCCACAATTGTGTGTTTCATTATCCTTTTCCTTTCTGGAGAAAACAGCAAGCACAGAGAATCAGGCCAGAGTTCATATCTTTACACAAAAACTCACTAGTATCTCTGTATCTTCCTTTTGCTTTTCATTACACTCGTTTTTTTTTTTTTGTTGTTGTTGTTGTTGTTCTATAACTAGGTTATGTATTTACAATTCCCAAACTGTCTTGCAAATGTCCATTTGCTTTTTCTTCAGCTCATTTCTGAGGAGGTGTCTAAACATGGACAACACTGTCCTCTCTCTAATGTGAGTGGGGCTGACATCAGCTCTCTGTTATCACACTCTGAGAGCCACATCCCAGTAGGACTTGGATCTCCTGCATTTTCTTGAACTGTAACAGATGATGGCTGCCCTCTAGTGACAAGACATCCCTGTTCTTTTTATATAATTGAAATCCGAATGTATAAAACAGATAAGATATCCTGTTTTCTAGTCACACAGTGAGGCATTAAGAAACCTTAATTAAGAGAGTGATATAAAGACATATAAATATATATTTAATTATGATGACTGTTATGCTTTAAAAAGTACACAGATACAATACAATATTTACATATATGTGTTTAGACATTTTAAATCATACAACAGTACCAATATAAACTTCTCCAAAAGTCAAACTTCATCTAATTTACTGTAAGTTAAATAAACCTTTCCAATATCATAGAGCAAAGGGAAGAATTTTTTAACGCACAAAGGCTAATACATAACCACTCTGCTTACTGAATCCTTCTTCTATCTCCTGAAGAATTCTCTGTCATACTTTCCCTGACAAAGAGAACACACTTTGTTCATTTGACAAGCAATTTGTATTTCTAACTAGCTTCAGAACAATTACTTTTTCCCTAATTGCTGAAGTGTCTAGGACTGTATTTAGATGGCCACACATGCCTGAGTGCAATGGGCCACATTTAAAATTCAACCAGCAAGACTGTCACTGCCCCAATCAATAGTAGGAAAGCACAAAAATGCAGACCACCAGGCAAGTTAGCCTTCTCATTTCACATCAGCTACAAGGTGCAGCCTGGCAGTGTTTGATTTAATTAATTTCAAATTAAAGAAAGGGAAACAAAGAAAGAAAAGAAAGAGTGCGCTTTGGCCTGCAGCTGATAGAGCTGAATCAGAAGAAAGCTCATTGCAAATCAGCCTGGAATGAACTCACTTCAGTGATGGTTGAAAGAAAAGCAAATCATTCATCACTGCACACTTCATTTTCACCTGTCCAAAACTAAAGACATTTTCTTCAATGGGTAAATAATTTTTTAATATAAAGTATTTAAAATGACAACAAATACAGACAGTGCTTTGAATTAAAAGCAATTCTTACACACTGGCAGTATGAGTTCAAATTGATCCAGTTAGTATGTAAATCAACATGGATGATCTTCATCCAACTAAAAGAGACATGCCTTGTGGCTCAGCAACAAGTCTCCTGGTGTTTACCTGAAAGACGACATGTCAGCAGAGTACCGAGCACCAGCACTCACGTGATTATTTCTGTAGTAGTCAGAATAGGGAAGATATGGGTCAGCCTAGAGGTCCATCAGTGAATGGATAGATAAAGAAAATATATTCACAAAGGAGTTTTGTTTAGCTATAAATAATAATGAAATTATGTCACTTACTGGATAGTAGATCACATTGAATTACAATGAAACATACATGAGAGAGAGGGAAGGAGATAATTAGAGATAGCACAGATCGCTGAGTGTATTAAAACTAAACACATTATTAGAGGAAAGAAATAAGTGGAGAGCTGACAGCATTACAGAATAGAAATGTATGGTAGATGCATAAGTGAATCAATGACTGAGAGTGGAGTGATGCTCTTTGTGGATTTCTGGGAGCTTTTGTCACACACACACACACACACACACACACACACACACTGGGAAAATGAGAATGATTTCATGGCATCATTATAAAAGTAAGAAGAGCTAGCACAGATAGGGAAGGGTCCATGCTAAGCCTTGCCCACATCACATAGCCAGCATTTTACAGAGATCAGAAGGCAGGGCAGAAGACCAAGTTAATAAGAGCCAATCAGATTAAGTAAAATCTCTGCAATTCAAACCTTGACACCTAAGCTACTTCCTTAGGTGCTTCCTTCCTGCTTTGAAGAGGCTTCAACACTCTTTCTCTTTATTCGTGTCTGTCTGTCTGTCTGTCTGTCTCTGTCTCTGTCTTTCTGTTTGTCTCTGTCTCTCTGTGTGTATGTCTTTCTTTCTCTCTCTGTCTCTCTCTCTCCCCCTCTCTATCCCTCTCTAATACTTGAATAGTCCCAAAGAAAAGACTTCCTTCATACACAAATTCTTCAGAACTAGGTAATTAAAAAACATAAAACAAAGTCATTTTTACTGATCACTCCACATGGAAACTCAAAGACCAAAGAACCTCCTCACGAGAGGACAACCTGATTTTAATCTCAGGACACAAGGGAAACGAGAGTATTGAGACCTGAACACTGTCCTCTGATCTCCACATACTTGCCATGACACATCATTTCTACACTTGCACACACATGTCTCACCCCCACTTCTTTCTATCATATACATTCATATGCTCTTTCTCTATGTCTCTTTCTGTCTTTCTTATTCATAGTAACTAGCAATAATATAATTGAAATATTGGTTATTCTTTAAAAACAATATATATATATATATATATATGCTTAAGAAAAGAATATATATTACTAGACAAATATAGAGTATTGAATATTGGATATACACATTTTTATTCCTATGTAAACTTTAGTCAAATAGCACTAAAGTATACACTTATAACACAATGCAAATGGAAGATGACAATAAATCCAGGTAGTAAGGAACCACTGATACGCATGAGAAATGAGTGCTGCGCCAGCTTGTAAAAGTTAATTTCACACAGAAGAACTCTTTAGGGCTCTCGGATGAAGAAAAAAAGAAATATTTCCTGATATAAAATGAAATGCTAAAACTAGGAGGACTCTTTGAGAAACAAAACAATGGACACCTCGGATTGCGTATCATTTTGTAGAATAAAAGATCTCCTCATTACAACACAGGGAAAAATAAGTTTATTCTTCGGGGATGGTGACATAATTTAGACAGTTTGCTTTTAGACAACCTGGGAATTTAAAATAAAGTGTGCTGCTAAGGATGGAGTTGCTTTCTTCTCTATCATTTGTTGTCACGATTTGAGTATAAAGAGTCCCAGCACGCCAGTGGCTAAGAGGTGGCTGACCTTAGAAGACATGCATGGGTCTTCAGCTGAGGAACTGCCAAAGACTGTCTTCACAGGTTTCCCTTAGTGAAGTTAAGTGTTAACAAGATTAACAAACTCTGAAATTTCAGTCTGTTTTTTTCAGGATAACACAACCTTTGACTAAACATATGGAAGGTACAGTAGTTAGTAATAGCTCCATTCTTGATGCAGATGCTGGCTAGTTACTAGGTCCAGTTCATAGAATGGAGCCATTATGCATAATTACATATCAGGTTAAAACATATTATTATTCTTTGATAATATATGTTCATATATATATGTATATGTGTGTGTGTGTAAATATATACATATATATATACATATATATACACACACACAAACACATATACATATATATATTACGTAAGATATAAGGAATGAGGAATAGTCAAAATAAACCCAGTTAGCTCCTAAAAGTGGGCATGGGTGGTCCTTAGGTGAGTCCTTCCTTTAACTTCATCACTAGCTTTATGAATAACAAAAAAATTTAAATGTCAGTTGAGAGTAGGAAAAGTAAGGTCTACAGGAAAATGTAAAGGTATTAATGTCTTATGTTTACAACCCTTCCTAGTGTATGCTATTTTGTTGTGGAAGCTACACAAAGACAATAATTTGAATCTTAAGGAATTTCCACTAAAAGATTTAAGTCTTCACTGTTTGAACTAAGCATTCCTGTTCTTCCCTTTTTATGAGTTTACACATTCCAAAGGTGCTTCCTATATTTCTGTGGTATATTTTCATGGAATTCTCCACAGGGAGTTTTGCAAATCTTTTATGTGTATCATTTGTCATCTGCACTCATGTCCTGTGATGACCATGATTCTCTGCTCTCAGATTTTGCTCTCTTTTTTTGGTCAGATGTTACAGGGATTCATTCACTTTTGATCTAGAAAGAACTTAAATATCTCTTCCTTTTTAAATATTCCTGTAAGAAGGATTTCCATTGGTGCTTCATCTCTGTAATATATCAGATCTGAAGAAAAGAAGGGGCAATAATGGTACTACCTTCTCTTTAGATCATTTTCCAAAGTGTACTTATTAGATAAGATAACTCTCCTTTTGGGTACAATATTTGAGGAGACAGAGATAGGTTTGGACACATCGATATATCTCATTTCTCTTCTTTATAGGGTGATAGGGGAAAGAAAACTCATCCCAAATAAGTCAGAAAAGAAAGAAAATAGTAATGGGCAATTTCTGAAAATGTAAATATTTGCAACAACATCAAGAAAATGAATGGGGAGATCAATTTCTACATGTCCATATTCATTACAAACAAGCTTCAAATTTGACTATTCAAAATACAATTAATAGAAACAATGACACAATTTGAAGAATAAGTGGAGAAAGACTGGGGAAAGAGTTTCTGTGGGTATTGATAATTGTAAACCTGGCTGCATTTAGAATCACCATGGAACCCTAACCCTGGAGTGGGGCAGTTAACATGCTTTCAGGAACATTAAACTAAGATGAGAAGATTCAGCCTAAGCCATTGCAGAGGTGGAGATCCTGATCCAAACACAAAGGAAACATTTTCTGGGCATCGTCATTTATATCTCTGATTCCTGACTATACATGCAATGTTAGCAGCCACCCCACACTCTTGGCACATGTCTTTTGTAGCATCGCAGACCATATCCTGTCCCTCCTGAGGCATAATCAACCTTTCCATCCTTTAATCACCTTTACCATATATTTTGGCATAAGAATGAGTAAGCGACTAACATAGTTACAGAAAAATCAACACTTCTTAATAAGAATAAAACACAAATATCATTCAAAATAGTAAAAAAATGAACAGATATAGAGCATCTTATAGGGTAAAAACAAATTGGGTACTACGGCATGAAAAATGCCAGGTTTGCATCTTAAGCACAGAAAATGCCAACACTAAAGCCAGTGTCAGTGAAAAGAATGGAAGGATGTGAACTCGTGTACTTCTTCCTCTATTGTAGTCAACCAGTCCCAGTTCATGCTCGGGACTGAACACATACTGAAGAAACAAGATAATCTAACCAAATCCGTGAATCCAACAAACCCAAAAAGCCCTAAGGAGAAGCTGGGATATGAAGCAGCAACCCTGAATCTTGAGCTTAAAACTCGTCAGCAGTTTTGGAAGGCTCCTGGGGCATACTAGAAGAATGAAACTTCAAAGGTGGTTATTAAAGTACCCCATGTTAAAGACTGGGTACAAAGAACACTACAGAAATTCTAACTTAGGAAGAGGAAACCTTTATCAACCGATTAATGGCAGAAAACATGCAAACAGTGAGAAAGTTTAGCTGTCTTGTGTCCCGGGGCACTCCTTTCTGGTAGTATTGGATTGTAATATTACAATACAGGGGTACTGGAGTGTAAGGAATGTGTTTTGCCTGGGCGGAAGTCTTACATTTTTACTGAGGAAAGCCTACAAACACAAGTAATAGAATCAGGGTCAGAGGTCAGGGTCTTCTAGTTTGGGAAAGCCACAGGTACACCTCTCTATCCCACAGGAACCCTAGCATGGCTGCAATGAAGGAGGGCCATGGACTTTGCCATCTTGAAGGCTAACTCTATTCAGTTATACTTAGAAAGCAGAAAACAGAGTACAAAATTGTTTTTTAGCTTTAAATTTTACTGTTGTTTAGCTTGTTGCATTGTAGGCTTATTTGTAACTCACAACCTATTTCTCACTTTAATGCCCCGCCATTCCTCCTCCTCCTCCTCCTCCTCCTCCTCCTCCTCCTCCTCCTCCTCCTCCTCCTCCTCCTCCTCCTCCTTTGTCTCCCTCCCTCCCTCCCTCCCTCCCTCCCTCCCTCCCTTTCTCCCTTTCTCCCTTTCTCCCTCTCTCCCTCCCCCCTCTGTACCACAGGACAATGTCAGGTGTCTTCCTCTATTTTTCCACCTTGTATCACTTTAGATGGTGCCTCTCTCTCCTCTCTCTCTCCTTGAACACTATGTGCTCCAAGTTGGCTAATGATCTGAGATCCTCCTGTGTCCTATCTCTACACTCTGTACACTCTCCTGGAGACCAGTTGCCTGCAAGTTCTCACTCATGTTCCACCACTGGGAAACGGCACATGCTCTATTTTGTTGTGAGTGCTCAAATCTGAATTGAGGTTCTCATCCATCCTTGGTAGACACTTTACCACTGAGATATCCTCCTATTTTATATTTCTTTAAAAGTCAATGTTCCAAAGTAGGACTGTTTATCCAAAGGGTTTTTCACTAGTGTCTTGTGCAAGCACATATTTGAGTTTACAACTCCATACCTAGCAACTTTTTTGTCTTGGAACGAATTGTTCTATAATGCACCTGTATTTTACTTAGATCATATTGGATGAGATTATAAGTTTTAGCTTTTTGTTGTTGTTTTTCTGTTTATTTGTTTTACTAACTGCTAGAATGTGATGAAAGCCTGAAGGGTACTGGATTGTAGTGAGTGTGTTTTGTCAGGGAGATAGTCATATGTTTTGGTCTCAGATGTTGACTAATATGTTCAGAATGCTTACCCATTTGAAGTTCATGTGCTGAAACATAATCCACAATGTAACCCTCTGAAAGCGATGGGACCTTTAAGGAGACAGGTAAGTCCCTAGGGCCTCATACTTATGAATGGAACTGCTACTTTACAAAAACAGTTGGAGGAGATTTTATCACCCTCCCATCATATCACAGTGAATCAAGGAAGGAGGGGTAAAGTTTGAGTAAGAGCTACTCTCCAGTAAACATTGAATTCAGACTTTAAAGCCCTTAGAACAGACAAGAACAACTTTATGTTGTTTATAAGTTACCCAGTCTGATGTATTTTATTATAGAAATAGGAACCAACTGAAACACGGGAATCAGAATGGATTATATGATCAGCAAAATCTATACTTTTTGGTGTTATCCTATTTGTAGTTCTGATGCTAATAGCCATTAAAATTATCTGAATACCATAATAAACTAAACAAATAAAATAGGATACAGGGAGAAATGTTGGACTCTAATACAAATAAGGAAAACAAGGAGAGATGAAACTGTTACCCTCACACAAGGAGTCAGGGACTGAAAAACCTACGGTTCTCTCCAAACAGTATTTAAATAGACTATGGACAGTAGTTACTTCTAGGTTTATACATAAGCTTCAACCTTCACCCTTGTCTATTACATTTGATGCCTAGCCTATTGGAGAGTGCCACTTATATTTATTTTCCTGATTCATACATAAATTCTTTCTAGAATACATTTAAAGTTATTTAAAGTGATGTACCAACATTTCTAGGCATTGCTTGATCTAATCAAGTTGATAACCAAGATAACCATCATGTTGGTATAAGTAAGTCTTATCTTTTTGGTTATTGTTGTTGTTGTTGTTGTTGTTGCTGTTGTTGTTGTTATTGTTAAGGTACCAAGAAATCCTGGAAAAAGATTATATTGGCTCTAAATACTCAATGCCTAACACCTCCTTGATAAGTTGCATCTCTGATCCTTGGGTTAAAACAATATTTTATTATCTCCTAAATGATGAATTTTGGGGAAATGACAGACTGAAAAAAAAACAAAACAAAAATAACTCTCAACTATACTAATACATCAATGGTCAAAATTAGAAAAATTTAAGCAACAAAATCAGTAATGGTAGCATGGCAGTACAAATTACAAAAATAACAAGTGTCCTAGAGTCCACTCAAATATTTTAAAAAGTATTGAACACACAATTAAATGATTAATACAGAAAAATCCACCTACTTATTGTAAAATGAATCAAACAAAGATGCAAACATTGTTAGAACGATAAGAAATTGACCATTTTATTTCAGTGAAATTCAAGGATGAACGTTATGATTGGAGGTTGAAAATAAGAGAAAATAGGGGGGTTGGTATAATCTCAAATGATTACCCCTAAATATCTACAGTACAAAGAAACATGTTCTGAAGTACCAGAACACACTCACACCATCTTCAGAAAGCTATTGTGTGTTTTTGAACCGTGGGAAATAAAAATCCATGGCACCGAGCACAAACGGAGGAGATTCAATGAGATAGATGGTAGTTTGTCCAAAATGCATAACCATGGGCTGCTCACAGGAAGCTTGCAACTTCGACATAGACACTAAAGGTAACTGGCCAGCACCATTCGACGGTTTTAAGCTTGTGAAAAATAAGAAGGTTCTAAAAAGAAAGGAAAATAACACAAACGAAAACTGTCACAGACCAGAAGGTAGTGAGGGGACATGCAATGAATGAAATTAGAATTCTGGTCTTAATCGTGAGAATGCAAAATGATTTAGGAAGAAACCAGTGAAGTGCAAGTAAATTCTACAATCTTGTACCAATGTCAGGGTGACTTTTCTGATAACTCCATTGTCATTGTGAATGTTAACCTCAGTAAAGATGACTAGACAGAACATTTGGCCCGTGTTCTTTAATATGTTAAGAGTATCAATTTGAAATTAAAACTACTTAAAAAAAATCCTTTAAGAAGGATATGTTCAAAATATAAGGCAAAATAAATTGCCTTGGTTTCAAGCAATTAGTGAAGTGTAGAAAATAGATTTTAACATTCCCACTAGTGTAGCATAGGGCTTGAGGCATCAGAAATTTAGACTCTAATGCATTCATATTGAGACGTTTGCCCCTGCAATGAATAATAATCACACGGTTGTAATAATGTGAATGAAATTTATGCAGCTTGAGCATTTGGACCACCTATGGGCAGAGTGGTGGAAGCTTGATTATGGGCATAAATGATAATGTGGATATTTATATTTTTGACAGTAAAAAATTATATGTGAACCTAGCAGAAATTTGTAGGTAGAAATAGGGAGAAGTGAAAGCAAATGTAGAGTGTTGTCAATATCGTGATACACTGTATAAAATATAAATTACTTATAAAATATTGGTGGTGGTGTAAGATGGAGAAATCAGAATATGTTACCCTTCATTCATTAAGATAAATAGAGCAATATCTAGCATTAAATCAGGTTTTTTGTATTAATGTGCTGTATATGGTATTTTAAAAAATCAAAATGGCTATAATAATTATAACTTTCAATACTGCTAGTGTTCTTTAACTTGTATGATTATTATTGTACTCTTTAGTATCAAATACAATTGAATTTATCCTTCAGAGATTTGCCTGAATGAAATGAATAATATAAACTTATAGATCTTATATATGCTATGCAAATGAAAATGTATATGAAATGTCATTTTATTTCTATTAAATTGTTTGCTGAGTGGTCTTTATATACCTATAAAAAACTTGTTTGTAATCTTAGGTAAGTTTGATAGTTTTATTCTCTATATTTAAAGAATATTTTGTAATTCAGTTAAATGACTGTAGTTATTATAAGGACCTCTGTACTCTCAAGCTTATGAACCACTATTTCCTTCCCTCCTCTCCTCTCCTCCCCTCTCTCCTCTCCTGTCCCCTCCCCTCCTCTCCCCTCCTCTCCTCTCCTCTCCTTGACGTTTCCCACTTTTCCATCTCCTTACCTGCCTACCCTCTTTTTATCTTTCTGCCCTTCTCCGAGATACAATCATATCCTGGAATCCCTTCTCTCTTGTAACCTGTACTTAAATCTATATTAAAGATATTCCAGGATAAACTTCAATGTGCTTCTTAATTATACCAAAGTGGAGATTACTTGAGATGAGTCTTACTCTTATTTTTATAATCTGAACATGTAAATTTTGCTTTTATTATAATTTTATGAAATATACATATTGATCTTGTTCAATATCTAAGAGCATATAAAGGACATAGTATAACATTTACTATTCATATTCTAATTAGATCTTATAAAATGTTGTACCATGTGGGAACAATAGTGACTTTACCTGTATTGTGTCTTATCATGTGATTTGGTCAGTGAATATATACATTGTACATCTAATAGGAAATTTCATAATTGGCCTTTTCTTAGTATTTCTCATATTTATATTAGTCTCCCTACATTTTTACTCTAATACGATTCTAAAATATTTTTCTGTAACATTTTTATTCATGCAACTATTTAGTTAAAAAATTAGTTTTTATTGTTCAAAATAGTCTGCATTGTGTCATCCTATGATCAATGATAATACATTTATCCTTGTTATATTTTTTAAAGCAATTGATAAATACCTCTAATTAACTTCTGTGGTATTAAGCATTACAGTCAATCCTGAAAATGTGGAGTATAACAAGCACAGCGTATATTTCATCAGCTGACAGTAGACTAATCAAGACGCATGTACTACATTCTCATTAATTGAGGTTGTTATATTCTGTAGAGTTGTTATGAACAACAAATTAGGAAATCGTGAATCACTGGAACAAAACAGGCCCCTGAAAGATAAAGATAGAGAGTTATTTAATGTAAAGAGAAAAAAATACATCAACCGGAAAAGCACATATTTCATAACTTATTATTATTATTATTACTATTATTATTATTATTATTATTATTATTATTATTATTACTATCCTGTGCATATCTGTAGAAGACTCACACAAGTACCATGACTTTTGCATTTAGGGTTCAACATGCATCTGAGTTGAGAGTTCTAGCAAGAATGAAAAATAGCTGTGTAAATGGATAAGAAAAATATACTAAAGCATTAAGACTGAGTATCTTGTTTTGATAGAATAGAAAAGACAAAGAGAACCATGCTTGTGGGATTTAGAGAACATTCTACAGTGAAAACTATAAATAAGACAATATTCTGTTAATGACAACCTGCTTCCTGTCTTGAAGAAAATTACATTTTAATGGCAATAACCTGAAGCAGCATGACACAGGGAATGTATATGCTTTAACAGCTTAATGACTCTTGAACATGAATTGAAAAGTGAAGAGAACAAAAGTGTCTGCAGAAGGTGTGAGCTTACAGAAGATGAAGTACTCTGCATGTCCAGTTTCTTGAGAGGTTTAGAAGCCATAAATATTTCAAAGATGGGTATGGCGTGAAAAAAATCTGTACTGCAGAACACAAAAATGATGTTCAAGATATTAACTGATACTTTTTATATTTATTTCTTTGTTTTGATTATTATTTTGTATCTATTTTTTCTTATTCGTGGAATAATTTGTCAATTTCCAAGTTTCTAGTGGAATATTTTTTCTGTTTTGGAAAATTATGTCAACTCAAACTCATACGTTGAATGTCTTATCACTAGTGCTTTAAAGTGTGACTGAATTGGTAAGTCGGCCATTTAAACAAGTAATTGGCTTAAAATGAAGATAATAGGGTGCTTCTAACCAAATCTTACTGATTTTCTTCTTTACAGAAGAGATTCAGTTGAGAAAGACTCCAGCTTGTGCCCTCTAAGGAAGAACAAGTGATAGTCCAGTGAAAATATGAACATTTCAAGTCAAGTACAGATAACTCAGAAGAAACTGAAGCCAGCCAACAACACCCCGATTTTGAGGCTCTGAACCTATAAAAAAATTAAATTTCATATTTAAGGAATACAGTCTGCAGTATTTCATTATTATAGGCCTTGCTTAATAAAACGATGTCTGTCAATACAATTGACTTTTTTATGATTCATGTCTTTTTAGAATTTACAAGTCTTGAATAGCACAACTTTTGGTTTCAAATATTTAATCATTTGTTAACAATTTTGTCTTTCTAACTTAACCATAAATAACTATAAGTTCAAAGGCCAGAATCTTTATCTTCTTACATCTCTTAGCTTTCTATCATATATTCCTAATTGTTTTGTGAGAACTTTTAAATATTTAAAGACTAACCAGGTCAATAAAATATTTTCTGTGATTTATTCCAATTGTATAATACAAACAAAATATAAAACCCAAATAGTTAGAAAAATTATGATGCCCATATTAAATTTAATAAATTTAATAAATAAATTTAATAAATTCAGAAAAGGTAAAACCAATAGTTTATAAGAAATTAGATAATGACTGAAAAAACAGCCATTTTTTTCTTTCAAATGAAAATATCTGGCCTTCTCCCGTACTCCTAGCACTTGTGAGAGGACTGTAAAACAGGACTCACTGGAAAGAAATACTGATTGTTTCTTTATATGAGCTCCCATAGAAACCTTTCCATATCCACATGCCATCTTTCACTAAGCTGGGTCTGATCTATGTCAGTTTATCCTTCACTGTTCCCTAGGAGGAAACGGCACCTCACTTACCATGCTGTACAAGCTCTAGAATGGGTTTGTTACTCTAAAGGTTCTGAGAAAAACAATATGTTTTACTAAATGAAATTCTCAGTGCCAGTAATGGGAAAACTACACTCCAGTTATTACGCAGGGAGGCCCCAGAAGCACACAGAACAACACTGGGTGTCACAGCTCTTGGCTGACTGCCATATTTGGTGGTAAGACCCCATTGGTAAAGATTTTACACACTTTAGATGCAGATTATAGAGAAGTCAACTTCAGATGACAAGGAAAATGTGGTTATGTTGGCTAGCTTATATAGTGTCAGAAGGTGCTGCGCAGTCTGTTGGGGTGGGGGGAGAAAATGCATCAATGGATTAACTCGGTGTTGAAAATAGCATGCTAAAATACCTTTCTGTCAGGAAAGATGTGCCAAGAACAACATTGGCATAATGGTTATTAGGATATCCAACCCCTTTTGATTACATCTCTGAACTGCTCAACAAAAGGTCTTTTATGAAAATATGTTCAACCCCACGATGACTGTTGTCATAGACACCAGAATGAATCTCCTCTTATTGTTTTGTTAAATGATTGTCAAACTTCTTCCAAATGATGTTTATAGTTGTTCAATTGTGTTGCTTTCAATATTTTGCAATGGGTAGTGCTTAATGCAAAGACTCATATCTGGTCAAAGTAACTAACATAAGTAACTGAGTGTTCAAGTATAAATGACTCACCTATATAAACTCTCCTGTAAGATTGAGGAAATGCCATAACAGTGGACAAAATAATGTAGGGGATGAGCTATGAAATATAGATCTATGTATGCATCATTGCTATATACATATCAACTCATAAGCCCTATTCCCTGCACAAGGCAGCTACAAGTTCAAGCCAGTTAAAATTCCAGCAAAAATGAGGAATGGTATCGGAGGCCTATATTTGGTAGATGAGCTAATAGCAGTGGATGGTTTGTGAGGAAGGGTGTCCCTCTGGGGCGAGTTTAAATGTTGGTAAGTTGCTCATGCTTAAATGGGGTGCCCTACACACATGTAGACATAAGCATTCATTTGACTCAAGGGGTTATTAAAATCAAACAAAAAGTGGACACAAAGTTGGAAAGGTAATGAGGTAGGCTGAAGAGTAGGAGAACTTGGGAAGAACTAATGGTGAATGGAAAGGCCACAGGACAGGTTTTAAATTTCTCAAGAATAGGGTCCTGAGAGCCAGTGCAGTGGTTAAGAGCAACAGTTATTCCTGCAAAACTCCTGAGCTTATTCTGAGCACTTGTGTGGTACATTTACAACCATTTGTGCCTCTATTTGTAGGGGATTCCATGCTGTCTTCTGATCTTCAGCTTGGTGCACATATATGCACTAGGCACACATATATATGCAGACAAAACACTCACACATGAAACAAAGTGTTAAATGTAATGAAAAACTATTAATTTTCAAGAATAAATAAGATATTTTATGTGCAAATGTTTTTAGTGGTGTTAATCTTTTAGATATTTATGTGTATAACCATAGATTATTGGTGCTGTTGGCCTTGGTCATAGAAGCTTCTGTTCATAGTGGTGAATGGTTTATGGAGAGACTCATACCTCCATGGTCAAAGTGCTGAGAGTAACTGCGAGTGTCTAACCTGAGATGGGACATCTGTATCATCCCTCCATATCTACAGAACATCATAAAATGGGGGGGGGATTAATACAATAGCCAGAAAATGGATAAGAACTCTATGAAACTCTGTCATGTTGACATAACATAGATGTTGTGTTTAGGAACCCATAAAAGCTGTGTTCATTTGCACAAGATATGTCTTGTTAAAAATAATTGTTTTTTGAAGTGGAGATTATGAAGCCACAGCTTTCCCGGGGAAGCTGTGTTGGCAGTTAATAATTTCTTAAGGAGAAAGAATCATTTCTTTCAGTGGTATTCACAGCAAGGAGTTTCCTATGGTGCAACGAATTTCCCTATCAATGGTCCTATAAAATTCAGTGAATCATAAAAAGAGAAAATGAAAGGAAGAGAAATGGGGTGGAGATTTGTGAATGAAAGTGATCACTGGTTATGAGAAGGAGAGCATAGTTTGTGTTTGGGATGACTGAGATACACATATACATACATGAAATTATCAATAAATAAAGATAAGAAAACTTCCACCCTAGTGCCTATGTCTCTAGTGTCTATATAGAAAATAGCAGCCCATCATTCCAATTTTCACCTCTTTTTACATTCTTATTTCAATACTTAGCATTATTTGGGTAAGAAGTCTGCTAGCTTTGAGCCATTTGTTTTAAGGTACTCTCCTTTGCAAATGTTAAATGAGTACTGTGAGAAATTTTTCAAAAATGCACACAAATGGCCCTCATAAGAGAAGCAAGTATTGTGCTCGAGAAAGATGATAGCTTACAGGCTTCTTGAAGAAATATCTTTAGAATTTTCTACAAGTGATCTAACAAGAATTACTTACCTGACACACGTGTTTTTGAGCATTTCTGTGACATGGCTTTCTTCAATTGAGGAAGTCACCTACAGAGAAACTTATCATCACAACTGTCTGGTTTTCTTCTTGGCTGGGGATTTAAAACCTCACCACGGATACAACCAAGTAATCCCACTGTGGGTTCTTTTCTGTGCTCTCCACTGTTCTCCTCTGACATTCTGAGCAAGATCAATCCATCAATTTCTTCCACCAGGAACTGAGTTGCCATGACATCACCATCAAGTGTAGCCCTGTTCTAGAAAACCAACTGAGCTTTACCAAAATGAGCAGCAATTTATTTTCAACCAGGGATACTCTGTCTCTGTAGAGTTTTAAATATCAGATTCTTCTGCTGATGTGGGTCCAGGACTATCTATGCAAGGCTAAGAAGGGAGGAAGACACAGCTATATCCTCACATTCAATAAATCACTCCAGCAGTCCAGGTGGGATTATCTGCTGCAAATGAAAGGCAAGAGGAGATTATTGTTTGTATTTTCAAATAAAAAGGCAAAATCGGGTTTGTTCATTTTTTTTCATTAAGGTTTCAAATGACTGACTGATGATAAATTGATAAACAAAATATAATAAATTTGGGAGTCAGAAAATTTTTTGAACTTGTGGCCAGTACAATATTTCTGTGGACTCTATACTTCTTTCTTCTCTAAGGAACATTAGAAAGTATGGGATTTTTTTTTTTTTTTTTGGTGGTGGTGGTGTTTTATTTCTTTCTTCTGTCTCTGTGTGTGTGTGTGTGTGTGTGTGTGTGTGTGTGTGTGTGTGTGTGTGTGTGTGTGTGTGTATCTGTGTCTGGCTGCGTAGTATGTGTGTGCATATGAAGACAAGAGATTAAGGTCGGGAGTCTTACACTATCACTCTCTAATTAATCTATTTTTCTGACAGGTTCTCTTGCTGAAACAAATACCTTATCAATTGGCTAGACTGACCAGTCACCAAGTTCTGGGGTTCCAATTAGCTCAGCCCCAGCCAGCAGTAGGGTTAGAGAGGTATGCAGCCATGGCTGGTATTTATTTTAAGGATCAATATCCAGGTCCCTGTCTTTACAGGACAGGCACTTTAACCACTGAGTCATCTTCTGTGCCTAGACTCCACATGTTTGATGCACAATCCATTCACAGTTTTACAGTTGCCACTTGCCTTAAAAATGGATTGCTTTGTGGCTTGCTTATGAAGAAATTTGTCTCTTTAAGATTTATCTACATAGTCTTTCTATATGCAACACCCATATGAAATAAAGACATCCTTTCACACTCTGTTTTTATAGGTATATGAAATTGGAGTCTCTCTTAGCACTTGCAGTTATATTACCTGGCCCTAATAACCTCCTCAGGCAAAATAATGTGTATGAATATTACATTTTCTAGGAAAAATTGGAATAGGCACAGTACTAATTATAATGTTTTACAATTCCTATTTCTATATTTTTCATTAGAACAATACCTATAAAACAAATCCTCTATGCCTATACAAAAGAAAATGTTACTAGAATAGTAGATTGCAGAGGTATATATAGCAGGTTGAACTTATTTACCTGTGATCTTTAATTATAACTTGAACATACATTTACTTAAAATAAGGTATTTGGTGTCAGCTACATGTTTCACTTGGTTATTTGAACTGAACTTAAACTATGTCCAAAATAATTAAGGGGTATAAGATAGCAGTTGCATTACAAGAGCTTCTTGAAGCAACATTACTATCTTCGAGGGAAAGGTTAGGAAAGCTCCTAAGACAGAGAAGCATGACTTTGAGGGACATCTTTTAATGCTGGTACGGAACACTGGCAGTGAATTCCATGGAGTGATAAGGTGTGAGCAAAGAAGCTTTCAGTTGGAGTGCTTCAAAAACCTCAGGATCAGTGTTTCTCAAAGACAGCTACAGCTGTCTTCTGGTCAGACCATTAATGAAAAGATTGTGGATTGTAATCTGAAGCTCTTTGGAAGAGGATCCTCAAAGGTTCTTGATTATCACGCATAAAAAATGTTCTGTTAGCATGCCACAATTACCGGTTATTTTAAACATGATCACTCTGTCCTGCTTGGTAAGAGATAAACACTGGTTCCATCTGCTTTTCACTGGACTCCTGAGGCCAAGTTGCTTCTGATCTTCAAGCTCTGCTCTTTTCTTTCTTCAAAAAAAAAAAAAATCCCATGAAAGGGTTGGAGATCAAGACAAGTTTAGAAGATAGCATTGTCAGCAACCAACTTGACAGTAATAAATTCCACTTTCAATAAATTAATGGTGATAGCATCTATTATAAATTAAATAAAGAACACTAATCTTCTTGTGAAAATATTCAAAATAATGTAATTAGATGTTCAATTAAAGACATAGTCATCTATTCACACTATAAGTGAACATATAGAATTCCTGTCCCAGATTTACATTCTGGGAATATTAAATTAGATCTGGGATAAATTAAATTAAAAATCCTCACCATCAAGTATGTTCCTACTTTATGCAAAGAAGGCAAATAAGTGGGAAGGTCTATAGCACATATACCATGTTACGACATGCAAGAGATGTCTCAGCCAAACATGGAGCTCACTCAGACAAACCTTATTATGACATGAAAGAAACAGCCAGACATGGAGCTCACACAGAATCAAGGAAGACTTTGCTGAAAACAAGACATGACTCTATAATTGGTTTGCTTGGCTGACTATAGCAAATTAAAATAGCATGGATTTATACCAATGAAACTCATTCCTCTGTTCAGGAGGTCACAAGTCCAAAATCAAGGTTGGAGCAGTGCTGTGTTGCCTGTGAATGTCTGAAGGAGAAAAAATGTCTTCCCTTCCTTGTCCATACTTCTGTTTTCCTCCAGAAATTCTTTGCATTTCTTATTTTGTGGTAGTTTTGTTCCAATCTTTTTCTCAAGGCCTTAATTAACCCTCTGTAAATATGAACATATCGATAAGCTACAGAATAAGCTTATGCTCCAGGTCTGGTCAGAGTGGTTCTAATTAATGGCTAAAGGATTACTGTTCCTCAGTTATCTAGCTAGAGCACTGTATAAGGCACTTTATCTAAACTAAAGTCTTTAAGCTCAAGTGAAGGTGGATCTGACAAAGAAAGTTTGGCTGCATGACATATCCTAGGAGATTTGAAACGACACCACAGTGTGGGGACAAGATCAGACCAAAGAAATGACTCTATTAACAAGAGCCCTGATGGACTAAGCAGTAATTGTGACTGCTCACAAGATTATGGTTGAGGGGTTTCAGCCAGAAAGATGAGTGATTCAAAGGTAGCCACATCACTGAACACCTCAGCTCAGCATTTTGGGGACTCACAAAATTCTGCACCCACACAACTTGGAAGAAGTTCTGCCGAAGAGGTTCTTCTCATTCAGCCACTGTTCATGGCTCATGCGCCTTGGAATGTGGAATTGTGAGTCTTGTATATTCTTAGAGCAATTGAGTCCTGTAACTTGCTTCGGATTCTTAGGATAATGTGTGTGTTGGTGTCTTTCCCATACAGTAGCATTAATAAGAAAGTAATTTTAAGGAAGACTAGTAGACAGTAATCAAAAGAATTAAAGCACAAACACAGAAAAGGACAGAAACAAACTCATGTGCGTCACAAGTTTTTGCCTTAATTCTCAATTCTTTCAGTAAAGGAAAAAATACATAAAAGAAAAAGAAAGTTTTATTTCTTTTCCAGGTTTAACTGCATCATAGAGCAGCCTTCCCAGACAGAACTTGCCACCTATTGAAAATCCCTGGTGAGTATTGAAAGGTCAATCTGAAATTGCTGGGTTTTTCACTTCCTTCAATCATTAATCATATGAGAAACCACTGGCATCTTTCTCAAAATCAATATTTGAATTTCCATTGCATGTAGTTTGAAAGTGTGGAAGGAAAAACTAAAGAAACAAACAAAAATAAAACAAAAACAAACAAACAAAACCCCCCCAAACCCACCTATTCTATCTTGGCCTCTAAAGCCCTTGGAGTAAACTACAGGGAAAGCAAGCGCAGAGACACATGTTGTTATAACACCCTTGACTGACCAGCAGTCACTTTCTCTGCAGTAAGCTCTGCTCACTATGTGATCTTGAATGATTTGCAAACCTTCATCCAGTGCATTCCATCATCATTTCGATTTTCCCAACTTGTCCCATTCCTGGCTTTTCACTACACAGTGACTCGCCAAGCAGGAAAAACCAAAGAAGTCTGCTGCCTGCTTTTGGAAGCCCTGGCATGCAGGCAATAAACATTAGCTAGTTTATCTGAACATAAAGCAGGATTAAAGCAACCAAGTTGGTAAAGGAGAATTTTAAGTGGAACATTGCTCAAGTGATATACGAAAATTGCTTCCAAAAAAAAAATTCCCTCCATTTCTTTATTTCTAAATTAATATCATCATATTCTCACATTTAGATACATTTCAGGTCAGGCATTGCTTAAGTATTAGAAGTTACTTTAATTACTTATATTGGCATTTGGTAAGACTCCTTGTGTAAAAAGTTGCTTACATCTTTGTGGAAAATTATATGTTAAGAATAACTACGTTCTAAAGGGATTAATCCTCTGAATCTAACTAAAACATAGAAAGATGGTAGTTTTAAAGGGAATGAAAATATTCTCATAAAGTTTGAGGTGTTATTATTAAGAAATTAGTTATTTAATATAATGGCAGGGTTTCAAGTAGTCCTAGTATATCTCAAACTGGACTCTTAGCTTAAAATGCCCTTGAACTTCTGATCTTTGCCTTTCCACTTTATAGGTTCTGGGATTCTGGATTCTGTCTTATTATGTGAACATGAATTCACATTGGCCACGCAGAGTTGCTGAGATAATAAAGTAACATGATAAATAAGCAAATATTTTATTGACTTTAAAGTCATATAAATTTTATTAGTTCATCATTTATTAGGTTCTCTTCATACCCTTCTGCTGTTTGACCAGACAAGGTTTGGCAAGACATTATAACTAAACATTTCATTTAGGTCCCCAGCCTTGCTTTAAGAGGCTCACATTAAGTCAACCTTCTGAAAGTTTGTTATTGTGAATAGGAACTATTGTTATTTATTTTACCTATGGTTCAGCCTACCGAAAGTTCACACATTTTCATTTTGATTCTCCAAACTCATTCTTGCGTAGAACAGCTAAGCCATTACTTGGAAGAGGAAAAGCAGACATCAAAACATCAGAAATATTTTGAACGTCACTGACATGTTTCATCATATACCTGGAAGCTAATGTACCTTTTCCAAATTCAACATCAAATTATTACAGTTTCAATAAGAAATCTCCTCCTTTCCACCTTTACAGCAGCATGGCTAGGTCAAGGTTCTTCCCTGGAGCACAGTACAGTGCTGGAACTGTTAGGTCAGCACTGGAGCCAGTAGGTAAGGGCTGGCAAGATTCTATCCATCCACACCTTTATAAAAACTTTGCTGACAGGCCCGCAGAGGTGGTGCTGAACTGTCACTGCCCCAAGTTCTGTTTAGGGGATCTTAGATAATTATTTAACTCCTGGGGTGATTAATATTCTGGCAAATTCCAGTGAAGGTTGATCTGGGTGCAGCAGGCAGCCCTCCCTAGGGACTGTACCTTTGCCCTCTGTGTTTATGTCCTGTATGTGACATTCCTACATCTCAGACACCACTGCTCCCTGACCGGTCTCCACCCACATGCTCTTATGAACAGGTACAGATCTCTGTTAGGGAATGAAACAAGTTTAACTAAATAATATCTAAATCAGTCTGTTCACAGGTCACCTGCCTTGGCACCATAACGTGTTGGTTAAGAAGTGTTGTTTTCCGTACATCATCAGAAGATAATATTGGAATAATTCAGACTCTGCCCAGACTTAACCAAGCATTCTATTGAACATAGTGTTTTTTCGTGAACTGAAACAAGATGAGACATTCAGGAAACTAGGTGTATTAATTATCACAATTGGTTGGATTTCACTCTGTAGCTAGAAATAATTTAAAAATCTCAGTCTTAGCATGCGTGTGTTTATCTTTTCAGTGGTACTGCAAGTTTTTATATTTAATTATGTAAGTAATCTAGTTTAGTGTTCAATAGATCAAACATTTACAGAGGAAAACTAGGACTGGAGAGACAGCTCAGACAGTGAGAACACTTGCCATTTAATAAGAGGGGGTGTAAATTTTACGTGCAAGAGTCAGGTGCAGCTGAGAGCTGAATCCTGGGAGCCTCACAAACCAAACTAGCCAAAAATGGAAGCTTCAAGTACATTGAAAAAATCCATCTTTCAAGGTGGAGAGTGATAAAATAAGTTAAAAATTGTCTTTCACCTGCATTAACTTGTGCAGGTACAGGCAAGATCACACACACCATGCGAGCGAGCGTGTGCACACACAAGTCCACATGCTCACACCTCACCACACACATACCACACATACAAGCACAGAAAGGAAACGTTGGAGTGAAGAGGACAGAGTCATAGAGATACACAGCAAAATGGATGCAAAAATGTCCTCTTCTGCACAGAGATATGATCAACTTTTAAAATATTTAATTATCAAAGTGAGACTTCAGGTTCATAGAAGATATTTAGTAATTCAGGTATTTTTTCATTGGCATATATTAGTAGATAACATTTTAAGTAATGCTTAAATAAATTAAATAAAACAAATTTACAGGTTAGTTTTTTAATTTTTTTTGTTTGTTTTGTGTGTTTGTTTAGTTGGTTGGCTTGGTTTCTGTAGTGTCCATGGAGTGATTCCTATTATATTCATATTAGACAGCCACAGGTTCTGGCTAGTGGCCCCAAGGACTCAGCTTTCAAATTTAAGTCTAAGTTTCCGGGGAGGCTACATTAGTGACTGAAAGCTAATGGTTTTGACACAGTGACAGAATGTCAGATTTACCCTCACTTTATAGTTCATTTTACATGATGTGTGGAAGACTTATTTATGGTCCTTAATGAAGAAGGACAATTGCATCTGTGATAATCAATATATGATTAATATAATTATTCCCACAAGATTCTAGTACAGTGACACAACAAAAGACACCCAGGAAAGTCATGGCTAAAAAGGAAATTCAGCCAATTTGTCTGTGTTGTACTCCCAAATGTTCAGCACACACTGTGTAATACAGTGCACTTTTGAATATTGTCTCCCTGAAAGTCAGTAAGAAACAAAACAAAGATCATCCCATTCTTCCTGACTTAATCCTGCATCAGGCATGGGTAAGATTCAAAATACACGGGGTTCATCCAGGCCGAGATAGATGGTGGGTATGCTTCTTGAGTGCAGTTCTTTGGGCGTTTGGAAATCGTTGCATGTCAATAGCTTTAACTACAATTTTTCAATCCAAAACTCACACTTACTCAGTTGACAGGAGGCAGTGGTTGCCACTTGCTGCCCTTTGGTGCCACTGTGAATGTCATTGCACCTTTGCACGTGGTCTGCACCATTTAGGGTTTCCCTGACCTTCACTATGTGACCCTGCTCTTCAATTGCTGGGTCACATGGTGATTTTGTGCTATGCAATTTCAGGATTTACCCAAACATTTTCTAAAGCACCTATAATATTTTGGTTCTCAGAAGTCACATAAAACTTTACCAATATTTCCACAACATTATGAACACCTATTTTCCATGCAATTGTTGGTAATTGATACCTCTTTGATTTTTTTATGCATTTCTATAGTAAATTATTAGTGATATTAACATTTTTTCACATGTTTCCACCCTTTGGATAAGTCTTTGGGAATGTACTATTTCATTTTTAATGGGTTATCTTTATATTTTCATTATTGAATGATGAGATTTCTGTGTATGTTCAGTATAAAACTCCTGTATTAGAAGTAGAATTTATAAATATTTTCATTCATCTAATAGTTTGTATTTTTAATTTATGCTATCCTGTTAAGGATAAAGTGCCAAACAGGATAAAAAAAAAGCTGTTTGACAAGCCCATTTTCATTCTTCACTTTCTTTTATAAAAAAAATTAATAAGTGTTGCCTAATACACGATTGTCAAGCTTTAGTCTTTGATTTTGCAATTATTTGCTCTTTATTTACATCAATAATCCATTTAATAATTTTGATCCATTTAATAACTTTGATCTGTGGTATGGACAAAAGAAATAATCTCTCTCTCTCTCTCTCTCTCTCTCTCTCTCTCTCTCTCTCTCTCTCTCTCTCTCTCTCTCTCCTCCCCTCTCAGCTACAATTAACAATGAACAATTCTCCAGCAGACACAGACAGGGTTTTTCATACTACATCTCAGTAATGACCACATTACCCACCTGGAATGAGTTTCATGGATGTGCCCGCTTGCTTCATATAGATATGACACATACAGTAACTTTTTTACCTCTGACTTAACTACTTTGTTAAGAATAGTCAAAGCACTCTAGGAAATGCTTAATTACAGTTACCACCTCACTATATTATAAATATAATAAGAAATATGAAGAAATGGATAGGGGGTGGTAAGCAGGGTGCTGCATATGGGAGAGTCTCTCTATACAGATTTGGGGTTGCTCTCTTCCTACCATGTGGGTGTGAGAGTGGTTTAAAAGCTGTTAGTAGCTCCAACCCCAAACCTTAGGCTATGAGGCTTCATCATAGGCTTGATTGATTTTGTAATTTCAATCTCAATTCTCTCCTCACTGGAAAATGTACAGTGGTACAGAAAGCACCGTGACTCATCCTCACCTGGTCATTCCAGTTACCAACTCATGCAGGAGCACACCCCAGCCGCAAGGGTTATCTCACTGGAAGAAGACCTATCTGATTTCCCCGGAAACTACAAGGTTCTTAAAATCTCTGAGTAAATATCAGATTCAAGGAAGAATCCCTTATCTCTTAATCTTTGGCCATTAGCAGGCTTCCAGTGTTCCAAAGGAAGATCTCATAGCCATCTACAGATGCATAGCACTAACTGGATGCTGTGGTTTGAATAGGTATGGTCCCCGTAGATTCATGTATTTGAATGCTTAGCCATGGACAGTGGCACTATTAGGAGATGTGGCCTTACTGCAGGAGGGGTGGGCTTTTTAGAGAAAGTGTGTCACTGTGGAGATAGGGCTCAGAGGTCTTTAATGCTCAAGCTATGCCCAGTGTAAAACATCCAGTCTCCTCCTTGCCACCTTCAGATCAAGATATAGGACTTCTCAGCTTCTTCTCCAGCACTGTCTGCTTGAATTCTACCATGCTTCCCAGCATGGAGATAAAGACTACACCTCTGAAACTATAAGCCAGCCTGAACTAAATGTTTTTGTTCAGAAGAGCTTCCTTGGTCATAGTGTCTCCCCATAACAATAAAACCCCCACTAAGACACTGGCTTTGGGCTTTAAAAGCCAAAAAGGACATGAATTTGAGAGGGGGTCTATCAAGAGGAGTATAGAAGTAATTGGAGGAGGAAGATGTGAGATAAATATAAGGAAATTTTCTTGTATAAATTAATGAAATTCTCAATGTTAATGAAAAATTAAATAAACCAGTGTTATAATGAACAATGCCTCTAATGTGATTGATACATAGAACAATACATGCCAACATTACATTTTGTTATTACTAAGGTATGAGTGACATACTGATTTCCAAAATTTTGTTACTAATAATAATAATCTAAAAATTTTAGTGCTTTCTCTATATCTTATATTTTTGTGATGTTTACTTTTAAAATAGCTAAATCCTCATTTTAGCAAATTTTCAAAATTCTTTTTTCTCCATTTTATAACATTTTACACACTAATGAATTGCATTTCATTTTCAAGGTTTCTTGTGATAAAGTATAAAACTGTTATATTGAGACTGTTTTTCTTTAGTAATATAAGTGTTTTCAGTGGCAGGCTTTCCTCTGAGAACGGTTTGAACTATGGACCATTGATTTGAATATGCTCTTCTTATTTCAAATATTTTTATTCTATTCTAGGGTTTCCTTGAGCCCTTGCAATTTATGAGTGTGTTGTTTAGTTTTCAAATATATACAAGTCGTTGGTCCTCAACTGAGCTTCAAGTGGACAGAATGCTCATTTTATATTAATTCTTGTTGCACGGACTAAGCAAAACTTCTGGCAGCAGTAAGATGGTTCTGTTGAGCAGTTTCACATTCTCTCAAGTGGAAGGTGCTTGTTGCTGCCATTGATGGTTGCAATCTTCTACAGATGTCTCTTGGGTCTAGTGGGTTTATCCTTTTAATCAAGGATTTCCTTTGATTTTGTCTTGTTTTTATGAATCTGTGTATGTTCCTTTGTATGTATGTGCATATGTGTGAGTGTCTATAGAGGAAATCAAATACACTGGAGCAGATGTGAGCTGTCTACTATAAGTGTTAGGAACTGATCTGGGTTCTTTTGAAAGAACAGTGAGTGCTTTCAATTACTGAGTCACCCTCTAGCTCTGATCAAGAATTTATCAAAAAATTTATTTTCTATCACTTATTGAAAGTGCAATGTTATTTATAGCATTGTCTATGTCTTTCTAAAATACTTTGAGGTATTTGAGCTTCTATAAATATATCATCCTTTATAAATGTGGTGGCTACTAACATAGCTTTTAAAAATCTCCCCTTTTCTCTATAAATTACTCTTTTTGTTTGCAGTTATTTTCTTTAACTTTAATTAAACATTTTCTGTTTGCATTTTATGATTTGGTTTATCCTTCTACTTCCTACCTGGTTTATATTTATTTCTACTGTGTGTATTAGTTGTCCGATACACAAAATGAATAACTTTAGCATTTGAATTATCTAATAACATCTGTATCTTGATGAATTGTTTACTTTACTCATATTTAATATTACTACTTTGAATATTAGTTTACTATATTTGAAAATTCTGTAAATAGTCACAAATAATGGACTTCCTACCTTCTCTCTTTCACTACTTTTTTTTCATAGTGAGGACTTAAATTATTGTTTAGTGTCACTGGAAATGAGCCTCAGAATCTTTGATTTAGATTTCTTTTAAGAGAGTTCTTTTACTTATGTCTAGAATTTTCAAGTACATTATTTTATCATCAGTTTCAATAATAGTTGATGACAGCTTTTCTAGCTCTCTCTCCCTCTTTTCTTCTCTCCATCCATATAAATTGTCATTCTGATGTCTTAGCATGCTCTGCTATTCTCAGTCACATAACCAGCTATGAGATTCCAAAACTTCCAAGCTGATTGCTAAACTTTTTAAAAATAATGACATAAGGTCTAAACTCTTGCATATCCTGACATAGTATGAACCTTTGTAGGAACAGTTTTGTATTCTTGGAGGTGATTTTGACACTTGAAAACCATTTAGAGTATCTCTCTTATTTATTCTGAGACTCTCCGGTCCAGCGTTGGATTATTAATGTGAATTTCACGTTGCTTATGTCTCCTCCTCATCAACATCTGTATGATCTTCATCAATACACATAGGGATGAACATACCCACACTCTGCACCAAATAAGTCACATTCTCTTAGGATGAACTGTGAAAAGCTATATTTGTATAGCTTTTCTTTCCTCTGGGTAATGCATATGTTCTCCCATGTTGCAACAGCTGCCAGCCTCTCATAGTTTCGTTTATAGTCTTCAAGAAGTTCTCAGAGTTAGAACTAACCTTTCTTTCGAGCCCTACTATTCCTGTGATACAGGGTCACTGAGCTTAGAATTAACAGTTACTCTATAACTACTCAGTTTGTTTTTTTCCTGTTAAGGTAGACTGAGGGGTATTTGCATCCTGTGTAATTTCTTCTACTTGCTGAGATATAGTAGAATTTTATAGATAAGTACAATTACACTGTATATGTAAGCATAATGTCTCAAGATTTTAAATAGTGATGTATGTGTATGCAGATGTGTTTTATAAAGCAACTTTAATTCAATGAAAAATTATTTTACTGGGGCAAGAGTCCTTACAGTACAGCTAACATAAAATTCTATTTCTCTGGTTTTTTCTTTGTAAAACATTGAAGTTCAATTCTATAATTTTGCATAGAGATATTTCATATTTAAGCAATGAATAGAAAATGACTGTGTTAATAAAATATTTCTTTACTTCCAAGAATCATAACATTTAGGAGATGCTACTTAATACATTGAATTAGATTACCTAATACCACTGATCTTCAAATAATAACAACAATATTAGGGAAAACTCTTAGTCAAACACATAAATAGAAAAAATATAAGTTACTAATATTTTAAAAAATGCATTCTTCCATTAATACAAGATAAGTTTTTATTATTCTTTTTTTAGACTATACAGGATTACTTTAACTAGCATTTTTAAATCAGTTTTTTTCTATTTTTATTATGCTATATTTTGGATATGTTTTGAATTGGTTTTCCAAGGTTCAAGGGTTGGAATTTTGGCCTCCTATACACAGTGAATAGTGGGAGATTCAAAAGATAAGGAAAAGGGAAAGACTATTGGGCCACTGAAATAATACCCACCAGAAAGGAGTAATGCAGTTCTGCATAGAAACAAGTTAATTCACATGATGGTGTTTGAGAAGAAGCAAACATAATCTCTCTGGTTTCCAGTCTCAAAATGTGATCTCTTCCACATGTGCTCCCATAGGTGACCATGGCATAGTGATTCTATCCATTAAAGCCTATCATCACTGCTGAACAGATGCTAGGACTGTGGCCTTAGAGCTCAATACTCTGAGCTAAACAGAGATCTTTTCCTTATAAGCAGTGTCTAGTAATCGTGTGTGTGTGTGTGTGTGTGTGTGTGTGTGTGTATTTTTCAATATTGTCTTAGGGTTTCTATTGCTGTGAAGAGACACCATGACCAAGACAACTGTTACAAAGATAAACATTTAATTGGGGCTGGCTTATAGGTTCAGAGGTTCAGTCCATTGTCATCATGGCCTTGAATCATGACAGCCTGCAGGCAGACATGATGCTGGAGAAAGAGCTGAGCATTCTCCATCCTGATCTGAAGGCAACCAGGAGGAGGCTCTCTTCTGCACTTGGCAGAGCTTTGATTGTAGATCTCAAAACCCTCCCCCTCAGTTACACACACCCTCTATCAAGTCCACACCTCCTCCATTAAGGCCAAACCTCCTTATAGTGCCAGTTCCCATGTGCCAAGCTTATTCAAACAACCATAAAAATGGATATATATGAAGTTGGGTGGGTAGGTCAAGGGGAGGTTGGCTCTGGGGATAGTTTAGGGAAGGCATGAATGAAATAAAAAACATGTACTAAACTCTCAAATAAACACACATATAAAATAGAACTAGAGAAGAGCATGGAAGGGCACTAATGTGATTGGGAGGGGTAGATATGGCATGAATAGCAGAGGCATTGGGGAATACTGGACTCAGCATACAAGACATAGCCATAGGAAAATGTTCATAGGACACAGTTTCATGCACAAAGAGTATGCACAAAAAACAGCCTGCATTTTGCAGCATGTGGTGGCAAATACCTGTGATTACAACACAGAGACAAGATCGAAAGTTCAAAATTATGCCTGACATAATTTTTCAGAGTGTTTGAGGCAAGCCTAGGATGCATGAGACTCTGACCTATGCTGTTCTTCACTCCCCTGGAGGATCTTGCTATTTATTTTCTGTAGACCTAATCAGTCTAAGAATACATTCGCGGCATGAAGAAAGACTGAATTTTTCAAGGACACTGTATGGTTCACAAATACATGTAAAAGCATCACCTTCCAGTGAGTAATGGAGGAAGAGGTAGTGGATAAACACTCTAACTATTCTGCATCTCAGTCAGTGGCCAGACTTGACACAGCTTTTTGAGGGAACATTTCCTCCTAAGGTCCAAGGTAGCTAGCTACTCTCCAGAGGTTTCCATGGCATTGCCTTCTTTTTTAATTTATTTTTGGTTCCCTTTCCCCAACTTCTACAAGTAGTTCACTATTCACCTACATCCATAAATCCTCTCTCTCTCTCTCTCTCTCTCTCTCTCTCTCTCTCTCTCTCTCTCCCTCCCTCTTTCCCTCTCCTTCCCTCCTTCCCTCCCTTTCTCCCCCTTCCTTGCCCTTTCTCACCCTTCTCCCTCTCCCCATCCTCTCCCTCCCCCTTCCCCCTTCCTCACCCTTTCTCTCCCACCTCCCTCTCCTTCTCCCCAGAGAAAGCTGCAAGCAAAAACAAAAGAAAAACAACCAACCAAATATATAAACCAGAATAACCAGGATAGGGCAAAGCAAACAGAAAAACCAAAAAAAAAAAAAAAGCACAAAAACCATAATATATAAGTAAAAAACTATAATTGTTTTTAAATAGCCCAGACAAATCATTATAATATAAAATCACCTCTGAAACTACAATTGAGTTTATTTTGTGTTGGCCATCCACTGGTGGGCCAGGGGCTGCCCTCAAGTGTAATTAGTTCTCATCTCTGTTCAGTGTGATGTTAAGTAAGCTTCTTGATCCATACTCCTCTTCTCAGACATAACTGTGGCATATTCCACTTAAAAGGTAACAGGTCAGTCTTCTTTCATCTGTTGCCAACGTTTTGTTCCATTCTGTTGTTAAGCTCTGTGTTCAAAATCTATTAATAAAATAGATTAGTCCACATCAAATTAATAAAAAAAAATGAGGCCATGAATTTGAAAGAGAGCAAGGAGGGGTATCAGTGAAGGTTTGAAGGAAGAAAAGGGAAATGATGTAATTATTTTATAATCTCAAAAAAAGTCATGTCGATTATCCATACTTAGAAGTCAGCAAGAACTCCCACATTTTTCTTGAAGCATGGAACAATTTTTTTCTGTCTAAAATATTTTTATTGAAAAATGTATTTATATACTGTTCTTTCAGATTAAATGGTAGCTTAAGTGATCTCACCACCAGGAAGAGAAAAATCAAACTGGGCGACTCTAGTTCTTTGCACATCCCTATTATTTAACAGAGAAAATGCAGAAAGAACTGAAGATATGTGAGATTCTGCATGTTGTAATCACTAACTGATCCTGGGGTGTATGGAAACCTGGGTAAGGTCCAAGGAGGTAAAATGAAAACAACTGAGAGGAAACAGCCTCAGAAATAGGTAGTGCAGGAGCAAGTAACTGAAAACCGGCCTTGTAAAGAAAGGAAGGGTGGCCTAAGCTAAGGCTCAGAGCTGAAAATAAAATATCCGGTATCAGACAAAAGAGTTAATTTGAGATTTCAAATGAAATTTTTCTTTAGATTGGAAAAGACCTTTAAACATCCATAATAGAACATCTTTGTTATTGTCTTCTGAGTTCTATTACAAGCATGGTGACTACGAAAGTGACAGATACGTAAGAGCTGAGGGAATCAAGAAAATGACTGACCTTGGATAACCAGAAGGGACCTCCACAAGCAAAGGAACTGACTAATGTTACTTTTGAATTATGTCTATGAATGTTATTTGTCAAGATACCTTGGAAGGGATTGGTATAAAGAATATAGACATGAGAAAGCTGAATGAGAGCAGGTCTTAGATGTAAGACAATCACTCAGACATAAAATATGTGAGTCAAATCCAAAACAACTATACAGAAAGAATCATTCCTTATGGAATTTCATTATTACTCAACACGGATGGAAGATTTTCCTCCCATAAAGCCAATGTGAGGCACATTGTTCTTCATGTAAGTGGATCACAACCATCAAATGCTTCTTAAACCATCTTTCATTTAGACATATACCACCCAGCCCCAGAAAACTTGCATGAAAATAAAAGTAGAGAAGCATATTTAGAAACAAAAGGCCCTCTCAGGTCTCAGTAATATTCTCCCCAGGCTCAGTTCTCCACAGAAGCATAGGATAAGATAGCACATTCAGGTTTTGAATGACAATATCATATTATATTCAGAAAAAAAACTGTCAGCAAAATGTAGACTATTCACTTTGTGAGTTTAAGGTTCTTGACTTGAATGAACAGTTCACAAAATGCTAGAGAGAGGGAAGCAGAGAAAACGACTGTGCTGTCTTGGTGAATTACACAGTAAAAAGAATTAAAATTCTAATGTTTTCTGAGGAAACCCAGGGAAGTAGATATGGTCTAAAGAAGAACAGCATCAAAGATTCTCTTGGAGGCTGAATGCCAGACACTTCAAATGGCTCCATGCAGCCCTGCCCCTGAGTTTTACTTAAATTACAGGAAAACCTGCCATTTTTGCTTTACCTGCACAACAAAGTGCCTGAGTTCCACCTCTGTGTTTAGTGAGATCCATTTGCAGATATATACGCAATGGTGGTTTTACATAGCTGCCCCAACATTGTTAAAGCACAGTATTCTATGAAAACAAAATAAGTAAATGGATATCTAAGTGATTAAATGACTGAAAAGAGTAACAACACCAATAGCTCCACTACTCATTTGCCAGAAACATTTCAGTTGGGAATTAAAACATCTGTAATTAGAGCAGATGTGTCATAGAATTTAGGCTGACCTAATAGGATCATATAGATATAACTGTGTAAATGATAAACTCCCGATATGATTGGATAACTTTTTCCATTCTTTTTAAAAATTATTCTATTATGATTTATGAATATGCATACAAAATATTTTGCATATATTCACCCTTCTGTCCTCCATTGTCCCCCCTTCCAGCTCCTACCAATTTCTATCAAAATATTCTTCCTCCTAATGAGGAATATAGCTTTCTCTTACTTAATGGTTTAAGAATAGGTCTCTAGAGACCTGTAACAGAGTAAATTACATTTTTACTTTATAAATATTGCTCAAATTTCTTCCATACAGCAATGTCAGTATTGTGCTTACTGATGGATCATAATTCTGAGTTATTGCACTTACACAGACAAACATCTCCTCCAGCCACATAAATGATAAATTTTTAAATGTGAGCAGTTGTGTTTATTCCATTTGTTAGATAAAATTACAGGGATAGAAATTATCTATATATGAAACTCAAATTCTTAAAACTTTAAGTTTGAATTGAATGTATAGTGCTAATACTCATGAAAATTAATTTCTGTGTAAACCATTTCAAACTGAAGTAATTTAATTAAGTGGCTTTTGTCAACAATTTTACCAATTTTTTTTTTATTTACCACTTACAAAATTTGTAAGTTGATACAAAGAAAGTTGATCAAAACATCTAATACTGCTAGAATTGTATGGACCTGAAATATAACAAAGAATAAAAGTCTTTCAATCATCCAGTAGTATATGGGCAATATATATTGGACTCAACTGGTTTACAAATAAAGACACATAACTTAGTATAAAAAGTTGTGTGTATCTGGAAGGAATTGGTGAAAGAGGTAAATATAATCAAAAAATATGTATGACATTTTCAAAGAAATAATAAAATACTTATTAAAAGACTACTGCTGTGATAATTGAGAACCATTTAAGACTGAAGGGAAGAAATTATTAATATATTCAGAAGAATATTCAGATATCTGGGCCAAATATTTAGATTGCAAAGATTCCAAACTTGATCCATAATGATAGACAATTTAGTTTGTGAGGCTACATTCATACATTTCAGGAGCACCAGAAGATAAAATCACAATTGAGTCAAGAGGACAATAGGTACAATTGAAATGGATGACCAATAACATATATTGGGAGGGAGGGAGCACATTGTCAGAAAAATGTCAGATAACAAACAGACAGATAAAAGTTCATGTTCTGAAGAAAAAATTTCTCTAGCTATGTAGCTAAATGGGTTAGTACAGTTAAATAACAGACTTCAAGTTTTCCTCTTTTGGTGTGTCTTCTTTGATGGCACCCTGAAAGATTGAAACTGCATTTCTTGAATTTCATTATATGTACATTTTAAGACATAAATCAACCCCCGCCCCCATAGATACTATTTGCATTACTTGGAATGTGGACTTTATAGAGACATTTCTCTTGTCCTAATCAGTTCTGTCTGGCCCAGACGGGACAGGTGTGTGTGTGTGTGTGTGTATGCAAATATATTTGTATTACATGACCCCATTGCAGATCTTAGTTAAGTATATTATCAATCCTCCTAGGTTCAGTCATGAGACTTATATAAAACATGACTTTAATGTAGTGGTCTATTTCAATAATCAATATTATTCCATGCAGGAAAAACTTGACCTTTTAGAAATTTCAGAAATCTAGCTAGGATGTCTTTCTGGAGAGCCAAGGACATTAGACACTACAGCATTTATCTCTATATCAATCTCTCTATCTACATCAACTTCTATCTCTCTGTCTATATACATTTTTATTTGTACACCAATCTATCATCCATTGTACTGCTATAAATGAATTATATTGTGTTGATGCACCTGTGTTATATAAGCTACTATTGAATACTGAAATTTTCACATTGATGAAAATATGAGTAATATTTAAATATGAAAGCCATCATTTTATTTCATACATATTCTTGTCAATAATATTGTAGCATGCATATTTTCATTTTTGGCAAAGGGTCACTGTGGTCACATACCTTAGAATGGACCAGGACTAATACTTTTTCATAAAAACATAAAATTTATAATGATTGCTTCTTCATTGTTTCCATTTATTTAAAATAAACCATACCATGATTAATGTGAGAAACTCTGTGAACTCTGGGCAATTTCATCTACTCCTTTATATTTAAACTTGTAGGGTAGCATTTTCCTATTTTACCCAGAAGACCAATGATAGAGCAAATATAGTTTGTTTATACAAACGATGACCAATGCAAGTATTGTTTGTCTTTTACAAAAGAAATAGAAATATGGTTCCTATGCATGCTGTCATTTGAACAAAGTTCTGTCATCAGGAGTGCAAACAGAATCCACAAATGCATGAAAATCTACCAAGACTTGCCCAGATATATTACCATACTCCTTTTCTGCCTATAGAACATTGCTATTTAGTTCTTTTTGATATCCAGCCAGGTTATACCTTCCTATACTGTTCCTTGATGTTTCAATGTAAGCTCCAAATGTACTGTGTAAATAGTCCACTGAACCCTAGTATGAGAAGAAACTTAGAGTCACAGAGATTGCAGTAATTGGTACCACAAGCCTCCATGTCTACCAGCCCAGCCACTAAGCCTGTATGTGAAACATACTGATGGACATTACCTGTATTGAAAAGCTTCAGTGAAGTACCATGATCCCAAAGAGGATAGAATAAAAGCCCCACCCAGCTACTTAGTAACAAAACCAATATGTGCACAACTGTATGAAGTTCCTTGATAATGTAAGGAAAGCCTTGTGCACTTGTCATTGTGAGGGATTACAAAGGGAGGCACCTGGTCTAGGAATTAGGGGACACGAATCCAAGAATCACCACCTTTATTCTTATTGAAAGATGTTTCTCTAGAAAAAAACATTTACCATTGTTTCCTTTTCTTCCACTTCCCCCTTCTCCCCCTCCTCTTCCTCCTCCCCCTCCTCCTCCTCCTTCTCCTCTTCCACCTCCTCCTCTTCCTCCTTTTCCTCCGCCTCCTTTTTCTTCTTCTCCTGCTTCTCTTGCTTCTCCTGCTTCTCCTTATTCTTATTATTTTCTTCTATCTTTTTGTTTGGTTTTCAAGAAGACAGAGAGTCTTGTGTTGAGCAGGGATAGGATGGAGAACTGATCCTAACTGGGGGGGTGTAGAAAGACACATGTCACATTAGAAGACAAGTGACAAAAGCATCACAAATTTTTGAGCATCTTTTACTATCATGTTCATCATCTGGCTGGCTGGGGAGTGACTTATACCTAGTTGTATCCCTATGCCCACATTTCTTCTTTGTAAATATTATTGAAACTCACAATGTCCTCATTTATCTTCCCATCATTGTCTCTTCTGAACACAGTCCATTCTCACAACCCTTGTAGAATCCTTGATTTTGTGACATCAGCCTGAGAAGCAGTATCAAAATCAGTGAAGTATCATCCATACCACTTGAAAATGTTAATGCTACTTGTAAACGCTTCTAAATTGGGTGTAAAGAGGGTGATTAATTGTATTTATATGTCTTCATGTACAGCCTCATCACAAAGAATAAAATAATATGAACACAGAAAGTCCCCCTCTTCTTCGCACGTCTACCAAAGGTTGTATGATTTAAAACAGATGCATTCATTATCAGTTTCATAACAAAATTTTACTTCAGCATCAAACTACCTAGAAAATAATATTCTCCAGGATTCTGGGCAGATATCTATACACTACTATTCTCTTTATGTATTTATTTTTGTTCTGGATACTTATCCGTTGTCAGTCATATAGTCTAATGGTTGCTTCTAAAATATATATTTCACTTTTCTTAGAGCAAAAGTCTGGCACTTGGCCTGGAGGCTGTGATTACTATCCTCAGAGCAGTAGTCAACCATGAATCCACAGATATGCATAGATCTCTAGAGTTGGTCTTAGTTTTCAACTTTTCTAGGTTGTGCTATAATTCTATTTCTCAAACATGAAGTAATTAATTACTTATGTATGTGCTCACAGGAGCCATGAAAGAATTGTTGTGAAACACATGAAAACACATTTCATTTGTATGTGGTGAAACTTCCTTTTGCTAAATATTTTCTTTTTTAGGAAATTGTCTTTTTCCTTAATCTATGCATTCTCATGTTCCAAAAAGGTAAATCTCTAGTTGTGATGCCTTGATCAGTAGAGTGCTTAGCAGCATCTCATATCTCACTAAGTAGTAACTTCTGCCAAGGACCAGCCTCAGCACAGACAGGACTTCTGAGAGAAGGAGCATCTGGGAGCAGTGGAAAGAACTACTCATAGTCAAATTGTGTGTCCGAGCTGGCGGCCTGGGTTCTACTGAGATGGCTTTCTAGACTGTGCCCTCTTTCTCTCTCTCTCTCTCTCTCTCTCTCTCTCTCTCTCTCTCTCTCTCTCTCTCTCTCTTCCTCCCTCCCTCCTTCCTTCCTCCCCCCCCCCTCTGTTCTGCTTTGCTCTAAACAGCCTTTTCTTGCTATTCTAAAAACTCTGGTTGAGATGGCTCTCTTTCTCTCTCTGCTAATAAAATTTCTAAAAGCTATCTGGATAGCTCATGAGTTTTCTGTCCAAAGTCAGAAAAGCTAGTATAAAAAAATTATTGCATCTTCCAACGAAGTCAAAAATTTTGTTAAGAAAAAATTCTTGAAGGGCAGTTTTTGCTCTCCAGACATCTCTAGAAAGCTCAGCTCTCTTTCTCGTTAGAGAAAACTCTAAAGAATTGCTATCGCTCTGTGCTAGCTCATCTCATGCAGACCACGAACCCAGTTTTTTATTTACATATCACTGTTATTTATTTCAGGTTCCCTTTTGATTATCCTATGAATCAGCATTCCCTCACCCCAGCCCTCTGATTCTTAGGAGACAGCAAACCTACATTTTCTTTTAACATTGCCAAAGAATTCAGAGATCTGCCTGCCTCTGTTACACACAGATGGTAAATTAGCTGGGTCTGACTCAGTCCTGAAATTAACATTTCTACCACTCCTGGGCCTACCTTGCTGCATCCCAGGCTCTCCTTGAACTCAGAAATTTGCCTTCCTTCGGACCTGCCTGCCTTTGTATATTTCTGACAAGCTGGCTCATTAATGCAGCTGCCCTTGTTCCTTTTGATTGTGAAGCATCTCATAATTCATAATGCATTCTTTTCTTTTGCATAACTGTGAAATTATATATCTTTGGATGCATGTATTTAGAGCTCTTTCCCATAGCCTCAAGGGTTGCCCTGAAGATCCCAGTATTTAGCATTTTGCAGAGACATTAGCCACTCCTTTGCCTCCTGGACTTATGCTGTTTCTAATTCGAATGGAGTCATTAACTCCTCAGAGGATATGAAATGTGTACATTATTGCAAAACCAAGCCTTACACCCACAGCAGCCATCAACATTCATGAAGGCTCAAACAAGGACCCTGTTCCAGTGGCAGAAATCATGGCACTACTCTCCCTCCAAGGCCAGGCCAGGCTCAGCAACTCCTGGAGACCTTCACCAGGACCCTGTCCTGGAGGCAAGAATCGCCACATCATTCTGTCCCCACCAGGACCATATAGGGCTCAGCAAACAGCCAATGAACTAACAAGACTAACAGGTAGGTGGGACTGAGTTTTGTAAAGAGTTAGGTGCTTTGAACCCGCAGGTACTTTCAATAAGCTTCAGGATGGTGATTTAAATAAGAGCAGAAAAATTGTTTAAGACTCAGTGATGTCATGGTTAGCAAAAGGGTTTGAAATTCACTGGTCTCCTGTGAAATTCCTTTACAAAGATATTCTTGTTTTCACTACTGTGTTTTTAGAAAACAAAATCCAGGACTCTTCAGATACACACAGAGTATTTTTTAGGATTTTACTTCATTTTTAATTACCCACAGTGGTGGGTGTGGAGGATGGGCTCGGTGCACATCAGTGCCCCTCCCACAGGTACCAGAAGATAACAGTAAATTCCTGGAGTGGGAGTTACTGGCCTGATATGGGTGCAGGAAGTTGAACTCAAGTCCTGTGTAAGAGTAGTATGTGCCTTTATCAACTGAGATGTCTTGCCAGGCCTTTTATTTTTATTTATTTATTTTTTTTCCAGTGAAAGGGGTATGGAATTTTTTAACCCTGCATCATGAATACTTTGAAGGATATACCTGAAAAGGTCCCCACTATTTCATTGGTAACTTTGGGTGTGTAGGAAATTAAATCTACCTGGATTTTGTTCAGAATCACAGAAGACAATAGGAGGCTATTAATAGTAACAACGACAACAACAACAACAGAAATCCCATTATAAGTTCCCTAAAATCATTAAGTATTGTCTTTAACCTAAGGATAATTACTTAGCAAATAGAATTTTGCTTTTTGACAATGATCAGTGATTGCTATAAATTGCTGACTTTAGTCTTATAAGCTCTAAGTTTCTTTTGGTAGCATTTATTTGATCTTTAACATAAATTCATTTCTTCTGTTAAAATGCTGTCTTGACTTTTCTATTGACTATAGTATTTGATAGTAACATACAAGATTCAAGAAATGAGTTAATGAGTAAAATATATCACTTATTTTATATTTTTTCTAATCCGAGCACATGTGAATTTTCAATTTGTTGTACTGACTAACATAGTATATTTTTAATTCATTATTGCAACTTGACTTACAAGAGAAACATCATAGAATATTTTAAAGTCCTATTACTGTGAAAATGTATGCAAACTCCTATGGAAATGTAGACACCATGTTCCCTTCATCTGTAATGATACATATTTCCATGTGAAATGCTGCTGGACCTCATCGTCAGTATATATTGCCTCTCTAGGGTACTCATTTTATAAAACACTTTGATGACATTTCATAAAACAAATCCTGGTGTTAATTTAACGCTTCAAATGACTTAGGAATTTTAAATAGTACATTTAGGTCTAGACATGAAATCTTCCTGCTTATTCCATGAGAGCAAAGGAGACAAGGTAGAGAGTTTTTCAAGAGTTAGGAATTAAAGCAGAATTGAACAAATGTACAAGTTATTCAGACATTTTGACTCAACTTAAGGACATATCCATGAGAGGTACAATACAAGGTTTTCAAGCCCTAAATATAAAATATACATACTTATTCATACACATGGAATATTAATTTTCTACTCTAAATTACAATTATAGCTTTGAGCACAAGGGATGAAATAGCCAACTACAAAAAGGAAACCCATTTGTCCTGACTATTTTTCCCTAGTGAATTTTGGAACAGTCTATGCAGTAGATTTTTTTTTTCTTTTCCTCAAGTGGGGAAGGAAAAGCTCTAAAGATTATCATATTAAAACACATATGGCATAAGACCTCCTTTTACTTACCAAAAATATTTTTGACAGGAGAAGGAAAGGGCTGGAATCTGAGAGGACAATTTGACATGTCGCTTTTACGTTCTATTACAGTGATTGATTTCATAAAGCCAGTGAACTCTTTAAACATTGCAGTCTATTCCCTTATCTCCTTGTAGACTTCACCAGATGGCACTCAGCAAAAGAAGCAAGCCATCAATCATTCTGTGTCTTGCCCAGCGCTTCTCCTGTCCTACTTTTGTGTGTGTGTGTATGTGCTTCTCAGTGCCATTTGCCACTGTGGCAGCTCCACAAATCCATTCGCTAAAACAGTCAACTGCAGTTACTTGGCTTCCTTGACAGTTGGCTCAAGTTCTAGTCTTTCATGAAAAAAATAAGGTACATTGAATCTTGTCCACATGGTCAAATAAAGAAGTGTGTGTTTTATCAAGGGGGCACGTCAAAGCAGATATGGGTCTCCAGTGGTGAGTCTGTTGCAATTCTATCTACAGGTATATTTTGTGGGCATCTCATCCTCATGCAACTTCATCGAGTAACCTGGATGAATAAAGTTTTGTGTTCAGAAACATCTCTAAGATTCTCACACTATGCGTGAAATAAGTTCAAATGTATCACGAAGTGGCCCTTCTCACACTATCTTGTCAACCACTTGATCACAAGCCACTTCAGTTGTCTGAATTACAAGTGTGATCTGTCCTCCAAAGGACTCTTCCAAAGGACAATTTTAGGTACGTATTTGAGGAGACGAAACTAAAATCAGTTTCTTTAAGTTAGTATAAGTCTAAACTCTTAACCACCCTTTGTTTGTTTTGAAAATCCTCTACTACGAGTCTGAGCAGATGCTATTTAGAAATGTTAGTATGCTAAAGTGGAAAAAACCATTAAGACCAACGGAATGCTAGTCACTTTTGTTTGAATTGATAGTAAACTTACTTCAACTTGATTAAAGACACCGTAAGACCATTGGGGGCTGTAGTGAGATGCTTGTGTAACCTATTTCTGTTATAGATGATCCATTTATTTCAATAGAAATAAAGTTGTTTGCAGGCAGAGTTCTGTTCTTCCTTTGTGCTGTGAACAAGAAAATGTATTATCATTTTCTATACCTATAACAAGGTTTATGGTTGAGAACCTTATTTGTATAGCAAAAATAGATTAGCAAGAAAAAGTCTACACAAATGTATTTAATAAATCTTGTGTGTGATTGGAACCTTTTAAAAGGAAGACAGTTAAGTCAATTGTGCATGTGTGTGTGATGTGTATGTATGTGCATGTGTGCACATGTGTGTGTGTGCATGTATAAGTATGTGTTTGTGTGTATGTGCATGTGTGTATCTAAGTGTGTATATATGTGCTGTGTGTGTCTGAATGTGTATGTGTGTATATGTGTGTATGTGTTTGTATGTGTATCTTTGTGTGTTTTGTGTATGTGTGTGTGAGTATGTGTATGAGCATGTATGTGTGTGTGTGTGTGAGTGAGAGAGAGAGAGAAAGAGAGAGAGACAGAGAAGAAAAATTGCCAGGACAGCCAGGGCTACTCAGAGAAACTCTGTCTTGAAAACACCAAAAAAAAAAAAAAAAAAAAACCAAAAAATAAAAAACAAACAACAACAACAAAAAAACAAACAAAGAAAAATTGCAAAAGTAAATTATCTTCCATTTGGTTTCCATTTGGTTCCAGGAATTGAACTCATGTTTTGACATTAATAGCAGTATATTCAGCCAATGAGCCATCCTGCTACCCCAGAACTTGCCTTTTTATGAACAGTTAATCAGAAGTATGATGCTGGGAGGAGAAATGATATAGAAATTTTGGTGGGGATGAGGACATTTAACATGGTCTTTCATATATAATATAGATATGACAGCTTCTTCCCACTGGGTAATGGACAGGTAGAGAAGTCACTGCCATGTAATAGTAAGAAATTTGGGAATGAATAGAGAAGGATCCCAGAGAATTACCTTCCTACTTTCCAAGCACAATTTCAGAGAAGAAAGTAGTGAGAGTGAACTTCCTGTAGAAGTGCATCAGACCATTCATGGTCCAGGTTAAAATGTCTAAAAAGCAGATACCTATTTCTTCTTTTAGCTTCTTATGGGAATTTTAAATGCTAAACATGAATATTCATGAAATCAAGAAATATTTTCTAAAAAAGAAAGAGATGTATGTGGGTAAGTGAATGAATGATTGAAATTAGGCTTCTTCTTGTCCCACCCCTTGTTCATAGCTCTCTTGAGTATCGCCATCAAGAGTATTAAGTGTAGATTGTTCCTCATTCACTATTCTGTGACATTGGCATAAAATCACTATTAGTGGAGAACACTATGTCCTGTGTCTTCTGGTAACAGTATCAACACAGTCAAACACAGGCTGCAAGAGTTCTAAGAGAATGCCTGTCAGCTAAGATAGAGAAGTTTTATCTGCTAGGATATCAATAACTTTCTTTTGCTGTTGTTGTTTTGGGTTTGTTTTAAATACATCCTGACCACGGTTTTCCTTCCTCCACTCATCAGGTCTCGCTGCAACTCCTCTCTTCTCCAGTTCAGTTCTCCTCTGTTTCCCTTCAAAGAAGAGCAGGCCTCCCAGGGATATCAAACAAACATCACATAACAAGATACAATAAGACTAGGCACAAACCCTTACAACAAGACTGGACTATATAATCCAGTAGAAAGACCAGGGTCCCAAGACCAGGTGAAAGAGTCAAAGGCACTCTCATTCCCACTGTTAAGAATCCCACAGAAACACCAAGCTATCAACCATAACATTTATGCAGAGAACTTAGTGCAGACCCATGCAGGCTCTGTTCTTGTCACTTCAATCTCTGTGAGAACCTATGAGCCCTGCTTAGTTGATTCTGTGGACAGTGTTCTGGTGTCCTTGAACCCTTGGCTCCTACAATTCTTCATACACTTCTTTTGCAGTGTTCCCAAAACTCCAAAGGGAGAGATCTGAGAGAGATCTACAACCTCGGCTTTCTATGTTTGTCTATGGTTCTCTACACCGACTCCTAGCATCTTCCAGAAGAAGCCTTATGAAGACTACTTGGCTAGACATTGATATATGAGTATAGAGAAATATTAGAAATCATATATTGATTTTTCTATCCCGGGTCTCTGGCTATTCAGCCTTCAGTTCCTGGTCATCTAGGTAGAGTAGGTCATAGACTTCTTTTTGTCGTGTGGGCCTACAATTAGCCCAGTCATTGGTTAGCCTCTTCCACATGTTCTGTGCCTCCATTTTTCTAGCACTTCTTGTACACAGGATAGATTGTAGGTTGAAGGTTTTATGAATGGAATGGTGTTCTAGTCGCACCACTGGAAGCCTTGCCTAGTTACAGGGAATGGACAGCTCAGGCTCCATATCCTCCATTACTAGAAATCTTCATTTGAGTTAACCTTGGAGAGCTTAGGAGATTCTACGACAGACTGGTTTCATGGACTCTCTTGTGTTTCCATGTAACAGGGAACTGTTAAAAATTGTTCACTCAGTATCATAACAGTTATACGTCTATTGTGAGCTTCCTAGGGAACTGATGATTCTACTAAGAAAACAACATCTTTTGTAGCTGAAAAAAAATCCTCTCAGATTTCAACAATATTAATAAAGTATGTGTGAGGGAAAAAATCAACACAACTTAAAGTTGAACCTGAGAATCAAAACCAGACAGAGTTACAAATAAATCATCTAGATCATTATCTGTAAACATTTGCATTTATATACTAGATTTTTCACCATGATGTTTTTCTGAATAGCTTATTTTAATCATACATGTGCTATTGCTAAGAAATAGGTCTACAGAATTTCTGTGTCCCAGGTACATGGCCTTGCGTAGGACACACAAGCACTGAGTGGATGCCTGAGATTCTGGCTGTAATGTCAGATGATCAGTTAACGTTTAATGAACAGTTAACACATTTGCAATGTTTTTTCTTTTGTGTTTTTACCCTTCCTGCTAAAGAGGAGGCTTTTAGTGTTGATGACATAGTGTCCGGATGGCTATGTTTAGAAGAATTGGTGGAAAATATGAAGTCTCTTCCAAGCAGAACACTTGCAAGGCCAATCTATTACTTCAATCCCTGGAGAGATAACGTGGTTGCTTGCATCATTTCTGAAGTGTGAAATGAGAGATATGTCTTTAACACTGTTTAGATTTCTAACCACATGAAGGATAGCAGGTGTTCTTGTTCTAACATAAAATGAGGACTTAGCGTGATTTCAGAATACTCACGTCCTGAGAAAAAGACTGAAAAACAGCATTTCCCCTCTGGTTGTGGGACATTTATTTATTTATTCACTTTCTCTCATTTTGACTTTTTCAGGGCATGCCATGTGAAACCACATAAGAAAACCACAAATATATTCCCCTGTACACTCCCAAGCCTTCAAACCAACTGAGGCAAACTCCAGTGGAAAGATGAGAGCAAATGTTCTGCTTCACAACAGCATTGAAGCTGCAGTGGCAATGATGGGCCACACAGAAGGACTGAGTGTGGAGTCACTCTTCCCAACAACTGAGGCGTAATCTCCATGTGAGCTTTCCTAAATAAAAGGTAATCTTGTAGAAAAGTCAAAATATACATTTACACAAATTCCCATTTGATTCTTTGAACTTCATGACCCCTTTTTGAGTGGTGACAATTATGATTAAAGAGATAGCTTAGGGCTTAAGAGCACTGGCCACTCTTAGAAATCCCAGCATCCTCATCTCTGCTCACACCATTCTGTAACTCTACTTCTAAGTCCTCTGACACCCTTTTCTGATATCTAAGGTACTAGCCACATATGTGGTTGCTAGGCACACATGTGATTACTAAACACACATGTGTTGCACAAACAGAATGCAGACAAAACACCACATGAGGAAAATATAAACGTTTGTGATTATAACATGAATGAATTTTGATTTAAAAGGGAGTGGGCAGTACATTATGGGTGTAGATTTTGACATTTCTAGGAGACAATCTCACAGCAGTCTCCCTTTATCTGGCTCTTAAAATCATTTTGAATAGTCAGCTCTGAAAATTACATGCAATGGTAACATTATAATTTCTGAGCAGGTTTTATTTATGTATTTAGGAGCAGGTGCACACACACACACACACACACACACACAAACATTTGCATACACACTAACGTGTAACAACAGTTAAAATAGAAAAAAGAAGAAAAAGAAGCCATGAATTTGAAAGAGAGCCAGAGGTGGGGAGGTGCATGGGAAAGTTTAAAAGGAAGAAAAAAAGAGGGGAATGATTTAATTATAATCTCAAAATTAATTAAAAAGGAAGCAGAGAAAAAACTTGAGGGTCCCAAGTTGATGTGATCACTAAGCAAAGTACCAAGAGGAGAGCGAGCCAGCAGACACTCCTGAGAAATGTCTCCTATTTAAGTAAACTTTCTCACTTATACAACGACCTTTAGGTACACGGTCTACACTAACCCAATGTTGTTTATTCTTCTGCAGAGAAATACTTCAAGCCCTATAATTTTTCAATAGCTAGCACTTATGGAAAATTTATACTGTCTCCAACACTATTCCTGCCCTCAATAAACAAATGGTTACAGGAAGCATGGTCCCAGCATTACATCTTATCATGTATATAATCTTTATTTCTGTGAATACAGCAACACAGAGTTTGCTAATGGAAGATGCTTCATTTTCACTTTCTAAGAATGTTCTTGGCTTCCCAAGGTAACTAGTTGGAAGAAAAGAGCCAGAACAAAACTCAGACACTTACTTGCTTCTACTGTAAGGAACCCCACAAAATTACCAAGCTAACAGCCATAATATACATACAGAGAACATTGTGCAGACACATGCAGGCCCATACTTGCTGCTTCAGTCTCTGTGAGCCCCTGTGAGCCCTTGTGAGCCCCTACGAGCCTTTGTGAGCCCCCGCGCGCCCTTGTGAACCTCTGTGAGTCTCTGTGAGCCCCTGTGAGTCCTGCTTAGCTGAATCAGTGGGCTGTGTTCCCCTGGTACCCTCCATTCCCTCTGACCCACACAGTCTTTCCTCCCATTCTTTCACTGGGTTCCCTGAGCTCGGAGGGGAAACCACCATTTCAGACTCTCACTCTGCAGAATAACATACTTTCTGGTATGGCTCTCTGTACCTGCTCCTCTGTGCTACTGGAGGAAGCCTTTCTGATGATAACTAGACAACTATGAATGTAGCAGAATAGCTTTAGGATTTACTTCATAGATTGTGCATGTGGGTGCGTGTGCGTGTGTGTGTGTGTGTGTGTGTGTGTGTGTGTGTGTGTGTGTGTGTGTGTTATGTTTTGTTCTACCCAGGTTTCTGGCCTATCCAGACCCCAGTCCCTGGTTATCTAGGCAGTTTTACTGCATGGGAACCCTCTTAGGCATTAGTTGGCCACTCCCCCAAGTTCTGCACCACCATTGCCCCGGAACATATTACAGGCAGGACCAATTGTAGGTCAAGGGTTTTATGACATGATTGGTGATGATATTTCCCTTTTTGTAGCTTGGAGGGCACCCCTGTGAGCCAAGGAACATTCTTGGAGTGCCTTTCCAACTATAAGGCATAAATTTTCTATATAAATAAATATATATTACTTTCATCTTCTTAAATGAGTAATCAATCTATCTTTCATTCCCTTAAAAATGTCAATGTTACAGTAAATCTACAAATGAACCTTCACTTTACAAATTGTCAGTAAGCATTTTCTTACCCATTAACAAGAACTATACACTTTCTTTTCTTTTCTTTTTTTTTTTTTTTTTTTTTGTTGTTGTTGTTGTTTTTCCTGTGGGCTTTTTACAAAGGCAGTTCCTTGGGAGCACCTGCCCTTTTCTGGATAATGTCTCTTTATCATTTCTACGTTTAAACACCGTTTTATTTTTCTTCTAAGATCAAATTCCAATTCACAGTCTTTGCATTATTGCATTATGTACACCTTAAATAATCTTGCTTTTTCTAACCATACTTTGCAATTTATGTGTAATTTATTTCCTTGGGACATTTTCCATGCTCAACAGTGTAATATTTCTTTCCAAAAACACAGAGCATGTATTTATGACTTACTTCCCTCTCGAAGAGACTCATGTCACAATTTGTCACTGTATCTAACAGGGCAGCATACCACTTGCTTAGCACTTACAGAAATATATATATATATATGTGTGTGTGTTTGTGTATACATATATATGTATATTGTGTATATATTGAATATGTGTGTGTGTGTGTGTGTGTGTGTGAGTGAGTGTATAAGCAAAGGTAAACATGAGGAAACAGTCAGGAATGAATCCTTGCTATTCCCAAAGTCACACAGTGATAAGAACAGAAAATATAAAGTGGAAATTTCATTTCATTAAGTACAATATCTTTAGTCTCCAAATAGTTAATGATCTATTTTTGTTGGTTTTTTTTTTTTTTTTTTAGTATAGTATTGAGTTTATTCAGGGCATGGAGAGGGGTGTTAAAAGGGTAGTAGAGGCAGAGAAAGGCAGAGAGAGTAGAGGCCGGCCATGGCCATGAACACATGGAGAGAGTGGTAAGGGAAGAGAGTGGGGAAAGGGAGAGCAAGAGCAGGACAGAAGCAAGAGATCAAGAGAGTTAAGGATTATTTAACGGAGAACCAACAAGCTACTTTTTAAGAACAACTGTATGCTCCCTTATTCCCCACCCACAATCTGACTTCCATAAAGAATCCACATTTATTATATTATTTGAACAGTTAAATTTTTAAAAAGAAACCATCTAAATTTTGTATTTGGTTGTTTTTTTTGATATTAATTTATTTCAAATTCTCAAGAACATATAATACAGACAGATGATTGCTGAGGTATGGGGAAGGTGGGAGTAGGGGATTGGGGGCATCCTCTTGGAGATGGGGGAGGAGGTATGGGATGAGAACAGTCATAGGGAGGACTGGGGAGGATAACAGCTGGACTGTAAAGAAAGATTTAATAATAATAATAATAATAATAATAATATTTTTTTAAAAAAGAGTAAATACTGGTCCCTGAGGTTGTAAGATCAGCTATTTTCAAGTATAGCTATACCAAGATGATCAACTTGTAAGAAGGAAAGTCCTGTTTGGTTCTTAGTCTCAGATGATTCATCTCTGTCCCTGTTGCTATGAGTCGTTCACAGCACAGTCATCTCCGTAGAAGCAGATGATAACTTATTCATGTTACAAAGGCCAGGAAACAAGAAGGGAGAGTTGTCAGAAAGACATCTCTGTGAGCAGATGATCTTGTTGAGTAAACTTGAGTTTACTTGAGTTCAACCTCCTGAGCACAGCCCTGCATGTACCTGCTTGTGGGTACATGTGGGCACACATACACACATACACACACACAGAGACACACACAGACACACGCACACATGCACACACACACAGACACACAGACACATACAGACACACACAGACACAGACACACACACACCACACAGTTGTTGTGGCATGCAACTGCCATCCCTGCAATCCTATGGTTGAGATAGGAGACATGAGAAAAGTGGCCAGAAGCTCATGGACCAATTAGCCAATTAGAAGAAACAAGAGCTACCCTGCCTCAAAAGGAAAGATTTGTGGGCTGGCTTTCTTTATGTCACCTTGATACAAGCTAAAATCATCTGAGAGGAAGGAACGTTATTTGAGAAAGTACCTCCATAAGATCAGGCTGTAGGGCTGCAAGCCAGCAGGGCATATTCATAGTGATTAATGTAGGAAGACCCAGCTCATTGCAGATGAGGCCACCCAGGACTGATGGTTCTGGGCTCTATAAGAAATCAGGCAGAGCAAACTGTAGGGAGCAAGCCAGTAAGCAGCACCCCTCCATAGTCTATGCATCAGCTCCTGCCTCCAGGTTCCAGCCCTGTTTTGAGTTCCTGTCCTGACTTCCTTCAATGATGAACAGTGATGTAGAAGAATAAGCCAAATACCCCTCCCCCCCCAAAAGAACATATAATACTAAGCTCTTGGTAGTACATTTAACTAAACCACAAAATCTTGGAAATTTCTGGAAATCCTTGATTATGAGAAGTGCTATGACCAGTTTCAGTTGCATATTTTACTGCCTATAGCTTTCCTGAGAAAGGGATCATGGTGGTTCCACATAGCCAGAGCATCATGAAATAATTTATACCCACCAAAGTAGCCCTACAGAGAGTATTAGAAGCAGTATAGTAGAATGAAAAGAAGAATGAGCATATCTAAGAGATTATGTAAATAAAACAAAGGGCACCATAGTTACCGAAACACAGAACAGGACGAAAAAGAACACATACAACACATAAAGCATAAAACAAAATGGCAGAAAACAACACACACTTTTCAATAACTTTTAGTGTTAGTGGCTTCTACTACCCCCCTAGAAATTTCTGGTGAAAATGTGAATAGAGATACTTCACTACTGAATTAAACATGATGACATACTTTTAGGAAGTTTTGATAGAAGTGAGTATTAAATAACTACAGTAAAAGTAAATAATTCTTGTGTTGATTCCTTAATATTTCCTCAATATATTTTAAAATTATTTGAATGCCAAGATCAGAAGAAGCTATTGTTATTTCTACAAACTTTGATAAAATAAATCTACATTAGCAATGGAGCAATAGCATCACAGAAAAGTCTTACACTCTTTGTTATTTGTTTCTGCCATATAGCGTCATAGGGAGAAACTGTGGATTGAATGGCCATTGCCCTTAACTGACCAGCCTTTCCAAACAATGTTACATACCCAGTGTAGATTCTGTCCTCTTCCCACATAGTCTCCTTTGCTGGAAAATTAGGAGACATTTTCAAATTTGTAAATTTTGGAAGAAATAAATCACTTATGTGCAGTTCATCTATTTTTCTCTGTTAGAATACTTTACCTTACATATCTTTCAGACTAGGAATTCTTCCCTCTTATGTGCTTGTTTATTAGGGCCAATGTGATTTAAGTTATTTGAAGATGAGCTAGCTAGGGTCCTTGGAATGTATTAGTATAGGAGGAAGAAGAAGTAGTCTAAGAAGTTAGCATAGGGTGGGGCTCAGGGAAGAATAGAGGGGAAAGAAGTAAATGAGGAAATGAGCAGGGGAGGCGAGCACAGGGGAGAATGAAGTGGGGGAGGAGGAAGAAGAGGAGGGAGGAGGAGGAAGCAGAGGAAGGAACTAAAAAGAGAAGAAAAGAAGTGTAGAGGACCCAAGGGAAGAAGAATACAAAGAAGGAAAAGCAAGATTCATTTGAAATATATATTTCTGTTCCCTTAAAAAGAAAACACTGTATCTGTCCTTTTGGTAGACTGAGTGTTGAGATTTTTCTAAGTTGTTTCCTCATTCCTTCTGTGCTGCATAAAACCGTGGAAATGGGGGGAGATATTCTTAAGCATTATGAATATGATATCAGAATTTCATGGTTTTCCATGGTAAGATTTCATGGATTTTAATAACAGGAACTTCATTTTTATCAAATTTGAAGTGTTATAAATGTATCCATGGTAATCTGATATTCTCATTGGCAAAGATTAATAAAATGTTATTAATAAAGTGAGATATATTTTTCTCTCTGACATTTGAGATGACGGAGTCTTTGAGAATTTAGTGGATTGTGCCAAGGTTATGAAGCAGAGAGATCTTCCAGGATTATTTGAAGTCATGTTTGTATTATGCAGAGATAACTCTCCTTCTACTATACTGGGCTGCCTGGTAGGAGAGACTATATATTATTGCTTGGCAAAACAATAAAAGTATGGAGGGGAATATCTCCTTACTGAATATTCTTTTATTATTCAGTGACTGTTCTTTTATTGCATAGTTAATTTTTAATATATATTCATGTGTAAACAAGGTTTTTTAAGAAGATAACCTTGCCAAGAATAAATTTTGCATTTTAAAGCATTTGAAAGGCTCTAAAATAGACCATAAGATAAACAATAATTGTTAGTGTGTACAACAATGATAAATCTCATCTACTGAGCAATATGAAACCTCCTTGAAAACTGAGAAAAGGGATTAGATGTGTTTCCTAAGATCCATCTTTTTCCTCTGAAATTGGGCTGTTATTACTGGTCAAGATGTATGTCTTTAAGGACTCATTCATTTCCTTGGGAAAATCAATGGTATGATAGGTTGACCCAACAGAATTTGATATAGTTCAAGAGGCTGTTGGATGCCATTCTCATGGTAAGCACAGAAAATAAAGTAGGAGACAGTATGCAATAGAATATTCAGCAGTTCTTTAAGTTGTGGCAGAGATCAAGAGAGAGATAGAAAATCCTGAAGCTGCGATGGACAGGAAGGCTTTGTAGACTGAAAGTGTATTTTGTCCGTACTGTGTGTGTTAAAAAAATTTGAACTCTATTGTTTGCCCCAAATAGGGTAAGCTTCAAGTTGTTTAGCCCTGTGATATCTTCACTTGGATCTAATGAATGAGGGTATAATCAGTGGTCCAGAAAAATACAGACATCCCTCTGATGAAAGAAGTAGCAAGATTAATTTGGGTGTAAATCTTTCTTTTCCTGTGCTGCCAAAGAAAGGCACAATACTACTTTATAGAACTATGTGTATGTGCAGTCATATTCAACCATTGCTAGCTTCTGTAATGACCAACCTCATTCTTTATAATATCTTTGGTTATTAATGGTTACAACTTAGAAATTCTTGCTCCAGAAGCATGTTATACTTTTTTTGTATAGTATTACTCATATTTATGTTTTCTGGGCTGACCGTCTGGTATCAGATAAGCAATTGGTGTGCCCCTCCCTACAGAGTGTTATTCCTCCCACTCTCAGCACTCCTTACTTGGATGGAGGTCTTTGTAGGGTTGAGGCCTCATTTTAAGACCAGGAGCTTCTACAGGCTGGGCCTACTTTTATAACATATTTAAATGGGGTAATCATGTACTCTAAGTAGCTTAAAGTGCGGAAGAGAGAATAATTACACTATAGACATGAATGTGATAGCACAATGTCTATAACATTATAAATGATGGGGAATAAATCTTTAAATAAAAAAATACTATTTAGTATTTAAGAACTCTCAGCATATCATGGAATGCATTAGAAGGGTCCATAGAATTTTTTTTTTTTTTTTAATCTAGGTGCTGAAGTTCTATCTTAATCCTCGAATAGATACAGGAGAAAGAGGACAGACAAGAAGGAAAAGTTCTGTAGCTATTCTCGATCAAACCCATCATATTTGGCCTCAAAATCTCCATCTGTTAAGTGTACAGTGATATTATTTCTAATAAATCAAGTCAAGCAGTTTCGTGGAATGGTCTGCTAATTTTCCAAAGCTTTCTCTTCTCCTTTTGTTTGAACTTTTACCATGTATAAGTCCATTAGGTAACCACTCTGAGGGTCTTCCTGCAGAAAAAGCTCAGGTATGTGAGAATTCAGGCACTATCCTTGATCCATTCTTCAAAGAGGGAGGCACTCCATAAAGATCTCTCTGCCATCTATCTAGTAGACAGAAATATATTTTCAGTCAGTTTTTTCTATTAAAACTGCAGTTTCCTAGGATTCTAAAGTTCCTAGGTAAGTTTTATGTGAGAGTTGTGAAAACTTTGGTAACTCTCAGCAGATTCTAAACACATGCAAACAGTGAAAATTTATTCAAAATCAAATGTGTAATGATTCTGAGGTCTTTGCAGCAGTACTAACTTATGTACCATGAAATCACTGCAGCCTGGCTCTGAACTTTGCACACTTAGCATAAAATACACAGTCACTCAGTTGATGTCAAGCACTGTGCTGGAGCACCTTGGCTTAGACTTGAGACTCATATTCACGTGTCAACTTAGGTTTATCCTTGAGTATTTTTGTGTTAAAATACATAATTAAAAATCACAACTTGATACATATATGTATACATACACACACATATCACTCTGACTTTAGCAATCACTTCAGGAGTACATGTGTATTTAGCGTTATATTGTACATCTTAAATGTGTGCTTTTTGTGGAATAAGGAGTTAAACACAAACCCTGCAAGGCAAGCACTCCACCACTGAACTAAATCCACAGGTCCCTACTATTTTGAGATGGAATCTCACTATACTTGCACAAATTAGCCTAAAATGTGTGTTCCTACTGCCTCATCTTCCAGAGTAACTACACGTATGATCATGTTCCATCATGCCCGAAGAATATAAACATGTTTACTCATCATAAATAAAGCTAAAAGAAACACAAAGCTTTGCATTGTAGAAATGTCAATAATTCTAGAACTCAAGAGCAGAAGCAGGAGAATTGAGAGCTATAGCTTACCCCGGTGTCTCGGGGAGGGTGGGAGTCATGGCCTGTGAATGTAGCTCATTGGTACAGCATTTTTCTGGTACATACACCTTGGGTTCCCAAGTACTGAAACTAAAAGTTAATTCTTTGGTGACAATAAAGAAATACTATTTAATTTCTTAATTTTTAACAGTATTGTTTATTTTAAAATATTAAATCAGTTTGTCTTGGGATTAGGAGAGAATCTCTAATGATTTTTATTTTAGCTGTATACATGTATTGCTCCCTAGGGATTTATGCAAACTGGAGGCATGATGACAAATAAAAACAACTTTCAATCAAGTGTGAAAATCTTTGAGGATTCTCTGTGTCCCGAAGTGGCAAACATTGTCACAATTCAATTCTTTATGTAATAGTAAACAGATACTCATCTCATAAATATGCAAGCTTAGTTTTCACCTTTAATAAATGAAAATATCTATAACAAACAATAGCTATTAAATGACTTTGATGATTTATTATCTCTAAATGCTTGACTTATTTATCTATTTTATGTGCCTGTAAATATGTCTTGAATGCAAGTGTTCATGAGTGGCAAACGGTTAGAGTGTTCTCTTCTAATATATCTCAAAAGACTCTGTAGCATTTACTCAGTGCCCTTTGTAATTGAAGAATAGTTAGATTTGAATATGAACTTTATAACCATAGGAAGATAAAGAGATTTAGTTATGCTCTGCCTTGAGAACTGGACTTTCTACATTAGTAGGCACAAATAAATTCTAGGAACAAAGAATCAGGCTTGTAGTCACTCAGATGTCTCCTGCTGTCTGAAAAACAAAGGAAAATATCTTCTTATAAACACCATTCCTCATCTCAAACAAGCTGTAGCATTTTGTCTTCACCACATCACTAAGGCAGAGCTTGTATAGGTTACAGTAATCAATCAAAGTCCCTGTTAAAAAGTTATCTCTATTTTAACTACTCTAGAAATTCTCATTTGGGGGATTCACTTCACTGAGCCAGATCAATCCATACTAATGCAGCCATAGTGACCTTTATCTTTATTTTCCTCTTTCAAAAAATGCAATATAAACATAAATGAAAGACAAACCCATTCCCATAAACTGAACTATCTTTCTTCTTTTCTTTCTTGTCACTGTTGATTGTGTGTTCGTGTGTGTGCATGTGCGCAGACACACACAATGTAACTGCCAGCACTAGATTGAGAATCCTTAAAGTCAATTTCTATATTGAGTTGTTGTTGTGCCACAATATTTTTGCCTTGGGAGTCACAAGACATGTGTACTCAACCCAAATAGGAAGTCCACAACAAGCCAGTGTATGAACACCAACAATGTTCCATTGATGAACCAATGAGGTTTTTTGAAGTTATTTACTGGAACATGGGTGAGTAGTTACTTAAAGGACCATAAATGACTCAAAGTCAGCTGCATCACCAAAGAACACCACAGCTCAAGAAGCTAGGAATCTGAACCACACTTCACTCTGTAGGCAGCTCAACAGGTTAGAATCTTTGTAGCTTGGGGTCACTGAGTGTGACTCTCAACAGTCTTCATTGTTTACTCTTGAGAACGAGGATCATACTGAATCTGGTCAGTTTTAGGGACTTCCTGAAAATATTTTGAATTATTTACCTTCTTTCTTAAAGCAATTTCAATCTCAGAGAAAGCTGCTACTGAGCAGTTATATAGCAGAGGCAGGAGAACTAAGCTCTGATCCTCCTGACAGGACTGTAGTTCACATAACAGGCTGTGCCTGGCCGACAAACAAGGTGGAAGTTGTGGGAACTATTTCCTCCCAGCTTTGTACTTCCTAAGTATTAACCCAAAGCACCTCACCACAGCCATTTCATTTTATAGGTCCAGAGATTACCTATGCAGAGGTCCACTTGACCTCCATGTTAGAATAATCTGGAGAGCCATGCCTGCTTTGAATTTGAGAGTTTTGTAGCCTTAATTTCACCATTAATCTTTCCTGTATTCTGTTCTTTGTACTTCTCTGGATTTAGGTTAATTTTGAGAGGATGAATGTCTTCTTGGTCCTAGACAACTCACCTAAGATGAAGGTAATGAACCAACTCTTTAGATAGTCTTTGAAAATAATGACATTTTCCCATCTTGTCTCTTACCTCACCTGCTACTCATGGGGACCAAGATAGAAGAAATCTTAAGGACTGGAGAAAACAAACAAACAAACAAGCAAACATCATTAGATTTTTGTAAAAAACCCGATCTATCAGGGAAGTCTTTTGTAGGGTTCTTTAATTTCTTACTGAATTTAGAAGTATGCTTGGCTTTATGGATTCTCGATGGCTTTCCAACCCAAGTGTGACCTCTATAGTCCACTAAAATGCAGACAAAATTATTTGTGTTGCTTGCCTTAAGGGCTATAAATCATTCCTTTTATGGCTTCATGACTAATCCCTTATTTTGATAAAAAAAAATTCTTCCTCCTGTCATGTTTACCACCATTTCTGGTTCATAATCTAACCAGAAGTGTAACTATGCCATTCCTTCATGTCATTTCCTATCCCTCATGGACAGTCATATATTGTGTAATATGCTTTATGGGAGCATTGCCATACGTATAGCTTTAGCTCTGTAACTATTAAAACACTATTATAGATTTCAATATATAGATCTTTAAAACTTGTTTCTGTCATTTTTCACATACTTTTGTTGGAGTTGCAACCTAAGGCATTTATCATGCTATGCAGAATCTCAATGCCCAGAGTACATCTTCAGCTTGATAAACTTGATGGTTCACCAGAAACTTTAACTCCATGAAGGTCAATGCTAGTAAACTGTTGTCAAAACAAAGTAGTTTGCTGAATTCATTAATCAAAAAAGAAGTCAGGTGTCTGTTGTCACCATTTCATCTTCAAGAACATTTATAACTTAAAGAAAGCATAACCAATTTGTTTTGTTTCATAGACACAACCTTGGAAATTGACATCTGTCTTAATGTCTAAGTGACTAACAATAATGTTAGATGTGAGTAAGAATTCACAGAATTGATTGAGTTAAATTGATTCATAAAAATGTTTTGAATGGCAACATGACTTTATATGAAATAAATATATGTGTAATTACACAACATGTTCTTTATGTAAGAACATATGGAAATGCATATGCTTTTAAGCACAAGTATCTATATAACATTTTATTGCGTAACAAACGTGTTACCAGAAAATTATGTCATGGACTATACTATTCCAATTCAGGAAATTTTTACTGTATATTTGAACTTCTGATAGCAAAATATTTGGGACACAATCTTGTCATCTAAAAACTTGAATAGAGGTTTAGATAAAACTTAGTTGACTACATTTCAATTAAAAAGCCAACAAAAATCTTGTATTCTAAAAGGCCATTTTAGAAGTCTGTATTTTTTTGTTTTAGGTACCAATGTTGCACAAAAAGATAAAAAAAAATTAACTGAAGTGTTAAACTTCTTTTTTGAAATAAGAAATAGTACATATAACAGAAGTTTAATCATGGAATTAACTCATTCAGTTCTAAATGTTTTTGTTTCATCCTTTCTGAACACTGTTCAAAGAGAAAACAACAACAAGAAACATACACACAACCAAACAAGTCAAACCAGGAAAACGTTCAGCCTGTACTCTATCCACCTCTTAACTTCCTTAAATGACTACTTTGATTGGTAACACTATTAATAATCTGTTTAAAGTTTGCACTTAGATCACTTTGGACCTATGCATAGATGCCTGTGGAATCATCACTACCATCCGTGTAGCCACATCCCCAACAGCTACAGGAGTAGATATTGTGTTCTCCTATCTCATCCATCTTTTTCCTTCCTATGCTTTTCCCTTCCCTCCCCCTTCTTTCTCCACTCCTTCCCTCCCCTCCCCTTCCCTCCCCTTCCCTCTATGTTCCCTTTCCTCCCCTCTCCTTTTCTCTTCTCTCTTCTCCTCTCTTATCTTCTCATCACTTCCCTCCCTTCTCTACCCCCTCTTCTATTCTATTCACCTCTCTCTACCTCCCTCATCTCCGTTCCCCTCTTTCTCTCTCCCTCCTTCCTCTTTTTTCCTGTACTCTCTTCTTTTCTACCTGCTTCTTTCTTTTTCTCAATCCCTCCCTTCATTCTTTCCCCTCCTCTACTCTCTCACTCTGTCTCTATTTCTCCTTCCTCTCCCAACTCTTGTTGTGATAAAATGATTTATCATATAAAACTCATAACATTGCATTGTTAACTATAAGGATTACTTTATATAGCAGGTCTATAGTTCTCATTGTTGAAATTTTATATTCCTTAGGAAACAATATCCATTTCTTTCATCCAAACTTCCTGGAAGTTTCTGTGAGTTTAACTGAGATAAATACCTTATCAAAGTAGAATCAGGCAGCCTTGGCCTTGTTTTGACTTGCTTATTTCACATTATATAAGGTTTTCCAGATTGATTCATGTAGTCACAATTGGAAGACTTTCCTTCATCTTATTAACTGAATAATATTCCATGGTGGACGTATGTCACAACATAGATCCAAACATTAATAATCTTTTATGTCTCAATTATTGTAAACCATGTTACTATCTATAGGGTAGTTCTAAAGTTGGTTTACAATAGTACTTCCATATCTTTATGAATAGTAACTCAAAAGTAAAATGATGAGATGTGAACTAGTCTTATTTTTAACATTTTTAGGTATCTCTGTGATGTTTCTTTCCTCATATAACATATTCACCACGTTACATTCACAAACAACTGAATTTAGTTATTAATTTCTTCACCTTTTCCAGTTCTAATCTGTTGTTATTTTTAATAGTCATTATGGCAAGTGTAAAGTGATGTGATTTATTTATTGCATCTATTGAATTGGTGTCTCATTATGTGACTAAGAATTTTGTATCCATCTGCCTCATATTCACAAGCATGAACCATGCAAGCCGTAATGCTATACCTCATTGTATTTTGATTTATATTCCCCTATGAATTGTTAGAAAAATTTGCTTATCTACCTATATATTACTGACTTGTCTTCTGTGAGAAATGTTAGTGCAATTTTTATGCATATTTGTTGAGTTTATGTTTCTGCTCATGAGATGTAAAAGTTTGTTACATACTTTGAAAATTAACCTCTTCTAAGATATTTGACTTGAAAATTTTCTCCCATGATATTTCATTTTATTAAGAGTTTTCAATCTGCAGACACTGTTGAGTTTGACCTCTTTATATACTGTCTTTCGTAGCCTGAGTATTGGTGAATTAATTTCTGCATCAGGTTGAAGACATAGTATACATTATGCACCGAAATAAAATAAGAACATTTATCTAGAAGACTTTACTCATTCTAAATGTCTAAAATTTCCATACATAGATTATCAAAGGCATTTAGCTAATCTATCTCACTTTGTACAACTAATTAGTACAAAAAATATAAGAATCTTTGTTCTTTGTGACTGCATTAAAACTACAAAATAGAATAGCTATAAACTTTGTCCTATTTAAGCTGTATGTTATATGCTTTCTGCAGATAATTATGTAAGAATTAAGTGTACTTTTTGATCACAGCTATTAGATTTCTGGGGAAAAGTGCTGCCGATGTGTTTGGATTTAAACAACTGAGTAAAATCTTTATTATAACAACATAAAATTTATCTTTCTAAAATTATATCCAAGTTTTTAACTAGTATTTATTTCTAATAAATAACAATGCATCACTTTATTTCTTTTGTAAATATATGAAAATAAGTCCAAAAGTATAATTGTGCCTTATAAAACAGGTTTTCAAATTCAGTTTGAATTATGAAAAAAAAAATGTACAAAGAAGACTCATTACTCATGAGGGTAAACACATTTATGTGGTTGACATGCTTAACTACCAACATTATTTTTTTAATCTGATTGATGAAATTCTTGTTTCAAACTACCTTTTAAAATGTGATTTCAGACTCCTCTAAGATGTCGTCTTCCTAAATACTTCTAACTGCAGTTGGAATACGAATTTGAATTTGAATTCTAAGGCTTGATTGTCAGGCATGCCAAGTGTAGATAAAGTGATAATCATTCAACCGTTGATTTCACTTTATTACCATGCTAATTCAATTCATTCAACATTTGTTGAGTGTCCATTATGGGGCTGACATTATGCCAAGTACTTACAACAAAATTTGTGCTAGCTATCAATGTTTTAAATTTGTTTAACAAGCAACAATAATCATATTTCAATATTATAGAGCCCATTATTTTTATAGCTCTAATCTATCATTTTTTAAAGAGAAACATGTCCAAAAGTGGTCGTTGTCACCTATATATAATTTATGATGTTGAAATAATGGTAATGATTACTGGGTTTCTATTAGACTTCCATTCTGAAATTTCTAGGGCTGACTTATTTATACTGCCCCTTTGATTTTTATGTCTCACGAATTTTGAATGGGTAGAATGAGATGCTAAATATCTAATAGTATAAAAGTACTTTACATATGTTCTTTAGAAAAAACGACAAATCGGACATATTTGTAGTTCTTTCATAGAGGATACACACACACACACACATGCTAGTGCACAGAGAGAGAGAAAGAGAGAGAGAGAAAGAGAGAATGAGCAGAGTGGGGGAGGGATAGAAGTGATCCAATGGGACTGGAAGATTATGAAAATTCAAACAACAGATATATCTAAAACATAGGCATCACCACCCAAATGCCTGATGTTTTTACAAAGTATTTATTGCTATTCTTATGGAACAATGCTGTATTATCAAAGTCCCTGAAGTTGTGGAGCTTTACAAAGAAGGAGATAAACTTTTAGGTCATATTCATGGAAATTCCATTTTACTTTTGTGACTGTTGGGAATTATGAGAGCCATAGCAATAATGAATGTGTTCAAGCATAAGCTTAAGGCAACCTTTAGATTCTATCTTTTGGGTTGGGGGTTAGCTCAGCACACACATTTCTGTCTTACAGTCATAAGAATCCTCAGAAACCATGTAAAGATGCATGGAGCCCATCTTTAACCCTAGTGCTGGTAGAATTGAGGAAACTCTGGCTGGAAACCAATACTAAAGTAATTGATAGGCTCTAAGAGACTGAGAGACTTATCTGAAACAGATAAATACAATTCGCTGTTTTTCAAATTTTCAAATGTTTGTTATTGGAAAATAACATCATTTTCCCTGCCTTTACCTCCCTTCTATCCCTGCCATACCCAGCACTCTCTAGTTTATACAAAATATAGAAATCAGCATCCTGAAAAGCCCTGCCCCGGTGGAACTATCTACATCACAACTCCTGTATCTGTGACCTAGGTAACATTGGGTTAAGGGACAGAAAGGTTTTAAGAGTCAGAATACAAAGAAGTCTGAGGTAAAGCAGTCAGGTCTTCCTAGAAATGGTTGTATAAACAAGACTGAGATGCTAACAATGTCAATGGACATATTAACATGGAAGGTGAAATTTCAATGGCCTTACCCATAGACAAAGGTATACAGTATTTCCAAAAATGACATTTGTAGTTGCTCTCGGTCTGCATGTATGTGCACATGAGCTCTCACACTTAATCAAAGTCACACACACACACACACACACACACACACACGCACATGCATATGCATATACATTAAAAAATGTTTTACTTCACACCAAGCTCAGATTCTCTGATATTCTGTGTCCTTCGCTATGTCTCCACCACTCCTAACCCAATAACCTCCCCTTTGCAACACATTGTCTACTCTATGTGATGAGAAAGCAAAAATTCAATATTAATAATACTGGTTTTGTAACATCCTATTCTAGATTGCTTTCTATGGATTAACCCTAAATTACTTCCAAACCTCCTAACGCTCACCATGGCCACCATGATGATTCCATGGTTCCTGCTGTAATTTCTTATGAGCTGAATGCACCAAGCAGAATTTTTTTTTTTCAGTGAAGTCAGGCAACCACTCTTTTAAGAGTTCAAAGTTGGACTACTCCAACATTTGTTCTCTGTGGGTTCAAGCGATGATTATCTGCCCACACTGCAAAACTGTTTCTAAGGAAAAGGACTTCTAAGGTGTAGGCACGTTTCCTTTCTCTTTTCCTTTCTATCTTTTTTTTAATTTAATTTAAACTTTATTCATGAACAGCAGCCAGAGGTGGAGAGGGTAAACTAGGCTTGTCGTGGATGGTCTTTAATGTCGACTTTTTAACTAGGCATGATATTATAACCAAATATGAAATGCATGTTTTTCCTCCAAAATATTCCAATTTGCCTGATACATGCTATTGTTTCCTGAAACTTTCTTTGCCTGCACTGTCTTTTCTATATATTTAAAATACAATTGTCAGTAATATCAGCTTATTCTTGCTCCTATTTATTACATCTACATTTTCCCCCCTCGACTTTACGCATCAGTCAGATCAGATAACGTGCATGATTATCTCATTCATGTCCATCCAGAAAACTTCGTGATCTCCATACATGAAATAGACCCACAGTGAAAGAAGTAGAAAATAAATGTATGGAATTCACAAAGGAAGAAACAGATAACTGAAAATAGAAAAAGAGAGGAGAGGAGAGCAGAGCAGAGGAGAGCAGAGGAGGAGAGGAGGAGAGAAGATGGGGAGGGGAGGGAACAGGAGGAGAACAGAGGAGAAGAAATGAAAGGAGAAGAGAAGAGGAAAGGAGAGGAGAAAGGAGAAGACACAAGAGGAAAGAGGAGAAGAGAGAAGAGAGGAGAAGAGAAGAGGAGAGAGGGAGGTGAGAGAAAGAGGAGGGGAGGGGAGGGGAGGAGAGGAGAGGAGAGGAGAGGAGAGGAGAGGAGAGGAGAGGAGAGGAGAGGAGAGGAGAGGAGAGGAGAGGAGAGGAGAGGAGAGAGAGGAGAGGAGGGGAGAGAAGGAAGAGGGGTTGAAGAGTCGCTCACAGGTGAAAGAGTCTAAACACTTCTTGAGCATTAATTGACAGTGTTATGTTTTCTGTACAGCTCTGTACTAAATGTCAGTAAAATATGAAGCCCATTGTAAAAAATAACAAGGAGAGTGCTGGCTGATCCCATGGAGAATTCTTACAGAGGTAAACCCCAAAGCAGTTATGTATCCTTGGGATAGGTGGTTTCCTCTTTTGGCTGCTTTGGTACTTCCATGATTCTTGGATGGTTGCCAACAGCTCTAGGCATTATATAGTTGCTGATTAACTTCTACTGTAAAAGCAATAACTTTACCAGGACATTTTATACACATCAGGGCTGACGTTGGCTTCTGGAGTTACTACCTTGACTTACTAGCCTAGGTAACACTCTCATATTCTGAACTTACCAGAATTCTAGTTTTGCAATGTCATGGTCCAGTGTGGAAAAAGGATAAAGGTCTCCATTTCCTGTCCCCACACATCAATCAGAATTCAGGTCCAGAGAGGAAATGTATGTTGAGAGGTAAACAGCAAAGGTTCACTTAAGCAATGAAATTGCGTTCTAATACACTATATTCTGATTGCGTTCTGGTTTAAGTTGTGCATATATCACTTTAGATGCAAGTGACAGATCCTCAGTTTGGGGTTTCCTCATCTTCTGAGTAAAGAGTTGTCTGCATATGGTCAGTATTAAATGGCAGGCAGGATTTTATACTGCATTTTGTCCCAGCCAGAGGCAACTAGCTTTGTCTATAAAATGTCCCCATGCATAAGCCTGCTGACTGACGCTCCTACTTAAGACATTGGTGTGGTGATTTTTCTCAGAAAATATATAAGATTTTTTGGTAGTCATTAGTCTTATTGGCAATGACTCTTAGTGTAAGAACACATGGTCTTATCTTATCTCTTCTTATCTGTGTAGGAAGGAGAAAATCCAGAAATGTCATTTTCTCCCTGTTGTAATTCCCAGTCTTCTGCTTCTCATTTGATTTTGACTTCAATTTAGTTCTACATTTGTAAGCCTAAGTGCTCTATAAAATTTCAAGGAATATGTCTCGGGCTTTTTGAAAAAGTAATCTCTTCCTGTCCTGTGTTTATGGAAGGCAGTCTCAGCTAGTAGCTAACAGAGCAGGCCTCGGAATCAGGAAGAATGACTTCCTCTCCAGGATCCAATCTTTAATTAAATGCTGTTGGATTCAGTTCCCTGATCTATAAAATTAAGTAATTTCAACGGGTTGTTGTAAAGACCAAATACAGTACATAAACTACACATAAAGTCCAATAATTACCATAAATGCTCATTATCATGACCGTCAGCATTATTTTTTTGCTATTAGTAGATCAGCATGATTCGGAGGAAGATGTTTATTATTTAAGCTAGGTATCTTTTATTTTTATCAAGAATCTCAAAATACATTCTGAGTACCAATCTTTTTAAATTATATTTTTATTTTATGTGCATGAGTATTTTGCCTGCATATATACATGCGCACCATGTGTGTACCTGCCACCTGAAGAGCTCAGAGAAGGGCAGTTGATTTCTGGAATTGGAGTGATGGATAGTTGTAAGCTCCCATGTGAACTCTGGTAAACAAAATCCAGGTCCGCTGTAAAACCAACTAGTTCTTGAAATGACTGAACTGTCTCCTCAGACCCTGAGAGCTTTTTAATTGATTTAAAATTTGAACATGGAGGCCAGCCTAGGCTGCAAATGGCTCTGTCTCAACAGCTACAGGTTTACTTAGACTCACGATATTTGTTAATATTTCATTTAATAGAGAATTCAGGGGAAATATCAGTATTGCTATAATTAGTAATAATTGACAGACTAAGTTTTAGCAGCCCTTAAAAATTCACATATATGTATATATGAATTTCATATAAACATATATTTCATATAAAACATATATCCCATATAATATATATTTATCATATATATGAATTTCATATATATAAAACATATGTCCTATATAATCCATATTTATCATATATCTATATTCAAGTGTTTGTCAATATGCACTTTTGTTTTTTAGCATATATTTGGGGTTCATTAATTTGTTGTGGACCCTGAAGTACGTATTTTAGTGGTACTTTTGATTATGATGAGTGTGGACTTTTCTAGTGGTTTCAGTTGTTAAAAGGGTATCAGAATTATGTGAGATTGAAACTGAATCCAGCTCCACACAAAATTAAATATACACACATCATATATACACACATGCATCATACATCCATGCATCTCTGTGTGTGACTGTGTATACTCTTTGCTAAGTGAGTTGTATCATTACAGCTTATTCTCATCCTTTAGCTATATATGTTCTGCAGAATGAATTCTCTATCATTTATTTTTATGATGCCCTTCTTACATTTCTCATCTATTTAAGAGCTTGAAATGTACAACAATGTTGGTGTCTCATTCAGAGTAATTGGAAAAATCTAGTTTACTACTGTACATGGGGTAAATTTTAAAAAGACTGATTCTACGTACAGCATATATCTCCACAATGTTAGTTAGTTAAAATTTCATAAAATAAAAAAATTAATTTCTGTCCATGTGGCTACTGAACTTTTTCAAAATATGTTTTATAAATATTTCTAAATATTTCTCAAAACCTGCTCTTACGTGGACAGTGATAAGCCCAGCACTAATCAGTGTGCATTAGGTATGCTGCATGCTAAGGAGGTCTGGAGCTCACAACCCAGTTTCACTACTGTCAGCTAAAATAGTCTTTTGTATTCTAAGAGAAATAAAGGGTCTTCATCTCCACCAGAAGGTATCTAATTATCTAAAGAAAAGTGATTAACTGATTATGATGAATAAATTAATCTCTAAGGAGATGCACAAATTCAGACACTCCTAATTAGAATAATTTTCCTGGGACATGTACAAAAATTCTTTCTACTTATTAGCAATGATTAACAGAATAATAACTAATTTTTGGCAGCTCCCTACAAAATTATTAGAATCACCCTTAGGACACAGATTAAGCAGTTGTAAATCCATATCAAAGTTGTTTTATAATACATGAACAAAAATGCCAGGCTGAAGCACAATGTCTACTTCCATTCAGAAAAATTGTCACTTCCACTTGCTGCAATGTTGTCATAATCATCTTCATCTTCATTAATTATTTAGAGTAATCCAGTTGGCTGAGAATGATTGACATATTTTATATGATGAGTTAAATGTTGTTTCTTACAGAAGTCTAGTGAATCCAGTGTTAATGCTGGATCCAATTTACTGCAGATGCTCAGTTAAAACTTTTTGTCCTCTTTAGTCTATCATTTCCCTTTAATGAAGTCTTACCAATTTTTATCACTAGTGTTTTAGATCATTTTCAGATTTTTATAAATTTTATTGCTAGTGTCTGAAATAATTTTTAAAAGTTACTGAGTAGTTGACACAATGCATTTTTTATATTGAACTACACTGGACCAGATACTGTAAAAATATATATAAAAAAAAAAGACAAAATAGTTCTGATGATTCTCAATGTACCATGTATTTAGAAAGGAAAAGAAATTTGACAAGAGGTTAAAAGAAAACATTTTCTGCGTCTACTTTGATACATAAATGGGAATTGGAGTGAAGGATGAAGCAATGTAAGAAAATATACTCTGTACTGTCTTAAGAACTCTGTAACAATATCATCTTCATAGACAGAAGAGAATGATGCAAGATGGGGATCATCATAAAATTATTAGAAATATAACAAGAACAGAAACACGCAGGAGAAAACCATTTAAAATTATGATAGCATAGTTAAGTGAAACTCTATATTTTATGTCTCTTTCCACCAATCACGTATATGTCACCTTCTTCATGAATGCAATAACTTTCTCAATGAGCTGATGTCTGTGGCATTCATGTAGACTTCTAAATAATGAATGTTCATCAGAATAATTGATAGTTTTTCACAAAACTGAGCCCATCAGTCAAGTAGACATGTACAAATAGTATTTGTCAGACTATTTAAAGTTTGTTATGAATCCATACGCACATCAAATCTGGAATATAAATGTGGTAAAATAAAAGTAGTCGATAGTCACTCTGTGGAGGCAAATAAGTACAGTTTCAGACAACTAGGATTCTTCTAGTGGATTATTATGGGCTGTGAAGACCATGAGATAGAAGGTGACCTGAATCCCATGACACTCACTGGAGAACCATTTGAAACACTGAGTCAGCAGTAAAGAGAAGGATCTAAAGTCTGATGTGTTCTTTAAGAGCCAGGTATAACCAACCAAGTTTGAACACTACCTGTGACTCACAGTAAGAGCAAGGTCCATACAGTGTCCACTATGCCATCTTATAACTGCTTTGCCATGTCTCATCATGTGGCTCTAGCCGCCCTGGCTACAGGCTACTACAGTAGCAGTCAGGCCACACTCATTCTTAAGGGAGTCTCCACTTTCCATTGACTACTTCTGGGTTCAGTATACCCAAATCCAAGCAGTGGAAGCAATTATTCTCATTTTTATTAATTATTTTGCAAATAACTCCTTAGAAAAGTAGAGATCTCTGTGAGATCTGAACAGAATCTTCCGGGCACCACATATCATATACTCTGAAGCATACCATATTATATACACCATTAAACACTTTGTGGAGTGGAGTAACTTAAAATAGGGAAGATGCAAAATTAATGTCTTCTATTTTTTGAAAATACAGACTTTATTATTCAGTTAGTATTTACATTGGCAGTCATAGAAATTTAACATTTTAAAGTCAACCCAACATGTTGATGTTCTTAAATATAATGGACCCAATTAATCCTCATGGATTTCTCTCTGTAATAAAACTTTTAAATATCCAGTAGCATACTTTCTAAGAGCATCTTTATCAATTGAAAATTGTTTGTAAGAGAATAGAATAATCCAGCTATTAACTACCTTTACTCTTTTTGCCACTAGTTTATTTATTTATTCACTGTACACCCGGATCGCTATCCCCCTCCCAGTCTTCTCTCACACAGCCCCTCCCTCATCCTCCCTTCCCTTCTCCTCTGAGAATGAGAAGGACCCCTGGGTATCACCCTACCCTGGTACATCAAGCCACTCTAGGACTAGGCACATACTCTCCCACTGAGGCCAGACAAGGCAGCACCAGTTAGGGTACAGGATCCACAGGCAGACAACAGAGTCAGGGTAAGCCCTGCTCCAGTTTTGGGGGAACTCGCATGTAGACTGAGCTACACATTCTCTACATATGTGAGGGGGACCCTAGGTCCAGGCCATGAATACATTTTGCTTGATGGTTCAGTATCTACAAGCCCTCAAGTGTCCAGGTTATATGACTCTGTTGGTCTCCTTGTTGAGTTCCTAGCACCTCTGGGTCCTTCAACCCTTCCCCCAATTTATCCAGAAAACCCTCTGAGCTCTGTCCAATGTTTGGCTGTGGGTCTCTGCATCTGTCAACTGCTGGTTGGAGGCTCTCAGAGAACAATTATGCTAGGTTCCTGTCTGCAAGCATAACAAAGATTAATAGTGTCGGGAATTGGTTCTTGCCCATGGGACGGGTCTCATGTTGGGCCAGTTATTGGTTGGCCATTCCCTCAGTCTTTGCTCCATCTTTCTCCCCGCATTTCTTATTGGCAGGACAAATTTTGAAGTTTTTGTGTGTGGCTTGATTTCCTATCCAGCTACAGGAGATGACCACTTCAGGTTCCGTACCCCTAATCTCACTGCTAGGAGTCCCACGCCACAATCCATAGACCCAAGCAAGTATGAGCGAATATCACTCAGAAGGGGAAATAAAATGAAAAAAATGAACTGGGAATAGTAGAGGGGAATGGGAGGAGAGCGTGGCAGTGTGACAGGATCAGTGGTGGGAAGTGATTAAGAAAGAGGACTGGGAGAGTGTTGGGCAGGGAGAGGGAGTGGACTGCATCTCTAGGACCTGCCAGAGACATGGGATAGAGGAGGCTCATGGGAGTTTATCAGGGTAACTCTTAACTATCTTTACACTTGAGAGCTACCATTTACAATACTTTTTGGAGTTTTCATGGATGAAATGATGGGAGGTTTCAGATGGAGGTGGTAAAGATAATGTCTCTGTCAGAAAATCATGAACTGAGAAAGTTCGGTCACATGTTAAGCAAACAGATGTGTAACACTACTTACTGCTTTCTGTTAATAACATATTGATGAAAGCAAAATGGGGCTGCACCATTTCCTCCATGAAGGAGACTCATAGCAAGGCATTTTGCAATAGGTGTTAAGTCCTATAAACCTTAGGGTGCTATCTTTTAAATGGTGCCTTGCTTTATTTCTTGCTTGTCATGGTTCATGAGGGGGTGAATTAATTAAAAATGATAGATTTCTAACATGAACATTCCACTAAGAAGTCAGGGTGGTATGCCACAAAGAATATATAAAATACTTTCAGATTGAAATTCATCTAATTGAGTTCTAGAGATCTGGTATATAGAAAATTAACAACACTTTCAAATCTTTCTTTAGGATAGATTGCATGTTCTTTGTTCTCAATTAGATTTACCTTACTGAAAAAGGGTCTTAGTTACACAGATGCCCTGCATGCTCTGTATGTTTTACATTCCAAGCCACAAATATTACTAAATTTCACATGTCACATACTATAGTGTCGCATATATCTATAATATTTGATACTTTATAAATAATAATTTATAAATAACCATAAGCAACTAAAACAATCTACTTAGTAGAGATCATTGGTATATGGCCCCTATTATAATATCATGTTTTCCAACAATTTCCTTCTTTTGTTCATTGACATGTTCACTTCCTATGAATGAATGGCACAGATATTTTAAAGCATCAATAATTTACTCTATCATGATTATCAGATTGTGATTTAGCATGTATATGTGACCACCAATGTAGTTGCAGGCACCTAACTAGTGAGGAATACATTACTGCTCCAGATAGATGGATGACTAACATCCTGAGTAGTCCAGAGTTGGATGACACCGAATTGTTGTCATAGTCTTCGTGGTGACGTGTAATGTATACATGAACAATTGTGATTTCTAGAATTTCTAGAATTTTCATTTAGTGTTTTTAAATTCTTCTTAATTGGCAGTGAAAACAGTGGTGTGGCTGTATAATAAGAGATTTCTTTGTTCAACTCAATGCTGCCATCAAGATACAACAAAGGCAATTTGTCTAATACACAGACCCTTACCCCTAAAAGATTTGTAGAAAGCAGTCTTAATTAAATATGTTAGACATGCTAATTTTTCTTATTTTTCTTGTAGCAAGAAGGTCTATTGCTGTTTATGATTATATAGGCCTATATTTGAGTAGTCATTTAAATATCTTATACTTTATATTAAATATTATAGTCTTATCACTGTTTATAAAATAAAAAGTTCAATGTTTATAAAATAAAAAGTACTACAAAAACACCAAAGTTTATCTTTTGTGGCCAAATATCAACATGGCTTTTCAAGAATTCAACTCATGTTAATGAATACTTAAATGAAATTTTGTAAAATCTATTCAATGGCTCTTTTATTAAAAGATACTTTTTTGTTTCTATTTATGAATATGCATGCATGTTTCTACAAGAGTTTATATGTATCAAGTTCATGTAGGTACACACAGGGGCTCTTTTAGATCTAAAACGCTGGAGTTATAGGTGATATGAGCTATGTAGTATGGGTTCTGGGAATCAAACTCAGTTTCTCTACAAGAGCAGTGAACACGCTTACCCATGGACTGTTTTCATGCTCATGTATTGTTATTTACTCAGTCTTGAGACAACATTCTTAGGGAATTTACTTGTTATGATTTTGCATTTGCCACCTGATTTTGTCTTCATCAGTACTGCCACAATGGCTACTGAATGAATGCTTGACAGTTATTTTGAGTGTACTTTTTTGTGATAGGATAGCAATAATTACCAGCTACCCTGCCTATAAGTAGAAAGTTTTATTGGTTTATTTGTCCTTCTTTGTAGTTGCATTAATTACAGTCAACTTATTTGATTTAAACATGAATCCAGTATGTAATATCATTGGAAATCCACTGCAATCTAACATTAAATCATGTCCACTACGGTCACATCATGATGAGCTTCCGTCATAGAACATTAAGGCCTTCAGAATTCTTTCTCTACTGTGAAGAAAGTAACAATAAGATTACTTTTTTTTAACTAGGTACTTTTTAAAAAGTGAAAATGTTATAAAACTAAGAGATTAAGATTTAAAGAAAAATATCATTTTAATCTTTCTTGTGATGATGACAAAGGACATAACTATTCAAAAACATCCCCAGTAAGAAAATACACATGGAGGGACCCATGACTTGGACCACATATGTGGCAGAGGAGGGCCTTGTTGGCCATCAGGGGGAGGAGAGGCCTTGGGCATGAGAGTGTTAGAGACCCCAGTAAAGGGGAATGTCAAGGTGGGAATATGAGAGTAGGTGGGCAGGTGGGAGGGAGGTTGAATACCCTCATAGAGGCGGGGGAAGGGGAGCGGATAGGGGGTTTTCAAAGAAGAGACCTAGAAAGGGGGAAACATTGGAAATATAAATAAAGTATCAAAAAAGAAAAAGAAAATAAAGAGGGAGAGTGTTAACTTACAAATGCTGAACTGTATAAATTGAGAGCTATATGATATTGATGTTGAAAAGCTATCATAAGCATGATGTTTCCTACCTTGGAAGAGATAATAAGCCTGAGCTATCATTATACAATTGTTCGTTAAAACTACACAAGGTATAACATTTAAGTTATTCAATTAACTTTTGATATTGTTAATAGTTAAAGCTGTATTTAAGTGAAATGAATTATAGACAACCCATTTGTGCTGATTTTATAGGGGAATTTCATAAGCTGGGTTAGTTCATTCTTATTTCTCTCTTTTTACTATGAAATATGAGATCTCTCCACAGTTGGTTCATTTGGCCTGTGGCAGGTCTGACTGACTTAGGATTCTCATGATCTCCATCTTCTGTGGGTCTTTCACATGTTTTCATTGTAAGCAAATGTGCCTTTCTCACATTGAACTTATTTCCATGACTTATTTTTTAACTCTTGTTTTGGAAACCCACTGTGCCTTGTTTCTATTTCCTCAAACAATTGATCCCCCCCTCCCCAAGCACCTTGTTTAAGGCTCTTTTTGTGTCTATCTAAGCACTGTCACTTCTATCAGCAAAAGGGAACTGTGTGTTCAGGCAAAACAAAATGTCCTCTTGAAACTGACAGACACCCTGTCTGCTGAGTAGCTTGTTTTAGATTGGCTCATTTTGGCATTTACTTCAGTGAAGGGGCTTCTGCTGCATTGGCTGCTACTGCTGACATTTTCTTGGATATCTGTGCCATTAAGTAATTGTTCTGGGGAGCTGGAAAGATGGCTCAGGGGTTAAGAGAACTGGCTGCTCTTCCAGAGGTCCAGAATTCAGTTCCCAACAACCCCATGGTGGCTCATGACTGTTCTATATTGGGATCTGATGCTCTCTTCTCTCTGACGCCATCTTTGGTCATCCAGATATACATGCAAATAGAGCACTTAATTAATTAATACATCTTGAAAAATAATTGTTTTTGTTTTATTGCTACTTTCAAATTAAAATTTAGCATGCAAATTGGTTTTTTATTCCAAATACTAAACCTTCAATGCTACATTTTATTATAATGTAGCATCAGGAAATATTCTTGACATTTTTCATTGTGATAGAAGAAAATATAGATGGAACATGGGGTATATGTTCCTTTGACTTCAGAGTTGCTGCTGCATTTAAGAAAATACAGAGAATTTTATTTAAGTCACTTTGGAATTTTTGCTTTCTTTTTCAAATAATCTAATATGACATTATTTTCACCTTGTGAATAGTTAATCAAGACTGTTTGCTCTCCTACTATAAAGACATTCTATTGTAGAATAAAGCAAACTTAATGCCAAAATAAGAAGTAATATTTTAAAATGAGAATTAGCAAAAATGTTTAGACGTAGGAGACAAGAAAGGGGTGATGAAGATTGTCCTTAGGAAGTCTCCTAGAAAAACATATGAATATCTTCTCCCTTTTACACTTTAAGAAAATTTCAATTAATATGCATATGCACAACACTAATTAAGTGCAGTAGGATCAATGAATAAATAAATCCAAACAAAATAAAGGACATGAAGTTGGGAGGGAGCTGGATGACGGGGATCTTGAGGTTTGGACAGAAATAATGGAGTATATAGCATCAGGATATACTGTGTATATTTATGAAAATTTCACAGAATATGTAAAATATATAATTATAAAAAATCTTCACCTTGGGACTTAATAGTTACAGTTTTTTTCATGGCTGTGTAGTTATAAGCATCAGTCCTGGAGAACAATCTAGTTTTCATTTTTGGCCTTAAGGAAAGACTCAGAATACAGAGAAGTATTTCTGGTTTTTAAGGTGCAGCAAACGATACCAATGACAAAATGTATCTATGAAATTTAGTTTCACTTAAAACTCCAGGTCACTGCCTAAACCTATGACCATTGCCCAGTGAGCACAGTTCAGTGGTCTGGTTAGCATAACAAGGGCAGGAATAATTTCAAAAAGTATCTAGCCCAGGGTACTCAGAGTAGCTTTATTTTATTTGAGAATGAGCAGCTGGATTACTTAGGGTTCTGACACAGGGAATGTGAAGCAATAGGGACAAGTCAAATATGTGGAGATGCTTAATGACCCTATGACTGGGTAGTTGAAGGTGACCAGTGAACAGTAGTCTTAGATAGTTTAGAAAGCCTAGGAACTCATGGTGTCAAATCTTTAATATACATTTTATTTGTGAAATTACAAATATGATAACAGAGTTCAATTTATGGAATGCTTATTTCAGTGCTGTGGGATGCTTATGGAATATATCCATGACAGAAACAAAGAATATTTTGTATTAACCTGTAATACCTTCTTTCAGCTCAGGTTCTCACACATTTCTAAATCGCATAGTTAAAAGCAAACACAATAATCTTTCTCTACCCTTCTTCTCAGGATATGGACAGTGTCGCAATAACAGTTCTCAAGTCACAAAGTTAGAAAGTTTCCAGATGAAAATTTGTCACATGTGAGCCTATTAAATATTTTTCCATCTAAGATTTTCCCAACAAATAGAAACTGAGTTAGTTTTGTAGCAACGGTCAATCATCTGATTCCCACACCTTGAGTGTATCTAGATGTTCATGGTTTTATTTACATATACATAGCATCATACTAACTTCTGTTAAACCTGTACTTAAACAATGTCTTTAGCATCAATATTTCATGTATTTATTCCAATATTCCTCCATGACAGAGAGAGGTCTGAGAGACAATATTGATGATAAGAATCTGTGTTGGGACTACCTGAAAACTGACTGAGAACCTCCACAACAGCAGGCAAGAGTCAAGCTTTTCTATGTTGTCTTTTAATTACACACATCAAACTTTCTCTACTCCAATGCCTATACTGGGAAATAATTTTCTATGGATATAATTCTTATAAAAATGAAAATTTAAAGTAAAGGCAATGATGTTGTTTCATTCTAATTTCTGCAACCTAGAGAAGTCAAAAAAGAAAGTCTACAACTTTGTCAAAATATTGAGACATTCCATAATTTTTAACTGTTTATAATTTTATCAAAAACAATGCTACAAAGATAAAGTCAAGCTTTGAGATCTTAAGCATAAAAATCCCTTGAGTAACATATATGTCTAAATCCAGTCAGTTCCATAAAACATTTTGGTGAAAGTTAAGGAGGAAAACTTTTGTTTTTGTTGTTATTGTTTTGTCTTTATTTTTGGATGAATATCAGAAATTACTACTAGAAATAAGATGTGCTATCACTGAAATATTTTCCAAGGTAAATGAGCTGTCATTGTTCGTGATACAATATTTCAATTAAACTTTAACGTCTGGTATACTGTTCAAAGAATTTGGTCTCTTGGATTTCTGTGATAAAATGTTTTTCTATACTAGAATGATAAAATATATAGAATTCTTAAAACCGTAATAGTATCTTTGAATAATATTTCTTTATACTTCCTTTTACTATTACTTTCTATTAATCGTAAAATTTATTTCTATTTGTTGCAAATAGCACATTTATGTAATAATGTTTGTAATAATCATGAATCCTTGTTATTTTAGGTGGGAGAATTATATATGAAATTTCTTTGAGGAGTGATACATCTGAAGTGTTGATGGCTTCAAGTCACAGGAAATGTCAAGTGCTTTCAAAACCGTAAGAGGCAGATTCTTGTTCAATAAAAACTTTCAGAATCTCAAGCAACGTAAGGCAGCAAGGTTGAGTTTGATCCGTTTTCTACCCTCTGTCATTACCTTCTCTGTGTCTGTGACATTTTGACACTTTTTCTCTGATCACAGGAATTTATATATTATTCCCCAATCATTCTCTTTTATACTCAGTAAAAGAAATATAATGACATAATTCAATATTCTCATCGAAAATAATACCTTGTTTCAATTATATTCAGACTTGGCTATTATTTTTTGGCAGCGTCCTTTTGTTCAAATAAAATATGAGATTCTTGGTTGTATTTTTAAATCTACATTTAAAGATATAGAAAATCATTTCACATTTTTATTGAAAGTTACCCTAACCAATAACTTATTTCTCCAAGCTGGGACAACTTAAGGGATCTTACTTTCCAGGTTTGGGATGTGTTTGCTCGCTGCCCAAGGCCTGCCCACAGTCTTACTTAGGGAAAGCTTCAGCTCGGGAGGCAGTGGCTATAGCTTCTATTGCTATCGTCATATTTTCAGTATGAGTTTTAAAACGTTACTTATTTTTTTTTATATTTTCATAAAAAATTATGTCTCTTTTATGTTGTTTTGATCACAAATAAAATAATAAACTCTTTAATACTAAAGTAATAATTTCATTTATCATTTAATTATTGTTCATTTTGTTTGCTTAATTTGGGATTTTTGGCCTTCTAGATTGTTTCTACTTCGTATAGTTAAGCAGATCATAAAAATCAATAATGTATTTAATTTGACTACCATTTTCTACCATAGTCATAAATCACTACAAAATTGACAGGACTGACTATAAATACATGCTTACCAAAATCACTGGTAAAATAATTTTACATATAAAGGAACATTTGAAATTTGCATGAATAACCGTGTATTTAAGCAGGTCTGCAGGACTGAGAACTCTCCTAGCCCAACATGGTATTGCCCCATGAAATTTCCACAGTCTTGCCAAAGTACAAAATGTATATAGGAAACATAACCTAATTTATAGCCTAAAAAGAAGTACAGCAATCTCTATAGGATTTTAGAGCTTTTAAATATACAACTAGCTAGGTTTTTTTCTATAATTGGAACAACAGAAACATCTAATGTACCAAAAATATTTTGCTGTCTTCTGTTGACTTTTAAGATATAGAAACGTTTCCGTGAAATTTCCCCAAAACATTATCAGCAGTGGGAATCCAGCTGCTCACTTATGTGCAAGGCAGAATGAAAACCATGGAGAACACTTAACACTTCAGCTCCATAGCAACAGACATCTTCACAAGTGTGGCCTCACCCACTGTGTTGCCCAACAAGTCCACTACTTGATTATCCTCATAGATAACCTAACATTTTTCTAACTCTGACTAAAACCGCATAGCTCTCACTTAAATTCAGCATTATTTGCACTTTATTTAAGAAATATAGCCTAAAATAATGTAACAACTATAGACTTATTAAACAACTCCTTTAGACCCATTACAATTTTCCATAATTGGAGCATCTTCTCAACACCATGTCAGCCATTATAACTGAGAAACAGCTTTCAGTGTAGGTGCTGCTAAATCTTTCTAGTCTTGAGATATAATCTTCTGTTGTGTAACCCATGTATTTAACATCGGTCTCACACAGGGTGAGTGCATTCCCTAAGTTATCACTGATTCTTTAAAATGTTTAATATATTGTATTTTAACAGGATTCCAGACTAGTTTATCAGCTTTTGAATTTGCACCTCTTTCTGGCATTGTTCCCAAGTAACCGGTAAAGCTAGTGGGGATAGCTGACTTTCCTTAATGTCATTAGGTACCATAGGTTCACAATTGGTCACTTCTTGCTCTCTCACTTCATTGGTCTCTTGTCTCTCAAGTCTTTGTAGTATTATAACTAATTTTACTTGTCATATAGCTATTTTTCCAACCTTTTTTCAGAGGAGATATATAAAGATTGCAATTAAAATTAGAGAGGGGTTTACTCTGACATACACAACTGCAATAAGTAGTGTGCTAGCTTTTCGAAATAACATTTCTAACTCCTAAAGTCCTACCTTTGCACTGAAGGGATTGAAATGGAGTTTCCAATCTTTTTCATGCAGGAAAAGTCTGTCTATATAATTAAAACTGCATTTTTGGGTGGCTAACTGTGAATCGTTGGCCTGGGTCTTTGGATTTAATCCCTTTAAAATTTCTCTACACAAACCGTGAAATGCATGTCTTTCTAGGCCTGAGTTACCTCATTCAGGATGATTGTTTCCAGCTCTGTCCAGTTACCTGAAATTTCCTAACTATACTTTCCTTTCCAACTGCTGACTACTATTCCATTGTACAAATATATCATATTTCCATTAACCACTTCTCATAGTAAAATCAAATTGAGAAGCATATAAAAGTAGTAAGCATTAAGATTAATAAAATTGGAAAGTAGTATCCTTTTGTCATTAACTTTGATATTCAATTTGAAATATTATTATAGAAATATTAACTGAATTTTTATTTTTTTATTTTTTTTAAATTTATTTTATGTAGATGAGTACACTGTAGCTATATTCAGACACACCAGAAGAGGGCAATGGATCCCATTACAGATGGTTATAAGCCACCATGTGGTTGCTGGGAATTGAACTCAGGATGTCTAGAAGAGCAGTCAGTTCTCTTAACCACGGAACCATCTCTCCAGACCCCCTGCATTTTTATTTTTATAAACTACTATATTTCATTCAAATCAGATATATTTTATTTTTCCTTTCTTAATTTACTGTTGATATTAAGAATAATATCATGAACGTCATGAAAAGACAGAAAAATGAAATAAAATTTAAAAAGCCCTTCTTTAGTTTATCTCTTGCCAGATACATAAGGTCAATTTGGCCTCCTATCCACAGGAGATGTCCTCCATTTCTTTAGTGTTAATCTTCTACCAGGAATAATATATTAGTTCCTTATTATCTAATGTATGTTAATAACTTTAAAGTCATGATCTTGTTCTATAATTTTTCTACTAGTTAATATTTTCAATAAAGCTGTTTTGAGAATTTAGGTAGCTTTCTATTGTCCTTTTTGTGGCCTACACATGGTAGACCTTCACAAAATGATGGCTCTTATTTTCAAAATGTCCCATGATATCTAGGATGGAATAGACCTTTGGAATTCTGTAGATATGTTATACGTAATCTTTGGTCTGTGAAATATTTATAGTAGCTATTCAGAAATATTTCCTAATAAACATCTAGTCTCTAATACTGGACCACAATCTCTAATTCCATACTGCAGGCGATGGGGCAGGGCTCAGTAAATACTTAGAAGGTGGTTCTTCTCCCTTTCGGTTACTTGTCTTTCACTGTATTCAGGTTTCTTCAGACCTGTATGAAAATTACACTCTTTATTAAAGTGGAAGGAGAAATACTGAGGGCAGAAAACTACAAGAAGGCATAGGGGGAAGGGAGATGGAGTAGATGACCCCATGTGAGGGATTAACTGAAAAAAAATATATATATACATATATATTATAAGAAAACCTAGAAGAGAACAAGTAGAGAAGCCCAAAGTAAGACAATGTGCAGAGTGACACATGTTGGAATCATCATCATTAAATGGGCTGTCTCCAAACTTCCTCTACTCATGGCTCAGAGAACTCTAGGGAAGGGAAGGAGGAAAGAGTATAAGAGCCAGAGAGGATGGAAGTTACCAAGAAATCAAGGCCTTCTAGGCACAACCAGACTGGTACACTTATAATCACACAGAGGCTTTGGCACCGTGCACAGGGTCTGCAAGCATCTGCAACAGACAGGGTCCTAGAGGAGAAAGGCGAAGGAGGCATATGTCCCCATTGCTAATCCCTATACTTCTCCAGTTGATACCTACTTGCAAAGGAAATATTACTTTTCTACAAAGGATCCTCACTGGAGAACTTAACAGAATCTTTGGAGATTCATTGTTGCACAATGTTGTCAAGGCACTTTATTTATTTATTTTTTTATTTTATTTTTATTTTTATTTTTGATACTTTATTTACATTTCCAATGTTTCCCATTTTCTGGGTCTCCTCTTTGGAAACTCCCTATCCCCTCCCCAACCCGCCTCTATGAGGGAA
>CM052704.1:119053454-119070148 GCA_028551405.1 Uromys caudimaculatus
TGGGACCTCACTCTCAGTCCAGCGGTTACTGTTAAGTGAAACTTGGGCATTCTGAACTTTTGGGCTAATATCCGCTTATCAGTGAGTACATACCATGTTCCTTCTTTTGTGACTGAGTTACCTCGCTCAGGATGATATTTTCAAGTTCCATCCATTTGCCTGCAAATTTCATTACATCATTGTTTTTAATAGCTGAGTAGTACTCCATTGTGTAGATGTACCACATTTTCTGTATCCATTCCTCTGATGAGGGACATCTGGGTTGTTTCCAGCTTCTGGCTATTATAAATATGGCGGCTATGAACATAGTGGAGGCACTTTTTTTAAAATGTAAAGGTTTGTGCGTACATTCATGGCTCAGGTTTTGTGTTTTTATGGGATATTTGTATGAGCTTATATGTTTTTACCCTTATATGTGTTTCTTCTGCTTTGTCTTTTAGTTTGTTTGGATGGTTTGTCATATTGTATTTTTTTCTTTTAGATTTATCATACTTTATTATTATTTTTTAGATGTCTTTGTTTTCTAACAAGAGACAGACAGATGTGGATCCTGATGGCAGTTGGTGGGGAGAAACTGGACAGAGTAGAAGGAGGAGAAACCATAATTATAATACATTGCATGGAAAAATATGCATTTTCAATACAAAAGGAAAAAATATGATATAATAAGCAAACAAGTAAGTTATACTGAATGTAATATCATTTTCTTCTAAGCTCAGTAAAAATTAACACAAAGGTAATACCAAATAAATAGTGTAACTTTGGACATTCTGATATATAAAGAAAAGGTCAAGGCTGATATGGAAGCTACAATATTAAAGAAGATTGGCGAGATGGACAGCCTTTTAACCTGGAACCACTAACAAGTATACAGTCTAACAAAGCATCAAAACCTATGGACTTCCAAGCTATCACTTTTCTGTGAAACCAAAAATTTGATAGAACTGTCCAAGCTAGGGTTGAGTGTTGCCTACCTGGAATTCTATCACTGGCAATTCTATCACTGAGGCAAGAGAATTTTAAGTTTAAGGCAAGAGAGATCAGGCGATTAAGAACACCGTGTCAAATAAATAAATAATTAGACAGATAAAAAATAAATAGAAAGAAAGAAAGAAAGAAAGAAAGAAAGAAAGAAAGAAAGAAAGAAAGAAAGAAAGAAAGAAAGAAAGCTGTAATTCTTAACCCATTGGTTTCTATCTCTACCTTGAATCTACAGCATAAGCTAATTACTGTGGTTTTGTGTTTCCACCATGCTGTTGGGGAGGCAAAATGCAGGGGCATTGGACTGTGCTTCTTCCTTGCCACTGGTGTCCTAGGCTCATGGGAAGCCAACGTGCTGCTCAGGGAAAGAGAAACAGCAGTTTAAGATAGGGGTCCCAACCCATGTCTCTCCAAGAGAGAAGTAGTGGGATTTAGGACAGAGGCTGTGGTTTTCAATTCCTGTGTACCCAGACACCACTGGAGAAGTTGAAAACCATGGGCCTAGACTTAGGCGTGGCTCTGTATGATGAAGCCCCACCCACCCCGTCCCTATGGATGTTCTTGAGGAAGGAGACAGTCCTTGTTTGTCCAAACTGCTTTATTCATGGCAGATGAGAATGCATATGACTTACTCAGGATGAACCATAGATTAAACACCTTTTGCAGGAAGGGGTGCCCAGGGAGGGATGCTCATTGCAAGGCCTATATAGACACCTCATTAGTACGGAGAACTCTAGGGTGTATGCTATATGACCAGTTGTCATGGTCTTCATACTGGAGTGTCGTGGTTATGTGCTCCAGGACAGGGAGCTGCTCAAGAGCTAGCTCTGACTCCTGCCGTTATTGATTAATGAGCTTTATTGAGGTTCTGAACTGTGCTGTTACCTTACCAGTTCTTCTGTCTGGTAGCACAGTCCACTGCCCCACAAACTAATTGACACAGATGATATTTATTAAAGATTTCCCTTTTTCCTCAGCATAGAAGAATTAAAATTTAATCAAAATGAGGTTTTTCTACTATAATGGTTATACCCTCTGTCTCAGAGTAGCTGGCTCATGTTAGATCAATGAGTCTTTATTGAAAGAATGAATAACTTATTGTGTCAACCCAAAGGACTTGTCTTATTTTTATTTTATCATAAAATATGGCTTAAAAGAGTGTATTTCAAGTTTGGAAGTAAACTGCTTTCCACCTATAAAAAATTAATGAGATAAAAGATAGAATATTGTACAAAAACTTGAAGCTAGATTTTTCAATTACACCTGAATGTGGTAGAAGGGAACTTGAAAATATGAAGTGCCTAGTTCTAACTTGAATACTGACGTTTTATTCTGAGCACTTATGTCTTTACGTGCCAAGGACAAATTTAGCTCTAGATATTGGGACACAGAGTCTAAGCTGTGCTGGCATGCAGTTCTTCCAGAGTCCTTTGAAATGTCACCTGGCTTGTATACACCCTTCTTGGAAATTCTTATGTGAAGCTTTGTTTTGGTAATCTCTTCCTTTCTTCTCTGCAGCACGCAGGGGCTGATGGTACACATTATGTGTTGGGAAGTCTTATAGATGCATTTATACATGGACCGCAGACAGTGCAGATGGCACACTCTACAGTTACATTGAAGCTGTGAAACAGTCGTTCAAAATTCGAATACAAATTTTATCTTACATTCATGTTCTTCACATTGAACTATCATCATTTTGACCCATTTTTTAGGAAAGAATAACATAGTAAATGTAGTTGTGAAAAACTGTGACTAAATTTAATTTGAATACTGGAAATGCAACTAAATCGTTTTTTGTGATGGACTAAATAGAAATCAAGACATATAATAGAAATCCAGCAAATACATTTTACAATTTAACTGATAATAGCAGCTAAGTTAGTGTACATCTCCTATGGCAATTTTTTTCTCCATCTAGTCTGTCTGTCTTCATCTTTTTTTTTTTTTAATTCATAGATCTCTAATTGAAGCTCATCTATTTCTTTTTTTATTTTGTTCTACAATTCTGATTTTCTGTTTAATTCTTAAAGTCTGTTTTGTTGTATTATTTTCTTAAGTTTTCAGATTTTAAATAGCATCTGTAATCTCTCTTACTTCAATGACGTGGACATTGTTATTAAAGTGAAATGTGTATTGCTTGGTCAGATGTAGTGAGTAGATTTCTGGCTTTCATTATCTTATCTTATTTTATTTTTGAGATTATAATTTAATTATATCATTTTTCTTTTCTTTTTCCTCCATAGAAATCCTTCCAGATACCACTGTCCACTCTTCTGAAAACGTATGACCTCTTCTTTTACTAATTGTTATTGTATCTTTATATACATTCATGTATACATTTATATTGATAAACATAACCTGTTAAGTCCATACGATGCTAGCTATATGTATGTTTCCAGGGTTCACCATTTGATGATTTACAACAGTTGGTGCGTTCTTTCCTTGGAGCATAGGACTGCTCCTGCTGCTAGCTTTCCTCAGTTAACTGTAGCTCTTTGTGTAGGGTTGGGACCTTGTGGGCTTTTCTGTTTGGTCTGGCAAGCTCATGGTAGTCATCCTTCTTCAGTTGACTCCTGTTTTGCTTTGTTTCTATGCTTGTGAATTTGCACCTCCTATGGGTAACAACATGTTAAAGTTTTCTTTTTGTCACTCCTGATTCATGATATGTTTTCCCTGTATTAAACTTGTATTTTGTGCATTGGATTCTTAACACTAAACTACCGAAAAAAAGAGAAAACTTACCGTTATTGATTGACTACAGAATATGGATTATTTTAAAAGTATTTTCTCCTTCCACAAAAAATAAAATATTAGGTTTGTGGTGACGCTGTACAGTAAAATCTAAGCATATAAGTTGTATATGCCAATAATTTATAAATAGCTTCCGAGGACACATGGTTTAAGAAAGACTCCACTTTTGATGATAAGAAAAACAATGGATAAACTATGTGTAACCTTAATTATAAATGTAGAAAAGATATCAGAAAGAACCCAGAAAATAGCAGCTTATTTGAGAGAGGGAGAGAGAGAAAGAGAGAGAGACAGAGACAGAGACAGAGAGTCAGAGAGAGACAGAGAGTCGGAGAAAGAGAGAGAGGGAGAAAGAGAGAGAAAGAGAACATAAAAAACAGGATTCCAGAATAAAGAACAAAGGAACAAAAAGGCTGAAGATGTTTTCTGGGTAAAATGTCTCCATGATATGAAGATGTGGCTATGTCGCAAGGAAATTAATTATAGCTTGATTTTAATAAAAAGATGAAATATTCTTTTAGATAAATTGCAGAACTATTCTAAAATATGCTTGAATAAAAAATTTGAAATCAAAATAAAATCTGAATTAACATTAATAATAAGGAATACTTATTATTATTATGAATAATGCTATATGCTAGCATAAACTATAATCTGGTAATAAGAAATTATTGATAACTTTCTTTCTCTGTCATATTTTTCTTTATTGCTACTCTACCATAAAATTTTCATGAGGTCCTTTTTAAAAAATAATATCATTTTGAAGTTCTTTACTTTGTTTCAAATAGTATTGGTAATCTAAATATTATTTTCATATGTTCCTTTTAATATATTTATTCTTGCTAGTTTCATATGTGAAAATAATGTTGTAGATCATATCCAATCCGTCACCTGCCCGAATCCTTCCAGACTATTGTGACATAGCATCTTAAGTATTCCTCCATGGTGAAGAATTTGTACTCTTCTAAGGTTTGTTTCTTCATAATACGTTAATTTATCTATTTCTGACATTATACTATTCAATTTATTGAAATATATAGTTTCTTACTAATTAATTTTTAATGGTCTTTTTAAAAGAAATCATACAGTATTTTGTCTAAAATGTAAATATGTTCATAAAATATTATACCCACAGTTTGAATAACTGCGGTTCGTCTCACAGAATTCCATATATATGAAATTTCATATACCCTGTCAGCATTTGGAATTCATATCTTCCCATTGCATGCAGATGCCTTATATCCTTAAGAATACGATTTTTCAATGTTTTATTTTCAAGATTGAATATCCTTAAGAATACCATTTTTCAATGTTTTATTTTCAAGATTGAATTACTTTGGCTTTACACTTGACAGCTAATGCTTGTGTCAAAAAACCATCCTGCAGTTCATACCTAATTTTACCAATGGCCTTCTTGTAGTACTGCACACAGTGCAAATACTCTACTACCAACGAGCATCACCTGCTGTCCCTGTGGAGAACATGCACTCATTCTAATAGTTTCCCTGCTGTTACGAACCAGAATTGTTAACTTTCTTTTTTCTGGGTTTTAAAATTAGGACATGTCTTCATATGTGAAAGGATATTTTTCTTGAAGCTCAGTAAATTACTAGCTAACATCTCCAGCTACCTTATAGTTTTAAAATGAATTATGATTTTGTAAATGCTCACAGGTTATGAAATTGGGGAATTATTCACTAAACAAATAATTATGTAAGAACATGGTTGTATAGTTAAATTATTTCTTAAGACTAAAATAAATAATATTTACCACAATGTGTGGTTTATGAGCTTCCGTAGGATTTAAATAAAATGAGTATTAGATGTGAAAGTTTTACAGAGAGAAAGTGATAGCCAGACTGTTATTGCCTTACTAAAGCAATAACCTTTAACCCTGGAGGCTGAATAGACTCAGAGAAACCAGAAAAGTATAAAAAATCAACTAAAAGAGCAGGATAAATACTAAAGGCCAGTGCATAATAAGGAGGATTTCCAATTTAATTATAACAAAGGGAAGGCTTATTCTTCTCTAGATAAAGAAAAGAAATTTGAATGGCATACCTTGAACAGAACAATCACCAAAAATAGATTTATAAAGTTTAAATAAGAATGGTGTAAATATTAAGAGAACAGTCGGGATGCTTTGTGAAAATTCTGAGAAGGCAAATGACATAACATTGACAGAACATGTACAAGAAATAATGCCCTGAAGCCAAACAGAAATCAGTGCAGTAGACATGGCAAGCCGAAGTGCAAGGTTGGTCTACATGTCCCCTTGTTTTGCATTATTATCAATTATTACCCATTATATTTATACATATGTGCTTAGAATATTAGAAGTAGACATTAAAAAATGAATGGTGACATATTGTTGAAATGAATGCTATTAAATAGTATTTCTTTGGTTTTAATGAAGTAAGAACTAAGAAAATGCCAAATTAATAAGTTATTAATAAGTCATTAATAAGAAATTAATGAAATACTTTTATCTCCAGGAGAAACTAAGCTATGGGAAGTGGTTGATACAATCTAATCATTTTAATTATGATAAAGAGCAACAGGAGATAAAATTCACATGAGGCAATGTCTACAGGTGAATTTTTCCTTACAATCGGTAACTGCACACAACTGATAAGCAAAATATATTTCAAATTATACATAAAATTTTCAGTATTTGCTTATATGACTTAGCATGCTTATAGACTACTCAGAATTTAGTGAGAGAATAAAATAAATTGAAATAATGTCAATATATTTCTACGAGAATTTTGAAGTGGGTAATAAAAAGAATATGATAGTCTACTGCAGTCTTTGCTCAGCTCACGTTCGGTCAGCCATGTTGCTGAGACATTATGGAGGGAGCTTCTGACGTTCTGAAGAGACACAATCTCACAGCACACTGCCTGTGCCTTTGGCTCTAACAATATTTGCACCTCTCTTCCCTCAATGTTTGCTAAGCCTTAGGTTTAGTAATGAGCTGTAGATGAACCCGCTGGGACTGTGATCTCTAGAACTCTGCATTTTGATTAGTTGTGGTTTTGTATAATCGTCTGTTGCAAGAAGCAGTCTCTTGATCGGAGATGAGGACTGTACTAACTTGTCAGTATAAGAGCATCTAAGTACTTAGATGTATTTAGGGATTGTGCTGGCTTAGAAAAGGTGAGTCAGGAGAAATAGTTTTTGCCACTGAAGAGCAACCCAGTTGGTGCTCCAATACCAAATGCTCAGCTCTAAGAACAGATACAAGTAACATTGAACAAGCTGAGCAGGTTGTACTTAGGTATGGGTAATAATAAATTAGAAAAGAGGCTATGAATTTGAAAGAGAACAAGGAGTGGCATATAGGAAGGTTTAGAGGGCGAATGGGAAAGGGAGAAATGATATAATACTTATAATCTCATGAAAATGAAGTAATTTAAAAATTAAATGTGCATGTAAAATTGCTTATTAAAATTTGCTATGCAGTTTTTTGGCTTATAAAATTAAATATAATTAAACCTCTTTTGTAAACCCAGTTATATACATAAGAAAAGACAATATTCATACAAAATCCTCAAAGTAAATCACATGAAAGTTGTCTGTTTTGTAGCTGTTTATATGGTGTATCGACTATAATCCCAAAATACTTGTGCACACAGAGGTAAATGAATACACCGAGCATAGAAATTGCATTAGTTACTCACGGTATACTATGAGGAGACATTCATAATAAAATTATTACACGTGCACAGTGAGCTACATATAATTAGCTAGACTCCTTAGCAAGGTGTACAGAAGAAAATCACATGGCTGACATGCTTTTGCCAACTCTCATTTCACCGACTCCATTGTTAAATTTAGTACTGAAAGAGCCCACGTGACTTTAGAGTTCTCAGTATCTTTAGGTTCACTAACCTCTACACCATCCCTGTGCTGTACCTGCTCTATCTACTTTCCTGCTTCTATATATACTTTGCCACAGCACATTAGCCTTCTGTCAAATAGTTCCTCCAGAAGTGGTCCTCACCAATACTTCTCATACCTATCCTGTGTCACCTACTATATTTGATCTTGTCAGCATTGTTCCTAGTAATAATGGAAAGCACCAGGTAACATTGAGTTGCTCAAGTATATTCATAGCAGATTTATTCATAATAGCCAAAAACTGAAAACAAACAAAGTTGTCCCCCAACTGAAGAATGGATAAAGAAAACATGGTGCATTTATACAATGGAGCATTACTCAGCTGTTAAAATAAAAATAACATCGTGAAATTTCCAGACAAACGGATGAGACTAGTAAATATCCTGAGTGAGCTAAGGCAGACCCAGAAATAAAAGGTACGTTTGACACTCACTCATAAGTGGATATTAGTTATAAATAAATAAAAATAAAAATAAAAAATAAAATCATGCTATTTTCCACAGATCTAGAGAGTTTAAGTAACAAGGAAGGTTTAAGCAAGGAGTGCAAAAGTCTTCCCCGAAAGACAAAATAGAACACATTTAACAGGTGGATTCATGGCTGCTGGGGTCGGAAATAGAAGAAATCAGGGGATAAGCAGGGAGAAACACTGGAATCAGGGCAAAGTGGAAACCAAGCGCAGTGGAAGCTCCATGGACTCTGTAAGAGTAACCCTAGCTGAGACTTCTAGGAATGGGAGATACAAGTCCTGAAATGGCCATCTTCTGTCACCAAGCAAGACCTCAAGTAGAGGAACTGGGACACCAACCCAGCCACAAAACCATCAGCCTACAGTTTGTCCTGCCTACAGACTGTGGGACTGGAGGCTATCAGAGTCTTCATCAAAGCATGCTTCCCATTACTTCACCTGTAACACCAGCCTAGGGCCTGATACAAGCAAAGACTCAAGAATGCTTTGGAGTTCAAGGTTATTCCAATGTTAGCCTTTGGAATGAATTAACTGCCAGAAATGAAACGCTTTGTCCAGGAGAAATCCAGGCATCAGGAGGAAAATTTTGACTACTGCAAAAATCTCAAAATGAAACAAAAGAATAGAGATCACTAAATAACTGGCCAATTATCAAATACGTTAGAATGCTTATTTACTTGTGTTTTATGCACATGGGGGTACACATGTCTACACGGGTGCTCATGCACATGCCAGAGAACAAACTCTCACATCTTCCTCATGAATACTGCCCATGTGTTTTGACACAGGATCTCTCATTGGTCTGAAAATACCAATGAGGCTAGACTGGTCAGATAGCATGACGCCTGGAGCTGTCTGTCTCAGCTAACCCTGGACTAGACTGCAGATATATATAAATCAACACCCCAGACATTTTAACACTGGTGCTGAGGACTAAACTCAGGTATTTAGAATTACAGTGCAATGTCTTTACCAACTGAGCAATCCAGCCTATTTCAGAATTGTTTATGTGTTTGGTGGAATTGTGTAAGTGGAGAAGTCAAGAGCTGACGTTTTCTTTCCATAAGATACCTTACTGAGAATAAACATTCACAGAACGTGTAACAATATAAACAAATGTGGTAGGTTCCGTGTTCTCTTTTCACTGTGTACATTTTGTCCAAGTCTATGTCTAGTTTAAAATAAGATTCTGGCCTTGAACTTCAGTGTACCATTTAAAATTATTTCTATCATGTATAAATAAATGTAGATAAATTTTAAGGCAGGTTTTATGAGGATTGGTCTCTCCATGTGCATAATAGGCTCTTAGCTGATAATGAAGTTTCCTCTGCAATATATTAAGTCTTTATGTATTATATAAAACTCTATAATGAAGCACCTAAAATATAGTTATTGGAAGCAGAGTCTGGATAAATGTTTTCTTTGTTATAATTGGTCTAATTTTATACCATCATTATTAATGATTTCTTAAGCATCCAATTCTTTCTCACACTTGAACTGAGAAATGGGCAATTTTTCAGGGCTATAAACATTTCTGTTGAATTATAACTGCAACCATTATCTTAAGAGTGAACTTATCCTTAGGGTATAATCACTCTTTGCAATTATAAATAATAGTAATTTTACCTTAGCTATTATAAACTGCAGGAAGTACTGAATAATTATTGTGCCTCTTGACCTATAAATGTTGTCCAACTTGCTGCCCATTGTTGCCTATTTATTAGCAGTGGCTTCTATTTTTTATCCTGAACTTAGTTATAATACACATTTATAAAGGTATGATTTAAAATAAAACATACATGTTGTCCCATAATATAGAGACTTAAGACTATAATTCTAAAGGACCAAGGAAACATCTATCAATGATGAGTAAAACTAGAAAAATAAGTTTACTAAACTATACTGCTTATGACATTTTGAAATTTGTTCACACAGAATGACTATATAGAAGACCTAGAAAAAGAAGATTGCTCTAATTCTTCATGACAATTTGCAATTTAAAATATAACTGCATTGTTTCTCAAATTCACTGAGGTGAGTGAGGTAATGTATCTAGGAAGAGAACCCACTACTGACACTATACTAGACCAACATAACTTTTTTGAAATTCTAAATATTTATTATAACCACAGATAAATGTAGCTTTCACTTTTCCTCAAAGCTTTCCTTTGCAGCAGATATAAACTATCACAGAAAATAATGACTGATAAAAACATAAAGAACAGTTTTTAGTTGGTTGCCCAGCACCTACTCCTCTTACTTAGTTAAGAAAGCATGGAAAATCTGCCCCCAAACTGGGAGTAACTGGGACCATCAGGATCTAGTAACTTAGGAACCCCGACCAGCCAGTGACATGGATTCCTTTTGGCCTGAGCCAGTGCTCTGAGCAGACCTTGGGCACTAATTCTGCAGCCAGTTCCACAACACCCAGAGGAAGCTCCACTCCCAGATGCTCTAACAAGCCCAGGATCCTAGGAACACAGGATCTCAGGAGCATGGTCACACCAAGATCTCAGGGTCTGAGAGGCAGTTTGACTCCCAGTAGCTCCAACACACCCAGGATCTTAGGATCACAGGGTCACAGAATCACAGGATCACAGAGACAGCTGGATTTCAGGAGTTCTGACACAACCAGGATCACAGGACAGACAGACTCCAATCAGATACAGTGAGGGCAGGTAGCACTAGAGATAACCAGATAATGAGAGGCAAGCATAAGAATATAAGCAACAGAAACCAAGGTTACTTGGCATTGTCAGAATCTAGTTCTCCCACCAGAGCAAGTCTTGGATACACCATCACACCAGAAAAGCAAGATTTGGATCTAAAATCACTTCTCATGATATTGATAGAGGACTTTAAGAAGAACATTAAAAAATATAAGAGAACACAGGTAAACAAGTAGAAGAGCTTAGAGAGGAAACACAAAAATCCCTTAAAAAATAATAGGAAGACACAATCAAACAGATAAAGGAAATGAACAAAACCATCTAGGATCTAAAAATGGAAATAGAAACAATAAAGAATTCACAAAGGGAGACAACCCTGGAGTAAGAAAACCTAGGAAAGAGATCAGGAGTCATAGATGCAAGCATCACCAACAGAATACAAGAGATAGAAGAGAGAATAGAATCTCAGGTGCAGAAGATACCATAGAAAACATTGACACAACAGACAAAGAAAATGCAAAAAGCAAAAAGTTCCTAATCTAAAACATCCAAGAACTCCAGGACACAATGAGAAGACCAAACCTAAGGATAATAGGTTTAGAAGAGAGTGAGGATGCACAACTTAAAGGGCCAATAAATATCTTCAACAAAATTATAGAAGAAAACTTCCCTAACCTAAAGAAAGAGATGAACATAAATATATAAGATGCTTACAGAACTCCAAATAGACTGGACAAGAAAAGAAATTCCTCCCATCACATAATAATCAAAACACCAAATGCACTAAACAAAGAAAGAATATTAAAAGCAGTAAGGGGAAAGGTCAAGTAACATATAAAGGCAGACCTATCAGAATTACACCAGACTTCTCACCAGAGACTATGAAAGCAAGAAGATCAGGGGCAGAGGTCATACAGACCCTAAGAGAACACAAATACCAGCCCAAGCTACTATACTCAGCAAAACTCCCAAGTACTATAGATGGAGAAACCAAAATAATCCACGACAAAACCAAATTTACACAGTATCTTTTCACAAATCTAGCCCTACAAAGGACAATTGATGGAAAACACCAGCACAAGGAGGGAAACTACACCATAGATAAAAGCAAGAAAGCAATATTCTTTTAACAAACCCCAAAGAAGATAGCCACACAAACATAATTCTACCTCTAACAACAAAAATAACTATTCCTTAATATCTCTTAACATCAATGGACTCAATTCCCCAATAAAAAGACATAGACTGACAGACTGGACAGGTAAGCAGGACCCAGCATTTTGCTGCATATAGGAAATGCACCTCAGTGACAAAGAAGGACACTGCCTCAGATGAAAAGGTTGGAAAATAATTTTCCAAACAAATGGTCCCAAGAACAAGCTGGAGTAGCCATTCTAATATTGAATAAAATCGACTTTTAACCAAAAGTTATTAAAAAGATAAGTAAAGACACTTCATACTTATCAAAGGAAAAATCTACCAACATGAACTCTCAATTCTGAACATCTATGCTCCAAATGCAAGGGCACCCACATTCATAAAAGAAACTTTACCAAAGCTCAAAGCACACATCTTACCCTACACATCATAGTGGGAAACAACAACCCCTCACTCTCAGCAATGGATAGATCATGGAAATAGAAACTAAACAGATACACATGAAACTAACATGTTATGAACCAAATGGATTTAACGAATATTTATAGAACTTTTCATCTTAAAACAAAAGAATATACCTTCTTCTCAGCACATCATAATACCTTCTCCAAAATTGACCATATAATCAGTCACAAAACAAACCTCAACAGATACAAGAAGATTGAAATAATCTCATGCACCCTATCAGATCACCATGGACTAAGGCTGTTCTTAAATACCAACAAAAACAATGGACAGCCCACATACACATGGGAACTGAGCAGTGGTCTACTCCATGTTAACTTGGTCAAGGAAGAAATAAAGAAAGAAATTAAAGTCTTTTAGAATTTAATGAAAATGAAGACACATCATGCCAAAACTTATGGGACAGAATGAAAGCAGTGCTAAAAGGAAAACTCATAGTTCTAAATGCCTCCAAAAAGAAACTGGAGAGAACATACACTAGCAGCTTGACAGCATACCTGAAAGGTCTAGAACAAAAAGAAACAAATTCACCAAAGAGGAGTAGATGGCAGGAAATAATCAAACTCAGGGCTGAAATCAACCAAAGAGAAACAAAAAGAAGTATACAAAGAATCAACAAAACCAGGAGCTGGTTCTTTGAGAAAATCAACAAGATAGATAAGTCCTTAGCCAGAATTGCAAGAGGACACAGAGAAAGTATCCGAATTAATAAAATCCGAAATGAAAAGGGAGACATAACAAAGGAAACTGAGAAAATTCAAAAAAAAATCAGATCCTACTACAAAAGTACATACTCAACAAAATTGGAAAATATGCATGAAATGGATAATTTTCTAGACAGATACCTGGTGACTAAGTTAAATCATGATCACATAAACCATCTAAACAGTCCCAAAACCCCTAAAATAATAGAAGCAGCCATTAATAGTCTCCCAACCAAAAAAAGCCCAGGACCAGGAGGGTTTAGTGGAGAATTCTCTCAGATCTTCAAAGAAGACCTAATATGAATACTCTTCAAACAGTTCCACAAAATAGAAACAGAAGGAACACTACCCAATTCATTATATGAAGCCACAATTACACTTATACCTAAACCACACAAAGACAAAACAAAGAAAGAGAACTTCAGATCAATTACCCTTATGAACACTGATGCAAAAATACTCAATAAAATTCTCACAAACCAAATCCAAGAACACATCAAAACGATCATGTACCATGATCAAGTAGGCTTCATCCCAGGGATGCAGGGATGGTTCAATATACGGAAATCCAAAAACGCAATCCATTACATAAACAATCTCAAAGAAAAAAACACCATATTATCATCTCATTAGATACTATGAAAGCATTTGACAAAATACAACACCCATTCAAGTGCTCTTGCAAGAACAAAATCTATATATAATCTAATATATGCTCATCATATCTGTCTGCATATATATACTATGTATGTGGATATATATGTGTATACACACACACACATATATAAATGTATATCCACACATATATATGTGTATATATATACAAACACACAAATATATATATATATATATACATATACACACACACATATATACATACATATATATTTTCATATATGTAGAGATTGAGAGAAAAAGACAGAAACAGAGAGTCAGAGAGACAGAGACTGAGAAGTACCGCTTAGCAACAGAAATAGCACTACTGCCTATGTGATGTCAAGCATGAGGACCTGACTCTGACCCCAGCATCCATGGAAAAACCAGGTGCAGAGCCTTGTGCTGGAAGCTATAGCACTGGAGGGATGTGTTTCAGGTTCCTGTAAAAGACTCAGTTTTAAAAAATAATAAATAACTTACAATATTGGAAATAAGCTGTTGTGATTCTGGGGTTGTATGTGGTGCCTAGTTGAGGTAAACAATCTCCCCCCTCTCTCACACTGTGTATTTATGGGTGTGTGTGTGTCTGTACATGCACATCTTTGTTTTGCTTTGGTATTTTGTGTGTCATTTGGTTATTGTTTGGTTTTAATTTTTGCTTTTATTTATCAAGAGAGAAAGAGAGAGGCGAGAAAGAGGACATGAATTTAAATAGTTGGAGAGGTTCTAGGAGGAGGAAATTTCAAATACATACTATATGGATGAAAATATAATGTATGAAAAACATTAATTAATTATAAATAAGCCCTGGTGACTGTAGAAAGCACCTGAATTTGGCTTTCATTCCTCATGCAAACAAACACACTCATGCGCATTTCTTTATCCATACACCTGATCAAAACCCATTTTTAACCATAGTTATTAACACAAGAGCTTGAAAACAAAGAAAAACATGATTCTTTAAAACTCATCTTTTAAAACTGATGAATTTGTCACTTATTTTATTACTGAAGTTATCAAACTAAAAAGAGTTGAATATATCTAATTCAAAATAGTAGCAAATACACTTTTGGTTTGGACACAGGACTAGGGACTGAGGTGCGTATTTTAAATATCAAAGCAGATTTAGCCTCTAGGTTCTCCCAGGGTTCCTCAATCCCTACCTGAAATACTTTGTCCCCAATCCCAGCCCAGGACATGGGCTGCCCTTCCCCAAAAGGCTGCTCCCTACATAATCCAGACATTTTATTTATTTTTAATTAATTAATTTATTTTTTTGATACTATATTTGCATTTCCAGTGTTTCCCCTTTTCTAGGTCTCCTCTTTGTAAACCCCCTATCCCCTCCCCCTCAGCGCCTCTATGAGGGCATTCCACCTCACACCAACCTGCCCACCCACTCCCATATTCACACCTTGACATTCCCCTTTAAATGGGCCTCTAACACCCTCAGGCCCAAGGGCTTCTCCTCTCTGTGATGGCCAACGAGGTCATCCTCTGCCACATATGTGGTCTGAACCATGGGTCCATAGATGTGTATTCTTTGGTTGGTGGTCCAAACTCCAGGACAACCGGGGGGGGGGGTAACAGGTCCATTGACACTGTTGCTCCCTCCATGGAGCTGCAAACTCCCTCAGCTCCTTCAGTCCTTTCTCCAACTCCTCCATCTGGGATCTCACTCTCAGTCCAGAGGTTACTATAAATTGAAACTTGGGTCTTCCAAACATTTAGGCTAATATCCACTTACCAGTGAGTACATACCATGTTCGCTCTTTTCTGACTGAGTTACTTCGATCAGGATGATATTTTCAAGTTCCATCCATTTGCCTGCAAATTTCATGAAGTCATTGTTTTTAATAGCTGCGTAGTACTCCATTGTGTAGATGTACCACATTTTCTGTATCCATTCCTCTGATGAGGGACATCTGGGTTGTTTCCAGTGTCTGGCTATTATAACTATGGCTGCTTTGAACATAGTGGAGCATGTATCTTTATTACATGTTGGAGCATCATCTGGGTATATGCCCAGGAGAGGTATAGCTGAGTCCTCAGGTAGTATTATGTCCATTTTTCTGAGGGTCTGCCAAACTGATTTCCAGAGTGGTTGTATCAGCTTGCAATCCCACGAACAGTGGAGGAGTGTTTCTCTTTCTCTACATTCTCGCCAGCATCTACTGTCACCTGAGTTTTTGATCCTAGCCATTCTGACTGGTGTGAGATGGAATCTCAGACTTGTTTTGATTTGCATTTCCCTGATGACTAGGGATGTTGAGCATTTCTTTAGGTGCTTCTCAGCCCTGTGAATTTCCTCAGTTGAGAATTCCCTGTTTAGATCTGTTCCACATTTTTTGATGGGGTTATTTGGTTTTTTGGAGTTTAACTTCTTGAGTTCTTTGTATATATTGGATATTAGCCCTCTATTGGACATAGGATTGGTTAAGATCTTTTCCCAATCTCTTGGTTGCCGTTTTGTCCTATTGACAGTGTCCTTTGCCTTACAGAAGCTTTGCAATTTCATGAGGTTCCATTTGTCTATTCTTGATCTTAGAGCATAAGCCACTGGTGTTCTGTTCAGGAACTTTTCCCCGTACCCAGGTGTTCGAGAGTTTTCCCCACTTTCTCTTTTATTAGATTCAGTGTAACTGGTTTTATGTGGAGGTCCTTGATCCACTTGGACTTGAACTTTGTACAGGGAGATAGGAATGGATCAATTTGCATTCTTCTACATGTAGACAGCCAGTTGAACCAGCACCATTTGTTGAAAATGCTGTCTTTTTTCTACTGAGTGGTTTTATCTCCTTTGTCGAAAATCAAGTGACCATAAGTGTGTGGGTTCATTTCTGGGTCCTCAATTCTATTCCATTGATCTACCTGCCTGTCACTGTACCAATGCCATGCAGTTTTTATCACAACTGCTCTGTAGTACAGCTTGAA
>CM052704.1:119070648-119179982 GCA_028551405.1 Uromys caudimaculatus
AGGGATGGTTCAATACCCGGAAATCCATCAATGTAATTCACTACATAAACAAACTCAAAGAAAAAAACCACATGGTCATTTCATTAGATGCTGAAAAAGCATTTGACAAAATTCAACATCCCTTCATGATAAAAGTCTTGGAAAGATCAGGAATTCAAGGCCCATACCTAAACATAGTAAAAGCAATATACAGCAAACCGGTAGCCAACATCAAACTACATGGAGAGAAACTCGAAGCAATCCCACTAAAATCAGGGACTAAACAAGCCTTCCCTCTCTCTCCCTATCTATTCAATATAGTAATTGAAGTTCTAGCTAGAGCAATTAGACAACAAAAGGAGGTCAAAGGGATACAAATTAGTAAGGAAGTAATCCAGACATTTTAATCTCCTTCCCTCCTGCCCCCATCCTCTCCACTTCTCTCTTCTCCTCTCCTCTTCCATTTTCCTTCTCTTCTCTCTGGACGCCTCTGGCCTCAATTCTTGGGGCCAGTGAATTCAGCAGAAAGCAGCTTCCCAATAAACTTGCCTTTAATATAATCCAACCTGCCTTCAATTGACTCACTTCACCAACATAGAAATAAGCTATCCATTATTACACACTAACTGCCTGAGGTAAGATTTGAATTTAACACAATAATCCAATGGAGTGCTTAGAAGAGCACAAATGCAACCAAGTGTGAATCTAGTCCTACCCTCTTCACCTATGGGCAAAACATTAAGATGTTTTTCTCTAATACACCATATTTTCCTGTCTCGAATTTCACAGATAACTGAACTCTGGTCCTATGATAACATTCTGGAGAAATAAATGGCAAATTTCCCAGAGTAGGAAGAAGCATTCTGCAATGTATTTTAGGTTAGTTTGTCTCTAGCCTAAATTTATACAATCTAATTTACCCATTTGCTAGAAAATCCAAATAAGTTTTCTATACAAATATTGGTAAGGATAGCATGGAAGTTTTAAATTTATATTTTGTACATTTTAATTGAAGTAGAATCACATCATTTTCTTCCCTTTCTTTGCACCCTTTTTCTGGAATCCACCATGCTCATGGTGATAGCCTCTTTTCCATTTATATAATACAATATATATTTTACACATGATGTGCATGATACAGATATATATGTATTTACAATTTATAAGTGTGTGTATAAACATATCCTGCTGAGTCCGTCTTTCTTGTCCATATGTATGTGCTTCCAAAGGAGACAATGGAGCTATGCACTGGACAATTAAAAAGAAGGCTCATCCCTTGGTGAAGTTAATTCTCTTCTCCCCCAGTAATCATTAATTTTCTGTAGTTTCTTTTTTTTTTTTTTTTTTTTTTTTGCTTTTAAAGAACTTTATACTTGACTATAATATTTATATAATTTTTCCAGTCCTCTTACAACTCCTGTGTACCTTCACTTGAGTTTTGGTTTAGAATTGTTTATAAACAAATCTGACTTGTCAGAATCATGGGTGCTTTAACATTGGCTTCCATTAGGCCTTGGCCTTAACTAGATAGTTGAAGGTTGGCGGTTCATGGAACATCTTCAACCAACTACTACACGCTTTCAGAAACATACATATAAACAATATTTAACCAAACACTTAGACATACAAATTTGGTTTGCTTCATTTATATTTTGAACTAGACTGACTTTTCACTGATTTAAAACCTTCATTTCTGTGAAGCCACTATAGACATCAGAAAATACAGTCAGACACATGTATTACCTTATTTAAACATAAAAATTAGAACTGTATTATAATTGCCTCTTTCGTTCTGTAATACTCAACATTTGTTTTGACAAATGAAATAGATGAATTCCATCAGTTACATAATAAGACAATACTATTAGAAATAGTTGAGTGCCATAATTTAATCAGTTTCTGTATGGAGTACTAGCCATCTCTACATGCATTCATCATTTTTTAAGTGTACCCTTTAGAACTCCGTCAGAATAGACTCCTTTTTAGTAAGTTATAAAAATATACAATTTGCTTTATGTTATAGCTACTTTTCTAAACTCCTCAGGTTATCTTCAAGTTCCAGGAATGTCTTCAAAATTTTGTCCTACCTAAATAACCCTAGGACTCCAGACTCTCAAGAGCAAAGAGTTTTAAGTAGACACAAGAGATTTATTGAAAATATTTCTAATTCATAAAGAACATTGGCAATCTAATATCATAACACTTAGTGATCAGACCTACTTAACATTCAATGATGAACCAATCACCAAGGAGTTGTGCTTATTCTATGTATTTTATTTTGTAAAATCTACCAAAAGGATAATATTTTATCCTAGTTAATTTGGGGTTTTGGATCCAATCTATGGTTTCTTATAATTATCTTCCCGAAATGATATTTTCCTCCTCAAAACTTCATTTCTTCACTGTACATAATTATATAAAACATTGCTGTCAGATATTGTCAATATTTACAACAAATTTTATTATTTACTACATTAAATTCTTTTCTGTGTTTGAAACAATTGGGAATTCATTAGTTAGAGGTTGTCAAAATATTATGTTTTTGTTTATTTCACTAATAAAAATCTTTATTGCATTATGATAGAAAATAAACTCCTAATTGTGGCATTTTGGGAGAGCGTAACTTATTCAATGATGATAATTTTTATTATTATAAATGTAGTGAGCCAAACGGGGCTTACACTTTTACATAAATTTAAAAAAATATTTTCAGATTTATTTTGAATTAACCAAACATGGCAAAATTGAAATTGTAATATACACTATTTTAGAAATTAAGCTGTTGTCAATTTAATGCCAGTTCAGTTTTTAAAATTCCTTTCCAATGTGTTCAACAGACAATATAAAAATAACCAAGAAAAACATGTGGTTGATTTTCAGAAAGCCAAAGTAAAATTTATGTTAAATAATTATTAGAATAATTGGCATTGGGTCTGGTATAAAAATCTTAGAGATGATTAAATTGAATATTATATTGTATATTTTATATTCAACAATAATTTTATATCTGATGAAATGCATTTGTAAGAATGCTGATTATAATACAACCCAGTAGAATTTTCAAATAATTATTTGAAAGTTTAGTGTGCTCTTAAATTAATCATGTGCTTTGCTTTAGTTATTTCAACAACTTATATACATATATATTTATTCAGGGCACAATTTTTAGTTTCATATTTTATATAATAATACCTCATTAAAATCAATACCCTTTCCATTTTAATTTTCTTTAGTCTAGAGCCTCCTCTTTTCCAGCCAAGGCATATATTTGATTAGGAAATATTGGCTGTGCAGTTCATGATATTCAGTGATAAAATATGATTTATCATAGTGGAAATAAAAGTAATATCAAGGCAATTCGGTGCCTGAAACACAGAATATGGTCCCACCATAAAATAATCTTGAAAGCTATCCTTTGATATTAAGATAAGTGTAATTATAAAAGTCGTTATCTATAGAGGGAAACGTTCTGCACCTGGGTAAATGTTCAGTGATGACGGAAGGCGATTCTTAGGCACATTCTTTAATTAAATAAATACTAAGGTAACAAGAACAAGCTTCGTAAGAGGAAAGAGAGAAAAAAGAAGAGAAAAGGGAGATCTTTTCTAATTTCAGCTTGGCCTGGACTGAAGTAGCCAAAGATAGTCAATCTTTTATCTACTTCCCTTTATGTAGTGTGGGTAAGATTCTATCATAAAGCTGGCAAGTTGATTTACAGTTTCCAGAGACATGGTCAGAGAATGAGATGAGGTGGTAGGGCTTGCTGGGGTTTTTTTGAAGCTTGTGTTTTGGGGATTATTAGATATAAGTAGTACCTCACTGTGGTGAGTCAGAGTACAGTGAACACCAAACAGGTAGAAACTACAACCAAAAAGAAGACATCTTGGTTAAAGGAAGAAAACAAAGAATGGAGAAAAAAATTGACTCTGGTAGCTTAATCCCCCAGACAGAAAGTTTATTGGTTCACTGGTCATAGTTAAGTAAATTAGAAAAACTGTGTGTTTTTCTGGATGCTAGATATGATCTGTTCATAAAAAGGATCAGTAAAGAAGAAATATGGCCCCAAATGGAGACCTATATCCATCTGTTACTCAAACAGAGATCCAAAATCACTGCTTTTCAATTCAGAATATTTACAGGGTTGTAAAATATGTTTAGAGTTAGTTTTTAAGTACACATTAAGGATGAAGAAAAAAGCTTAAATAACTGATGGGATTCTTGAGAATACTAAGATGAGCAGGAGAGGGAGGGAAAAGAGAAAGAAAGGGTGCTGAGTAGGGACATAGTCCTTAATGCTAAGTGGAAAAAAATCAAGCAGATATTTAACACTTGTCAACAAATACCCCACACTGTAAACCACATAAAGAAATAGAAGGACTCAGGGGTTAGACTAGAACCACACATCTGTCTTACTCATTGCAAGTCTGTTAGAATGTTACATAGATTTGATTAGTGTACCCGAAAACTCATACACTGAAAGTCTAACAGTTATTGTCATTGTCTTTTGTGGAGGTAACTCTTAATTGAGAGAACACATATTGTGTACTCTCTAGCATGACTAGATTGAGGCAACGAGATAGAAAGGTTCCCACACACAGGGTCATATGAGAACACAAGAAGTTTGACCTTCCTTACGTCAAGGGAAAGAGGAAACAAACAAACTCATTTACAATATGACCTTAGACTCCTCGTCCCCAGAACTTTGAAGCAAATAAATATCTGTTGAGCTACATGATCCTGGTTAATGACTTAAAGAATCCCGGGTTAGTAGAATATATGTGTTCCTGCAACAAAATTCAAACAATGTAAAGTGCACATTAGAAGAGCATCTGATGACTCCAAGGACAGGTAAGACATGAAGGTCCAGGGAAGGCACACACTTACTAATTTCAAAATGTGAGGGAAAAGATGCTTGGTGTTGCTGTGTGCGGAATTAAATTAAAAGGATACACACTGCTTTTTCATGTTAGCAATTGATCATCAGAATCCTGAAATATCTGGATAAAAAGTACCTTTAGCCTTCCTGCACTAAGCTGTGGACCTTGGAGGTGAAAGGTCTGTAGCATTGTACATAAGAAATGAGACAGTACATGTTCTGGGGACAGGAAGCCAAACAGCTTTGGAAGTAATTCTTTATTACTATTATTATTATTATTATTATTATTATTTATTATTATTATTATTAATTATTATCTTTAATCTTTTTTTACAGTTCAGTCATTAGCCCCATCCAGTTCTGTCCTCTGACAGTTCCTCATCCCATTCCTTCTCTCCCATCTCCAAGAGGATATCCCCATCACCCTATACACCCCTCCAACCAAGCCTCCCACTTCCTAAGTCCTCAAGTCTCATGAGGGTTAGGTGCATCTTCTCTTACTAAGGCTAGTCCAGGCAGTCCTTTGCTCTATATATCTCGGGGGCCTTGGACCAGCTAGTATATGCTGCCTGCTTGATGGCGCAGTGTCTGAGAGATCTCGGGGGTCCAGGTTAGTTGAGACTGCTGGTTTTCCTATGGGTTGCCCTCCTCCTTAGCTTTTTCTAGCCTTTCCCTAATTCAACCCCAGGGGTCTAGGACTTCAGTCCATTGGTTGGGTGTAAGTATCTGTTTCTGTCTCAGTCACCTGCTTGTTGGGCCTCTCAGAGGCCAGCCATGCTAGGCTCTTGTCTGTAAGCACACCATCACATTAGAAATAGTGTCAGGCCTTGGAGCCTCCCCTTGAGATGGATTCCAAGTTGGGCCAGTCACTAGACCTCCTTTCTCTCAGTCTCTTCTCCATTTTTGTCCCTGCAGTTCTTTTAGACAGGACTAATTAATTCTGGGTTAGAGTTTTTGACTGTGGGATGGCAACCCCATCCCTCCACTTGATGCCCTGCCTTTCTACTGGAGGGGACACTACAAGTTACCTCTTCCCACTGTTCGGATTTTGATGTTGCTGTTTTTTTTATCTATCTAATGTCCCTTCCTTTAGTCCTGAGAATCTCTCACCTCCCAGGTCTCTGGTACATTCTAGAGTGTCTCCCTACCTCCTACCTCCCAAGGTTGCATATTTCCATTCGTTTTGCTGGTTCTCGGGCTTCACTCCTGTTCCCTCTCCTAATACGTGATCACATTTTCCTTTCTTCTCCCCCTCCATTCTCCTACCCAGCTCCCTCCCTCCCTCTGCCCTCTGCCTTCTCACTCCCACATGGAATTGAAGCATCCTCACTTGGGCCCTTTTGAAAGGAATTCTTACAAGAAGTTCATTAACAATTTCTAAATCTAAGTCAATCTTAATCCTAGACGTAAGGGCAAATATTATAACGTAAAAGACTCAAACTGTTCTTCCAGCCCGCAGGGTACATAATCATTTGTTTGATGTGTGTTGCCTTGACTGTTTACTATTTCTAAACTGCATAATGAACTACAGTATCTTCTGTAGAATGTAGATACTGAGTCGGGTGGCTCCAATCACTGTGTTTTGTTGTGGTGGTGGTGGTTTTTGTTGTTTTTTGGTTGATTGGTTTTTTTGTTCTTGTTTTTGGGTTTGGGGGGGGAGTGTTGTTATTGTTTTGTTTTGGTTTTTGGTTTTGTGTTTGTTTTTGGTTTTTGTCACTTTCTATTTTGTCTGACTTCTGAGCAAATCTTTGCCTTATGGATGAGAAGGACTTGGTTTGTTTGTCTTCTCTAGTACACACTCTACATCTGTGCATTTTGTTGTCGTTTGTCATGTGCTTTGGTGATATTTTCAGTGAAAATATCTGTGACAAGACCCATCTTTCCTCATTATTTTCAGGCACAAGAATAGGCACAGATTGGTACCTAAAGTCCATTCAACAAAATGTCACACTCCTGAGCACTGGACACTCAGAAGTTTCTCCAGCCCCAATTACTAACCTCAAGTAGTGATCTGAGGATAAGGAGGCATAAGAACCAAAAGTTTGCCATTTCTAAATTTGTTAAAACAGTTGTAAGTGAAGTTACTTTGAAAATGTTTTACTTGATTGGTTATTGTAAACACCATCAGATACTTCTGTTGATAGATGCATAATTCCAGTCTGTATAATTCAAACAGATAAATCCCTAGAGAAACATTTGGAGTGAGTCCATTTTCTCTAGGTTACTCAGTGTCTTTATTCTGTGTGGGCATGCCGTTGCCATTACAGATGTCATACTTGGTAATATGCCTTAAAAGACATCAGTCTGTTTGACAGTGGTGGTCAGAAATGCCTTCTATCATATATGCTATCTAAAAATACGTGTTTCTGTCAATATTCTCAATTAAGTTAGGTATATTTTGTGGATCTAAATCGCTCTTTCACTGATTAGTTATACCATTCTTGTTTTACTTGTTTTTGTTCTGTTTTGTTTACTCACAACTCATCACAGAAGGAAAACATTTGTCTAGTAACAAAAATATATTTTTACTATGATGATAGAAAGGACTAAAACCATAACAACAACAACAACAAACCAAAAATAATATCAAAATCAAGGATCACAGGTTTTAGGGTCAAGTGTGACAAAGGCCAAATCCCTACTTTGCTCCCTAACAGCTAACGAACATACTGCATTGTTTACTTTCTATGAGACACAAATATTGTTTATATATAACAGGGCTTGGTGTGGTGAAATGAAATGGTTCAGCATGTAATGTCACTTGCTGCTAAATAATGGTAATTGAGTTTGATCCCCAGAATCCATATAGTGGGAAGAGTAAAGAGATTCCTCCAAGTTGTTATCTGAACTTACATGCCTGCTGTGGTACACAGTCACATGCTCATAACACACACATACATACACAGACATATGTAATAATAATAATAATAATAGAATTAAAAGTGTATTAATAATGTATTACAAGAATGGTATCATATATTCAGTCCTTAATTATTAAATATTTGTCATAGTGTAAAAATAGTATGCAAATTATTCTAATTCCCTTGTCCCAATCAAATGACCTAGGATGTGATACCTTTCTGCATTTACTGATAAAGCAAATACCTGTTAATGAACATACTCAAATTTACATACCTAATATGTCGCCCCATCCAAGTTTGAGACTCCAGAAATTTCTTCTTTTAAAATCCTTGTCAGCCATCATGTACTAACAGAAAATCTTACAGCCCTGTTGAGAGGATTATATGAATCAGCATGGTTTTAGCACTTATCTCTGCATTTCCCATAACCCTCCTGGCACCTCCTAATAAACTATAGCCACCATATAATTTCATTTTCTCTTCTTCAGTATTTTCTTGTTAATACTATGTTCCCATCTCATAACTTCTGATATGCACTAATTGAATAAATAAAATAAATAGATCATTACTATCCTAGACTTCTTTATCCACTCTAAACATTTATGTATCTTCTTAATCATTTCACCTCATACTAATTTCAACTTTTAATATTACTTGAATATCTTTATGTATGGACTAGTAACTTAACCCAGGCATAGAACACACTAGAGAAGTGCTCTAATATTGGCAAGTGGCATAATACTGAATGAATTGAAAGCCACTTTTTTTGTCATTGCTGTATCTCATTTTGAAAAGGTGCCTCAGTAAATTGTCAGTTCTAACCCTGAACTTGCTCTGTAGCCTAGGCATGGATGCTATTTTCACGCCTCAGCCTCAAGTGACTGGTGTTAAAGGTCATTGTCACTACATTCAATAGAAACATGAACTAATTTCCTTAATTTATGCTGCTTAAGATGAAATACATGAGCACATCTTATCACTGGTTTTCAGATGAAGAAATTTATGTTTATAAACATTAAATTGATGACCCAACATAAGAAATCTGGTAAATGATTTCCCACTGTAAATAACTGGCTTCTCCACAATGAAAGCTCTAAGTATTTCCCTGATGGGTTCATGTCTGTCATGAACTTGCAGAAAATTTTAAATTATTGACATATTTTGGTATCAAGTGAATTATTTAGCAGTTTTGAGCAGTGTAAAAAAAAAAAAAAACAAATGCATTTAGTCCCTAAAATTGTTAATTTGTAGACTAAAGTAAAACTATGACATATCTCTTACTTGTTTGTTCAATGTGCATCAGTATCATAGCCCATACTTCCTAGGGGACTTACTCTTGTAGAATTTTTTCAAAGAAAAAAAAGCAGCTCCATATTTAATATAATTTAGGTCAAGAAGAAAGGATAGCTTGTTGGATTTAAAATTTTAGGAATACACTCAGTTAATTTTTTAAAAACATAAATAAATAATTTCAAATCCAATAATGATTGGATTAATTGATTTATTGCATAAGATATACATGGTAGTCACTTTTCCATGAAAGATTAAAGTGTCCTCATTTAGAGTAAAATAAAATCAGCAGATAAGATTGTCATGTATGGATTATGCAATCCAGAAGGAAAAAATAATGAATTGGGAAGAAGATGATTTTATTGAAAAGAAGTATAAAATATGAGAAAGGAGGATACTGCTTATGGATACAGCTCTATCAAGGTGGCCAAGAAAAGACTTGAAAAACCGAAGATTTTTTATGTAGGTAAGAAGTGATATATAGCCGGGCAGTGGTGGTACACACCTTTAATCCCAGCACTCGGGAGGCAGAGGCAGGCTGATTTCTGAGTTCGAGGCCAGCCTGGTCTACAGAGTGAGTTCCAGGATAGCCAGGGCTACACAGAGAAGCCCTGTCTGAAAAATCAAAAAAAAAAAAAAAAAAAAAAAAAAGAAGTGATACATAAATTATATAAGAATTTTGGTGGAAGAATGTTTTGAGAAGTTGAAACAGTAAATCCAGAATAGTGCAAGGGAAGTGAAATAGATGACACATAGGGGGAGGAAGTAGGGAGAAGAGTCAGAAAACAAGTGAATGAAGGCACACTGAAAGGAGATGTGCTGAGCCTTACATTCCAGGATGAGTTCTTTGACGCTGGCTTGAATGGATGCTCTTCTCAGGAAGCTATCCACTAAATGCTCATGTGACTCCGTTGATGAAAGTATAATGGGAAAATAAACACTGTGTGGAGGGGTCTGAAGGGAACTGGGTTGACAGTAAGGAGAGATAAGGCTTGTTGAAAGATGTAACTGATTCTTCAAAGAAGAAGAGAGATGCTATAGAGTATGTTCTATATTTCTGCTTATTGGAAGGAAATCAGAAGGAATTTCATTAACATTGGAAATTAAATTCTGAAAGAAAGGACAAAACTAAAGATGTTCCGAACAATCTTGAATCTAGCATTGCTAATATTTGAGATCGGCTGGATGGAAGTAAGATAGTTTTATCCAAGAACTGAAGTATGGTTTTGGATAGGCTAGGTTGAGCCACACCAAATGGAAATGATGAGATAGTCAGGGGACATGGCAGTCTGAAGACGAGAGTGTGCTATCTTGCAGGTACACACAGAGATACTTTTGTGGTCTTGTGGCTTGTCCATAGAATTTAAATTCACAACTCATTTGCATTCTGTTACACAATCACAGTTTTGTTTTTGCAAATAAGCATGCTGGTATTTCATTTCATTCATGAGTACATATCAAATACATGTTTTACATGTTTTGCTATATGCAAGACTATTCATAACTGCACTTCTTATCCAGGCTGAAAACCCCTCCATGCCCATTCTCACTAGCAGAGAATACTGAATTCTCTACTATATTTATACATTGGGATTTGAAGATAATGACTGATTTTCATTGTCACCCTGATACAGCTCTATAGAGGGAATGTCAGTTCAGAAAATTTCCCTATCAGTTTGGCCTCTGGGTTTATCTTTGGGGGAAGTTGCCTGATTGTTGATTGATATTATAGAGCCCAGGCCACCATAAACAGTGGCATTCCTAGACAGGTGAGCCTCGGCTGTATAAGATGGATGTACAAGCCAGTAAGAAGCTTTCCTGCATGGACCCTGCTTCTTCTCCATCTTGAGTCCTCGTCTTACCTTCCTTCAGTAATTGATAGACTATTCCCTAGAAGCTGAAGATGAGGAGACCCTTCCTGGCCAGCTTGATTTTAGTCATGGCGTTTATCACAACAGAGACTTAAAGTGAATAATTCTATAGTAACTAGAGTAAAGCAAGCATATCCACCCACAGTGGATATATGTATGTGTAACATGAGTGAATCACAGCACATATTGTTAAATAAAGAAAGACTCTGGGTTGCATATCTTTTTTTCTATTTATGTAGAAAGAGAGAAATAATGTAGATAGTAAAAGTGGCTTTTACAATATTACTGGATGAAGATTTGAAGACCTATTTCACAGATTTGTATAATCACCAGCCTAGTTCTTAGTCTTCAATTCAGTTTTGGCTTATCATGACATTTTGCTAAATGACATGATAATCTTTAATCATTGTTAATTTAAAATTATTTAAACCAATCTTTAATTTTAAAATGTGTGCTCCTTTACGTCCTATATGTTATATTTTGATAAAATGGTTACATAAATATATCTTTCTTAATTCTGAGCTTCACCTAGTAGTGTTGAAAATGTATATATTAGGAAAGAATACATACACACACACACACACACACACACACACACACACATACATACATACAAGAAAATAGTGCTAAAATGTCCTCTATACAGATGAAAGGAGATAGAGACTGTAGACAAGATGGTTTTTACAATGACAGAAGCAAGCGCCTAGTCTATGGATCTAGAGATGGAGTGTGTGATGGCTGTGTGTGAGCTCCTGGACACTTGCTGCAGTGACAGCTGTTCAATTTCTGACTGAGTGTCTTCAAGGGGAAAGCAGAATTGGATTAAAGTGCATGTGTTAGAGTGGAGTGTTAGAAGACAAAGGAAGGGAAATCAACTAACACTCCCTACGGTAGGAGCCTGGCTCATGAAGAAACATATCCAGACTGTTAACCCTCACCTTGACTACAGAGCTTAGCACATAGGACATATACATCTCTCTCTCTCTCTCTCTCTCTCTCTCTCTCTCTCTCTCTCTCTCTCTCTCTCTCTCTCATATATCTGTCTATCTATGATGCTCAAGCATCATTAACCAACGTACTTGAGTCAGAGCAGAAAGCTGGCTTTTCTACAAACGTTCTTTAATCAAGTGGTCATGAAAAATTATGAGAAGAGTCAAAGTAAAAGATCATAAATGTAGTGATTGCCCATGAAATTGAGTGATTTGAACCAGGATGTCAGAGCATAAACAAGTTATAGACGTGAGGAATTAGGTATATAAATACATATTTAATGTTAAATGGGCAGTTAGTGCTTCAGAATACTACATTATGGGATGTATGCTTGTTTCTCCTCCTCTCTTCTCCCCTCCTCTGTTCTTCCCTTCCTCCCTGCCTTCCTTCCTCCCGACCTCCCTTCCACCCCTTCTCTATCCTCCATTTCTACCTGATTCCTCTCCTCCCCTGCTCCTTTCCTCCCCTCCTCTCCTCATCTCTTCCTCTCATTCTCCTCCTGACTGACTCTAATAATATTTTTTTTAATGTGTAAGGTAAGAATGTTACTTCACCCAAAGACAATGGTCTACAAAATTTTCTGGCCAAGATCTATGTGCTATGTCTCAAAGTAAAAACTAACACATGGACTAGATTCTTTCCTTATAGGGTCTGGAATAGCACAATAAATCCTTTTATTTTAAAAAGTAAAACTGTATCATTCAAACTTAACATATACAATTGGCATGAGACTTTTGTGCCCTGCAAAGGACTGCAACCCAACAAAGAACTACCTCTATTACATTTCTAGCATGCTCACTTACCTTCAAAACCTGATATTTATCATAGTTATGGCTTGTAAGGCTTATGAAAAATGTAAAAGTTTTATTTAAGAGGGTTATTTAGTTTCAGCTGAATATAACGTTCAAATATTTTAAAAAGTTAATTTAGCAAGTATTATTCAGAAATATCAAGATATACTTATATGAAAATAATATTTAATGAACTTAGTCCTAGAACCACTAATGAGCAATAACTAACACCAGTACTCACTGCACGTATCTTAACTCTATGACATGACCAAGAAAGAATGAGTAACTTCGGAAGATCTTTTAAACATTTAAAAGTCTGTGCACACGTTTGACTTTGAAGAGTTAGTTTTATGAATTTTGTGGAATAATTAAATTTGAAGATTTAGTTACTTCATTTCATCTACATATCCTTTTAAATATACATGTTCAAACAGTTTTCTACCATTGTTACATGTTTTACTGAGATGTGCATATTTATATAGAATACAGACTCCCCAGGAGAATATTGAAATACAGTTTCTTATTCCCAAGGATTTTTTCATAAGAAACAATAAAAGATTGCTGTGCAAGTTTAATGAGTTTAAAATTACTTTAACTTCTGTAAAGTTCATTAAATTCCCTTTCTCTTTGTACCATTGATAGAGAAGTTATTTCTTGCATCTCTAGTATTCTGTGGAGACTCCTTCGGAATGCTGCTTGTTGGTGAAGGGCAAAATTGGACATTAAGATTCTGTGCTTGCACCTTGGCCCAAGCTCTCCCTCTCTGATCTATTTGATCACATTAGTAATCTGCTGAATGTGCTCGTTGGAACAAAACTTTCATCAGATGAAAAGAATAAACTTTTCAAAAGCAATAATGAAAACACCTGGTATAAAAACAGATAATGTACTGCTTTTAGTCACACAATCACTTTCAATTGTTTGTGAATCATTTGTACTTGATATTTTATTTTATGTCTCTCTTCATTGTACTGTATACTCATGAAGATCAAATTTTATCTGCTTTTTAATTTTTGTTTTACTTAGCCTAAAAAACCATGGATCTTATTAGTACAGAGTTACACGTCTATAATATTGTTTACATTAAGCCTACTTTTAGAAAGAAGGTTTTCATAGTAACTTCAGATTCATTTAATGCTCCATAAATATTTGTGAAATATATTTAGAGCCAGGGCAGAGTTAGGCAATTACTAATCCTTCAATGATTCCATTTTTTCACAGAAAAAAAAAGATGTACCAAAGATGATGTTTATGTCACTCATGGAGAATGGGTAAAATACAATCCATAGAAACACCTTAGAAACAATTAAATATTTTTAAAAGGGCATTGTTCTTAACTTCAGCCTACAGTATTTCAGACAAATGGGATTAATTTTAAATTATCTCCATTGTTGCTGCAGGTGTGTGACTCTCTAGACGACAGGGAAGCTGATGGAAGGCCTCCTTCAGGGTGAAGTGTGTGAGCCGTGGCTACCTCAGCTCTGCTGCCAGCCCCTGTGGGGACATTGTTAGATACATTCACTCAGTTAGCTGGCACAACAATGCTAAGAGCCCCACATTATTTTTCTCATTAAAACTTCCAAACAAGCAATGTGCAATCTGACCCACACACAGTCTTGGAGATTTGGGATTCTAACTCTCCTGTCTCAATGTCTCAGCAGTGTCTTCCATATTAGAAAATAGAAGCCACATTTTAATAACAAGTAAGAGAAAATGATATGAAAAAGGAATGTTCTGATGCAGAATCCTACAATTACATTATCTTTCTAGAATATAATACATTCAAAATAAACCCAACATTCAGCTAAGTAAAAAGCATTAGATATATGTACTAGCCAAACAATATCACCTTATTATGAGTCAAATACTGAAAATATATGCCATTATATAGTTCCTGTAGACAATGGTCACATCTATGCAATTTTCTTGTTTAAAATATTGATTTTTAAACCATAAATATAACTAATATTGTAGTGCTATGATTTTTTCACCTCTTACAGTGTCTCTAAAGTTTTATTTTCAAGGACTAGGGAAACATTGAGGTCCTGAATTAAATCCCCAGAAATGAAAAAAATTATAGTTTCTAGGTAAATGTAGAAAAGCTAAAGAGAAATTATCCTTCTTCTCCTCAAACATCAACAAAGAAAATATGTGAATGTCTAAAATCTTTTATAGCAAAACTAAAGGAGGAGAAAAGCTAGAATTCCAAAAACGTGGACTTCAAAATAATGCATTACATCAAACATACTTAAGTCAGCCATCTTCAAAAAGAACTGACATCACAACATCCTTTCTTTGGAGTCTATGAGCAGTGCCCACCATGGGCAGGAGAAAGTGATGTCAACCAGAGGGTGGAAACGGGCCAGACTGAGTCCAGAGGTGCAGACCAGGACTTTGTGGGAAAAATGCTAAAATGGTATGGGTCATTCAATTATAAACAATATGAACAAAGTGACCCAGGCTCTACTCAAAGATAAATGTAATGTTTCAAAAAAGAAGTAAGATTTTTAATAGCTGCCAGAAAATGTGGGCACAGTACTGACAAACTAGTAAGAACGCATTGTGGATGATACATTAAATGACCAGCTAACCAGGCAAAAGATAACATTAGTTACAAAATTCAACTCACTCTTCGTGAAATATTGTGACAGCTGTTATTCTTTTTCTTGGAGTATTTCATCTGGACCCTGATAACTTCTTTTCTGAATAGGAGTTAGAAAAATAGACACAGATTTCTAGAAAGAACTGAGATCTGTGTCTTCTGAGTATAGCACCTCACTCATTACACTTTACACAATGATTTCCTGGACTTGGAGAAAGGCAGCCTTGGGTTTAGATGGCAATCATTTACATGATTATTGGCTATTCTCTCTCAAAGCTTCCCAGTGGAGACTTCACAGATAAGAGAGTCCTCGGTAATAAAAGCAGAGATTGGTAAACAGTCCAGTTAAATGCTGTTATAGGCATATTTCACTTTATCTATTCAAACATTGTGAGTCTGTTTTGGACTGTAGGTTCAAACAATCTTTAGGCTATTTCTAAGAAGTCGTTTTCTTTAAGTAACCATCTAAGTTAAAATAAACTTTTGTCAGCAGAAAAATCATTTAGCTCAGTGTTTGCAATTCTCAACTGTGGTAGGACGGAGGAATCAAACTCCATCAATTGTATGATAAATAGCCCAAGCTGTGGGATGTTCTGGCTGAGGAGGGGCAGGGGAGCAAAGCACATTTGCCACAGCTTTACCCCTTAAAGGATAGCCCTGGGATTTGAGTTTGAAGTAAAGGCCATATTCATTAGGTTTGAAAATAAAATCTTTTCTACTTTAGCTTCACTTTGATTCTGGCAGTGAATAAATTCCAAATGGCTTCTCTTCCTGAATCCATATAGGTGTAAATACCTGAATCCCAGGGAGTTACGTTCAGTTTCTCAGCTAATTGAAACACCCAAATTGACCTGCTTTTTTCTTCTTCCGAAGCCCAGGTCTCCTATTGGCTGGGGACAGCAATGAGAACATTGGGAGCTGAAGCTGAGCATAAGCATTTTTGGGAAAAGGGAAAGGGTAGACTATAAAGAATGATCAGTGGTACCCTGAGTCCAGGCACTGTTAGTTTTTCTTATTGCTTGCAGTCGCCTGGTTTACATAATTTTAAAGATCAGCTGTACACATGCATGTGTATACTAAAAAAAAGTGTAGTTTTGACAATTAATCACAAGCTTTTGAAATACTATTTCAGTAGATTTAGTTGACTTAAGTTTTAACGTATTTTCTGGACTACTTATTTATCTTCTGTGTGAAAAGATACAGACTTTTCCATTGAACTTTCTTCAGTTCTATTAACCTTCTAGAATATACACATGGACGGGTTTAAGTAAACACGGGAGTATTTATTTTCTGTTTTTTAGTATTTTTAATCATATACTTAATTATACTTGTGTTAGACTAATTTATTATTCACAATTTTGTATTTTCTTCAATTTTTCAAATGTATTTTCCAAGATATTTATTACATTATTGATATTTTTTAGTTCACTGACCCTTTGTTTTATAGACTCTGGTTTTCCTCTAACACATGCTACTGATTGTTTTTCTTCATATGTGTTGCTGTGACTAGAGGACCTTTTAGGGCCATCACTAAACCTCACATCAAGCCCCTGGAACATAAGGACAGGACATATGTTCTAAGATTTCTTTGTTTGCTTACATTTTTATTTTTATTTTTAACTATGTCAATACATGTATATCTGTATTTGAGTTTATGCACACGAATCAATGCTCCCAAGGGCCAAAAAAGAGCAAGGAATCATCTGGAGTTTTCATAGCAAGTAGTTGTGAACCACAGGACATGGTCCAGAACAACAAACTGGGACCTCTACAAAAGCAGTGTGCATTGTTAGTTACTGTTGAGCATTTCTCTTGCTCCTTTGTAGAATTTTTCGACATGCTTGACCTCTCCCACTGAATTTGCCTCATTATTTCCAATATTTCTTTTCAATTCCACCTATATTTCTAATGACAGAAAGTACATATTTATCAGTGCTAACAGAGGACACCTTTTCAAACTCCATGTGCATCTTAACCTTAAAGTCTGTCATATCCTCTTAATTCATGACATACTGAGTTCTTCATGTTAAACTTATGGACTGAACATTTCAGGGTGCCTAGATTGTGTTATTTTTCTTCAAAGATTATCAATGTTTATTTTATGAAATTCTTTTAAGTAAAATTAAAGTAGGTGGATTTTTTTAAATGTATGTTTTCTTTCTTTGGAATTTCATCTCATATCTTTAATCAAAGACAGTGTGTTTAATGCATGCTATAGCATTTTGGAAAACCAACTGCAAAAGGAGCCTAGCTCAATCTAACACTCTCCAGGAGCCAAGGAAACCATCATCTCACTGGGACATAATTCAGAAAGTGTCCTTAGACAGAATCTTTAGATGAATACCATGTTTTCCTGCTCATATTTTTACATAAACATCAACTTGTGCAATTAGGCTTCATGGGAAAATATCCCACACATTTTATGTATTTTATATAATTATTATCAGAAAAGGATATTTGATATGATGCCAATTACTCTGTCATCAAATTCTGAAACATTTACAAATCTTAACTTCTAAAAATCTTTGAATCCCTCTGACTAAGGAGCATAGCCTTTCTCTTTACATTAGGAGATACCGTTTTTTTATCTCTGCTGCTCAGAACATTATCTGACACATTCTTCCTTCTTCAGATCTACACTCAACCAGTCAGCAAATTGACTTCCAACTACCTTAAGATAGAAGCACAACCTTCCTCTTCTGTTGGAATTACAATAGCTTCTGTACTGGATTATTCTGCCTTGACTTTGAGAAGGCGGATATTTCCTATATAGCATTTTCATGGCTATTGGAAGAAGAGGATGCTGGTGATGGAACTTCTCCCTTTGTTTCATCTTAGGACAAACAGTGAAAGTTGACGTCCTCTGTGCTGCCCGCAGTCATGCAGAATCCTACTCATTTCTTCATTTTCTGTCTTTCCTTTGCTCACACTTTTTTGTTCATTTCAACAATGCACTCCTCATGGGACTTTCAACAGACAATGTGTATAACTTTCCCACCATGTCTGCCTAAGATATTTATTTGGCAATATTGCAGTTTTATTTGACAATTAGGCAGTTTTTTCTCCGGATACATACATTAGTTCAGCTTAAATATCACGTTTAGATAATACCATATTGCACTCCTCAACCAAGGTACCACATAGCCCAACCCTATCTTTGCCGTTCTCAGCACCCGAGCATCACTATTTCTCTTCCTTAAACAGTTCAGACTAACAAGACTACTCAGACTCCGAAGAGAATTTATTTGACCATGTACTTTTAATAGCTTTTCATACTATACCATTTGCTTTTCCTCTGCTGCAATAATTGCACTTTTAGTTTGTGGGACCAAGCTCTTTGTATTAGACATGTGGGTGGTGGAATACGTCCCAGAGTTAAGGCTAGTTAACAGTTACCACTTTTTAATTAGTGCACTACTGAATCTGCTGCAAGCTATCATTCTCTTACTTCTTATGAATTATACTATGCCCTTAATGTTAATCACCTGAATATATGTGAATTGAATAATGTCTCTTCTTACGGCGGTACTTACTACCTTTCCTTCAGGAAATGACTCTTGTCTAGTCCAAATGGGACTTATTTTGATAAGAGCAATCAAGTTTTAGAAATATATATGAATGTTAACAATACAAGAAAGCAAAGAGGCATTAAATTACTAATTTGTTGCTCAGCCTGGTGGGATACTTTTTCACTTGGTGTCTTGGTCTGAGTTTCCTTTTCTGTAAAAAAACATAATGACCAAGGCAAGGACTATACATACATGAAACATTTAACTGGGGCTGGCCTATAGTTTCAGAAGTTCAGACCATCATCATCATGGTGGGAAGCTTGGCAGTGTCCAGGCAGATGTGGAGCTGGAGAAGGAGCTGAAAGTTCTACATCTTGGTGTGAAGGCTGCCTGGAGAAGACTATCTTCTACATTGAGTGGAGCCTGAGCACAGGAGCCTCAAAGCCCACCCCCACAATGACACATTTCCTCCAACAAGGCCACATATCCTCCAATAATGCCATACCCGCATAATAATGACACTTACCAAGTGTCAAGCATATTCAAGCGACCACACTTGGGATGTTGAGAACTGAGAAATAGGACTTCCAGGGCAGCCTGGAAAATATAATAACAATTTGCACTTTTTTTATTTGTTGAGTTTAAATATTAATGCATCTTATTACAAATTATTTGAACATTATGAATCTTGTAAGGTTTTTTTTGTGTTTTTGTTTTCCATGTATCTTTGAATTTTCAAGGTTCTTTGCAGAGGGTAGGTATGATGTGGTACCTGTTGGACTTAATAAAAAGATATCATGTTTTCCTTGAAAAGAGTGGTGACAATTTTTTTGAGGAATAAGGCCTAGATTCAAAATTTTAGTGTTTGTTTGTATATGACGTGGCCTAGATTTAAAATAAAAAATAGCTCTATAAAAAGTATATTGGTATTGGCTGTACATAAAATAAAGTATAAATATCGATCTTGTTTTAACAATCGATAGTTTTTGAAAGTAGAATATAATACAAAAACATAAAAATATATTATCAGTTCTATCTGTTGTCATAGATATATGAAACCAATGGAACATTTGGTCATTTCATATGTTAAATATATATGATAACAGATGGAATAGTAATAAAATTAACATATTCCCCTTCAGTAAGTATCATTTAAGAATGAGAGTTCCCTGGTGGATCCTCAAAGAGAATTCATTCTTTTACAAAAGATACATGGATTGATTTTATTTGCTAAAAGCAAAACAAAAACAAACAAATAAAACTACTATAAGCAAACAAAACTATGATAAATTAGCTATGGTCTTGAATATCAGATGCATTATTATTATTGCTAATATAAAATGTGTCAAATAAAGCATGGTAATATATTTAAATTCCCCAACTTCTACCTGGTGGCTACATCAGTGACAAAGGCAGATGTTGGAGCTTGATCATTTTTCACACACTATTGATGACTTCTTGATATCAATTGCTTGATTAGAGATTCTGAACTTTGTGAGAGTCTGTTACCTCAGCTGACTGTCCTTGTGCCTAACTACCTTACTATTAGTTAAATGCTATGAGATTAGACATATATATACATATATATGTATATATATATGAACATATAAATATTCACATTTGTATACTGCTTCAAAAGCAATTAGAAGTTAAAACTTTTGGTGTCTCAGTATAAATTACACAAGGAGCACTGGATTTTATTGATATAATTTGCATTTTTCTTTGTTATATCTTTATAGTAAATTGCCGGTTCAATTAACAATATCCACACATAAAAGTAAGAGCATTGATTGTATTGTCTTCCCCTTGATTTTATAATTTAGATATAAAAGATACTTTCCCAAATCATATGTTGAAGGCTTGATTCCTAATGCAATATTCAGATGTACAGTTCTAGAGAAGGAATTGACCCATGCAGACTATGGATTAATCAATGGATTGATCTATTGGCAAGTTCTTACTAAACTGGACAATAGAAAGTAGTAACATAACCGGTTATTTACTAGGGAAACTCATGTATTTGAAGGCCACATCCTATCTCTGGCCATTTATTAGCCTCTCTCTCTTGTGGCTGCCATGTAATGACAAGCTTTGTCTTGCTATCTCTCTCTTCTGTCATACTCTGGCTCAACACAATTACACAGTGATGTGCCCACTAACTGTGTACTCAAGCTGCTGAAACCTGAGCCAAATAAATCTTTCTTAAGGTGTTTTTCTCAGATGTGTTTCCATAGCGATGGAAACCAGCTAGTAGATATTTGAATATTGCATGTGATGAGATACGATGCCCCACAAACCACTGTGAATTATTTTAGAACCTGATGTTTCACAATGTGAATTGCATTTGTGAGATGTTCATGCCTGGTGAGTTCAAGCAGCTTTTATTTCTCATGAAACACTACTTTGTCTACAAAAGAGTCCATTATAATTTGTTTTTATAAAATTAACAAAGATTTCTGACACTTGAAAGAAAATGAATGGTGACCCTCATTCAAACAGAAAGGTTTATAAAGCAAAATTTTGGAATTGGGTAAATTTACATAAATTACTGTGAGCTCCACAATCCTGATCAATTCTGATAATGTCATTCTATGCAATGAGAAGTACAGTTTTGGATATTATATGATACGGCATGTCATTTTTGAAAGATGTGAATAAATGATCAAACTGAAAACTTTTATAATAGCATTGAATGATGTCACAAAGTCACCACTCAGGGATAACACAGAGTGCTCTCAGGGTAACTGTTGGAAAGGGTGCTCACTCTACTTTACACCAATCGACAGAATCCTGGAACTGTGAGAACCTTGTTTAAGATAATTTAGCATCTTTCTGTCTGTTTCAATCATCTTATCCTGTGTCATTACCCAGTTTCAAAGCACTGTCCTGATATTATGCACACATATTTACCTTGCAAATATCTCAGTATATACTAGCTATCTATTGCAAATGACACATAATGACCAATTATGCTTCTTAAACATAGTTTTGCAGCCTGACATTGCCTACTGGTGAATGGATCCACTGCTTCAAGGTATCTCACCAAGTTCTGATTATGGAGTATTAGTAATGTTCAGTGTGTCATAATTATTCTCTTGCTGAAAAGATCCATCTAAATCTTTACCTTGTTCATGATCGAGCTGTAGCTCCTGCATGCTGTTGGATGGAAGTCTCAATGTCCCTTCCAGATGATACTTTAGGCTGCTTCATCTTCTTCCAGTGTGAGCCTTTCACTGAGCCATTGCTGTTGCTCACTGGAAATGAGCACACTGAGAAGACAGCTCCTAGTCTTTACCAGGACAGAAACACCAATCTTAGGACACCTAAACATCAACGCACATGGCATTACCTTTGTAAGATTGTATTCCATGATAAGCAGGTCACATGTTGGTTCCCTCAGTAATGTGTAGCAATAATGCAGGAGAATGAAATATAGAGTTTGGAATCGTCCTGGGAAAAAGCTCATGTGAGCTGGACACAGATCTGTATTTTTGTTCTGCAGTTTTTTAAAATTCTTTGTGTGCTTTTTTCTGTTGTTGTCTTGTTTGCTATAATTATTTGCATTTTAAAATTCATTAAGCTAATGTCTAATGTTTATGTAGTACAGTAATATATGAGTGTGTGTGTATATATATATATATATATATATATATATATATATATCCTTTTGTTAGCTGCGAATATTTAGAAAAATTTTTTCATCAAAATTAACAAAAATATGAAACTGCTGCTGAAAACCAGATGAGGTTAATTGTGTAATGTGACTTCACATTTACAACTAGACCATTCTTTTTTATCTATTCTCAAACATGATTTTTGAGCAATATCTGAAAATTGTAAAGAATCTTTAAATACATAAAAGTTTATTTTTTATAAAGCAAAGTATTCTATGAAAAACTATCTATATTTACCTGTGTGGGAAGCTATCTATCTAGATTTGAAATATAATAAAATTACTGTATTCATTAATTAGGATTTATTTAAATTTTGCTATTGTTTATGTCTTTGTTTCAAAATTCACAGAAAATTATAATTCTGACCTACTTTTTTTTTTTAATTTGGGAACAATGGGGCTTTTCTTATATATTGATCCCACATTCATTCATAAGAATAGATGTCATGTCTCAGAAATTTTGCTGGAAAAGCTGTCTGAGATCTCTAATCTCAAGAGAAATTTGATAAGTCTGGGTTCCAACCCTGCTGGAAATTTTTTGACTCTAATGTTGAGAGTGGGAGCTCCCACAGGCTTACCCTGACATTTTAAATTACCTGGTTAACCCATCTTCAGTACAGATACTGATAACGCCTCTTAGTTTCACAACAAACACTAGATTCTACTTGTTGAACCCACACTGACTTTCTCAAGAAGATGGGAGACACACTCAATCTGGATGGGTCTGTGCTGTCCTACTCTATAATTAATAGACAGAGAAAACTGGATCAACTGAGGCAAATGAGTGTGATGACTGTAGCGTATGTTGGCCAGCTAGAAACTCAGACCAGAGCTCTTTCAGTCCTCTATTTTAAAAGTGCAATGTAGGCTGTCAAGATGAAAGTTTAGTCAACTATAGATGTAGTTTTCAGGGAGACTATCTTCTTGGTTTTAATGCCTGTAACTGGCTATGTCCACTGACATTATACATTGCAATATTATTAGTTAGCTGCAAATGTTAATCACATCTGTGAAGCTCCCTGAGAGCAATGTCTGGGAATCATAGATTCATCCAGTGTCTATATGACATTTCACCATTACAATATTCACACTTCTGGAATGAGTCCTTGCAATGCAACAGAAATGTATGATAGACATGATATGCCAGGCTCTTGCAATCTGTAAATGTTGATATTTCTCTGCTCTACATGGGTATCCCAGCATTACAGTCTTCAAGCATGCATACAAAGCTCTCTGAACAATCAGAATAATAGGAGGAGAGTTTCCCTTTGCATGTATAATATGTGTCTTTGCTTATAGGTGATGATATTTTATTGTCATCCTTTTTGAACACATCATTTAGATGCCCATTAGAAGGGTTTCAAAGATGGACTCATGACTTAGAGGTCTGTATGATTTTCTTCCCCCAAGCCTTCATTCTCTTACACATCAAAGAGTCCAAGGAATAAAAGGTCCACATGTATATTTTGTTGTTTTCTTTGGTCACATCTCATCCACCATCAGGAGGTGAAAACCATGAATCCATGTTGCTGCTGACTCCCCTTCTTAATCTTATATACTCTAGAATCTCAGCCCAGACCAACCAGGAAATGTTGTCATGCACAGTGGATTGGTCTTAATTCAATTAATGTGTTCTAGATAGTTCTGGACAAGCTTTTCCATGGCCCCATCCCTCTATTTGTCTTTCAATACAACTATCACAGAGGGTCATCCTGAAAAATATTTAATATCAAACTTGATATAAGCTATCTAAACTGAAATGTTCTGAGGAACTCATATAGCATAAGAGACATGATTAATAAATATAATTTGTCATTAGGTCATAGACAAAACAAAACTGTTATGGATCATTTTATGCAGAAACTTGGAAATTTATAAGCCAATGAATCATGATTATTTCAGCAGGGTTAGTTGTCTGGTGAACTGCTCTTTTTTTCTCTGATGACCTCTCACTGTTGAATCCCCAAGAGAAATGGCTCATTATATCCTCATATGGTTTAAAGCAATCAGGCAAGAGAACTGAATGCTGTGGAAAGACTCTGACCTGTCACCACATTGTATCCCCACTGATGGGGACATAAGCTTGATGAGTGAGTCACCCCTTCGTGTCTTAACTCTTACTTTTACTTGACAATACTTGTGTTCAAATTGTCATATTACAATGATATTTTTAAGGAAAACTAATATAGTTTCAAGCATCATAATTTTGTAAAACGGTGACACTATTAGTGATTTAGTTATGGTAAAATTACCAAACTAAAATATGAAGTTAATCATCAGTCATATTAGGTGTAGTTACTTAGGAACTGTCTGCCTTGTGCCTTCTATAAACAGAATGTTTTATAAAATAAAAACTACTACATAAATTAGAAAAGGCAATTATCTTGGTTCTTTCATGGGGCTATTTCAAGCCTTTTTAAAGCACAGTTCTGATGTGGCTACTTCCCAAGCTGGCCTTTGAGGAATGCCCAGAATTGTTTCCTGTAGAATTTCCAACACTCTGAATTCTTAAGACAATTTCACATTCACCTTGAAAAGGAGAGGAATACAGAGCAAAGACTTCTTACTATATTTTTATCATAAAATTCAGATCACACAGTTAGCAATCTAATTTATCATTAATATTTTAATAATTTATGAAAGTATATTCTAGCTTATTATTGTAATGCTGGGTATAATGTCGAAGAAATATGCATTTTATTCATAGTCAGAAGAAATCAGCTTTTTATTGCAAAATATTCCCAGAAGGACACATGACTTTCTATGTATAAACTATCTGTAATTCACCTTCAGATCTCAGGAGAAATGTGAAACAAAAAAAGTTCTTAGGAGTGACTCTCTGTTTATTCACTGCAGAGCAGAACATGGGACAGAAGAGGGGCAGACTAGCAAATGACAAGGACAAAACAAACATAAAGGAGAACCACAGTTGATACTGGCCGTAGTTTGTACTCCATGGTTTGTACCATAAGGATGTGGCGAGGCTGAGGGTGAAGGACAGAAAGGTCACTGTCATAGAAGGCTTTTGTCCCACAGTGCCACGATGGTAGAAAGTAATATCAAGACCTGTGAATGGGTCCAATGGGATCTATTTCCCAGTGAATAATTTTCAATGTTGGTTATATATGCAAACATAGCAGACATGGGGGTGCAATCCTCTGCTGAAACCTTTCTTAATGCACTCTCCTATTGTACTACTACAAACAAAGGTTCAGAACAGTATAGGGAAAAAGATCAGGGCATCCTTCTAAAAGAACCAACCCAAGCTAGCTAAGTCATTGCTGACCATCACTTCTTATGTTTGAGGACTAGGGGATGAAGTTTTCAGCTTACCAACTTGGTTGGGCAGTCCTTTCCTCCTGCATTTCTACAGTCCCTATCTTCATTTGTTTCTTGTAGGTTCCTACCAAGTGAACCTGAAGTTTTATCTTACGTTTTAGAGATTTTATTTGTGTTATTTTAAACTATGAGCATATTTTATGTGTGTGTGTGTGTGGGGGGTGTTTGTGTGTGCATGCATACATATGCTTGTAAGTGCACTGCCCATAGAGGCCAAAGAATTGAGTCATGGAGCTTGAGTTACAGGCAGTTGCCAACTACCAAATATGGTCAGAGGACTTATAGGGGTTTGTGTATATATGTGTAAGTCTGGGATAACCATATTCAACATTCTAACCTCAACATCTAAGTAAGAAGAGTCTATTAAAAAACTACTGGCAATCTCTGTAGCCTGGGATGCTTACAAGCCCTTTGTTTCCATTTTGTTAGCATTAATCATTCTGCTAAACAAAACTCAAGGTAAGGAGAAGTACATATTATTTTTTGGAACTGAAAGCACAACACAAGCAAAGATCTACAGAGACCTTTGTAAATCTATGAGAAAATGGATATTATAGTTTATAAATATTCTGATGCAGTCAATATAAAATATTAACTAACACCATACATAAAGATGTAGATGTCTTCTTGACCATTTTGTCTTCATTTTGTAATTTTTTTTTCTGAGAAACTTTATTTAAATATGAAGCACCACAGGAACTCCTAAAAATAATTAAATTTTCTTCATGGTGAAAACAATCAACATAGTACTTAAAAATATTCTGTAAATATCTATTAATAAATGACTTAGACATCAAATATATAGGGTTCTAGCATGGATGTATCCTTTCTTTTAACTCAGGAATATCACCCATAAGGAGCAAAGAAAGGCACATTAGAAGAGGTTAGTGCCAATTATAAATTTACAGATTATTACACACTGTTCAAACTAATACAAATACAGCATCATTTTAGCGTTGGAACTGTGGCTAAAAGAATTAATCTGCTCGGCATGGAACCGGGTTTATTTAATCAATGTTGCTTCTACTAGAAAAGTGGATTAGTTTCCTTCAAGACAGAGTTAAAAGTTTTGCAATTAATTTATTTTAATAAGCATTCTTACTGATGGCTCAAAAAAATGGGTGTGGGTGTTCTAAACAGTAATGAAGCACCAGGAAAGAAAGCATGACTTAATTATTTTTCTAGGGTGGATAATGAATAAATTAGCCACACTGCGGGCTTGCCAATTGTATCAAATTTATTACTTTTTCTTTAAGAACCATATTCTGACAAAGCCAATTTTTCTCCTGACTGCAGGCTGACAGATAGAGCTGTGCCTGGTGCCAAGAGATGTCCGCTTCACCATTGTTCTGAGAAAGTTGATACCTTGAAGTAATTTTGAAGTTTTCCTGCATTTCTGCACATCCACATAATTACAAATTGCAATTTTGTTAATGCTTTTTTTTCTATAAGACATCCAGTCAGGTAAACTCCAAAATGACTAGGTTATAAATGACCAAATCTATGTAAACAGCTAGATTAGATGTGAATTGAGGTATTGAGTGCATGTGACTTGGGAGAGTAAATTATAAATTTTTGGGGGGATAACAGTAATGTTAGAAATATAATAGTTTCACTGGATCGTGGAGCAAGTGGTCTGATAGAGAGAATCACTCTCTTATATAGAGAGTGATAAGCTAAGTGACTAAGCTGGAGACACTAATTCATACTGTTTTAATCTTTATGGGGTTTTTATTGTATTGCATTTTTATTTAAAAATTTTCATGCAGTATATTTTGATATTTTCTCTTATCTAAGTCCTCTCACATCCTTCCCACCCACCTCTACCCACCCAATATCATCTTCTTCTTCTTCTTCTTCTTCTTCTTCTTCTTCTTCTTCTTCTTCTTCTTCTTCTTCTTCTTCTTCTTCTTCTTCTTCTTCCTCTTCCTCTTCCTCTTCCTCTTCTTCTTCTTCTTCCTCTTCTTCTCTCTCTCTCTCTCTCTCTCTCTCTCTCTCAACTAACAAAAAAAACAGTAAGACAAAAGTGGTACAAAAACTACACCAAAACCAAAACCAAAACAAACAAACAAAAATGTTTGTTTTGTGTTGGTCAACTAGTCTTTTTTTTTTTTTTTTTTTTTTTTTTTGGCTTTTATGGTGGTGGATTTTTTTTTTTTTTTGGTGGATTTTTTTTCTTTTTCTTTTGATTCTTTATTTACATTTCCAATGTTTCCCCCTTTCTAGGTCTTCTATTTGGAAACCCCCATCCCCTCCTCCCCCTCCCTGCCTCTATGAGGGTATTCCACCTCCCACCCACCTGCCCACCCACTCCCGTATTCCCACCTTGACATTCCCCTTTACTGGGGCCTTAAGACCCTCAGGCCCAAGGGCCTCTCCTCCCCCTGATGGCCAACAAGGCCCTCCTCTGCCACATATGTAGTCCGAACCATGAGTCCCTCCATGTGTATTCTTTCGTTGGTGGTCCAGCCTCCAGGAGGACTGGGGGGTAAGGCCAGTTGACACTGTTGCTTCCACCATGGGACTGCAAATTCCCTCAGCTCTTTCAGTTCCTTCTCCAACTCCTCCATCTGGGACCTCACTCTCAGTCCAGCGGTTACTGTAAAGTGAAACTTGGAGATTCCACCTCACACCAGTCAGAATGGCTAAGATCAAAAACTCAGGGGACAGCAGATGCTGGCGAGGATGTGGAGAAAGAGGAACACTCCTCCATTGTTGGTGGGATTGCAAGCTGGTACAGCCACTCTCGAAATCAGTTTGGCAGACCCTCAGAAAATTGGACATAATACTACCTGAGGACCCAGATATACCACTCCTGGGCATATACCCAGAAGATGCTCCAACATGTAATAAAGACACATGCTCCACTATGTTCATAGCAGCCATATTTATAATAGCCAGAAGCTGGAAACAACTCAGATGTCGCTCAGCAGAGGAATGGATACAGAAAATGTGGTACATTTACACAATGGAGTACTACTCAGCAATTAAAAACAATGACTAAATGAAATTTGCAGGCAAATGGATGGAACTTGAAAATATCATCCTGAGCAAGGTAACTCAGTCACAAAATAACGAACATGGTATGTACTCACTGATAAGTGGATATTAGCCCAAAAGTCTGGAGTCTTTATGGTTTTAATCATAGGAATTGAAATAGGAGCAATGTGCTCCATGATCATATTTCTTGGAATCCATAAAACATTCTCTATTTTATCATTAGGAATAACTACATCTGGGCAACATAAAATGGACTCAATAGAATGGTATATATGTATGTGTGTGTACTTATGTATATTTGCTCTATAATCCCTTGACTATATGTATACAAGAAGTTATGGCTCCAAGAAGGTTGGAGGTGAGAGAAAGATAGAAATAAGTCTAGCATACTTATATATAAAACATTCAAAAAAGTAGTTACACATGTAATAAGATAGCATATGTGTTTATTAAATTGGCTTACTATAATAACCTTGATGACTGTTCCCTTAAAATATATAAATATCCCTAGGAGTTGTATAGACAAACCTAAGCAGTAACCAAGCAAATAAAACATGAATAAAGCCAGCTTTCCAAACTTAGACTTACAAAATAGATACCAACTATGATCTGAGTCGTTGAAATATTGCTGCTTGTTGGGGATTGAGGAGTAAAGACCTGCAGACATCTGATTATTGTGTTCAATAAAAAAATTATCTAAGTCTGTATAGTAGTGTCTAAACTACAGCAATGGGAAAATACACTAAATATATGGGGCTTTATAGACCGATCTCTCATATTTTCATACAGAATCACAAGTGATTGTGAATCTGACAACTCAACCCTAAATTAAAGCTCTTTTGTAAAATGGTAACTTTTATTAAATTTAACAAATCTGATTCTTTTATTTCTAAAGGGCAGATAAACTCTGAGTATATTTCTTACTTTATGATATTGGTTTTAGAACAATACTTACCAAACATAAATTTTAAGCCAATGAGTTAGGAAAGTAATACATACACATACTTAACCCAATTAGTTACATTGTAATACACCTTCCACTCACTAAAAACAGACAAATAATTCAGAATCATCACAAAGTATAAATTAATTACATAAATGCATACCGTCATCTACATAAGCAAACTAACAATATCATATCGCACACAAAGCAAATTTTCAAAATGTAGTATGTGAGAGCTTCATTTGTTGGCATTTCCATTTCATCTTCTATTGAAAGCATCAAAATCAAATATCCATTCCTTCACTTGATGTCCTTAATGGCAGGAAGTACATTTTCTGACTTTTCCTATCTGTAATGATTCTACAGAAAGTTTCACTCCTGGATGGTAATCATCCCTATGACATGCAGGGAAAGTATAATGAGAGTCAGAGCATCTAACTCTCTCAGTCATGGAACTTCTACTGAGTCTTAAGTGGGATAATGCTGCCTTAAGACTGTCAATAGGTTTCAGAGCACTGGACCATGTTCTTCATAGAAATCTCCTTTAAGAGTTCCATTATATTAAGGAATAACAAGGCTCTTCTTTACCTGTAGGATTAAGGAATCATGTGATGTCCTCTGGCAGTGTTCTGCGGCCCAAAGTTAAGTTTATCACAAGACCAACATCTAGGAGTCTTAAGGATTTTTTTTTTTTTTAAGTAATAGTATTGCAATGGCAGTGGTGGGCATTGCCAACTCTAAATTTTTCCTTGGACACCATTTCTTCTTTATATCAAATGATTCCAGTCTTGCCATCACACTTGATGTCTGTAGTCTTAGATTATCTTCTTTCTTAACTTTATTTTCTAAGGAATCTACTTTGCCTTTCTGAAAAGAGAAAAGTGGAACATTCAAGTGACTATCACAGTCTAAGAATAAGATCGCTTAAAAAGTGTTTGTGTTAGACTTTTAGAGTTAAAAACCTAACAATTTAATACAGGTACATTATGTATAAGAAATCAAATAAATTTTCTCACTGGAGTAAGATTTAAACTGTGAAAGGGGGAGCTTGGGACCAAACTCAGTAGGTAAGAGTTCTTGTTGTAGACATCAAGATCTGAACTCTAATCCTAAGCATCCACTTAAAATTTAGGATGCATGTCATCTCTTGCAGTCTCTGTCTGCTTCAAGATGTTTCTTTGGGGAAGGATAGGAGCTACACTTACCTATGGGGGTAAATATTAGTACTTAGAAGGAATCTAGGAAATATATTAATATAGAAAAGTTGTGTTATACTTTCTTCTAATTAGAGAAGAGGAGACATGAGTCTTCTGAGGAATTGTGGAGGTGAAACCGGAGGGGCTGGGTGTATGCAGGGAGGGGTAGAACTGATGCCGAAAAGGAGTACTCATGTAAGAAGATCTTAAAATATTCAAATCTAAGTTTTGAAAATGGGCATGTAAAAAAATATAAAAACCTTGGCATGGTGATGTCCACTTGCAATCTCCGTTCTGGAAAAGGTGAGTCACGCAAAGAGTGAATCTCAGGAGAGCTGCACAATGTAGCCAAAAACTTGGGAATTGGCAGGTTCAATGTGAGATCCTATCTTAGGAGATAAAGCAGAGAGTGATAGAAGAATCTGTCATGCTTTCTTGATCACAAGCTGTAATCAAATCACAGAGGCAAAAACATTAATTCACTACACACACACACACACACACACACACGCACACACACACACACAAACTCACTCACTCATGTGCACACAGACACATGCACATGCACACATGCAGACACACATGTAAACACACACACACAAAGACACACACACATCATATGTGTGCACTGGCACAAAAGATCATTGATAGTGTAAAATATTAAAAGACAGGATATCAAGTAGTTATATAATTTACATAGCATATGAACATAAAAATCCAGGTGCCTGTTCCCTAACATATGACGAAATACAAAAGAGTAAGATAATAGTTTTAATTTAAGCATGGTGTCTCATGTGATTGTAGACATTGCCTGCCCCTGCAGATGTGTGTGCGTGTGTGTCTGTGTGTGTGTGTGCACGTGTATGCATGTGTGAGAGACAGAGACAGAGAGAGACAGAGACAGTGACAGAGACACAGACAGAGAGAAAGAGTCAGAGAGTCAGAGAGAGTCAGAGAAACAGAGAGACAGACAGAGAGCCTATGTATTTAGCCTCATGCATTTCTGTATTTGTACTTTGACTAGTTAGGCAAAGGCTTATGCATATAAATCAACTACAAGGCTAAGAACAGAAGTGGTCAGCGAAATAAGGCAACAATAGTAAGCTAGATTTTTCTCTTCCAAACCTTCCACGGAGCCATCCTATTCCTTAACGCTAGACCACGTCCACTGGTTCTCTCGCTGAGCTAATTCTGCTTTTGCCTTTTCTTTCATGGACTACATACCTGTCCTATCTTTTTTTTTCACACGGAGAGACTCTTTGACTTCTGGAATGAACATAAAAGCCTTAAATAACCTTGGCTATCTCTAGGAAAATGAGACTCTTTTAAGGGCTTAAATTAGAAAGTTATGCTTTTTATGTATTGAGACTGCTTGCAAAAAATTGATTTTTTTTTAATCAGCTTCAAGAATTGACACTATAAAATATAAGTACATTTTGTTTTACTGCCCTAGGAAAAGTAAAGGTAATCTTTTAGTTTGTATTAGAAAATATGTTTATCAATGCTCCTTTCTGAAATTCCATGCTGCTCTCTTAGAAGAAAACTTATGAAAAATAATAACCATAATAAAGAGAGGAATTGTATTTTAAATTCCTAGAAAATGTAATAAATGTTATAGTGTTATTGTATGAATATTTTCATTATTAAAGTAAAATTTTTCCTCTTAAAATATTGTGTTCTGCTCATGTTTAGGTTGTATGATATAAAAACATCTCTGTTTTTAAAAGAAGTCTATTTTATAAGCTGTAACAGTATAACCACAAAAATGTATAATTGTCAGACACTTAACTTTTTAAGACCCAACTAAATCTGTAAAACTACAAGAATACATTTCACTTTCACTTCTATAACTTGTTTAATTGTAGCAATGGAATTTAAAGATATTATCTGTGTAACATAACAGTTTTGTCAAAAAATGATATAGAAAGAAAATGATTTTGATGTTTAACCTCATTTTCTTAAAAAAACCATAATGTGATACTTTCAGGTAATTTTTATTGTATCATAATTTCAGTTTAAAAGTTGTCAAAGAGTTTGTAAATCTCCTGTAAACTTTACAGAGTTTTACAGATTATTTATTGTGCAGCTATTATGCTTATGTAATGTTTTCATGGACTTTTAAAATTATATTTAATTTTAATTTCTATTTAATTTGAGATTATAATATATTACATTTTCTCCCTTCCTGCTCTCCAAAACCTCCCATGTAACCCTCCCTATACTCCTTCAAATCCATGTCCCTTTTTCACTAATTGTTATTGCATTGCATGCATATATAATTCTAAATATCATCTGTTGTTCCCATATAATGTTACTTGTATATATGTTTTCAGGGCTGGCCATTTGACAATGGACAGCCAATTGGTGAGCTCTTCTTTGGACACAACCAACTCTCTGGCTCCAAGCTTTCCTCCATAGACTAGAGTTCCTTTCCTTGGGTTGCGGCACTGTGGGCTTTTCTCCATCCACTTTGACATGTCTGTTAGTGTCATCCTTGCTCAGCTCACATCTGGGCTGTCATGTTGGTGAGACTTCACAAGTGTAGTCTGCTTACCAAGTGGCAAACCATACCTGGTACAGGAAAGCAAGCTAGCTACTCAGTGCTAGTGACATCATGCTTATTGGAGGAGAGCATACAACCAGTAATTTATCAAACCAGCTCCATCACTAACAACATAAACATTCTTGACCTTAGACCCATAGGTAAGTGTAGTCTTCAACTTTCATGAAGGAGACTTCACTTTTCTTTCTTTCTTTCTTTTTGATTTTTAAAAAAACACAGCCAAACACACAGATAAATTTTATCTTTAAAAACAAGCATTTTAAATTCTTATTTAATACACTTTGAGATATTAGGAGACTAGCATTATTGATTATTATTACTCTGTTGTGGAAGATCTAGTCTAGGTTTTTACACATGACTTCTCTTTTCAACAGATAAAACTACTACAGAAAACTACAGCCAATCAAAATGCAGAATTTTGGAGCCTAGGCCCATTTTACATATCTACAAAACACTCCTGGCATCCAAAGCTTAGGAAACTTACTCAAGGGAAGCAGGAAGATACTAAGAGCCAGAAGATCAAGGACAATGCTGTGAGAATATGCATATCACAATTATGAAATTAAACAGCAATTAGATGCAGCTGTATAGACAACAATTCATCTTTAAATTTTGAGAATTAGTCTATTAAATGCATTTTCCTTATTTTCTGTATATGTGTGCATATGGATGCATATATGTGTATGGATGTCGGGGGGGTCAATCAGGGCAGAGGTGAAACTCAGGTGTTATTCTTAGGAGCTGTCCATGTTTCTTACTGGAACCTGGAGCTGATGGAATAGGCTAGATGATCTCACTGGTGAACCCCAGTGATGTACCAGTCTCTACTTCTTTAGGGCTTGGATTAGAGTGCAAGCCTGTGTATGAGATTCTCCATGGGTTCTGAGATTGATCTCAGGCAACCACTTTGGATGGCAAGTTTGTTTCACTGATCAAGCTATCCTGCTATGTCATTCATGTTTTTATACAGTTTTATTTGTTTAGTACCCTGATCAGGATGTTTCCATCTTCTTTGCAATTTTTCAAAAACACTTCACATTTTTTTCTTTATCTGGCTTCACCTTAATGTTTAAATATGGTGCAAGTTCTTTGTTTAAGAGTTCCATCATTTGGGGTCTGTGTATTTGCTCCCCATAAGTGGACTCTAGTTACAAATTTTGGAGCATTGAAATGTGTGTCTCAGGCACACACATGGAAGGTTTGTGTGAAGTCTGAGTATGTAAGCAAGCAGCCACATCATAACGGCATTAATTTGATTTAAATCTGTGATGGTGATGATGGTTTTGATCACTGATTTAATACAGAGAAGGCTGAATTTCTTGTGAATTTAACATTTTTCTCTCTTTTTTTTAATATTTCAGAGAATTTTATTTCCATTCTTTATGATATTTAATAAACCAATTAGTTTAGTAATTATATTCATTTAAGAGTACATGATCTTAAAACATTTTATTGGTTTAGAGATAGTGATTGACAACTATAATAACAACTAAATATGCTTGAATATAAAATGGAGAGCACAAACATTTACTACTAATAAATAGGATGGCTAGTCCTTTTTTGTTTTGTTTTATTTTAAAATACTTTTAATTAAAATAAACGTATACCACTTGTCTCTCTCTTTACTCAGTTCAGCTAGAACCTAGTTACTGTCTCTTTACCTAATTTTATGCACTCACTCTCAAATTGATAGCTATATATATATATATATATATATATACACACACACACACACACACACACACACACACACACACACACACACACACACATATATATATATATATATATATATATATATATATATATATATTGCACAAATAAACATGAATATAGAACCTTCTGTGATTGTTGTTTGTGCGTATGTGGTTTCTTTGTAATAAGTAAATTGACATATTTAAGTGGTTAAGTAATATGTTCTTTTTCAACACTCAGAACATTTAGTATACTGTTTAGGTTTATGTGAAGGATATAAGTTAATTAAATTCATAATGATGGGTCATGCTAGAAACTCAGAAAACTGACCTGATTTTTTTCAAAGGACACTGTTTTATTACAAATGGAACCACCTAAGGACCAGGAGAGTAGTCCATCTGTTCACCAACCTATTTTATTTTTAAATTCATGCAATTCATTTTCTGTTTAATCTAGAAAAGACATTGTGTGTAAAATTAAAAAACTAATATAGACAATGTAGTTTTTTAAAATCAAATAGTTTAGTATAAAGATATAATAGAAATCTCTCTTTTCCAACCATCTAGCACAATAATAAGACTGCACCGCTGAGCAAATAGAGAAAATCTTAGTTGTTTCATAAATGGTTAGTATATGACATTTTTCAATCATTCCAAATCATACTGTAAGAGACATTCATTTATATCTAACATAGAAAAAGGTTTTAAATAAAAGTTTAAGTGCTTGATTTGCTGAAAAAATTGTATTAAAAGTTTTTCATTTTGTGCCCATTGAAAAACATTAATTTCCTCCTTTTGATCAAGAAATAAACTTATATCCATTTTAAATATTGTGATGTTTAAATTTTGGATCTGATACACTCCTAGGATTGGCTCTGTATTATTTATTGACACCTTAATATGACAGTTAAAGATGAAACTTAATTCTAATCATGTTAATGTGCTTTAATCTGGATGACCCTGTATTATCAATTTTGGAATAAGTCCTTTTGTATAGTTGAAGACAAATCTTATGAAATGCTGTTTTATGGCATATATATATGGCATGCATATATATCTTTAATTTAAAACCACTTCTCACAAAACTGTCCTACACAGCTAAGTGTTTTATTTCTCCTCATTGACTACTTCCTGAGGATGATTGACAGGTGCAAGTTCTAGTGACACCTTCTTGCATTTCCCCAGGCAGAGCTTGAGGGACCTTCAGGTGCCTCTGGGAAACACAAAATAAGCTTGAGGATCCCCAAATCTCTCTACTTTTACTCACCCGGCTATCACTGCTCTGTCAGAATGTGAGATTGGGAAATGACCACATGTCTTACTTGACCTGGAATCTATTGACTTACTTAACGGAAGTCCTAGGAAAAATGGCTGTCAAAGAGAGAGTGAAGTAACCAAATGATTCCTGTGTAAGGAGGCTTATGATTCTGTGCCTTCTCTCATGTTTGCACTAATTCAGCAACAATGTATGACCCTCACGCTACTGTGTAAAGCAATGCAGTGGAGTCTGACTGTCTAAGGTTGATTCCTAACTCTTGTGATATAACTTTTGTAACCTTGAGGAGAAAAACTTTAATTTTTTTTAACAAGTCTTTGTTTCTTCTTCATAAAATAGGATTAGTAGTTTTTCAAATGAATAGTTTTATGTTATGTTAACAGTGAATAGAACTTAAAGTTTTTGTTGTCATTGACTAAGGAATTTATGATATTTAAATACTAACAAACCATGTTTGTGTAAATTCAGTAGCCCCAAAATATTTTTCATTCATGTTTATTATTCCTGATATAGCAAACCAGGGTGAAACACTAGTCTATATGCTAATACTATGTTTTCATGTTATTTAGAGTATTACATAAATAGAATGACATTTTATATGACCTTTGATGCCGACTTCTTTAATTCAGCATAATATTGTCAACTGAAACAAACTGTATGTTCTCACACTCCAGTGCCCCGTAGAGTGAGAGTATTCTGTTATATGGATATGTTAAAGTATTGCCTAACTGGAGGACAGTTAATTTGTTCTAGTTGATTATAAGTAGAATGTGCTCATCAGCTCTGGATAGAAAGAAGCTTTTATTTCTCCAGTCAAATATCTAAGAAGATAAATCATCACCTGCTCCATGCATGCTTAAGGAACTGCTAATCTGGTTCACATAGCAGCATGGTACAAATAGTGCACATTACCTTCTTACTCTCTGACTCTCCATTTCTAAGTCATTCAGCTAGGAAGAATGGATTCTGTGCTTCATTTCCACTTTCCTTGTAGCTCTTGATTCTTTATATCCTTTCAGAGAATTTTCCATTGTCCTTATGTTCTATATGCAAAGCTATTGCTCAGTTTAAGTTTTATTCTTTTATTAGCTTTTTACGTCTATGAGTTTTATTGTTAAAGCAGTTTAAGGTTCTCACAGTTTCCACAGCTCTTCTCTTCCAGCCAAATTGCATACACGGGTACATGCATCCTCTCCAGGACGTTCTCCACCACAATGCTAGGCTTGCTATAATCCATGAACTTGAACAGACATATTGTTCCTCAAAACTGGATGTTTTCATTAGGGTTCACTCTGGGTGCTGAGGAATCCATACATTTTATCCAATGTATACTTCTGGGTATTCACTATTATCAAAGGTTTTACTGAGCTAATAAATTTGCATTTTTCCTACTTTTTTTTATCTCATGTCCTACCATCTCTTAAGAACTTCTAATCAATTTTTAAATGAACTTTATTTTTTCTGTATTCTAGATGGTTATGAACTTTGAATCCTATACAATGTGGCTTTTATGGACTGGCTCTTCTGTTTAGTAATATACAACTAAGATTCTGCCATATCCTTTCATGTTTTTACAACTCAGTCCTTATTATAGTTACATACAACAACTGACAAATCCTATACAATCCTCTATAGTTTATCTACTTAATAAAAACCTTGCTTATTTTACATTTTAGGCAGTTGTGAATAACGTAGTTAAAATATCACGTATTCTGTTTAAGTATAAGATAGATTTCAATCCATGTGGATGAATATCACTGAGGGAAGTTCCTTGGGAGAATAAGAGGTTTAGCAGCATTTGAGATGGTCAACCTGTTTTTCAACATTTAGAACAAAAGAGATTCTCCATTGCTGTGATTCCCTGGCAGCCTTTATTATCAAAGATTTGCATTTTGGCCTTTCAATCCTGTGAGTGAGGGCCCTTAACTGTCTTCATATGCAATTTCCTAGTTTTCCTGAATATATGATATGCTTACCATTCATATTTTTATCTTGGTTGGATTTGTCCAGGGTTTCCCTGTTTGCAAGCAATTTATTTGTTTTGTTTTTTTATTACTGATCTTTAAGAGTACTTGTTAAATTTGAGAATAGTTGTTCATTATAAATGTCTTTCAAGTACAATTTCTTCCAATTGTCCAAGAAAATCTTATTTTCCTGCTAGTCCCTTTCAATAAGAAGTTGTTAATTTCACAAAAGCCACTTATCAGTTTTTAGGTTATTTGCCTCAGGATTATTCTCTAAGTGATTTTTTTTTCATTCCTGTCTTCATTAATATTTAAATTATATAAATTATAAAAATTACATTGAATTTCACTGTTTTGAACATCAACTTGCTATTTCTACATAATTTGATGAATATTTTAACATCTAATTTCTACTTGTTTCTAGTTGTATGCGTGTGGTTTCAATTTGAGATAAAGTAACGGTAACTTCATTAAATAATTTGACAATTTTTTTCAATTTTCTGTATGGGATTAATGGAATTGGTATTACATTTTTATAAAACAGTTGAGATAACTCATCAGTAAATACTGAACCAGATTTGTTCTTGATCTATTTTGTTATTGTTTTTATTTTGGCATCTTCAGTGAGATGCCAAGCTCTTTAATAGTATGAAGACAGAGGATTCTCCTCATGTCTTCCACCCGAATCAGTGATCACTTCTGGCTCTGGAGATATATCAGGAGAAAGCATAATAATATAAGATTTAGAAAAATGGGAAAAGCATGTCCCAGTTCATTTGTAACTCATTCCATTGTCTTCTTCCTTACTGCATACCCCTGTTATTTTCAGGAAACTCCATCAGCTGGTCCATGAATATTCCCAGAATGTCCTCAAAGGGACAGACATACTGGAGTATGGTTATTCCCTCTTACCTGGAATTACCTCAAGTTAAAATCAGATTGTACTAAAGAATAAAGTGATAACACAGGAAAAAAATTAGAGGAGCTCCTGAAACTGTTTACAAGTCAATCGAGCTTTTCTTCAGCAATCCTCACCATTAACTAGACTTTATACTGCTCATTGATTCAAAGAAGAGAGAAATCAAAAGGCAGACATAAAGAGGGATTGGTTTTTCGAATATTAAGAACAAAAAGCATCACTAACTGGACAGTAAGAATATTCCTTTTCAATGGATTCACTTCATGATTTGCACACATTCATGTGGTTTATCAGGCATTGGAGGCCGTGACCTGAATTTTGATAACTTAGAGAGCTACTTATTAAACATATTGGTAGACTTTGGATTACTCAGCAAGCTACTGAGAAATTGTATTTTATAAGACATTCTAGTATTTTGTTTAATAATTATACCAGTGGTTGCTTTGTAATTTGTAAATTGAATCTTGAAGTTATGTTGTAATTTCTGCTAGGCAGGGTGGGATTTTCATCTAGGCTATTTAGCACTTCAGTGATATCACGACTCTCACCCTTACCATTCTCTTCTGGATTGCAGCCAGTTGATCAGTATTCAACATGCTGCTATGGCAGTACTGATCCAGACATGTGAGGAAGAAAGGATCAGCAGAACTCTGAACCATCTGCTCTGTGGTGCCCTGAGAGGCAACACTGTCAGAACACACATGACTTCACTATCAGACAGACAGACAGCAGGCAGCTAGCTTCTCAGATGTGAATGAATGTATCCACAGAGCAATATGCACACGACTTATGAGTTAACAGAGCAACATTATAAGAGTCTGAAGAGAAGCAACATGTAACCATCACACACTGTAGCACATGTCATCTGTGGAACAAGATATCTGAATGAGGTCTTTATATGGAGCTATGTATTATCTTGCTCATTTGTAGAAATGATAGAAAATGGTTAAACAGCTTTTCAGGGTTCATGAGGATCTGAAATTTTTGTTATTTTGTTGTTGTTGTTGTTGTTGTTGTTGTTTTATCTCCAATTCCCTTAATACTGATCCTACGGATTTCCTCATACTTAAATTTTGTAGAAAAGTAAGTTACCATTTCAAACTTACTTCCTGGAGGAAGAGGAGCCTGGCCTGTCAGCATAGGTATTTATATAGTTCTGAGCCATTGGATCACCTGCCAAGTATAGTTGCTTAGCAGTCCTTTAAGGATGAAATAGTACAATTAACCACAAACATTAATGAGCATTTAGAACATACTAAATAGTCTACAAGGATGAGTGTACCTCCCACTAACACTGCTTGGAATAAAGTGAAAACCCTGGAAATTTCTTAGAATGGTGCCTGAAAGTAGGCTATGATTTAAGGTTTGAATTTTACAGCATATAAAAAGTCATGCAGAGAGAAAACAGATGTGCATGCTGACATCGGTCTTCAATCATTGCAAGTTACAAAGTACTCCTGATCAGATCGGCCTGCATGGCGGGCTAACGACAATGATGACCTCACAGAACTGCGGTAAAGCCTGAAAAATACTTCTCATCCAATCTGGAGGTCTAATCTGCATTTATGCCTGGACACTTGATAAAGCTAAATGTATTTATTGATATGATAGTGTATGTGTCTACAGACCATAGGTAGCAAATGAGTTTCTAAATATATTTCACTGTAAACATGTGTGTGACTTGAACTGCCCCGGTCTCAGGGTAGGTACAGGTCAAATGTGATGTCTTCTCTGTCTTTAAAAAAAAAAATGTTTCTGAAGGGGAGACCTGGAAAGGGGAAAACATTTGAAATGTAAATAAAGTAAATATCCAAAAAACAAAAATGAAAAAAAAATCTTGTTATTAATTAAACTAAAATGAAGGCCAAGAAGATCAGGTGTCATTCTACATTGAGTCCTAATTTGTTTTAATATAACAAGCATTTCCTTCTGTTGTTGTTTGCTCTTTAGATTGTATTTTATTGTGAAATTTCTCTGCTTTCCTCCCTCCACATGATTCCATGTGCCACTCTCCACTCTTCACCAAATTCACAGCCTTCCTGTTTTTGTCAGTGCATATAAGTAGCATTGAATGTGTTCAACATGCTATATTTGGATTTGGATATATATACACATATTATGAATGCATGGTTTTATTTCTTAAAGACAAAGGTCTACTATGGTGAAACTTATAAAGAAAAAGATTTATATAAAATAAATCCATGCCTTTTAATATTTGACACTGTTTTAAAGGGCTGTAAATCCTCGATAAGGCAATATACATCTAAACTTTTAATCCAGTCACAAAGAAAACAGAGTATCCAGAGTGATGATTAGGTAGTGAGGTAGCCTCTCATGAGCTCAGAATAAACTGCAGCACCTTCAGGAAAAACATGAGGGAGAAGTGCTGATGTAGGCCTGATGGTGCGCCACTTGTGCAATGATGTGCACATGTGCAGCCGTGCACCTGCCGACAGGAAGCAAACTGAAGATGCTGTGAAAGCAAGTGTCAGCTCTGCCCACTGCACAGATTCAACAAGTCCATAAACTAAACTTCTATTTTTCTTCTCTTGCTCTTCAGTTGACATTCTGTGTAATCTTGGATAATTAGATATCTTTTCTTGTACTTGAGTCAAAAGTCTCTCTCTCTCTCTCTCTCTCTCTTTCTCTCTCTCTCTCTCTCTCTCTCTCTCTGTGTGTGTGTGTGTGTGTGTGTGTGTGTGTGTGTGTATGCTGTGTGTTTAGATTTGTATATCCTTATAAGGATATGTGTATGTCTGTGTCAATATGTTCCAATAATGTGGGATGTCTGTGGATACCAAGAAATGATGTTGGAGCTCCTGGAGCTGGAGTTACAGACAGTTGTAAGCCATCTGAGGTGGATGCTAGGAACTGAAGTAGGGTTCTCTGGACAAGGAATGAATACTCTTAACAACTGAACCATCTTCCAAGCTCTGTAAGGACATATTTTAAAGTGAGCTATTTAATTTATAGAGTAGTTATAAAACTTTTGTTAAGTGTGCTGGGTTTTTTTTATCATTAAAAATTGATTCTTCTCTCATACAAGACATTCTCACCACAGATTCCTCTCACTTCTAGCCTCCCAGACCTCCCCTCATCTTCCCTCTTCCTGGCATCCACTCCCCCTCTGCATCCCTTCAGAAAACAGCAGGCAGACCTCCAAGAGACAATAACTGAATAAGATACAATAAGACACAGCAAAAACTCTCACATAGAATATGAACAAGACAACAACAGGAGGAACAGATCCCAGGAGCAGGCACAAGAGTCAAAGATGCACCTGCTCCCACTCTTAGGGGTCCCACAGGAATATGAAGCTAACAGGCACAGTATATACAGAGAGGACTGGATGCAAACCTTTGTCTGCCTGTGCTTGCGGCTTCTGTCTCTGTGAGCCCTGTTTAGTTGATTCAGTGGAGCCATGTTCTTCTGCTGCCCTCCATCCCATCTGACTTCTGCAAACTTTCTCTACCCTCCACAGTGAGAATCCTGAGCTCCAAGGAAACAAACTCAATGACGACCTCTAATTGCACTGGCTTTCTTCATTATGACTATCTGTGGGTCTCTGTCCTTGCTCCCATCTACTGCAGGAGGAAGCCTCTCTAATGAGGATGAAACAAGACACTGATCTATGAATATAGTAGAATAGCATGAGGAGGCATGTCATTGTTTGGAGGATTCAGTCATGTTTTGTTTGTACCCTAAGTCTCTGTGGTATTCAATCTCTGGTTTCTGGCTACCCAGGCAGTGTCAGGCATAGATTCCCTCTCGAGGAGTGGGTCTCATGTTAATCAGACACTGGTTGGCCACTTATCCAGGACATGGACCCTCTAGAAAAAGAGTATACTCCCCAGATTTCAAATTCACTATAAAATTATCTGTCAGTTGTGAAGATCACAAAGTTTCCAGAAAGGAGAGTATTTTTCAGATTTCTCTGAATTGTCTATCAATTAACAGAGATGAGGTTCCAGATGATTTAAACAAAAAAATCTTTAACTTAGCTTCCTATATTTATTTCAAAGGACATTTCTTTAATACATTTGTTGAACCTAGAACCACCATTCACTAGTTACATGTGAGTAACTTCAACACAACATGAATACCTTGCTATAAAAGTAATGTTTCCCCTTGCTTGTCTATAAATACCTTTTACATTGTCATGGGTGCTATTTTTGTCCCCATCATAATATAATAATTTTTGAAGAATTTTGTGAAGGAAAATCCAATCAGCATATGTAGACACACTGAAATACTGAAGTCTCCTTACATTAGCAATCTAGTCACTATTATGTCTAATTGTTAATTTAACTTGTATTTTATATATCAAAATTAGGTAGTTCAGTGTGTGTGTGTGTGTGTGTGTGTGTGTGTGTGTGTGTGTGTTTGTGTGTATGTTGATGATTTTATATAGATATGAGAAAATGAAGATTTCTGGTAACTAATTCATGCAACAATGGAATTGCCTGAATTTTTGTGTTAGGTTTCTGTCTTCCATGTCACAATTCCATGATTATGCCCACATTATATCTGAGAATTTGGTTACTGTCTACAAACACTGATCTGTCCTCATTCTTTTCTCATTTTATAGAAGGAATTTATGGACAACAACAATGAGAATTTAATTAATATGACAACAGTTGCTATGATTTATATATGAACCCATGTTTTTGGTTATACATAGAAACATGCACGTAATATATATATATATATATATATATATATATATATATATATATATATATATATATATATATAGTATATGTTTAGCATTATTTATACATTGAGCGTATACTTATTCAATGGAAGAGATTTTGTATTATATAAAAATAACTAAAGAAATCAACTCTTTGCTGTCAAGGAAACTTAAATAATAGACAAAGAAATAATATTTCTATGTAGCCTGCGTTTACGACCAGATATTAACTGGTAGATCCTTTGCAAACTGTACAATTGCTTGTGTTTTACAGACAGTCAACATCCCATAATAAACCACAGAGCAAGCTGCTGTTTCACATAAGTATGGTTTTTTTTCAATAACCAGTCAGTCTTCCCTTATGGAGACCTTCCTATTTCCACCTTGCTTGAAGTCATAGAACTGATTAATTCTCAGTATGCTTCTTTCTGACATAGAGACAAAAGATGGGCTGGAGCTGTGTGTAACTCCCCTGTTGACAATTCGCCATAACAAGGACTGGTATCACCTTTCTCAGCCCAGTACAGCAGCTCTCCTGAACACATGTGTATGCCATGCAGCTATGATGAGCAATTGCAGTTTAAAATGGCATTAAGAAAGCTAGTAGACGGTACTGTGTTCTTGGAGTTTTTGAGCATTAATAATCCAGCAAGTAATATGTGGCATGCACACACATACACATACACACACACACACACACACACACACACACACACACACACGTGTGTGTGTGTGCACATGCATGCACACACAGGCACACACATGCACACACACACCCCCACACACATACACACTGCATGTTTTAGCTTGTCTAGAGAATAAAAAACAACAAAACAAAACCCTTATTTACAAAGGTAAGATTTTTTAATTCTACCTTATACTTAGTGAAATACTAAATAAATAAATGTCATCCCTTATTTAGTAGTAGAGGTTAATTTCAAACCTTGCTGCTCACATTCAGTGAGAAGCTCAGAAAGCATAGTTTTTGATTATAATTCACAGGCTCATGTCTGTTGCAGTTTTTCCCTTGAAGAGTGGGTGAAAGTTTATATTATAATTACATCTACTTTCCACAGTTAGTCTGGTTCCTCTGCTTTTCTGTAAATCAAGGCCACATACTACTTTTCAATATAGATTCCAAGGCTACACCCTTAGCAATTCATCCTCCATCCCTCTTGGAGCCCAGACAAAAAGTAAAGTAATATTATACTATTTGTTTCCAACTGTGTTGTCACCACTTGGCATGTAATGCCTGATGTACAGAAAAACTAATAGCTGTTTCCTGGGATCAAATTAAGAATAGTAATCAGTGAAACAATGTCTTCTGGCTATTCAGGATGACTACGCTGATGAACTCATAAGCATCTATTGTAACCTACACAAGGTCTGCAAGAGACCAAGACAGTCAACCTTCTAGCACAGAGCCAGAATGAGTATGAGTATGTTCAAGAATGCTTGTTAAGCATCTATGAAATTCTGAAAAAATTAATTTAAAAATTATATTTTTAAAGAATATATATCAGAAAAAAATAACTTCAGGTTTTTTGGTAAATTGTCCCTGTGTGCAAACTTATTATCTAGGTTATAATGTATGCAACACTAGAAACTAGAAAACAGTGAATTTGTTAAGTCAGGGAATAATATCATTTCACTTTTTTATGTATGTTGATCAGTCCACCAGACATCTACTGTCTACATGCTAAATTCTCAACTATGTGCTAGACGATTTTACATCTTTTTTTATGAGGTGAAAACTGAAAGTCAAAAATTCACAGATTAATACATTTATTTATCAAAATAAAATTTATTAAAATAAAAAGAAGCATGGATTGTCATGGAGACATGAGTAAAATGTTTAAGAAGTTTGAAGTTGAAAGATGAAGGTGACTAAGAAGTACTTCAGAATTTATACCTCAAAAATCAACATTTTTTCATGCTGACATTAACACTACACATCATTTTATAATGATGGAAGAACATTGGGATTATCAGAGATTTCAGTTTCCTAGTAAAAGTGAAGGCAGGAAAATGGTCTTCGGTGCACTATCTCTTCATTTTTCATCTACCTACTACCAGAGAGCAAATATATTCATAAAAATCATGACTTTGGTTTTTATCTGCCTCTAAATTTTTAAGCCAGGATCTTGTTTCAACTTTTAACTCATCCAGACCAGCTCATCTGTCCTTCAAACAGCCTTTGAAGTAGCCCATGCCAGTCTATTGAACATTTCTTTTTTCTATTAATTTTAGGATTATAATATAATAACACCATTTCCCCATTCCTTCCCCTTCCTCCAATCCTTCCTTTTCTCCTCCATGCTTTCTTTCAAATTCATTTCTTTTCTTTTTAGAACCAATAGAAAGTCTAATTTTTGTTGGATAGTAAATTCTTTTTCATAAAATAGTTTCTTTTTACATTAGTGGTAATACTTGTCTTTCCATCATCTTAAGATATCCATGATTTAAAGATTTATAACTAATATTTACATCTCTAATTTGATGATTTTTATTTACTGTAACAATTAATGAAAAGAATGATACCCTTGTAAATGCTTTTCCTCTGTTAAGTATTTCTGCAATTGTTTATAACCTCACAGAAATAGTAATAGTTTTTGATCATGGAATAAATAATCATATTTAATGGATTATACTAAAATTTTAATGCATAAGTGTGATGACCCGAATATATATCTATTGTAATATAAATAATCAGATTAGTGAATCTGTGGAACAAGAAAACATAGCATTTACCTGTGCTGGACCACATTATGCTTGCTCAAATATCCTTTTTATGTAGAGAATACAGTGATAATATTTGTCTCCATGAAAAGGAATAGAATCAAATCTCCAATGTTTATCTATCTACAGCTGATCATTTAGGGGGAAAGATTAACAAGATATTTCTTCTACAGTTTCATGAAATTTTCCAGTTAAAATTGGCAAAATTCTCTATGCCTAGGAGGATTACATGCTCTATTTACTCAATTATGTGAAAACAAGACTTTTAAGCTTGAAAACATTTTCAGCATCATTTTCAAAAAGTACTATATCAAAGAAAAGTAAATTTTCCTTCCAATATTTCCTGGCAAGATATTAGTGATATGAGATGATCAACTATTTGAATATACACAGATTACATCATGATTATCAGAACTTCACACAGTGTGCTCAGAATGACATGCTCCCTTAAAAATCTTGTTAATGATGTGTTACGAGATTTCATTTAGCATGTTTCTCATAAACAATAGCTTTCTCACGCAATGCAGTGAGAGACACTTTCTTATTTATTTAACTTTTTTGGAGTGCATATATTTTAAATATATTATTTCTGAACAAAATACTTCTTAAGTTCTATAGATTCATAAACAAATTGAACGTGACCCCTGTCTTCAAAATTATTAAATGGCTGGGGATGTGGCCCTGTGTTAGATCATTTGATTAGCATGCTCAAGACCCTGGGTTCAATCTCCTAGAGGTAAGGTGTATTTTGAAATGTTATGTTGCACTGAGGGGGAAAAATGCTTGAGAAAAAGTTAAATAGTATATAAAGGAGGTATGGGGAATAAAGAGAAAGAGAAAAAGAAATAGTTCACTGAGAAATCAAAGACGTTTCAACTCTAGAGCCAGCAGGTAGGTATAGGAATTGGCAAAAGGGCCGGAGAACCTGAGGTTCATCCCTGGGTCCCACAAAGTGACAGTACTCCTGAGTGCAGATCACAGGCGTGCCTGCACACATGTGTACAATGATCACACACATACTCGTGGGTGGACACGCATGAACACACAAAAACACACATTCTTAGTTATTAAATAAAATAGTTTTACTTATCAATAACAATATCTATATATGTTTATAAAAAAACACAAATAGTACAGAGGCAAACGGGATCCACTGGAAGATCATGGAAAATTATGAACACATCGATCAAGTTGTGGGCCCCACACAAAGAGGAGTATGGGCAGAACGCAGAGAAGAAAGCAGAGACAGAGAAGAAACTAATTTTCAGGAATGGAGGTCAGATTTGGTCAATTCGAGAGGCTGTTTTATTTTCTGAAAGAATTTAATGGAGGGCTCTGTAGATCTTTGAGATGGGATGTCAACACAGTCTGTTTTTAAGAATTATAAGAGTTCTGCTTGAAACAGAAAAAGATTAGCCATTCTAGATTTGATCCTTAGTTACTAAGATGAGCCAAATAAGGGAAACTCATTTGGTCCTTAGAAGGGACAAATTTTACATTTTGTTGTCTTTTCTACAATAAATGATATCCTCCAAGTGAGAAATGTGTGAGAGAGTCCGCTTCCTGACAATTTGGCACAAAATTTACATGATGCAGTTTCGGAGTGTCTTTGTCTGAGACAATGCCCCTAAAATTATAGGGAAATATCCATCTTGAATAACCGTACAATTGTAAAAATTATAAGTCAGTACGAAAAGATAAAAACTTAAATACTTAGGAGAAAATCTAACAATGGAAGGCACATGCCTTAGGGTTTTCATTGCCTTCAAGAGACATCATAACCGTGGCAAATGTTACAAAAGAAAACATTTAATTGGGGCTACCCTACAGTTTCTGAGGTTTATCTATTACCATCATGGCCAGAAGCATTGTTGTATGCAGGGAGACAGTACTGAGGAAAGAGCCAAGAGTTTTACATGTGGGTTGTCAGGCATCAGGAAGAGAGACACTGGGTGTGGCTCGGGTATCCAAGACCTCAAAATCCACCCCTAAGGATGCACCTCCTACAACAAGGCCACATCTACTCCATCTAGTCCACAACTACTAATATTGTCACTCCTTATGAGCCTATGGGAGACATTTTCATTCAAACCACCATATTATGAAACTTGCAATTAAATGTAGTTATCAATAAATAATAAAAAGATAAACTCTCTTTTCCTTGCTCTTCATGTCCCATTTATACCCGAAGTTCCTTAAGCCATTTCCAGACAGCAAAAAGTAATAACAATGTTCACAACTTGTAAATTAAAACCACAGTTGTGGGAAATTGCAGTTTAAGCTCTTATGGCTCCATACCCATTGAGTTTGAATTAAAATTTGAAAATATGCATTTTGTAAATGGGACATTTGTTAAATAAAAATATATAATCTGTACTAGTGAAATGCACCAGATATATATACACATTTAAATTATGCATAAAATATTCATTACCAACATGCTAATTAAGTTTGACCAATGCATATGACAAAATTTTGTAATTTCTCAGTGTTTGTTCTGAATTCCATGATTATAGATTACTTCACTTAAAAAAGAAATAGAAGAAACTACAATAATTCTTTTTGAAACAAAACATTATGTCCTACAAAACTCATCCTGAGTTGTGAAACTAGAAACAAATCAACCTTTGAAGTTCTAGTTTTCAGTGAAGATTTCTGAATCCTTATGGTTAGGTGATACATTATGGCTGGGATTTAGCATCTCTTCAAGAAAATGGCACTTCTAGAATTAATGTACATTCATATAAAGAATGATGAGATCAGTGGACAAGGTTCAAAATTACCATATCATCATCTACCATTCTATCTCAGAATAGCAAAATCTTACCCTATCACAGGAAGACTAATTGAAAGCTGATCTAATCCCATATCCAGGGCAGGAATTGCCTCAGCAACATGACTCTCAAGCTTGGTTGCTATTTCAGTGACATGAAAGCACCATCTCTAGATCTCATTTTGTGAGTCTATTTTTAAAATACTGCTTTAATTTAATTTCAAAGAAAACAATTAATTTATTTTAAAACTTCATATTAATGTGCAATCATCACTGAGAACCACTCTTCCTCCCTAATTATTAACCTAGTAGAACACAGGATTTCCAAATTTTGGGATTTTTTTTGGCCCTGTTAACAAATTTATACTATGATATGAGTTGGGTTCTCATAACTTGGATTTATGGAATCACATTAGCACTTTGTACTTCTTAGGAGATACTTCCCGGATCTTTCTTATTTTATATGCCCTTAAAATTGTAGGCATTGAAGAAGGTCTACATAAAATAGTGCCACTTTCAATAATAGCTAACATTGTTGATAGACTTGCTATGTGGCTGGCATTGATTTAATCCTAACTTAGAGGCTTTGTGAGCAACAAATTTAACTCATTCTTCAGTTCTAGAAGCTGGATGTGATTATCCTTGCCTCCAGTTTAAACATAAATGTATGGGAATATGGTGGACTTTAAAACATGCCTTAAATTACAGGACTTAGAATCTACTGAAAGAATGGCTTTGACCAAAACATTAAGTTTTTCACAGCTACCCACCACTTATCAGAATGTTCAACTCAGATCAGTCAAGTTAACCAAATTATACAATATTTATAGGTCATTTTAATAGTTATAAAAGACTGTTATCCCTTTCCCAATTTTTCAACATGTTGAGAACACGCACGCGTGCACACACACACACACACACACACACACACTCACATTCTCTAAGGTTTACTTATCATAGAGACTCTATACAAACAGGTTACACATTGATCCTGACATTGTGATTACTTGTGAGATATGAAATTGTATCTCATGGCCTTTAAGAATGCTCAAAGCCTTAGGTCTTAAAAGTTTTCATTCTTTTCCCACATTAGAATTGTCATTGAAAGCCTTCATTTTACTCTGGATATAAAGATCCTGTCTTTCACAGGATACATGCACATTGTTCTGTCTTAACAGATCTGTTAACATACAGCAAGACACACATAGTCTCATAGCATGAGTTTTAAGAATTCTATTTTATGTTTAGCTAAAAATAATTCCAACTACAAGGTTGCCTTGTGATTTATTTCTGGAAATTCTCTACCTCCTTATATCTGTATGGAAATACTTAAAAGCCGTGCTCCTAATGTATAAAAACAATTTATAGAAAACAAACAAGTGTCCTGACCTAAACGGTATCTACTTCCTAAGAGTACAAGTCGAGTTATACAAGTTTCCTTAGTTTCTCATTAATGAGCTTATCAGACCACTTCTTCACTGCTCACTCTACTAATCACAAATTTCTGACTGTCTTTCATTTAACTGTCTTATTTGGTGTCTAGCCAGCCTGCTAGGTTTTCATTAGTGTGTACATCCTAATTGGTTCAAACTACAAGTGCCTTTGGATCTTCCTTCTTCCTTTGTGGCAGTTTCAGTGACCGATGCAAAAGGAGAAGCCTTTCTGGATCCTCTCTTCACAAATATAGAAAGGAATTGTGTCTTTGTTGCAAAACTCACCCTGCTATGTAGTCTATAGACTTGGAATGTCCACCCAGACCATAACTTCACCAAGGACTAATTGCAAGCATCACAGTATTTAGCCTATTCAGATAGTGTGCTCTTGTCTTTGATGTCTTGGGAAAGATAACTTCAAACCTCTCTATTGTTTGTTTACAATGTTTGGTTGTAAGGAGGAGCCCCTTTCTCTAGGTTAGCTTTCACTTACCTTATTTCTGGATCCCCATTACGTATTTTCTTTCCCCACCTCCCTGCTTATATCTCCACTAATTTGACCTCTGCTACCTCTGGGGACTCTTGTCTCAGTACAAGCCAACAATATTTTCATTCCACAATGTTGTCTTTTGGAAATCTTATCCAATACTGGGAAATACATTTACTTCTTTTTTACTGTCAAAGAAACTTTCCTTATCGTTAGTACCAAACTTTCTTTTGGAAATCTGAACAATTGTGGCTAGCTACATAGATCAGAATCCCAGGAGATGAGGCTTGGCAATTAGGACATTTGAAATCAAATTTAGTCAAAGGACTAATTTGAAGTTCCGAATAAGATGCCACAGGATACTGTGCCAGACCTGAAGAGCAACAGAAAGAAGTTAATGGAATCTGCATAAAGAATCTATAAAAAGATTGGCAGGAACTACAACCTTAGGTCACTGAAGATCAAGGTCGATACCACCCTGTAAAGCTGCAGAGAGGGAAGGCAGTGATGCTCTCTTGAACTGAGCTATTACCTCCAGCTATTTGCCAGTCCTTTGTATTAGCTATTGTGAATTAGGAAGTAGGACAGGAGTTGGTGTCACTTTTGAAACCATCTCCCTGGGGATGGACACATGTATGAATTAATGTCCTACATGTGAAATGAGAGTTTCCCATGTAGCCACAATGGAGGAGAAAGGAGAAGAAAAGCTATAGACCAGCATGCCGCTGTATGCTTCTGACACAAGTAAAGACAATTTGTAAGGTTCAATGGGTGATAGGCATGATATTACATATCTTTAAATAAAATGAAACACCTTAAAATTTAGAATTCAAGTCAGAGGATCTATTTTAACATTCTTATTATAAAATGAACATTCTGGTTATTGATTGGAGACTGTGTTATAGAGAGAGCTGGCATTGAAGTTAAAGGACCCAGAAAAATATTGGCAAGAATACACTCCAGATAGAATTATAGTTGTAAGTCATCCAAAGTGTGATCTGAGAATCAAACATGGACTTCTCCCAGGAGAATGTGTGCCATTCATAGTTTTTCATCTCTTCGTCACAGACAGGATCTTTGTTTTTTGTTTTTGTTTTTTTAATATGTCAGATCAACAGCAAAGCATGGCTAGTTTCTGAATCCCAACCTATTTCTTTTCATTGTCTTCCAGAATCCCTCCTTTTGTCATGTGCCCGTGTAATACTTTATGAAGTCAAAGCTTCTCAAACAAGTTGCAGAAAGAACAGTCTTGGAATAATTTTAAGAAAAAAATATCCAGACGGTTAAATGTGTGTTATGCTTAGAATTCAGACTTTTTTGAGGATGCTCAGTAGCATTAGGTAGTCTTTTGTTTTAGGTTAGAAGGCAAAGGCCCATGTAGATTCCTGTATAGATATCTATTCATAAAAATGCATGAATTGGTCAGAAATCAATTGTAAGGAGAGACAAAAAGTATTTAAAATAAGTGATGACTTATAAGTACAGGAGCTGAGGAACTATCTCCAAAGAGTAGAAGGTAGAATACTTCATGGGGTAAGCGGAAACTAATAGATATCTGGGAAGAGGGAAAGAGCTAACCCTTATAATAAATTCTAGTCAATAGCACGCTGAAGATCCCAGCCCCAGAACAATCCCGTGTTCCCAAGAAACTCCATAAAATACTAACACATTTAAATTTAAAGCCTGAAATATGGGAAAACACAAAGAACATGGTTGCTGGAATTGCTAACGTTTCATGAAAGAAAGGGAATGAGAAACAAAACCACCTCTGCGCCTTCATGGACACCGAAGCAAACCCGCAGAGAAACAGATGTTTCGCTTTAGCAAATTTTAAAAGCAGCAGGAGCTCAGTTCGGACAGGAAACTGACAGAGACAGGGCTAGAGCTCCTTCTAAGTGACTCTGAGAGTTGAGAGAAAGTCCTTAAAGATCTGCGCTCTGTTGAAAATGGAGACAGGGGTGTTGGCAGACAGCACTTTGGGCTGCCTGCCAGTGAGGCTGAAAAGTATGTCAGCGAGTGAGCGAGCGAGGCTGCCCAGATAGCTCTTTGGCTGGACCACTGGCTGGAAGACGTGATTCTGAAAGAAGTTCACACAGGAATTCCATTTGGCCAGAGATGCGTTTTGGCAAGGTTGAGGGAAGTCTTGTTGAATAAGCATTGAAGAGTAAATTATGTATGCCTCAGGATAAAACTTTGGGGAGTGTAGAGAAAGAATCCGGCAGGCAATTCTACAAAGGCAGAAAGTTTTCAGGCTGGAAGAGACACTAGAAATATGAAAAAAGTAAAAATGGCCCAATGCAAAAGAGAAGCTGGGGTGTTCTTCAAAGAGTCTACCAGAGAAAAGAAAAGAAAAAATTGCCGGTTCAGCTACTTAGTCAACACTTTGGAGTAGAAAAGGAAACAATGAAGATCACAGGAGCCCCTCAAACAAGACTTTGGATTCTTATCCAGTGAATGTATTTATTGAAAATAATATTTTGAATATTTTGAATTATTTAAAGCAGATTCACACTCAAGGTACTACTCTCAAGTAGTGTTTATAAACTGTGGAACTAACTTTGAGAGCGTGGCCTGCTCTGCTTTCTGTGTCTCCAATGGTTTGAGAAACCATCTGCATATGGGTTGCTACTCTCAAATCTGGGAGGTTGGGGTGCCTAATCATCTGTGAATACCAGGTGTTTTTAGTCATGCAATGCTCAAATTGCTTAACAATGCTTGCAGGAAATCCTGGCAAGTGACAGGTCTTCAGAGTGTCAACTGTCTCTGTCTTTATGCAGCCTCTGTGTACCACCAGCAGCATGGGCTTCTATCTCTGAGAAGACTACAGTGACATTTTATTCTATTTTTCTTTTTATAATACTCAGTCATGACTGGTTGAGTCCGTGAGAACACTGTCAGGTCAAACACAGATGGTCAGTCTGGTTTCCATTTGTGGTGTACAGGGGTCACTTCTCCTTTTGTATATGTGCATATCAAGGATTCAAACTTAGCTGAACAGGGTGTAGGTTATTTGCTAAATTGGGCCTCAAATTTTAGGAATGGCTTTATGAGTGTAGGAGATCTCTGGATGGGTTCTTCTGCTATTAAGCATATAAATTCATTTGGATGGGATCCAAGTCTAAACAAGAAAGTTTGTTCTTCATAGAATATTGAGAGTACAGGTCACATATAATCCTCTCCCTGAGCTTATTTATTTCTAAGAAATATAGTTTTTGATATGCCTTCCAGGATGGATGCTGAGAAGAGAACCATAAAAAGATGGTTACAGAGGATCACGAGGAGACAGGAAGAAGAGCAGAGGAGGTCAATATACGTTTTTTTAATTAAGCACATAAATTTGAATATTATGCCAATTGCATACCCACGTAACCTTGGCTAATGATGCATTAAATAAAATAAGCTGTGACAATTACTGAGGATGATTTTTGGCATGTAATTGGTGTTAAAAAGAAAAAGTGTCCTGTCAATGATTTTACAGTGATAGATTTTGGAAACGAGACTGAAATCAAATCTCCTTGTTCCAAGAGCAAGGTTCAAAATATTAATGCTTTTAACTCATGTCAGGAAAAAGACATTGATTGGAATGCAATAGAAGAATCAAGGCACAAAATGTAATTATAATTTAAAAATTAAGCAGATGGATGCTGTTCAGCCTTTCTAGAAAATGCTTAATCAAAAGGCAATTTTACCCAGTTACTTGAGGATATTTGCCTTCCATGGATAATTGCCCAATGTAAACCCAGAGGACACAGATTTACCGTTTGGCACAACACTCCACAGAGCACCGAGTCTTTCTTGTGAAATCCATCCACTCCAAGTTTAGGGGAGTAAGTGCAAAACATCACTATTTCCAGGACTCTGATGCTATTGATAAGAATATTTGACCATAACAGGAAAGTAAAGGAGCTTCTAAAGTACTTATGAGGAATTCCTAAAGAAAGATAACCTAAGCATTTTAAATGCCTTTTGATTGGCTCACGGACTATTCTTTAGTTGCTGTCATTTACTCGTGTACATTCCTACTGCTGGACTATGAATGACTGAAAGATGATTGAGTATGCATACATTATCGGGGCCTTTAAAGCATATATGACAGAAACATTATGGTAACAGCAAAAGGATAATAATATGTGAATGAAAGTAATTATTGTTGACTGTGTCTTCTCTTCTCACCATCCTCAGCATGTGGGGAGGTACTGCCTGGAGGGTTTGAATTATGTTTCACTAATAAATAAAAGATGCTGAGAAAGAAAAGAAAGAGTCCATTTTCAACAGGTAAAGTAAGAATATATGACTTGTAATAATTGTTGGTGTTAGGCTATGGTTGTCTCAGTAGTCTTTATATTTGCCATGAAAAGTTGAAAAGCATAAATCTTTTCTTAAAGTTCTAAAAAGGAATCTAAATACGTAGCATAATTAAATAAAATAGGTGGATTCCAAATTGGGTTTGGCAGTTTGTATTTAGACATCAGATTCTATAAGTATCAGTTTTTCTCACAGTTATTTATAACAGCTGAAATATAGTGTTAGAAATAAACAATTTGGATTCTTTAGCCTTTTATCACTGTGACGAAATGCCTGAAGTACTTAGTTTATAAGGAGGAAGGATGTTTGGCTCACTATTTCTGTTGTTGAAGTCCACAGGCTGTGAGCATGTAGCAAGGTATGACATCTTAGCAGGAAACTTCTGGACTAAAAATGTTTCCTTCATGAAGGCTAAGAACAAATGCAGAGACATGCAGGAGCCAATATCCCATTCAATACTTCATCCATGGTGACCTGAATCCTTCCACTAGGCCCCACTTACTAAACTTTTCAACACATCCCAAGAGTGCTATGACTTGGCCTCCAAATCTTGAATGGTAACCCAATTGCACATGGAAATTTATAGGACAATCACCATCCATAGGAAGACACGCTTACATTTCCTTCATAGTGAAAATATTTTTTGTGAAAGGTGGGCATGGTCCTAGTCAGAGAAAGGAGTGTATTTACAGTGTAATCTCTTCCAGGAACATAAAACTCTCATTCACAGGATAAAAGGAGTCCATACACAATGCACCTTGAGGAAGCCTGCTCCATACAGACACCTTAAACACAGTGTTATTGTGAAACAGGCTTTTATTATCATGTTAGAAAAGTCAATTCCCTTTAGAAAATATATGTGAAGGAGGATTAGCTTTGCAACAGAGAGAGAAATCAGCAAACAGAAATGAATGCATGTGTTAAAATCACTACTGAGTTCCAGAGTAATTAATCCATTGATGGCTTTTTCTTGTCTGTTCCAAACAGAATACTTCAGAAAACCAAGGAAAGGGCATACAAAAGGGAAAATCTAAGCTCTTTGAGAAGAGTATGCCATTAGAACTTGCCAAAATTATCTTCTCTTACAGCAGGATTTATCTGAGGGACATCAGGTTTATGTCAATTCTCCCAGAGGAACTGTAAATTCAAAAAGGGAACACTAAGGCAAAATCAAAATATAATGTCTCTGTATTTCTACAAACAATACCCAGGCTCACCCAGACCAACATCTCTGCACTAGTATGTTACCATCCAACACACTGTCTCGTTGTCATGTGTGGTTGATTAAATTAAGTAAATTAAAACTGAACATAATGAAAGCTTAAAGACCTCACTCACAGAAGCAAAATTCTAAAACCTATATAGATTATTAATTATTCCAGTTAGTAGGCGAATGCCTAGAGATCAAGTTTCCTCTATGCCCCCTCTGGTCTTTGTAAGTAAAAGAAAGCTTCACTTAATGTCGGTCCTTCTCTCCACTTGAGAGTCAACTCTAATCAAAGACCTTAGAGTACAAAATCAAACCACAGGTTCTCAGAAATCAAGGCTCAATGAGGGAGCAAATGACATTGGACAGAGAGAGGTCAGTATGCTGATGGTAAGGAAGAAGGGGTCAGCAGTGTCTAAGGGTTATCTAGTTAGTATAATTCATCACACCAAATGCATGTGCTACTAGAATTGAGATTTGATATCAGTGGTAGCAAGAAGAGAGGTGGGCTCATTAGGAAAAGCAGAGAAAGGCAAGAGACACAAAGCAATGTAATGGGAATTCAGAGTGAGAAGAAAAACAGCAACTGCTTTACAATTTTGAAAAGGGCTGGCTGTTTGCTTAATAATAACAAGCTGGAGAAAAGCAGATTTTCAACAAAAGTGCTTTATGTGGATAAAATCTACTGAGCTGAGTATATTTCAAATCCCCCCAGCACAGACTCTCAAAGAGAAAACATTTTAATGTTACCACTTCAAGCATATACAATGCCTTCTTTCACTCAGAAGCCAGACACAATTGTAATAATTTAGTTCTGTAACCTGCTTCACTTCTTGTGTTAGTTTGCTGGGATAGCAAGGTGAGAGCTGGGCAGATTGGGTGGGAACAGGGAGCTGGTTTTGTTTTTAAAAATGTCTACTGTTGGACTGTGTTATCTCAGGGACACACTGAGCCAAAAAGTAGGGTATTGCAGGATTTTCACCTTTCTTGAAATTTAGAAACAGAGTAGCAGAAAATCTTAAGCCATGTGATAATGGTTCTCAGCAGGCTGCAGCCTTTATGTTTACCAGGCATGTATGACCATAGGTAATTTAAAAACCTTAGAATGATTTCATATTTGCAAATTCAGAAATAGCACCATGTTTTAAATTCAGATTCTAACAAATATAAAATGGAAAGAAATAAAGTGCTTCAATAGAAAATATCATTCCACTTATATCCTTTTTTACAAAAAGAAGAAAAATCAAAGATGTTAATTGAAGTTTTGTTGGTTGTTGTTGTTGTTTCTCCATGGTATATAATTGATAATAGAAGATATGAATTTAACTCCATATGATTCTAAAATCCAGTAGACAAGTTTTGTCCTAGGGTAGAAAAAAAAATTCTGAATGTGAATGCAGAGAGAAAAATGAGGTTTCATTTTGACAATCATCTAGAAATTAAAATAGACTGGCTTGCAGGAGACCTAAAGCACAAAGGAGCAGTCAACAGGGATGGGACATGATGTGATTAAAACCCAATGGAAAAAAAAAGAGTAAAGGTGGCAGGTGACTAGACGGCACTGGGTGGGCAGCCACACAGGCACCATGGGAGAGATGCCCTTCCTCTGGAAGGCCGATAAGTAAGAAAGTGGGCATCAGGGAGAAGACGGGCTGGTAACATGTTTGTCACACTAGGTTCAAACCAGTCACCCAGATAAAAAGCTGAACATGGCCTGTAGCTCCCATACTGGAAAGATGGAAGCAGTGGGATCCCTGGAGTTTATGGACTAGCCACTCATGGTGAAGGCAGCTTCAGTTTTCTCAAGAAACTCCATCTCCAAAGTAAGATGGAGAGTTACTAAGGACGATATGTAATATTAACATCCCACTTCCAGAGAAACCTGTCCACATGAGCAGATGTACCCCTACATACATGTGCACACACCTACACACACTACGCATGCATTTACTGTCCCTCTCCACACGTTAAGAGATGTATAGAGAATGAAAAAAGGAGAGAAAAGAAGTGACAAAAGGAAGGGAAGGGAAGGAAGGAATGAGAGAACAAAAGAAACAGAAAGAAAGGGAAGAAAGAAGGAATGAGGAAGGGGGAGGGACAGAAAGGAGGGGAGAGCAAAGGTAGAGCAAAGGTATTAGAAGAACTGAACAGCATTATGTTGCAAGCTCTGAGAAAGCCTTGCAGATCCATGTGCTAGAGAGAGGATAATCTTAATGGGCTTAAGGCAGTCTGCTGGTGAGAAAGTCTGTAGAATACCACTCTGCAGCACCAAGGTTCAAATCAGGCATGGAAACTGCAGAATGCTGACCCTCACCTGTGGTTCTCCAACCCCCAAAGAGGTAGGCTATAATTCTGAAGTGTATGATGAGATGTAATAATTTCTCACCATCACTGCTTTTTCTACTCTGGTCAAAACATGATTCTCACTTGAATTCATTGTTTCAATAACCATAGAAAGCTCTGAATTGTTATTTTAAAGCACTTACCTCCTGCATCTGCATTCCCTTGTCCACAAGAATGATCCTTCACTTAAGGAATAAATATAATGCTAAGTAAGGCACACTCTACTTAAGCCCCCATCTTCTAGCATGGGAAACAAATCCTGACTGTCTGGCCCCATAGGCCCTACCTTGAATATCAAGCTCCTCTGAGTCAATGTTGGTCCATGGTCATAGATTTCCTTTCCTCTTCTGAAACTTGTACGGCCTATAACTGCACAGCCATGACACTTCCCATTTGGACTAATGTCATCTGATATCTAAATGATATCTCTGCCTTCCAGGCACTCATTTCATCACATAACAGAAATTTCCCTCACCAAATTACCACACCTTTCTATCACTTTCATATCAACTGGCTTTGCTTTACAAAGAATACGAATGCAAAAGACAGTAGGAGTGTCTCTGTCTTATTTTACTATATTTTTCCTCTCCAGAAGAAATTTCTGTGGAAGTATAAGTTATAGCTTACATACTATTATCCAATGAAAATGTGAGTAGAACATTAAAATTAGACAGTGATATTTTAATTAACAAATAAGAAAATGAAGATAGCAAAAGCATGATTTACACTGGATTGACAAAGTGCACAGTGAAAAAACAGGGTATATTATGTATGACTTAAATGTCAACATTTTTAAAAGTGTTTCCTTGGAAGTTCTGTAAGTCTAGAAGAAAAAAAAAAGTCAAAGAAGAGGCTTCAAGTGAAAGCATGAGGTGATAAGATTGGAAATGTTGTTCTCGCTGTATGAACTAAGTTTAGTTGTTTGGACTGAAGAGAGGCAATTGAAACAAAAAGTTACTTAGCAGTGCTTTATATTGAAAGTAGTTTGAGATAAATGGTGAAGCACTATTTGTATAATCCATTTTGGCCAAGGATATTTGGTCACTAAGTATTACAATAATAAATAGTTCTGGATATAACAATGAAGGATTTCTTAGAAGTATTTGGGATATCAAGCTTGTTTTATGTAAACTTGCCTATCTTTCTATCTTAACATTTTAACAAGAGAGTTAACTTTACATGAGGCAAAGTAAAAGTTGTAATTATTACCCAAAGAAGTTTTGCCTGGATACAATATGGTAAACAATTTAGCTTCTTTATATAACAAATACATTCAGAAACCACTAGAAGGAATCCTGAGCTACTCTCACTCACAAGGACAGCTGACTGATGATGACAGTGGAGCCAGGATCCTTTGTACTCTTTTTAAAAAAAAATCGATCAATCAATCAATCAATCAATGCATACTTATTGGAGGAAATTTCTGTATCTTGCTCTAGTACAATATGCCTACATTGAAGCCAACTGTGATAACTTGACCCAGCTGAGATTTCTAAGAAGACCTGGGCATAGTAGTGATCCAGAGAGCATGTCAGTCCCTGATAGCACATTGCTAGATTTGGATTTGGTTGTTTAAAACATACAAAATTAAAAATTAAAGTAGACTTATAAGTAGTTTGGCAAACTATATGAGAAATATATGTAACAAATTCTCAAAGCATGACTTTTCTTTCTTTCTTTCTTTCTTTCTTTTTTTTTTTTTTTGATACTTTATTTATATTTCCAATGTTTCCCCCTTTCTAGGTCTCCTCTTTGGAAACCACCTATCCCTTCCCCCTCCCCCACCTCTATGAGGGAATTCCACCTCCCACCCACCCACCTGCCCACTCGCATATTCCCACCTTGACATTCCCCTTTACTGGGACCTCTCCTCCCTCTGATGGCCAACAAGGCACTCCTCTGCCACATATGTGGTCGGAACCATGGGTCCCTCCATGTGTATTCTTTGTTTGGTGGTCCAGCCTCCATGAGGACCGGGGGTGGGGGGTCAGGTCAGTTGACACTGCTGCTCCCTCCATGGGGCTGCAGCCTCCCTCAGCTCCTTCAGTCCCTTCTCCAACTCCTCCATCTGGGACCTCACTCTAAGTCCAGCGGTTACTGTAAAGTGAAACTTGGGTATTCCAAACGTTTTGGCTAATATCCGCTTATCAGTGAGTACATACCATGTTCATTCTTTTGTGACTGAGTTACCTCACTCAGGATGATATTTTCAAGTTCCATCCATTTGCCTGAAAATTTCATTAAGTCATTGTTTTTAATTCCTGAGTAGTACTCCATTGTGTAGATGTACCACATTTTCTGTATCCATTCCTCTGATGAGGGACGAGAATTCTCAACTGAGGAAATTTGCAGGGTTGCAGAAGCACCTAATGAAATGTTCAACATCCTTAGTCATTAGGGAAATGCAAATCAAAACAAGTTTGAGATTCCACCTCACACCAGTCAGAATGGCTAAGATCAAAAACTCAGGTGACAGTAGATGCTGGCGAGGATGTGGAGAAAGAGGAACACTCCTCCATTGTTGGTGGGATTGCAAGCTGGTACAACCGCTCTGGAAATCAGTTTGGTGGACCCTCAGAAAAATGGACATAATACTACCTGAGGACCCAGCTATACTACTCCTGGGCATATACCCAGAAGATGCTCCAACATGTAATAAAGACACATGCTCCACTATGTTCATAGCAGCCATATTTATAATAACCAGAAGCTGGAATCACTTTTCATTTTTAAAATATTTCATTGTTTTGTATTTTGTAATGACATCTATATAAACTTTGTCTATGGAATATAATGCTATGGAAATGACTGTATGCTTTTTGTAATCTCCCTCAAAGAGACCAGGTAGGTACCATGATATCATGCAAAGTTTAATAATTTACACCATGAAAATTGTCAAGCAAAGATTGCTATTGCTTCTATCACACGTAGTAAGCCAGTTGCTAAACTTACATTATTTTTTTTTATGACATTAGGTAAGTCACTTAATTCCTCTGTTAATTTGGTATGAGATTTAGATATAAAAATAATAACTTCTTTGGTAACTATAGTGATGCAATAAAGCCATATATACTGAACATCCATGTAAGACTCTACTACAAAAAAAAAAAAAAAAAAAAAAAAAAAAGTGGCCACCAGCCCACATGGCATATGTTTTTGTAAATCAGATGACAAAACTTCACATGTCTTAAAGACTCTTCTATTTGTTATGTATTTACAAGATACTAAGTATTGCTGCAGTCAACATTATTGTACTGAAAACATTGTCCTAAGACTACTTAACAAAACACTATTCTGAAACACAAATGTGAAGTCTGCGTGTCTACATACCTCTTACCTGCTCACCACTCACCTGCATGTAATCATGCCTGCATGCATTGCAGTCTTGGGGGTTCTAGAGTATCCAACAGGTAGAAAGTTGACTAGGATGGGGACTGCACCCCTGTTGTATTCTTGTCTTTACCCATGCTTGCTGGGGACACTTCTCTGTTATGCAGCTTGTGAGGGTCGTTTGGGCTTTTGTCAGTTATCCGTGTTTTTATAAACCCTCTGAGCTCAATGGCTCACTGTGCTGGATTTGTGTGTAACTGAATTTTTTTGGTATGTAGCTGAACTCTCTGTGAGGAGTGAATAGAAAAAGTTTAGACAAGGTGAGATAGACAGATACAGTAAGACAAAAGCTTCGTGACATTAATTACGTATGCAGTCTAAATTTGTAAACTTTAATAAGGAAACAGAAAGACAGTTGCTAGGGGTTGGGACAAGGGAGCACACCATGTGGAAATGTTGCAATAGGGCTCAGTTTCAGCTATGTTGATTAATATCTGAAAATGAAATGCATACAAAGGCGAGTTATCATTTTAAAACATTGGGTTATGTACTTCAATTTGCCAAAAGTGTAGCTAGTTTCTATTCTTATCAGGATATAAAGAAGGACTAGGAGAGACAAAGTGACTTATTTTTTCTTCTTATGTTTAAAATTATTTTTTTATTTATTTTTATTTTATGTGTACTGGTGTTTTGCCTGCATGTATGTCTGAGTGTGGGAGTCAGATCCCCTGGATCTGGAGTTACAGATATTTGTGAGCTGCCACATCGGTTCTCTAGAAGGACAGTCATTACTCTCTAAACACTGAGTCATCTCTCCAGCCTGCAGTAACTATTTCTTAATGAATAAACATATAGAAAAAACTGTACAGCTTAAACATGCAAGGCTTTCTTTTTTTCTTTTTTTCACATCCTGCATGCCTATGACACTCACTTCCCAGTCATCCCAGGTCTGCTCTTCACCCTTGTGACCTCTCTCCCAAAAAGAGCAACAATGATAACAACAGAAAAAATCCAGTTTTTGTTGTCCATATACTCACTGGTACATAGTCAAACCCCTAGGTGGAGGTCCCTGAAACAAAACTGAGTTCTTCACCCATATGCCTGCAAGACACCATCAGTTGTGGAGAGCTACACTTCAGTATCCTTATCACAATATTTAAGAATTCTCTGTGATGGCTTTCTATCTAGGCTTTTTGGGGGAGGGGGAAAGGGAGTAAGGATTGTCACAGAAACCTTCTATGTCTCTCTTTCTCAATTAAGAGTCTGCAGTGATCAATGCCACTGCAAAAGTAGCTTTCTTGCCCTTTACAGGAGACATAGATCTTGGACTTCCACATGATTTCTGGAGACAGGCACAGCATGGACCATGCACACACACATGGTCTCCATTGTCGGCATGTGCTATGACTTCAGTATGATCTCTGGTGCCAGTAGAGATCACAGACAGCTGTAGTTCAGGCCATGGCTACCATAAAAGCCCTGAGCAGCAACACATGCCAAAATCAACATAAGCTCCACAGTGACACAGGCCACAGATAAGAATATAGCCCCCAGTAGTAGCTTGGCCTATGGACATCAATGTGGCATCTGGTGGCAGTAGAGACCACAGACATACACATGGCCTTTAGTGGTAAGAAGGGACATGAACATCAAGATGGTCCCCGGCTGCAGAAGGATTTAGACCAAAACGTGATGCTCTGCAGCACAGACTTCAATGTATCCTCACGTGTCTGCATAGGCTACTCACATCAACATGGTTGTTGGCATGTGAACAGCACAGCCCGCAGACCTCAACATGATATCAGGTGGTGGCACAGACCAAGGACATCCACATGGATTTCAGTGTTAACATGCACCACAGACACATTTTAACTGAAATCTATAAACTGAAACACACACACACACACACACACACACCCACACCCACACAAAAAAGAAAAAGAAAATATGGATGATTCTTAAAGACAAAAAGGAATCTGAATCTCTGCTCTCTCATAAGCAGAATATGCACTGAATAGAAAGAATATTTGGAAATGCAACAGAAGAGGATTTGTCAATAGTTTGATGGTTTATGTATATAAGTGGAAAGAGCAAGAAATCATACGATCTCTAATGTCAAACACAGAGTTACTATAATGGACATGGTAAGAGAGAAGATCATGTATTGTCTTAACATTCTTATAGTGTATTCTTACAGTGTCTTAATTAACTACTTCGGGTTTATGTCAGCTTGTTTTAGAATATTCATTTGACAAATGCAAGGCCAAAGTATTTTGCTTATAATTATTATACTTTAACACTTGTTTGCTTACTTTTCTGTCTTAACATACATAAAATGATATATGCCCAAGCTGATGTTTAGCAAATGTTAATAAATGTTCCTTCTGTATAGAAAATCTCTTAGCTATTTTTCTATAACTTCTTCATTTTGGCTGAATTGTGACTAATTTTTTAGAAAATATGAAGATGTAAAATTTTGTTTGTGTATCTGCATATACCACCACATACATTTATATATATATAATTTTAGCAAAAGCTTGAAAATTAGGAGTTGTGTAAGAAATTTAAATCAAACCAAACGCAAGGAGAATGAATTAATTGATCTAAATGCATTTCTTTCTTTTTTGTTTTTTTCAATAGCAAAGAGCATTTATTCTGCAGAAATCCAGCATGCAAGGGTCTATCATTCATCAGAATGGAAGACAGAGATGTGAGATTTAAAGGCTCAATTAAATGCCTGTTATGGTAGGAGTTGGTGAGCTTTAACTTTCTTTCCCTTGCTTGGTTGGCTCTATCTCAAGGGCTGTGGGTGCCTTTGTGATTCGTTAAGGCTCTGGGGAATTTGGGGGACTTTCTGGAACCATTGCTGGTTAGCTATACTTGGCTCAGGGTAGGTGGTAAGGCAGAAACTAATTGGCTGCCCATGAGGGGTGATTTTTTCTGGAATTGACTTGTTTTGGACTTTTCCAGCTCTGGAAAACAGAAACTCAGGCTTAGTCTCCTGAATTGCCAGCTTGCAGCCTGTCATCGAGTCAGCCTGGCTCTGGCCAACTCAGTCCCCTCAGTGCAAGTTGGTGTAGGCCTCACTGTATATAGGCAGTGTTTATAAGATTAAAAAACAATACTAAGATATGGTTATTTGATGTCCACATTCCAGTGTAGGACTTGATATGTTTCCACTTATATATGTTTACTAGATACATTTTCTCTATCAAAATGACCTCTTAATAAGCCACTCAAGATGCACTGGGAAGCATAGCTAGCAATGCTGAATTAGGTAGAGAAGCAGATGCAGTAGTGCGAACTGTAGGAAGGTGGTCATTTTAAATGTGCACATCTAAGGTACTCTGTCTATCTGCAAGACACCATTCCTGCAACTAGAATTAAGGAAAATGGAAAGAGAACTTTCTACCATTGCTCAAAACCAACAAAATCAAAATGAAAACCCCCACACTGCATGAAGATAGTCACCATACATTGCATCTTTCGCACAAAGCTTTTGCTTGTGAATTACTCCTTTCTATCCAATTAACTAGACAAAAAAAAAGTTTCTTGGTACTTACTATTACTAATATAGTGAATTAAACATGTTATTTTTTTTTGAGCATGTGTATCTCATAGCAACTTCCTTTTAAAAATTAGGCTTTTTTTTTTTTTGACCTTTCATATGCAGATCGAAGTCATTCTGATCACAGATACTATTTTTTAGACGACTGAGAGTTTAGTCAATTGCCTGGGTACAATTTGGAACCCAAAAGATGGTGTGATTGTGAATCAGCTGTGAGCAAGGTGGACCCAGCTAAGATGATATGGTGGCTATTCTTGGTGTTTGTCAGTTTGACTATATTTGGAATTAACTAAAACTCAAATGACTGGGCGTACCTGTGAGGAATTTTTTCTTAATTAAATCATGAGAAGTGGAAAGACCATTCTTATTTATATTTTATTTACAGAGATCTTCATAAGCAATGACAGAATACAAACACAAAATTCAGATGACATTTAATTCTAGTTTTTACTGAAGAATTAGTTAAACCACTTTGGCTCTCAGTAGATCGTGAGTGCTGCACCTGCCCAAGATCTCTCTGGATTCACTAATGAGAGAAACACAGGCCAGCTAAGTTTAATAGGCCTTGACTAGCTCAATGGTTGGGCATCTCTGATCCTCCCTGATCTAGCATCCATTCTCCCCTCCAACTTTCCTGAATTAACTTGCTAAATTACCATTTCATCTCTGCTACCCTTTTTACATTCTCTCTTCTCCTCCCTTGGTTCCTCGCCCTTGCAATCTAAAAGTCCCTGCTTCTTTCATCTTGCCCAGACTTTGGTAATTGACAACTTTATTTCCCAATCAGAACCAACTGGGGGTAGGCTTCCTTTAGCATCTCAATGCTCAGATTTCAGTATGATTCTGAATTAAGACAAAGCATTAGAACCAATCCCCAACACTAGTTGTTAAGGTCTAGTTGTTGCTCCAACAATACCATGAACAAAACAACATGTATTCCACTTACACTCCCAGGTCATAGCCATTCATTTACGGGAATTTAGGGCAGGAATTCAAGGAGGAACTTGGAAAAGAAACTAGGGAGCTTGCTTATTTGCTTATGCTCATGTTTAGCTAGCTTTCTCATGTATCCCAGGACCATTTACCTAGAGAATGGTGTTGCCCACAGTTGTCCAAGCCCTCCTACATTAATTAAAAATTAAAACAACCCCCCCCCCCGTAGATATGTTCACGAGCCAATCTGACCTGGGCAATCCCTCAGTTGAGAATCCCTCTTTAGTTTACTCTGGGCATCAAACATACAGTAAAAGCTAAAAGCTAACTGAGACACATATTCTTGTATTCTTGGATAAGAGAACTTAGGAGATTTCAAATATTGGTAATGTTCTAGTTGACGAGTTGTTTAGCTTTGTTATATCCTTTTCTATTATACAAAGTTAGGTTAAATCCAACCTATACATTTAAAATGCTCACATGATGGTAAAAACAATCAAACTACAATAATTACTCCATTATCAGAAAACCTTTTGAGGCTGTAACTAATACATACACTCACGGCACATTTAATTTTCTGAAGTCTGATTAGGGTATCTTACACAGAAAATATTAAAACTGTTCACTGAGAACAAATTTCAAATAAAAAAGACGGTAGAGCAATTGTGAGTAAATAATAGTACAATTCGCATCATTTCTACAAAGCAAGGTTAACATATTTTAGGAATGCCGTGATGTAATTCGGGAATAATGTCTTGAAGAAAACTATATTCAACTCATGTAGTAAGTGTTGCTCCTTTTCTCTTTGAAGAGTGTCCTTGAGCTTCAGCTAACCATAAACTGTTGAACATATGGGGTGAATTTTAGAGAAAAATCCCTAGCACCTGGGCTGCCGTCACATCCGAAATGTCTTTTGCGAGTCCCCAGCTGGTAGAATATCAGCTCCCAAGGAACATGTGCTTATAAGACAGAGTGCTTGTTTCTTGATCCAGACCACCCTGGCTCCTTTGCATCCATTTTCACCCCCTTCTTATGCCTCTGCAGTGACACAAAAAGTGATTTCATGCTAAGTTATACACTAAGCCAAGTGACTTTCTGTTTGAATTTTCTGCCTTGACTTACTGTATTAAGTATCAGATGTCTGAAGAGTATGTGACCTCATTGTTTCTGTGTGAAATGACACCAACTATTTTATGTAAAATTTAATGGACTAAATCTGTTGCTCCTTCTATATTTTATCTTCTGATTCATAAATGCCTTTTCAATTCCATTGAGTACTCAAAATTTGAACATTAAGAATTTTCTAAGAATTCGGTATAAATTCTATGAACATAAATGATTACATTGATATTTGTTCATTGGAGTTAATTACCAAAAATTAAAATAAACTGGTGATTTCTCTAGACTAAAAAAAAGTAAAAAGATAAAAGACTCCAAGTCTCTGTTCTTAGGATCACCAGGGTTGGTAGTTTCTATTTCAAATTATCTCCAAAGGTTTTCTAAAATCTCATCACTTCTCCCTTCCCCCTCTTCTCTCTCTTCTAAAGAACAACAGCAAAAAGGATTTTACATTTTGTCATATTTTCCTTTTTAATTCATATTTTTCCAACATTTTACTGCTATTTTTAGAACTCACATCATTAAAATCTATCCCCTTCACTTAGAATTATTAATCACAGTAAGGATTTTTGTTTCTGTAATAAAAAAAAAGTTTCTTCATGATACAGCAGAGTGATGTAATTTCTTCCCTCAAGGATACATTAGAAGCAGTTCAGGAAGCAGGAGCCCTGGTTTAGCATGGACCCTAAGGCCAGTGGGACCAGTGGGGTGGAAGAGCAGCCCAGGAACCATGTTCTGATCCTTCTCAAACCTTTCAAATCATGATTATAGCTCTGTAGCCCAGGAGTAAATTGTGGAGCCTAGCCAGTATTCAGTCTGCCATGGGCTAGTCTATCCAATGTGTGACACTATGCTCATCATACGGCCCTCCCTACTGACCCGTGAAGGTTTTATTGCTGTTTTAATCTGCAGAAATCCTAGAGGCATGCATGATCTTTATCCTACACTCAAACTTTACAATCCTGGGTTAAAGTCAAAAGACTGGCCAGGAGGAAACTGCCTTCTCCTGGGGCAGGACCGTCATCTCCTTTCTCCTAACAGTTTAAAGTATGAAGGGCTTTCATTTGCTGCCTCTGCCGTTCCAAGGTTTTTCTACCTGTCAATCAATTGTGGGGAGGATGTTTAAAATACTCAGTGCTTAGGGTTAGGCATAGCGCTCCAGAACTCTGTTAAGTCCATCAGTTAACATACAAATTATCCAGTAATTGCAAATTTAATGCAGATTTGCTTCAGCGTGTCACCAGAGAGCACCCAATTTATTGTGTGAAACATCCATAGTCTCCTTTAGCAGGAGAAAAATCTGTCTTCCATTTGTTGAAAATTAAAAAAGAAGGAAAAGAGAAAATAATGCAAAAAACTGAAAAGCATTCTTTTCTGTCTCTGCATAAAGAACCCTCTTGGCCCAGGAGGCTTTTTCCCTAAAGGTGTTTGCAGGTGACATAAGATCCACCCTAGCAGGTTCCCCAGGCTACCTGGAAGGCTTCAGTGCCACCTGCCGTTGCACCTGCTGAGAGATTTTACATGTAGATTCCTTGTGAATACAAAATCTATTGCCTAGATTAGTAAAATGAGCCTAATCCTGAAAGCAATTTTCTAAGGTTGTTAAGGAGTTTCCCTAGATAGGAAAGGAATATACTGATACATTTTCTCCTGTAAGGTTTTTTTCTGAACTAATGGATGCATAAACAATAAATAAATTGTGTATTGAGACATAACTTTCTTCATTAACTGACATTATTGTAATAAAATTGCCTAGGTTGGAATTCACCATAGATTTAGTCTTTGGATAAATAGTCAAACTAAGAAAAAAAGAAAAAGAAAGTAAGAAAGTAATTATCTTTGACATCATCATCCCCCTCCTTCTCTCTCCCCCCCTTACCTCCCTCTCCCCTCTCCTGTGTGTATGTGCTTAAATTTAGTAATTTCACTTGCTCCTTTTGTTTCAAATATGTAACCTCTGACTCCTAATGCAAGACAACAAGACTATAAGATTTGTCCTTCTTTCTGTGGTCTTCAAGGCACTGGGTGTGTTGTGTTTTATAAAAATCCAAGGACATGTTTTGTAGAGTACGCTTTGGGCTTTGGTGAGGTAGGAGGGGTGCTTTGGCCAGACCATGCTGATGCAAACTTCTTCATGAGGTACCAGCCATAGAAGGGTATAGTGGAGAATAGAGTTTATTAAGGACATAGGAAGGGGAGGTGAGAAGGGAGTAGAGACAGACAGAGAGGGGGGAGAGGGAAGGAAGAGGGAGAGGGAAGGGGAGGAGAGAGGGAGAGGGAGAAGGAGAGGGAGAAGGAGAAGAGGAGAGGCCCACCAGGAACACTTGGAGGGAGGGAGAGGGGGGAGAGGAAGAGGAGGGGAGAGAGGGAGAAAGGAGTCAGGGAGAGAAGAGAGTCAGAGAGAGAGAGAATGGGCAGAGAAAATGAGGAGAAGCCAAATAGTTCCTTTTATAGCAAGCCAGGCCTACCTGGCTGTTGCTAGGTAACCGTTTGGCAGAGGTAGAAGGAACACCAACACTGGAGACTTCTAGTCCCCAACCAGCTCCGATGTTAACTTCTTCCATTTGACAGTTTGCAGTGGTCCAGCCTGATCAGCTTCCCGGGGATGTTTAGATACAATAAGCAATCTTACCTAAGGCTTTTAAAACTTCTTTCCTGAGTCAGAAACATTGTTTCTTAAAGTCCTTCTCTTGCGGTGTCTTAGCAAGGCATACTCTAAATAGTCCATCCAATGTATCTCCCCTCACAGTCAGTCTTTGTCTTACTGTGAAAGTATTGCTCCTATAATTTCTATCAGCCAAATCTTGCAGAATCATTTGCGTGCCTGTCTCCCTGAGCAGGAAGAGATTCCCAAAGTAGAGGCTTGAGATGTTTGGGGAGCATGTTAGGAGATTTTGGATCTCTAGACACTCCACGCTCCACCTCTCACCAATAAATGCTTGTTTCTCACATCTTAATTTGTGATGCTTTGTGATAATTTCTACAGATTCGGTGAATGAAGTTAATCATTAATTACAAAATTGATATTTTTCAGGCATTGTCTAAAACTGCAAAACTAAATTTTTACTTAAGGACACCGTAGTATTTATGGTAGAGTGAAAGGGTGTATTTTCACAGAGATGCAATGGCTTTCTTTTCCACGGTGGTTACTTACAGCCAGCAGTTACAGAGGTTTTTTTTTTTTTTTTTTTTTTTTTTTTTTTTTTTTTTTTTTTTTTTTTTTTTTTTTTTTTTTTTTTTTTTTTTTTTTTTTTTTAGGATTTTCTGTTCTGCTTTCTTCAGTTATTAGAGAACTGCATGCAGTGTGTCTGGAGCATATTCACCCCATTCTCTATTCCTTCTAGATCCACCCCTTCTTCTGAAACACACAACTTAGGGTCTCCTTCTGTTGTTTGCTTGTTTTGCTCTGTCATGTTCCATCTTTATCCCTCACATATTGATAGAGGAGTAGCTTGAAGTGTGGATGCTTACTTAAGTACCACTGAGTGTTATCTCTCTTCATTTCAGGGGAGAGACGGAGCGCGTGTTTTGGGAATGTTCTTTGGTTACAGTGTTAAGGACACTACCATTTTCAGTTAAGTATGGTGTCAGCAAACTTGTTGATTGATCCATAAATTGGTTTATGTCAATAAAACCTTTATCAGTTTATCACAGACAAATAACTAGAGGTCAGCTGAAGAAATAAATTGCAAAGTTCCTTATAGGAGCCACATCTGGACTTCTAGTTTCAAGTTAATGTTTGTTTTCCCCTTTCCTTTCATTTTTCTTCTTTTTTAAGACTGTTCTGGGCACTGTTTTGAAGCAAAGTGTTCATTTGATTGTGTTCATTCAGAAAAATCTTAACAAAGTTTTCTATTGCAATGATGTTTGAAAGATGCTTATTTGCCAATGCAATTTCAGTAACTTACACTCCTAGTAACTATCCTGTATTTCTGAGACTAAACAATTACAGTAACAACAATCATACCCATGCTACTTTTTATACTCCCCAGATCCCTATGAAATAAAAAAACAGCCGTTACATTTGATGGTTTAGATCTTGTTTATACAAGCACCACTGACAGCTACAGACTCCCAGAAACAGGATGCTGCCAGGGCAGGGCATGTAAATGATTGTGCCACTTAGTACACAGGCATTCTGGTGCTAAATTCTCCGGTGTGCATTTACCAGTAGTGTATGACTTGTCATTAGTACCAAATTTAGTAAGGAGTTTAGATCAAGGTCTTTCTTGTGTGTTGGTTTCATTGTTGATTAAAACCGAGGTAGAAACTCGTCAGGTGGAGGCGGTATCCTAAAACACCAGTTCTGAGAATGTCCGTGCTGGAGTCCAGAGTGTCAGGAGAAGACTTCACTTGCTCTTTATTTTCCTGTCTCCTAAGTGAGCACTCTGCCTAAAGGCTGTGCGTGACTACTGGATATATCATCCAAGGCTCTACCATAAATCCTTTTAAAAGCCCCATAAGCAGCTCAGGGCTTCCTGTTTACTATGAGACCCTATGGCTCTGCTGATGTTCAGCTCTTTCCTCTATCTCTGTTCTATCTCTGTCTATCTGTGTCTATTTATCTGTCTGTCTCTCTGCCTATCTGTCAGTCTCCCTTTTCTTCTTCCTCTCCTTCCTTTCTTCCTCTTCCTCTCCCTCCTTTCTTATTCTTTCTTTCTTATTCTTTCTTTCTTCTTCTTCCTCCTCCTCCTCCTCCTCCTCCTCCTCCTCCTCCTCCTCCTCCTCCTCCTCTTCTTCTTCTTCTTCTGTTGTTTTTCTTGTTCTTTTTCTCATTGTTGTTCCTCTTCCTCTTTTTCTTCCCCTTCTTCTTCTTCCCTATTAATCACTAGCAAATTTCTCTAAAACTAATGCTCTGTGGTTCATAGATTTTACTGTAAGATCTGTAAGACAAGACTTGATCGGCTCTGGGCAGATCTGGTGACTATCCAGTCTCCTGGGCTGCCTCAACCTGTATGGCTTTGGGGTTGTCCTGAGTTGGGTGAAATAGAAATGAAGAAATAACAGAACCATGCAAAAAGCGGGGATTGAGATGGTAGTGTACTCTGGTAGAGTAACAGCTGCACCCCAGAAACACAGCATGTATTAGATTCCAGCTGACTGAGCAGTAGGTTAGCTAATCTAATCAGGTGATTTCTGTAGAACAGTCTCAGGCTGCAGTTAATGCCTTTGTACTTTCTGCATGCTCTGTCAACTGACTGTACTCAGACCAGGGGAAGACCTTTCATCCCTTTGACCCTGGTTCAAGGGAGGCCTTACTATCCTCCAGTGTCTGAGGCACTTCATCCTTGTTATGGCAATATTCGTGCCACTTACACACACTTCCTCTCTACAGAGAGCCCTAGCACCCTAAGAAAAAAATTGTAGTTCTTATAAACACCCTAATATTCTTATGTTACTCTTAGTCTTAGAATAAAATAAATCATCTTACTATCTCTAGTTGAGTTTCATATTGGATACATTTGTATTTTAAAAAATGGGTTTATTCTTTCTTAGCTAAACTAAACCAAAAATTTTCAACTCTTATGTAATAATATTATAAATCATACTGTGTTATAATGGAAATCTCTCTCGAGATTCAATTCTTTAAATATTATGCATAAATTTGAGTAAAGAACTAACAAAAGATGGTCACAAAAAATTTATAGGATTATATTAGAAAAAATTAATATCTATCTATAAATCCAATTCTTAAGTTAAATTGATTATATATTTTTCAGAATTGTTTTATATTCATCAAAAGATGAATATGATTTTTACTACACATAATGTGAAACAATGTAATTTAATTTGCCCTGTTTAATGCTATAAATACTTTAAACAGAATATACAATTTAGTGTGCATTTATTCATTCACAATATTACTGTGTTTATTCAGTCTTAGTTACAGAGATGTTATTTCATTAGAAATTATTATTTAGGGGCAAAAAGATTAAACATTGAATACTAGAGAATGAATGTTTTGCCTGAAAGCACAGAACATCAAAACAATAAGCTTACTAGGAGATTAGCTATGAATTTTTCTCACGTAAGTAGATTCTCCTTGTGAATGATGTTAGTGTAAGTTTACTGACTCAATAATGTTAAGAGCAGAAAGAATATCTGCTATTTTTTCTGGCCATCCCTTCATGGCAATCAGTGGAGAAGCCCTGAGCTACTCCTTTTCCTAGATGGAAAAATAATAAGATTCAGGTAGAGATCTTCCCCAGATCCCCAAAAAATCACTTATGTGCTTCTCTCATGGGTACCACATACTTATAGAGAGGTGATAAGCTTGAAAAACATTTTGTTTTCCCAGTCTCTTAAGTGGTAGGAGCAAATCTGAGTAAGAATGGCGTCCTACGGGATAATTTGTGTGGTGATTCTGAAGGAGTAGGAATTAGACAGTCTGAACATGGTAGGTGGTATGCATGGGGGCGGAGACTGTAGTCATCCATTGTCCATCAGAAGAAACAAGGGCTTGGAGTTCATTCCACATTTTCCAAGAATGTTAAAGGTTTTACTAAGAAACGGAACTCTGTGAACTTTGCGGTGAGAACTGGTCATTCTGGCAATGGCCTGGTGCATGCATCAACTGTTAAAAAGACAACTCAGGGAAGAAAAAAAATCAAGATTAACAGCAAGTATCCAAGTAAGAAATAAGATATGTAGGGCTAGAGATGTGACACATTGGTGAGTCCTTGGTTTAATCCCTGGTGATCAAAGTTCATTAATCATCTACTAAAAATATCATTTTTTTCCCAATGGAAAACAAAGATACTTTTTATGTCTGCACTATCTAAGTAGCTTAGAAGCCTGCATGCCCACTAGTAGATGAATGGTAAAGAAAATATAGTAGAGATAGAGGGGGATTTTATGGATCCATAAAGAACAGTAAAATGAAATTTGTTGGAAAATAGCTACAACAGGAGATTATTATGCTAAATGAAATAATCTTACAAAGTAGTGCAGAAACCATGTTTTTCTCCTATGTGTGAATTCTAAAATCATATCTATCTCTATATTTATCCATATGCTTAGCCATATCTATATCTGCCTGTTATAGAAATATATGACCATATCATATAAAATGATTGATGGTCCTATATCATCATTTCACTTATATATGTATATGAAGGTTGAGGAGAGACTGAGACATGAGGAAGAAGTTTCAGGAGTGGGGAAAAATAGATTATGTGTGGTACAATGTAAGCAGAAGAAGCCATTTGATAGTAAGAAGTAGGAACCAGTGGATGGATGATGATGGATTTGGAGTGACAGGTAGTTGTGAGTAGCCATGTGGGTTCTGGGAAACAAATCCTAGTCATCGGCAAGAGTAATAAGTATTCTTAACTTCTGAGCCTCTTAATAGCGCCAAAGTTGTTGTTCTTTAAAAATGAGGTTTAATGCATCCTTCAAGGATAGCCTCAAACTTATTGTAGAGTTGGAATTACCCTTCAACCCTGGTGCTTTCTTCTTACTCCTCCAGGATTCTGGGTAAGTTCTACCATGCCCAACTTCTACAAACTTCCTGACTCATTCTTTATTAAGGCCACTTTGTGCCTGTGATCCAAGTGACATGTCTCTTCCTCAGTTGGATCTTTTCATTTTAACTTTACTTTAATATCTGTTTAGTGATTCAGAATGAAGTCAGTGCTTTACATATGCCAAGAACATACTCTATCCAATCCCCCATTCTATTCTCTTTGTAACATTGATTGATCATGTGATAGATTACTTTTTTCATATATTCAAAGTAGATGGCCTTTGATTATTAAGCCTAAATTATCTGAGTAGACATCGTACTGTGGTAATTTTATATATGTGCCCTAGCAAAAATCACTAAAGTTAAAGAACATGAGATACTCTGGGATGATATTTTGACTCTACTCCTGTGGTATCATTTTCTGTCTGACATATCTATATGTTCTGACTTCTGCGTTCCTCTACCACCTCAGTGACAGTGCCTAGAGACTATGTCTGCTGTTGCCTTGAAATCTCATGCTAATATTTTTTCAAATGATATACAGCAATGATCTTAAAAAATGTCTTTTCTTTTTCTTTTTGCTAAGTATTATTTGCATTTTAATGTGATTATTACAAAATACTTAATGGGTTTTATTTACATTGTAGCTTATGCTCATTGCAATGTAGAAATAAAGTATAATTTGCTTTGAATATCAAAGAATATCATTGCATAATAAACATTCCAACTAATGAGTTCATTAAGTGTTAAATTATTAGGTAATTGATATTTTAAATGCTTTATGTTATGGGAAAATCCTTAGAGGGTTGTTTATTGCTCATTTGGAGTACATATCGACATTTGGAGAAATTAGCTGGAGGTTTTAGAAGGGCCGATTTTATTATTGTTTATCTGACTTAATGTAATGGAATGTAGGCTCCCTGTCTGAAAATTCACCATGCTACATGTTTGCAAGCACAGATTAGATTCAGATAACATGCTTGCTTGTATTTTCATGGCTTCATTTGTTTTCCCCTGGGTTCTTTCTGTTTCTGTGATTTACATTTACATCTTTGATGTACTCTGGCTTGTCTTAGTATTTGGTAAAAATCTCTAGTTTTACATTTTCTTTGAGTCCATTGGTTTAGGCAGCATATCTTTACACAAGTAACTTGAAAGGGTTCCCCAACACTTACATGACCTCGTCTATCTTCTAAGTATTACCCTTCTCTATGAACTGACCTTCTTTTAATCTACAAAACTCTTTGGGAATCTTTATCAATTATATAACTCCCAAATACAAACGAACCTTCAGGACAGTTGTCTCCCTTCATCATATCTAAATTGCAAGATAGTGACTATTAGTCTGTTTCCCTGACAAAATTGAATAACAGACTCAGAATACACATAATGCATTACTCATCCTAATTTACAGTTCATGCATCTTTAAGACTCAGATCCCTTTGTGTTAGACATATATATCTTTTCTTCATTTTTCACAACTTTATCTATCATGGATTACATTTTCTTTTATGTCTAGAATAACTGGCAAAATAATTAAATTCTTCCATTCCCATTCCTAACACTCTTAGCCAATCAAGCATGGCCTTGCATTTTTCATCTTTATTTATTATGTATCTGCAAGGTGCTTCTATTGACTTAAAGATTAAAAGAGTTTACGTGTACCTAAGCATCCATGTGTCCTTTGTGTGATTCAATCCTTTTCCCCAAAGATATCTAAAGCATCCAATAAGCAAAGAATCAATGACTGGCACAATAGGTCTTCCTTTCTCTATCTATAGAACACTTTTGTCTTTTGCATGTTTGGCTCTAAAGCTATTCAACCACGCAAAGATCTCAATTCTCTAGCAATACTAATCAAATCCTAGGAAATTTTATCTTCTCATCTTGTGCAGCCACGGCCCCGGTACTCTGTGAAATCAAAGTTAAGGACCAATAAAAGGGCCGTTGTACTTGCTATCCACCATGTTCTACTTATGACTTTTACCCATCCAGGAGCTAGCTATTACTCAGGTAGGAAAGGCAGTTTAATGTGAACGAACAGAGGCATTTTATGAGCTAGCTACACCTCTTTAAATAAGAATGCAGTGACTTCCCAGCTGATAGTAACATGGCATCCGCCAATGAGAAATGAGCCGAAGGATGAGGAACACTCAGTGGCAGGGTGGGACTGGGGGGAGAGATGTAGTTGGATTGGAAATGTGACAATATACAAGTACACAAACACAATCTGGTATTTAATATAGGTGTAAATGTCTCAAGCAAGTCATCAAGAATGGATTGAGGGAGAAGCTAAGTAGTTTTAAATATGATTTATTTTAAAATAGAGTATAGTATGAGCTATTACATTAAAAGGAACATGGAACATGCTAGAAAAAACAATAAACTTATTTTCAGTTTGGATTACTATTAACTAAAATTAAGAAAACAGACTTTAGTAAAAAATATTTATGAGATGAGGAATGATAAATATATTTTCAGGTGTGTTGATTTTCATGAATCTGGATGTGTTGACGTGTGGATCATAAAGAGAGATACCAACTGTGTACAGGTGTTGCACAAATATAAAGACAGATAAGGTGGGCGTCTGAGTTTGGATGTGTACTACTTTGTAACTACCTACTAGTGAGTTGAAAGCAAAGCCTAGGATGATACCAAAATTTTGTCACCAAAATTTGGGTGACAATGTTAATAGTGATCTATTTAATGAAAAATGCAGAGTAAATTCTAAGTAAATACAGAGATACATATTAATTCTGAAAGACCGTGTAAGCATTTAGGTTGTGTAAAATGTCATTTTCAAAGGTCTGGGTCAGTTTTCACTTTTCTCTTTTAAGAGTGATGAATATACACAATTTCCCTGACACTTGCTGTGCCTCACTCCTTGTTGTTTACACCTCTCTTCTTTAAATGGCTTTCCACTGATGACTTCCTAAGGTGCAGAGAGCAGATACCAGCAATTCTCTTCTTTTAGGTACAAGTCAGAGCAAGAACAGAAGTAGCATGGTCTTTGAAATCTGACAGTCATAAATACTGTCCCTGCTCTTTCTACTCTCTGCAAGGCCAGTTCACATGCAACCTCCTCAAATTCTGCTGAGATCACAGCAGGCACTGTTCCTTTAACAAATTCTATTCTCACCTATTTTTATTTTATTATTTATTTTAACTATATATATATTTGTGTGTGTGCGCGCACACCATACACACACACACACACACACACACACACACACACACACACACACACACATGCCATGGTGCTAGGTCAGAGAGTAGATAGATTTTGGGAGTCGGTCATTTCCTTCCACCATATGGGACCAGGGAATATAGTGTAGTTCATTACATATGGTAGTGAGTTCCTTTACCCATTGAGCCATCCGTCTCATTGGCTTTCTTGTTTGTTTTCAAGTAAGTTTGTTCATCTGTTTTAACTCCTCTTATTCCTCCTGTCTGTCCTCTGTTTCTTCTCTTTTACTGCTCCTCCTCTTCTTCCTCTTCCTTTTCTTCTTCCTCTGCCTCTTTTTTCTCCTCTTCTTCATGTGTATGCATGCACATAAAAGAGAAGGTATGTCTGTGCAGTGTGGGGTGTGTGTGTGTGAGTGTATGTGTGAGTGTGTGTGTGTGTGTATGTGTGTGTGTGTGCGCATGTGCATGCTGTGTCTTACACAGACATATTTTAAGTTCCTAAAAGTCAACCTTTGAGGCTTGTTTTGAAAATCCAATGCACTAATCATATTAAATTTGATTGCTGTGTGCTACTTGTCTATAAAGGCAAGTATAGTATTGACAATGGACTAGTACATTAAGTTAAAGTCTAAACTCCAGAACTCCCAGGAAGCTGACTTAGCACAGGGAAGTGTAAAACAAGATAAAATTTTAAAAATTAATGACAAAGAGGCATGAGTGGCTAAATTATTAGATAAGTTCACTTTTCTCATCTAATAAACTATCGTCTCTGACTCTTATTCATTCAATTCCCTTAATGCAAACACTCATCTCAATTTGTCTTGAAATTTTCTATAAGCCTATTCTTTATAATATAAATATAGTTCACTTTGGACAATATGGTCTGGAACCTGGTACACTATAGCCTTTTGCCATTACAAGCATCAAAATGAGGGAAAGCCTTGCCATGTAAATATACTATATTCTATATAAGATTCCTTCAGTGGGAACTAGTTAATACAGGTATGAGAAAGAAAAGCTGATATGACAAGGTCCACAGGGCAGTAGTTGACTATGACTTGGCAAGGCAGTAAAAGTAAACAGCAGAGATAAGATTCATAAATGAACTGAAGAATTCTGTCTTGCTTCTTTTATTTTTTAAATTTCTCAGACATTTGAGGATGTGGTGGGTATGAGAGAAGAACAGGTTCCAGCCATCTTCATTGTAATATGTAGAACTGAAACTGGAAACAGAAAGGTAGTGAGCAGGAGGACGATGGCTTCTTCATTGAAATTTCCACCCAGTACCAGCTGCTTTCACAGATGTTTATAGCAGGTTACATGGTTGGTTTTCACAAGATTACCCACAGCATCCACTGATACATAATGTTGAACTGGAGCTATATGTGATCTTCTTAGGACAGTGGCAGTATGCACCTCCGAAACATTTTGAGCACAGAGTACAGAGAGTTCCAGTGTCCATAGATAGATTAGGAGGTCAAAAACAATTCTAGTACAGGGAAATAAAACCTGCTGAGTACAGAAACCCTGATACTCTGTGGCACCTTCCTGGGCCTTCCTGGGCACAGCTTTCTAGACTTCAGTTTCTCCCCTTTGTCTTCAAACAGCCAACTCAGAACCCTAGTCTATGTCCCATCTCCCTTATATCCAAACATAAGCCTGAGGAAAGCTCCTTTGGGATGATACTACTCACTTCTCCATGATTTCCACCTTACATAGAATGAAGGATCTGAGGATGAAATGCTAGCAAAGAACTTAGCGCTGATGACAGACTTGGACAGATTGGTGACAGAACTACCGTCCCTATTTCCATATACCATCAATAGAAATTTGAATGTAGATGATGGTAAATTTTCATCATTTTTATTTGTTCCTTAATCCACAATTCCCTGAAATTCTAGGAAGAGGCTCGCATGATAGAACGTATTTAAAAACTAATAAGTGGTTTTGTTTCTTTTTTTGTGACTAGTAGATTTTAAACTTGTCCTAGATAAAATCCACACATTCAAAGTGTTTTAATTTTGGCTTTTATTCTCACCCTGCCATTCAACTTATCCCCTTGGTCCTGTGTTTCTGTTTTATGTCAAATTCTATTAGTTGCCATTGTTTCAAAGAATTCTCAGTTAATTCACCGTGAGGATCCTATGTTTGCTTCACTGTGCCTTGTAGAAACATTCAGGTGTGGGAACTAACAGAGGAAGCATGGATGGCTCTAGGTGGAAGAAAACGTATTCATAATCACACACACACACACAAAAAGAATGATGTGATAGAAGGTGGTCAGAACTGTTGCAGGATATTTGAACTCCAAGATTGTGTTATTTACTGGGAAAACCTGTTTCTAGTTGTGGTGTAGCTCAGCCCTAGCACATGTCATTAATCCCAGAGCCTTCTACCTGAATACTGTAAACAGGATTAATAAAGTCAAAATTGGGTGAAGAGGCAGAGCAAGCAACCAGTTAATAGGAAGTGAAGATAGAATTATTAAGAAAAAACCATAGAGAGTGAGGGGGAATTAAGAAGATGGATAGAGAGATGCACAGGGCAGAGAATGGAGGGACTCAGTTTGAAGAGAGATTTGAGATGGCATGAGAGAGGGGCATTGGTGGTGGGACTTAGGCTGATGAAGAAGATCAGCTGGGTGCTTTCTCTGCCTCTGTGAGCTAGCAGGTTTTCACCTTTGCATCTGGCTCCTGAAACTTCATTAGTAAAATCAAACAATTGAGATTTTGACGAGAAAACAAACAAACAAACAAAACACAGAATAATGTTATGAATAATATAGCCATGATGTGGAGATGCCTCTGCGGCTGCCCTACTCCCTGCCTCTCAGCCTGCCTGCTCTCGAGCTGCCTGTGAACAATCTGAGAGACAAAATTAGGAACAAAATATTTGAGCACTCCAACACACACATCCTTGCCTGGCTTGTCAATTTTTACATACTTACTTTACAATTTATCACCTCTGGCATCCCTGACCTGACCCCAGGCTAAATATCCAAGAGCTGCATGTTGTTAGGCTGTAGTATACCCACCCATAGAGATATTCTGATAGCTTCTTTGAAGAAGCATAGTATAGCCAAAACAAGGTATCTGGTAAGTTTTAACCCTCAAGTGCTAAAATACAATTTGTTTTCCTGAGTTTTGTTATTTGGATAATTTGTTTTATTCTATGTGTGGATTTTCTTTTCTTTTCTTTTTTTCACTCATGATCTCCTGTAGGGTGAAGGCTCAGTTTCCACAAGACAAAAGAGTTCAGCTATCAAGTGTCACTGCAAGCAACTGGGACATGTTTCAAATATTCAAAGTGTTCCCATCTGCTGATGAATAAATTCTATAGTTATATATTAACCATCTAACCCTAGATATTACACCACATCCGGTACAAGTGACTCTCAGCAAGGACCTTCTGTTGTTCGGAATATATTTTGGTTTTCCTTGGCAACACCCACATGTGAGAAAATAGAGGGTCAACAGCACGCAAGGCTGACATTGATCCTCTTATGTGATGAAGCTTACCCTGTACTTAAAATCCTGAAAAATATATTGATTTTTAAAATGTTAATTAAACATTACACAACAAACAAATGTGTGGCACTTGGTGAATGGACAGTGGGAGCAAGGCCTAGGTTGGGAGACGGTTATGAGTTTTCCTCTGTTTCTTAATTCTGTTCTACTCTATTTTTTTAGAGACTCATATTACCCAGCATCTAAAGACAAATAAGTTCCATCAAAATAAGATATTAAACAGGTTAGAGTAAATCCCAAGATCCTGAAGAAGAAATCTTGAAGAGCTAAAGATATAAAACATAACAGAAACCACTAAAACTCCCATGAGCCTGGGCTTAAAGAGTTAAATTAATGCAAGCCTAGTCATCACCATTTGGAAACACACTGGATGCACAAATGGAATATTAGTTAGCTATAAAGAAAAATGAAAACATGAAATTTGCAGAAAAATAGAATTATAAAACATAATATTAAGCAAGGAGACCCAAGCTCAAGAAAGAAACACTCTCACGTTCTCTCTTACGTGTGATTCAAGTTAATAGTGTATTGTATATTTGTAAACGGCTTTAACATCTTAATATAGTGTAACTTTTAAAAAGGAAATAAAGAGAGAGTATTAATAGGTCAGGATGGACAGAATGCAGATAAAAGTCCATGTGAGTCATGAACGAAGAAGTAAAGCAATTATTTTTCTAATTTGAATTCTATAATGTATTTTGTTCTTTTGTGGTGAATAAGTGTGCACAATGTAACTGACAGAAAGAGCAAAGCACCTTTGCTTCACAATGGCAGTTCTAGCAGTGGGTAATTTTGCTGAGTTGTGTAGAGCTTCTGAGCAGACAAGCACTTGATTGACTCCCTTAATCAAGCTGTGTGCTCTTTGTTTAGTATGTTATGTAGAAGAAAGTAACTTTAGTTATTATAGGAAGAAATGGCTACAAAGATACTCTTCTTAATCTCTGCTGTGTCAGTATACATGTGTGTACATATATGTGAGTGAAGGCAGGCCACAGTACGTGTGAGGAGTCCAGAGAGCGACTGCAGGTGTCTGAATGTCCTTGGGATTCACCTTATTTGAGAAAGGGCTTCTTGCTGTTTACCCTTTCCCATACCATGAACTTCTAGGAATTGTTTTGTCTAAGACTCCCATGTTACCATAAGAACATTGGGCATATAGACAGATGGTATCATCCATGTTTCTGCAGAGTCTGACTCAAAGTCATAGCTACATGTGTGTACAGCGATGCTTTACCCACAAAATCACCTTGCCAACCCCACTTGCTTAATTTGGTTACCAAAACCTGTCACTGAAATGAAATGAAATATTTTGATCGAACCTTTGAGTCAATGATTTCATGTATCCTGTTATAGTGTTACAATTATCATGAAAATATTGAGGCTGGAATCACACAAAACAGACTTACAGAAATGGGTAGGAGCAACTCCAGGAGGGGTTCTGTAAATTCCACAGCATTGCATTTGGTCTATTACATGGAAACACATCTATGCCTAGTTTGCCCGTGATCATGTTCAGCTGAACCTCTTAGAGGTCCCAGACTCATTCGTTTCTGGCCCTTGACTTCCATAGCTCTATCTTCTCAAAGCCTTTCTGATCCGTCTGTTTTAGTAACTGCATCATATCTGAATTGTAAGCACATGACAGAAAAAAACGTCTGAAGTTGCTTAAGTTCTGCAAAACAAAAAGAATTATAAATTGTCCGATGATGATGACTCTATTAAAAAGAGCACATAAAAGTCATTTTCCACTTCTCCATTTTTCTTCAGATGATACAGGCTGTTACTTTTCTCCACGGGAATAATGTTTTTCCTCTCCCTCTCTTGTACCTTCCCTTCTCTCCCTATACAAATAACATTGGCATTATTGTCTTAAAGCAAAAACACACTTTTAGTTTAATACATTTTCATTTTTTTTAGAAAAAATTATGAATCTCCATATTGAGTCACATTTAGACAGTATGACTTTGATATAGACACTGACCCATGTTCACTTGCCTGAAGAATGTTCTGGTTTGTGACAGAATCGTAAGTCTATACTCTATGAGCCTGTGTAGGTAATGGTTATTTCATTCTCTTTTTATATGTTTTGTACAAAGATAAATGGTAAGAAGCTGAAAGAGATTTCTGTTTCTCTTGTTCCATTGGGGGGTGAATATGAAGCATATTTTCTGAAAATTAGGGTTATATATTTCCCAGTTAGATCGCAAAGTAGAAGAACCTGGTTTTTGGCACCTGACATAATCTTACTTCTACTCCAATCTAGCAATTGTTATATAAGATAGGTTTTTCCCCCTCACAATCTACTTGTAATGGCAAAAAGTTTCTTTGCCAAGCTCGAGTAAATTGATTTTTATGGTAATTTAATTAACCTCTCCTCCATGATTTTATTTTGACCTTTATTCGGAAAGTATGACCCTTTGACTACCTCATTCATAATTAATTTTGTATTTGCTTTTCATGTTGCTATATATTTTCAGTTCCTTTATTAAATTTTGTGTAGAGAGCATTTATTTGTACGTGGTGTGTAGGGTCTCAGTTCGTACTGCACCCTTTCCTGCCATCGAAGCCTACTAGCTTTTCTCCTTCTCAGTCTTTTCATCCTTTTTTGATCTTCTTTCAGCTCCTTTTAATAGCAGTTAGGTTAAAGGTTTTCCTCCATGGAAAGTGGCCCTTTTCATCTATTAAACATGAACCATGGTTATTCACAGAGAAAAATGCAATGAATTAAGAGGTTTATAATGACTCAACATTTACTATATTGAGAACTATACAGCTACTTACTTAAGGGCTTTGCTTAATTTTCAGAAGGATTCATATTCTATTGTGTACTTTCTCTAAGCTATGCATTATGACCTCAAAATATAGGGTTTTTACTTTAATTTTGGAATGATTAATTCATTCTTTTTCATGAAAAAATGCCGATACAGGGTTTACTTATCTTTGTATCACCAGACTTTAGTAATGAAACTTTTTCTAAAACAATATATGGGTATATTTTATTGAATAGTCACTATATTCTAGTTATCTAATAATATACAACTTTGGCATTATCTTAGAGTATAGAAATTAAATTGACTAGAATAAAAAAAATGTTTAGGGACTTACCTCAGTGGTAACCTAAAATACATCATCTTCTGGGTTCTATCCCTAGTACAGTAAGATATGATCCATAATTCTGCTCAAATACAAATTAAAATAAAAGAGATTAATTTAGTTATTTAATCAAAGTAAATAGTGATTCACTCAACAAATAAAATTTAAAGAAACAAGATTTATTAGATAGAGGATGCAATTACCTGCTTTATCACATTACATTTTTAATGACTAGTACTTAACTAAAGAGTATAAAGAAGAATTTTGATTCTTTTACTTTTAATTATTTATTGTTTCTCAGATAGTTTTCATATATTACAAACACATAAAATTAGTGTAATTAATAGATACCTCACACAGTGTACCTTTGATGCTCTAGACACAAAGGTGTCATGCCTTGATCCCTTGTTTTTCAACGGTAAAGCCAAGTCTAGATTCAAGCCATGGTATCCCAGAAGCAGCAGACTGAATGTATCCTTTTCTACACAATGCAAGGCTGTGATGCTGAGGCCAGAGCTCAACCTCATGGTCAAGCTTTACTGCTACTTGGTAAAACTCTCTCAAATGAAAACCAACAAAAGAAAGATGGTTTGTTAACAGCTATATCTCATGCAACTGTAATAGCAATTGACCTGTTTTAAGCAACCAATAAATAATATGTCATATATTCACCATGCAGCTATATATTGATTGAAACTGCATATATGACGTTGTTTATTTTTTGGTCAACCTATATGTGACAACTCTCAATAGAGAGATACTAATTTGATCCTACATGGACTTTAATAAAATCTAACAGTTGAGTCAATATTAGTCAAATTAGAATTATAATAGGTGCTCTATGTCTGAATAGCTCTGCCTTACTGTGGATCACAGGACAACTGGAGAAAGGATAAATAAATAAATAAATAAATAAATAAATAAATAAATAAATAAATAATAAATCTTTGCCTTTGTGTTTCCTTGGTTACTCAGTCACACCTTCTTACATCAGTGCACAGGCATGCTGATCGGTCAAGGCATTTTTTCTAACATCCGTGGTACTCCCCTGATTTCACTCAGCTTCAAAGCTGAAGGAGTGAGAGAAGGGTCATTGTCCTACTGTGCTGTCTCCATAGGATCCAGGAAAGGCAAAGCTTCTACAGCAGACCACATGTCCATCCACATGTCCATTGAAGACAATGGACTATGTATGTTGATGTTGCATAAATCATCAAAAAAGAAACAGTTGGCTCCCTCAAGCAATGAGGATTCTTCCAATCACAAGGGTAAACTAAAACCGACAACAGAAATAATGATCAATACAGTGCAGCTTAACCAGGACAGCAGAGTTAGTGTTCCTTGTGTCTTGTCACCCGTGTAGTCCTTCATTTAAACTGAGAGGACAGGTCATTGCCCTAAAGACAGATGTGCGATCACAGGGCCCCTCTATCCATTCTTCCAAGTATGTATTGATTAATGTTTATTCTGCTTTTCTTAATCATTCATCTCTTTAATTGTCATCCTGGAATTAGGTGACTATGCCTAGTTTGTTGGGATTTAGCTACAAAATTTCACTAATATTATCACAAAGCACTTAATTTAAAATCAGCATATCAGGATAAGGGAAGTTAGAGGCTCTGAAAACTTATAAACATTCTCTCTCTCTCTCTCTCTCTCTCTCTCTCTCTCTCTCTCTCTCTCTCAGCCAGCTAAAGTATCTCTGAAATAGGAACATCATTTGACAACATGTTATACATGACCATTAGGTTATATACTCATGCAATTTAAACAGAAAATGATATTTAAAGGGTGAGAGAAATATCACAGAGAAAAATCCTTACTGTTAGAATGCAAATATTAAGCCATGTTCCCACATGTTTAAATACATGGGTGAGTATTGTTATTTCTGGGAGAGCTGATGTAATAATTTCAATACATCTTGAAAAACAATTTCATGAAAGTCATATAAAGGGCCATACCCTTTATGTCCAGTACTTTTAAGCAAATGCCTTTCTCCAGTTCATGAACACACTACCATTTTCAGGAGTGTCTTTATCATTTTTAATAAACTGAATTAGGAAGAATGTGTCTGTGGTGCAATGCTTGGTCCTAGGACTCTAGAATCTGTTGCTTTAGTATGTTCCCTTCAAACTATGACCCATGTCTATGACCACAGCTAAGATATTTTAAGTGAATAAAGAAATAACATTTAAAGGCAAAATCTCAGTGCAAAACTTCATATGTATAAATATATGTAGATTTATATATTAGTATAGTCCTTGACATGATATATCTCATGTTTTCTTTGAGTATCTAACTTGAAAATTATTTTCCCACCTTAAGTTTCTTTGGGATGGTGTTGTAAATGGAATAGTTACAAAGATAAATGTAGAGGTAGTTGTATAAATACCTCAACTTTCCTATCACCTGGTATCACTAATTTTAAAATTATATTAATATTTTGATTCCATGAATTAAATAATATTAATATTATTAATGGAAAACTACACAAAATAATCAGAGTGAAAAAATTATTTTAACGAGCTTCCATTTTACCAATTCTACAGGTAAAATAATCTAAACAGTTCAATTTGCAAACAGGAGTTTTCTCATCAGAAATTACATTTAAACAATGAAGTACTACTCAGCTATTAAAAACAATGACTTCATGAAATTCCTAAAAAAATGGATGGAACTAGAAAGTACCATCCTGAGTGAGGTAACCCAGTCACAAAAGAACACACACCTGGTATGCCCTCACTGATAAGTGGATATTAGGCCAAAAGCTCAGAATACCCAAGATACAATTCACAGACCACATGAAGCTCAAGAAGAAGGAATACCAAAGTGTGGATGCTTCGGTCCTTCTTAGAAGGGAGAACAAAATACTCACGGGAGGAAATACAGAGACAAAGTGTGGAGCAGAGACTGAAGGAAAGGCCATCCAGAGACTGCCCCACCTGGGGATTGATCCCATATATAGACAACAAACCCAGACACAATTGCAGATGCCAAGACCTGTTTGCTGACAGGAGCCTGATATAGCTGTCCCTTGACAGGATTTTCCAGAGCCTGGCAATACAGAGGCAGATGCTTGCAGCCAACCATTGGACTGAGCATGGGATCCCGAGTTAGAGAAAGGACTGAAGGAGATGAAGGGGTTTGCAACCCCATAGGAAGAACAACAATATCAACCAATCAGATCCTCCAGAGCTCCCAGGGACTAAACCACCAACCAAACAGTACACATGGAGGGAGCATGGCTCCAGCCACATATGTAGCAGAGGATGGCTTTGTGGAGCATCACTGGGAGGAGAGGCTCTTGGTCCTTGGGAGGCTTGATGCCCCAGTGTTGGGGAATGGCAGTGCGGGGAGGAGGGAGCAGGTGGGTGGGGAAACATCCTTATAGAAGCAGGGGAGAGAGGATGGGATAGGGGGATTTGGGGGTAGGACTGGAAAAGGGAATAACATTTGAAATGTAAATAAATAAAATATTCAATAAAAAATTATAGTTTAGCAATACTGAAATCCTTGACCACCTCTAGCGAATACTCACCTAAAATCACCTCTAACCATCTACACTCTACATACCACACAATCTCAGAGAGGAGATGGGGGAAGGAGGGAGGGATGGAGGGAGGGAGAGGGGGGAGAGAGAGAGAGAGAGAGAGGAGAACACATTTTATCACACAGCACTATAAAAATATTCTTCACAGTTTTCTGGCCATATGTGAAATATTTGAAAACCTACTTTGATGCAATAGACTGTGGTATTGGTGTTAATTCTGTTCTAACCAGTCCTATAAAGTTCTGTCTTACAGCCAAAAGCCCATGCTTAGACCAGTGCTGGACCACTCCTAACTCCTTGCTGGTACGCTTCATCAGCAAAATGCAAACAAATCATGCTTTTGAAATTTGCAACCATACTCCCAGGAAAGGACAGTAAGGCAACAGATTAAAAATTAAATTATGTGCTGATAGCTCTTGGTGGCAGAGAAGAGTATTGTTCAATTTTTGAGTATGTTTTCTTATTCTTAGAACCAATACTATCCATAATAGTTCCTAAAAAAAAAAAAAAAAACCCTGAAAAACAAAAATATTTAAAAATATGTCTTTTTTAGGCACTCAGAAATTTCCAAAGTCATATATATGTGTGTGTGTGTGTGTGTGTGTGTGTGTGTGTGTGTGTGTGTGTGTGTTGAAGGTCAAGCTACAAACTAATGCTAAAATATAAATGGCAGCTAAAACCCTTGAACTGGAAAAGGAGGGAGCATCCGACAATGTGGGTCTCTGGAAGATTGAAACCAAAGTCAGTAAATCACCTTTACCACCATTAATTGAATTTTAGAAAACACCGTATACTTTATAGCCCAGTTTTTGTTGCTAACAACAGTAAATAGTTACGCATCCTAAATGAGTAATGGTAGATAGTTGGTTCCTTCAACAACTTGGTCCTTTTTTTATTTTGCTGTACATGAAAATGAAGGATTCTCCTTACCAACCTCATCTCCTCCTAAATTTATCTTGCCATTGGTGCACAGGAGAGGAGGTTGTGTGACACCAAAAATATGGGATGAATGGATAAATGCCTTTAAAGAAATGCGTAGAACATTTCTACAGTAAAAAGCATGCTTCATTATTGTTTTATGAAATGTGTCTTTTATTCTATTCAGAAACAATGTCCTGATGCTGACTCTCACTTTAGCTATGTCCTATTTTTCTCTGGAATGCATCTTCCCATGCATCAGCCTTTGAATAAATGCTATAATGATACTGTTTCATAACAGGTAATGCTTCTCTTTCTAGAGAGAATGGCATGATGCTGATCCGTTGCTTTGGGATCACCCTAGGAGAATAAATTCTTCAAAGGAATCCGTTGGCTTTGGAAACCTGTTCTCTTCTCTCCATGTGTTTACCTTGGAATTATCTCTTCCTCAAGATGTCTGCATCCAGGAACTTGCTGTGCCTCTGATAATCACTCACCTTGCTGCAGTTCAACTTCAGAAGAGAAAAACCACTGGGAAAAATAACTCCAGTATGTTGGCATAAGCAATAAAGGGCCATTTGCCACACAGCAGCCACTCCCTAACTGCAAACTTACAGCTGGCTCATACATAGCTTATCATAAAAAGATAAAAATGAATACTTTATGTACATAATGCATTCTTTTCCTAAAAATGGTACCTGGGGCCAGTAAACTTATCCAGGTTGTTGCTGGCTCTGCCCAGTGTGTCACCAGTGTAAGCTGGCCTTCAAGATTCCAGTTGGCACCACCATTGGGTAGGACAGCTGTTCCCATTTCTTCCCCTGAAGGGGTCCCATGCTTTTCCTGGCAAAGAATTGAAACTTGGCTGATAAAAACCATTGAGAAACCACCAAACATAAAAGCACAAACCAACCAGAAACAAAGAAGAAAATAGAAGTATGGTCAAATAACTAAAGAATTATGTCAAAATTAGTGCACAAAAGAAACTTGGCATTGCACAATGAAAGTGTATATTTTAAATGAAATTTTTTAATAGAAATCTTTCTATAATGATGAATTAGCAACCAATTTTGACATGTTTCACACTTGATTATTCTATTCATCCAACTGTCACTTCTGAAGATACCTAAGAATGTGTTTACTATTCCTAGCCCTTGGGATTAATTGCAAATCTTTCCAATTAACTCAGTCTTTCACTTTTTCAGTATTGACTCCATGTGTACTATATTCCAGACCTTAGATTAGTTCAAAGTCCTTACAACTGGAAAAGAACATCTATTGATCTAACAGCCTTTTGTAATTAACTGATATAGGCTGAATGATGGATGGGTATATCATGTCCTATTTGTATACCTTTACATAAGAAGCCAAAATTCATATTGATTAAAGTGATTAATCTACAATTGTAGATTATATTTTCAGAATGTAGGTCAAACTCTTGTAATATATACACTGATATTTGCCATCTTTATTGAATTTAATATTTAAACATAAATAATTCTTTTATGTTGGATCCTCATCTGAAGAAGATAGAATAAAGCTATCCAATATAAAAATTCTCCACATGAGTGGAGAATTAATATGGTGCTTCAAAAGTAGAAATTAGATATTAGTAAGCTTTAATTGAGAGTATAGTATTCAGTGAAAAAAAAGGGCTCATGATGCATGAAGTAATTGCTCAGTGATTAGCAACATTGTTGTTTTGGAGGCTCCAAGTGTAGATCTCATACTCATATTGGGCAGATCACTGTTGCCAGCAATTGAAGCTTCAAGGGATACAATGCCCTCTTTCAACATCTGCACCCACTATGGTACATACCCTATTTAGATATACACATACACACACACACATACACACACACACACAACTGGCCTGACCTCCCCCCCCCCCTGTCCTCCTGGAGGCTGGACCACCAACCAAAGAATACACATGGAGGGACCCATGGTTCAGACCACATATGTGGCAGAGGAGGGCCTTGTTGGCCATCAGGGGGAGGAGAGGCCCTTGGGCCTGAGGGTGTTAGAGGCCCCAGTAGAGGGGAATGTCAAGGTGGGAATACGGGAGTGGGTGGGCGGGTGGGTGGGAGGTGGAATACCCTCATAAAGGCGGGGGAGGGTGAGGGGATAGGGGATTTCCAAAGAGGAGACCTAGAAAGGGGGAAATATTGGAAATGTAAATAAAGTATCAAAAAATAAAAAATAAATAAATAAAATTAAAAATAAAATAAATCTGTAAAAGTATAAAATTAGTTGATGTATATGTACTTATTTTATGTACACTTATATACTTCATCTAATTTTAGATGCTTGATCAAAATACAAATGTATTAGTGTTACATATTTTTATGTAAAAGCTATTTTGTATATAGCACTATATAAGTTTTAGAACCACAGTTTTGACACAAAAATCCAACACATACCCACACAAAAAAACCCACATAATTATTGCTTTGAATTGGTATAATGAATAAACATGTTAATTTTATTAAAATATACCAGAAATATCATGTACCTACCACTTTCAAAAATTTTTGTTAATAGATTTTTTTCAGAAAGTATTGAGTTTCTCCACTGTAAAACTCAAATTTCCCCATTAACACAAAGAATTTAAGATATGGTAAACCCTACTTCATAGAGATTCATTATAGGGACTGCATCCAGTGTTATTACATATCTGAACATTATTAAACAACTGTCAGCTAATGCTGACAGTTATTTTATGTGTTTTGATGCATGTAGGTTTGTGAAACCTTTTCTGGGTCTGGTCTCTGGAGAACCTAGAAGAGGGTACCAGATCTCCTGAAGCAGGAGGTACAGATGTGCATGAATCACTCTCAGACTGCTGGGAACTGAACCAAGGTCCAGGGGGAATACAGCCAGAGTTCTTATCGTCTGAGTCATCTCTTCATCCTCCCAAACACAGCATTTATTTTAATTCTAGTATTTATGTTCTAAACAATGTTATTTTTGATTACGTGTGTGAAAAGTTACTCAAATACATAGAAAAATATATTAACTTATTAACATACAAAGAGTTCTGTTCTTTTGTATTTCAGAGTTGCTTAAATACTTTTTTTTAATTATAGGGCTTATTTAGTTTTCCTTTTAGACAAGCTTTCATTGTTAATTAGTAGAAGAAATGTGCTTATAGAAACATGTATATTCATATGATGTAATTTTGACTCTCATGTGTCTGGCAGATTGTACAAGTATGTGTGCCAAACAAATCCATTCTTCAGTGCTGACAATTCATTAATATGATTATTTTGTCAAGCATCTTGACTGACAAGTCAAATATTGCATTCACACTCCTGAGTTGTAAGAAAACAACAGTACAGGGAGGAACCCTACTTTGGCTCTAATTAAATAGGATATTATTCTATTATTTTCAAGGTGGTACATGCTTTTCTGGTTCAGCAGAACAAATATGTGAATAAAGATAGCTTTATATACAAACATGTTTATTTATTCAGATTAAAATATTAGAAATAAATTGTCTTAATCAAATGATAAAAACTAGAAGTCTACATTTTTATGTCTATGTTGTGTGTGTGTGTGTGTGTGTGTGTGTGTGTGTGTGTGTTTGTGCATGTACATATAAAAATATCTACTTGTGGTAAGGTCAGATATCAATATCAGCATCAGGTATATTTCTCTATCCCTCAGTACCTTAAATTTAGAGAAGTGTGTCCAACCGAAGTTTCAGATCACCTTTTCTGCTAGACAGTAAATCCTTAAGATCACTCTCTCTCTGCTCTTCAGTTATTGTAATCATAGGCATGCAACAGAAACAGCTTTTCCTTGTGTGCTGAGTATCTGAACTCTGGTTCTCAGACTTGTGCCTCAACACTGTGCCCACACCATCTCCCCAGTCCTAAGAGTATTTGTAAGCAATCACTGTTACGCTATCATTCAGGTGGAGGGTAAATAAAGACATAGTTTTGATCCATGACTTTAAAATGTCTCATTTGGAAAGACAGTATTATGCAGCATCTATGGAAGGGTCACGTTGGGGAATGCTATGCCTGTTTATGATCAATGTAAGGGTACATTTAGCACATTCCTTTTATACTTATGTATTATAAGAAAACATGTCATGTTTGACTAGCATCTAGGTTGGATATAAAATTAGCTACTGAATAAAAATTAGTGGTACAAGCTACAGTGATGAATTTTATATTACATATAGGCACATTTAATTACAGAATTTCAGATCCAAATAAGAGTAAAACACAATGGAACTCAAACATTTGTCTATAGGTTTTATTATTTTATAAAAGGAAAAATCAAGGAGGCTGGGATTAAATGATTTGGCAATATTAACTGACAAATCATGGCAAGAATTCTAGCTGAGTGCTATTTGCCCATACTCTTCCTTTCCACTTGTCTTTCTACTTAAGTATCAAATTAATAGTTATAAATTATTACACATTTAAGCTAGCTTGCCTCAAAACATGAATATGTACAATACAACAGAAACAAGTGTGTTTAATTTTCTTCTATTAATAACATGCGTATTTAAATAGCTTTAGACTTCTTTGAACATTAATTATATTCAAGCTAGAGGAAACATGGTTTTGGGGTTTTGTGAAAATGCTTGAAGATAAATTGTGGAGTGGTTCTTCGGGCCTGTTTCACAACTGTGTCAAATGTATCTCCAGCACGACATTTCTAGAACCAAACTCCTGTGCATTTAAAGCAATATGCTGATCAGAAGTTTCTTGAAAAGAGAGTCAACTGAAGCTTCAGAACCTAGAAATGATGCTTTTCAACATCATTTGACAGTGAAGAAACCTGATCCTTGAGATTTACCATCTCTTCATACAATTAGAGTCAATTAGGATCCCATTTTTTTAAATTAAAACTTTCTTTGCTAACCCTATTTAATAAAATCACATTACTTTCGTAACAAAAGCCATTCTCCTAAGTTCCTATGTCTCCACGTTGGAGTGTGGATAGAAGGAAACTGAGATCTAAAATAATCTTAAGCAAGCATCATCAATGGGTAGACTTGTATGTGGCCTATGTTATGTGATTAGTAACGTGGTGATTGCTGTATCCAAACACGGCAGTGAGACTTGGTGAGAGTGAGACTCTCAGGGACTAATCTAGCATTTGTCTTCTCCAGTGCCTTTTAATCTTCCTCTCTCTGAAAGCACATCACATTCACATTGAGGATCTAACAGAGGTTATTTTCATTTGGCAGAACTATGGCCTAACTCTTAACACATTTATTATTAATCTCCATATATTAAATGCACATGTAACAAAAATTACCAAAGCAATATGATGCAATCATGACCTCTAACTCAAGCACAGAAACTTGAAGCAGCTATTTACAATCACCCAAAAAGAAGATGCTGAGCTAAGGATGAAAGAAGATAAAATCATTGTGACTCATTATTAGTTAGTTTCCCAGGGGCATCGTCTCATAAGCTGCTCTGGGATCACATGTGCAGTCTCAGGATGCAGCGAAGGAGCATAGAACCCACACAGTAAGGGCAAGAAAACCTTTGTCCCCTTTGCTTGTTAGTGGTCACTTTGAGTTAATTTATTTTCAAAAACAGAACACATATAGCACTCATTGGATGAATCAATGAACTTTTCTTTTTTTGTAAAAAAGCTGAACATAATGTTAAGCAAATAGTAGGTGTTCCAGTGATAATTATTTATGTTAATAAAAATGTATAAATTTGTTCTGAATGTGTGGACTTACAAAAAATGGGTGGACTATTTAGAAGATGTTAAAGTAAGAAAGATCATGTAGAAAAAGAACATAAACTAATAAATTACATGCTACATCATAAATATTTGAATGTTGGAGTGTTTATACACTCCTGCACGATGTCACTAGCATGTTGCGAACTGTTTAGTAATTAATTGTGGAGCTAAGCTGAAATCTCACTATCACATATATAAAATTTGTAACATAATTATTTGAATAAGTAAATTTCCACCACATTTATTTGATGCAAATTATAGCAGACAATTGGACAAATAGATCTGAATGTGTCTAAATCAGATTGGTGTCTTTATCCTTAGAGTAGTCAGAAAATGTTCCTTGGTCTTCACAGAATACATGTCTCAGGGGACTGGCATTGGGGCCTGGCCCACTATGGTAATGACATTGTAGTGCAAAGATGGCTGAGCTGCCTGCTCTTCAGTGCATAGTGGTACTTTGTTAATGTTTTGGTTAGGTCAGTTTACTGCTGAGCTATACTTATGACTCTGTAATTAATTTCTTTCTCCAAGTGCAAGGCCAAAGAGAGATTTTCAGTCTCTCAGGGAGAAAACAGAAGGAGTTATCTTCTCTGTCACTGGATTCTTTCTCTTCATTTATATATTATTTCACTCCATAGAACTAGAAAAGAATAAATGAGTAAATGAATTTGAAATTGCTAGTTACATTTTCCCTTCACTTAACCTTCACAGAGTTCCCCAGAACCAATTAATTAACCCAGTTTGTGATTGAAGTCTTCATGCTGGGTGCTCACGTAAGTACATTTTAAGCAGTATTTCTCTCACCAGTGGACAAGGCTTTTCCTGGCCTACATCTTAGGAATATAATGGCATAGAAATGAAGGTAAATGTACACTTTATTATGTGACTTTAGTTAAGTTAATTTTCCAATGTGGTCTCATATATTTCTAGCTACACTGCAGCTGAGAATGACTATGAATTTCTCTGATCCTCTCCCTCCATCCTCAGAATGTTAGAATTACAATTCCTGTATGTAGAACACCACAATATCAAGCCTTCAGTCTTGGGAATTAAACCTCAATCTTTGTACATGATAGACTGGCAGGCATTATAGTGCCTCCCCATAACCTCATAAAATATATTATATGATAATAATTTAGCCTCCAAAATCAACATTTACATTCTTCAGGTTTTATATAAGTTTTGCTTCTTTTTACTTTTCATTTTAAATGTCAGTATTCTCTCATATTATAGAGGAATCTTAATCCATCAATGTGGCTGCTTTGGCAATGGATCCAGTTGGAATACAGACATGCCACACACCTTTGATCCCTCCAGATGGAATAAAGTACACACCTTTAATCCCATACAATAGTATCAAATTGAGAGGCAGACAAAATGAAGATACAGAGAAAGATTTGACAGAATTATTCAGAGACAAAATATGCCCATTTCTCACAAAAACAGCACAAGAAAGGACTTAATAGAACAGTGCACATGTACACGCATGCACACACACACACACACACACACACACAGAGGTGGGGGGCAGTTCAGTCAATTCAGTTGAGTGAAGTTGAGTTCAGTGAAGTCCAGTTTGTGCAGTATGTAAAGTGTAGGTCAGCAGAAGCAGTTGAAGTCAGATTAATAAAAAAAGCCAGAAGATTAGAACAAATTGCCAGAGTTGTTTTGAAACAAGCAGACCAATTCAGTAAGAAGTCAAGATAAGCCAGTTTGAATCAGTCAGTTTGCAGAGGAGTTTGAGCCAGAACAGCTGAGTTGAACCAACTAGCCAGCATTCAAAAAGAACTAGAAAAGGTGAGCTTATTCAGTAGTAAGCCTCAAATACGACAATTATGTCTAGTGAATGAAGGATACTTTTATGTCTTAATAGTCATTTCCATTATGGTTACTTGGTTACTTTTCAAGTATTTTTTTCAATACTTTTCCTTATAAGTTTTTGATATTGTGAGTTATCAGCTCATTCTTAATACTCATCTGTAAACAGTGACTGTAATAGCTATGGAGTTGAATTAACAGCCTGTTCTCACTAAATCAGTTAGATGGTTAGCTACTTATATAGATAATGGTGGCCTTCTTCATGGACTTCCTATAAAAAATTCCATGTTTTGCTTTGTTTTTGTTGTTGGTTTATTTGTCTTTGTTTGTTTGATATGTGTATTTCTGTAACTTTATAACTACTACAGAATTAGTGAATAAAAATATATAGCATTTATTTAAAGTTTTAATGAACTGCAGCATTCCTCTGTGTGCTTGTGACTTGGGAATCACATCCAGAGCTTCACTCATCTGAGACAATCTATTTCTTCTCCACTAATTCAATTTCCCATGCAGAAATTCTTAAAAATCAACCAAAGTAACTGCATAAGTGAATATTAAAAACAGTATAAATGTACTTTAACTTATGTAATTTGCTCTTATTCACAAGGCAAATATATAAGGTGATTAGTACATAGTTATAACAAGATTTTAATAAATAACATGAAATTTTATGATGTAGTGGTACAGAAACATAAATGAAAGAATGAGGTCATATGCAAAAGATCTGAACACCCTGAACATAAACCAAGTGTAACTTATGAATTGTACTCTCCAGAAAATATATAACAAATATGCAAGAATCAAAATAATACCCTAGAGAATAACAAGAACTAAAAGGAGAGATAAATAACCCTCTCTATGTATAATGTACTGAACAGTTAAAAATCTCATGCAGATTAGATAAAAATTGTGTTTAAGTAAACATAGAGGGACACACACATATATGCAGAGGCATAAATGTATGTATATATGCAACATTTGAATACATACTAATATATTTCCTATAATATTATAATAGCAAGTTTATTCAGGGTATGTTTATATGTATATATGTATGTATGTATTCTCAAAGTAATTCAATAAAATTTAACAAAACTGTTTGAAATGTTTTGTCAAAATGTGTACAAGAAATACTTGATATATTTTAGAGTAAATTAATGTGTCAGGAAATTGAAATTCTGTATTTTTTTTATTCAGTCTCTCCATTGAATAAATATGTTATACCACAGACAGAAATGTAAGTATGGAGCAAAATTCAGAAACTATTGGATATGTGGTAGAGAGATGGTTCAGTAGGCAAAGTGCTTATACTGTAATCACAACGATGAGTTCTATGTGCATAATTTACATAAAAATAAAATCTAGGAGTGGTGATATATATTTGTAATCCTAGTGATGAGGAGACAGAGCCAAGCAATATTTCTAGCAACTTTGCCAGCCGGCCTAATATTCTTGGTGAGTTCCAGGTTAAATGGAGCCCTTGTCTCCAAAGGATGATGGTACTTTAGGAAGGACATCTTTAGCTGTTCTTAGACCTCCACATGAACAGAAATGTCCATCTGCACCCAAATGTGCACACACACCAGCACACACAGACACTCACTCATAGACACACACACACAAACACACACACAGACACACACACAGACTGACACAGACTCATACAGACATAGACACATGCACCCACACATGCATGTACATGCACACACAGACAGATGCATGTGCACACACATGCACATACACACACATACACAGCATGATAAATTGGCAGGTATGTATTTCTTTATACATGACTCTAAAGCTATCTTTTTTCTAATTTGAAGAAGTTGTAGAACTAATAAAATCAAGTTCTAAGGAAGTTTACAAAACAAATAGAAAAATACTCAAGTACTTTCATAAGAATACTTGTGAGGTCATAGAGGAGAATCAGGATGACATATTCCACCATGGTAGGAACCAGGAAAGCCCAAGGGAGATTGGCCCAGCAAACCCCTTTAATGGGTACTTCACTGCTTGAAATGACTGTATCTGTTAGTTACTTCTGTGACCGTGATACATTATGATGAAGAAAAGAAACTAATGGAAGAAAGAGCTTGCTTGGGCTACCAGCTCTAGAGGGATAAGAGTCCATGTGGGAAACACGGAAGCAAGAAGCAGTCATAGCAGAAGCATGAATTCAGGAACTCACATCTTAAACTGAAAGAACAAATCAATGAGTACAAACTCATAACTCATGCTATAAACTCTCAAACTTCACTTCAATACTGTATTTCCTCCAGCAAGGACACACCTCCTAAATATCTCCAATCAGTGCCACCAATAGGCGAGCAGATAATTCAAAATATTTGAGGCCTTGGAGGAACATTTCCAATTCAAACCAATACTGTATCTTTTACTTGAACTGAGTGTTTAAAGCATTGAAGGTCTATCCTGGTAGAGAATGAGAGAGATGTTTAAATTGGTTTTATATAAACTGGGAATGACTACTAATCATTTGTTTGGTGAGGAGATGTAGAACGCCTGTGAGGAACACTTAATTTTTATCCACAGCTGTGCAACAGATATAATCCAAAACTGGGGCAAAAACAGGCAAAGTGATTTTATTTAACTTAGATAATTGAAAAAAACTGTATTCTGTATTTGCCTTGGTGTAGTGCACCTAAGATGATCAGATAAGGAAAGGTCTACAGTTACATTTTCATGGCATGAAATGTTCCTAGAGGATCAATAACTTATTGCACAACAACATTGAATTATTTACTCAACACGCCTTTACTGTAATAGCTAGAAAACAGCAGAGCAGATTCAGCAGACAGTGGGCACATGGCAAAATTGTACATTTAGTTCGTGCTATAGTTTCACAGTTTTTTGAAGCAAAAGTGGGTAGATGCAGAAGGGGATAGAAAAGATAGCACAAACATGGCTTGACATTTTAACAAACTCCTTTAGCATCTTACAGAAAAATAAGAAAATTTCAAAAACACAATGGGGGGCAGGTGAGAATACTCAATGGGTAATGAGCCCCAGGTACAAACATACATATTTAAGTGTGGATCCCTAGAAATTCCATAGTGCTGGAGTAGGCACTGCTCATGTGCAAACCCAACTCACCTATGACAAGAGGAGAAATGGAGATAGGCAAATCCTCAGAAGTTTACAACCCAACTAACCTGTTATGTACAGAGTGACAATCAAGAGACTCTGTCAAAAATGGCAGATTGTAATGACTGTTACTTGATGTCCTCTGACTTCCAAAAGGGAGTGTTGCACATGCATTCACACACACAAACACACACACACACACACACACACACACACACTATAATAAACCAGTCTAATTTAGTTAACCTGTGTATAATTGCAAACCAATAATTACAAATTTGTATTGCTGTCAAGTTCTCACAGACATTTACCAAAATAATTTTATGTGCTTAGAGTTCAAAAGCTAAAATTAACATATCATGACAATATCATAGTAACAGTTTCTTATTTTAATAATATGATCTGTTAGAAGTTCATGATTTACACAACTGAAATTATGATTGTCTATGTATGTCTTATATTGCATAACAGAATACACAAAATCTAATAACTATACAACAGAAGTCTGAAGAATACCTTCATGTTATGGTAGGCCCTGAAGTCTCCTCATCTCTTTCCCACTCTTCTACAGTTTTGGAGAAAGAATATAATGATAAACAATGCAAGCTACCTCTTTATAGTACACTTAAAACTGTGCTGATTTGTGATTTTAGTTTTTGATACACAACTTTGATCTTAAGCTTCACTATAGGATAGTAGCTTGCTGCATTGATTGTACTAAACAGCCCCAGTCTTAGGCGTTCCAGCCAGGTTGTATTTTGTCTGTGAGTTGTTTTATTCAACTGAGTGTGGTGGGAGTGGTCTCTGTCTTTGTATGTTTAAGAATTCTGACAACCAAGGTGCCAGTTATCAGGGAATAGGAGGAAACCCAATAAAGAAAGCTTCAAAACAGTACATCGGGATGGGGAAGAACTCAAAAGGACAAGCAAAAGGGAATCAAAAATTGAATTGTCTCCAGGTATGAATCAAGGCAGACTTTAGATAACACACTTCCCAAATTTGCCCATATACCATCATTAAGATAATCAGCAAATAACCACTCATTGAATCTAACATACAGCATAAGATTGTGAACAAATGGAACAGTTGATTGTTTGAACCGCTAAGTTTGGGAGCAGATAACTGTGCAAGAAGCTGTGCTGGGAGAGATACATAAAATACTGCATCATTAACTTAGCTTGGAGTTTGATGTTAAGTATTGTAATTAGGCCAAGGGGAAATGGAGTGGGCTCTGAGGTTGCCACACAGTGACTTTTATGTTCACCTCAAGTCAGAGTGATGGAGCATATAATGGATTTCAAGTCTTTTAAAATCTACCCTGCATTTCTATCAAAAGAACTCTCTTTATCTTAATTGGGGTTGAGCAAGTATTATGTTTGTAAAATAGCCACAGGGAGCCCTTCTGACCCATCTTTTGTATAGAAAAATCAGAGTGTGAATCTTAATTTCATAGGCATTGAAGAACTTGTCTTGCTTATGTGTTTGAATCCAGAGGTGAGCATATTTAAAATCTTTTCATAAATCCTTATCATGATAATTTAAAAAGAAAGTAAAACAATGTGCATTTCATGAAAGGGAACAGCTCCTTCAACTGGTTAGATAACACAACAGAGGAAAGTGTTAAATCACACAAATAGTAAGCAGCAGAGGGTTTCAATATAAAATAGAATGCTAAGTTAAATTCAAACTTTCAATGAATATCTGTTCCTTGATTGGTATACAACTCAAACTTAACTAGAATTGGCCATATGTGGCAATTCTTTTGCAGGAATAAAACCAACAACCCTGTGTTAGGCCAGAAAGAAGAAATGCTTTGATTGAGGAGGATAGTAATAGTGAAGAAGTTGATCAACAGGTGAAAAATGAGGCAAGTCTGACAAGAGAAGTAGGTAATGCTGAATCATTGCTTTGGAACTAGGAAATTGTACATACCAGGGAAACAGAGTTTCACAGAGCATACCATATGTGTTCAAGAACTCCTAAAAACAAGCTCCACTGCTTTCCATCACTGGGATGAACTTCCATTTTTGTTTTCCATATCAGAAGGAATACAGAATAGACAATAATATACATTTTCCCCTCTAGTTAAATGTATTTTTTCATATTATTAATCTTAAAGAATTTATTTCTACCCTATTAATTAAACACCTTTGACAATTTCATAAATTTATGCAATGCATTCTGATTCCACTCATCTCTATCTTCTTTAACTCCCCTCCTGCCCATGTCAACATCCCCCCTGTTTGGCCTCCAGTCTCTTTTCTCATGTTCCCCTTTGTTTGTCAGGTGGCATGGTCCATTCAAGCTAACAAGGGCTGCCTATCACAATGGGAATTGAACTAGCTCCCTGAAGCCTAGTGGGATCACTTGTGGGTACACATCTGAAAATCATTTAGTGGCCAACAGTTCCACAAGGGCTAGAAGGGATTCATGAGCCTCTACCACATCCAGGACTGGCTAATAATAGATTCAGTCTTGTACAAGTCCAGAGCATGCATAATTCATAATTTCACTGGCTTTGCCATGTCCTGGTAATACCACGCCTTTCTGTTCCCATCTCTGGCACTTATATTTTCCTTTCCCTTCTGCAATATCCTGTGAACCTTAGAAGGAGGGGTATTATGTACTGTTTAGGGAGGGCCTGTCTAGCACCTTTACCAGATAGTACTTTTTGAAATAATCCATTTATCTCCATTGATTACCCCCACCCTGAAAAAAAAAAGTTTCTCTAAATAGGTCTGAGGGTAGCGTTCATCTATTGCTATAAATAAATGTTTAAAAGGTAATATAATGGCATGCCAGTTTACCTAAACAATAGTAGTAAAGTTCTCCTAGGGTCCATGACCGTCTCAGCCTTGGGTTTCTGCCTGATTTACACTATCAACTGCATGTTTAATTTGGTGTGTATTAGGAGTCGGAAAACTAGAGAAGGGCCATTGTTGGGGTTCCTGAAAGGAGAAGAGTTAGTATAAACTAGGTGACGTGAAAGTAAAGAGTAGGAATATTAGAGGTGGGGAGGTTTACACAGAGATGGGAGTGGAAGGGAAGCAGAAGAGGATGGAAAAGAAGGGGTGGGGCTAGCCGAAATGAAGACATTGAAAGTCTATATGAAAAACTACTAAGTTAAAAGCCAATTAAAATATGTAAGTTGAAAAAGATGAGTTACAAGGAGGATGTTCTATTTGGTTGGCAAAGTAGCTCAGAAAATACCAGGGCTAAGTGTAGGGTACTTTTATTTGTTGTTGTTTTCAACAAACAATGAAACTTTGGTTGAGAAAATGCCTCCATCACCCTGAATGGCCTGTGGTGTAATCTCCTTCTCCTCCTCCTTCTCTTCCTCCTCCTTTTTCTGATATTTATTTATTTATATTTTATTAGGTAGGTGCTTTGATAATTTCTTATATCTAATATAAAGTATTCTGAGGATCCTCTTCCCACCCTTAATTTAAAAAAAAAAAAAAATTATCGAAAGTAGATTCTTCTCCCATAAACTACATTTGGATAATAGTTTCCCCTCCCTCCACTTCTCCCAGATCCCCCATCTCTTCTAATCTCACATAGATCCAATTCCCCTTCTTTTCTTCTTCAGAAAAGAGTAGGCCTCTAAGAGACAGACCACAGCCAAACAGGATAAAATGACAAAACAAGGTACAGTAAGACAAGGCAAAATCCCTCAGACTGAGGCTGGATAAGACAACCCAGTAGGAGGAAAAGAGTCCCGAGAGCAGACAAAAGAGTCAGAAAAACACCTGCTCTTATTTTTAGGAGTCCTACCAAAAATGAAAAGAAAAAAAAAAACAAGCTGACAGATACAACATGCACACAGGACCTTATGCAGACTCGTGCAGACCCTGTTCTTGCTGCTTCAGTCTTTGTAAGCTCATATGTCCATTGCTTTGGTGATTCAGTGGGTCAAGTTCTCCTGATGTCCTCCATGCCCTCTGGCTCCTACAGTCTTTCCTTCCCTGTGGGAGTAGGGTACGTTTATGAGAACTATTGGTCAGAGATGCCCCAGAAATCCCTCAAACAATGCAGATTCTTCTTGCCCATCAGATCTATATGGAAAGAGCTTGTTGTAGAAGATACCACAGATATCAGATGTAAGATAAAGAGCAAACAAGCTGTGGCTGAGCTAGGAGCTTCTTCTCTGACTAGCTGCAACAGTGCTAGCAGATGGTGAGCAGGAAATAGTCATCTGTGATACCAACTCACCAGGCAAGGAGTGCTCACTGGTGAATTAATGGCCTGACTTGTATTTTGTGGCAACCAATCACTTGCTGCTTGGCTGCTTGGAGGGAATCCGTCCCCTTCTTTCTGTGTATTTGTCTACTCTGACATAATTGTTAATCGTTCATATTCTAACTCCTCCCACTCATTCCTGAGATGGTACATAAGGGAGGAATCAGGAGAGTGGAATACCCTCAGGGCTAGCTTTGAATTAAAACTCCTGATTCATTTTATGTCTCAGTCTGCACCATGGTCTCGCTTTCAGAAAACATGCTGTGCAGTACAGCACCTCACCATGAGAGAGGGTATCCTGCTACAGCCACCTCTTGCATTTGGTTCACCGTACATTTTCCTGTTTCTCTAAGAGACCTCCATGCAGGAACAAAGAAGTTAACTTGCACTTTTATGTTCTCATATTTTAAAGGAAAAGTTCAGGCAAAAATCTTGTGAAGAGTTATTTATGGTTCAGCATAATAGTCTAAGCTGAGTTGAATAATTTTATACATTTTAAGTAAGGAACATGGTCTGTGAAGTCTGTGAGGATCACATATTTATGAAGATTCAGGTAATTTTTGAATATCTACTGAGAGGTGGCCTCCATGGATTCTGCGTTAACTACATCTATGTAGCTCCCACTAATTTCCCTCTTTCCATAAACCCTTGTGTTTACCTGGGGGTATATCAATAGTTTATGAGTTTGATTTTAAATAAGAATCTCTGTCTTGTAGGTTGGTGTAGTTTCATTTCTAGTTTTCAAAATGCAATCAGCACCTAAAATCAATATCCATATTCTTTTTAAGGTTTCATTTCATGTTCACAAAAATTTACACTTTATTAGTCCAGGAGGGAAAACATTTTCATTTTGAAATATAAAACAACTATAAGACAGGCTCACAAAAATCTTAAATATGCACCAGGAACAGGTAATGATGAAGGGAGACGTGTCTGCTGTAGATTTTTCATGGCACAGCCTCTGACCATTTATGACAGTGGAAGTTAAGTATTCCATTGCAAGAATTTAAAAGAAAAAAACAGCTGAGTACTTTCATGAGTTTATTGTGCTTTTGTGAGTTGCTATAAAATAGTACAACATTTTAACTTCAAAATTTGAGTACATATTTTTTAGCCTTTAAGGCATTAAAATGCATTTTCTTACTTGGTAACTTGCATTTCAGCCCAACAGCTGTTTCTCTCAGCTCCAGGACCATTCTTCATGCTCAGAGGTCATTCCATTGTTGCTGCATGTATAACAATCCCTTCCAGAGACAGATTTTAAAATGGCTAGATTTGGGTTAATTGTATTATTCATAAAAGAGAGAGTATTGCCGGGCAGTGGTGGCGCACACCTTTAATCCCAGCACTTGGGAGGCAGAGGCAGGTGGATTTCTGAGTTCGAGGCCAGCCTGGTCTACAGAGTGAGTTCCAGGACAGCCATGGCTACACAGAGAAACCCTGTCACAGAGAGAGAGAGAGAGAGAGAGAGAGAGAGAGAGAGAGAGAGAGAGAGAGAGAGAATAAAGAAGAAAAAAAAACGTGTTGAATTATCACTATATTATATTTGTTACTTTTATGTTTGACTCAAAGAACACAATTAAATTAATTTTATTAGTAAGTCATTCCAGAAGGCGTTTAAGCCATGTTTTCATTTTCAAAGAATTTCTACTAATTTTGTCTTTTGATCCTCACATCTCTCAATTATAATAGGTAACAACAACAATAGCAGCAGCAGCAACAACAAGAAAGTACTTTTCTTTGTGCTCTAAATTCAACTTGATGACTAAATGAAAAGAAAAACATGGTATAGACAAGCAGTAAGACAGAAGCAGGGTTGCCGCACTTGGTACTCAGCCTAGGTAAATGACCTCCACTTGTCTAATCGTTAGGTATATTCAGTGTCTGCAATAAGCTATGTTTACATGCTTCCCCATGGCCCAAGTGATAAAGGTTGCTCTTTTGAATGTTTCCACTCAAAACATTCAAAAGCTGCCTTATGGAGGAGGGCTTTGGGGTTTCTAGGGAGTCTCTTTGAAGAGAACTGGTCCATGGCTGCCTCCCAGTTCTCTCCTTTGTTCCATCATTCTCCAAAAGTAAGCATGTTTACATTGTACTGCTGTAAGCCATGAAGCACAATCTTGTGATAGCCCTGATGTATTGAGGCTAAGTCCTTATGGACCAAATCCCTGAAAGCTATGATAAACAAACAGACAAACAAACAAACAACAATTTCCTTAAAAACTGATTCTCCCACACACTAGCTATACTAACAGAATGCTGACCACCACAGTGTCCAAATGTAAGTTTTGTTTTCTACCATGTCATTTGTAAGTGACTGATCGAGGGACTGACCACACATGTAAGTCACCTGGTCTCCATAGATCTATACATGTTTGGTTAGTCTGAAATTTTCTCTTTATGAAACTAAAAAGGAAAAGTCAAAAACTTCTATCCCATTATCAATTTTGGAGGACAAAAAAAAAAAAAAGGCTAATATCACAGTTGTAACACTCTTTTTTTCACACTTACTATCAATTTCATTGCATGTTACATAGAAACATATTATCAAAGATAATATGGAGTCACTAGTAGTTATGCTAAGCCCAGCGAAACAAGTGTGATGTTTTTCTTTCAAAGCAAGACTCAACTGCTACCTGTTTGCCAGGTAAAGGTTTCTTTGTGAGAACCTAGACCCAAAGTCTTAGACAATAGGAAAATTGGCAAGGTGTATATTTGCAGTGTTATGAGTTTGCTGTATTTGGGTTTGTTCGAATAATTCCATGTATCTGGTAGAATTTGTATATTCTGTGATGATTTAATCTAACACAGCTGCGGCAATATAAATTACACTTAAGACTTTGCTGATTGATGGTAATCAGCAGTAATCATGTCTTATAATTACATTGCATTCGAGAAGTAGGGGCTGTTTAAGCCAACTCAGCAACATACCATATAAAGAAGATTATTTGTTACTTCTGACAGTCTCAGTTAACATTCAAAATTGACTGCAAACAATGAGTTTTATTAATGTATTGTCTAAGCATAAAGTTTCTTGATTGGGCCTAAGAAATTGAACCAGGATTTCAAACCAGCATACAATTATTATCGATTATTCAGACTGGACAACATCTTAGAATTTTTCATGATCCTGCATATGGGTCATAGGGATATAAAAACCTTTAAAACATTCTGTATTCCAATTTACATGGAATAATGAAGTGAAATTTGGGACTATAGAGAAGTATAGACCAAATGAAATTGGCAGAACGCTGATCATTCATTAAACAGGGTTATTAGTCAATAGGAGTCTATTATAGTTTGTTTAACTGTATAAGTGTATTGAAAAGTTTCCCTAGCTAAGCAATGCACAAGTACATGGAACTTTAATAAAAATGACAAGTACTGTATATAAGATCTTTAGTGCACCTCCAGTAATGGAGGTATGTTGCTTTATGAGTATATGTTACTATATTCAGTTGTTTACTTACTGACGAGTTCTGACAAGTTAACCCAGAGGATCGCACTTTATAGTCAACTGCTCTACTACTGAAGCGTACCTCAACCTCTGTTAATTGCCCGTAATTCTAAGAGTCTTGAGGGATGAACTAACATGAAATTAATTCAGCTTATTTAACAATAGGGAAGACTCCCATACTGTCTTTCAGCATAATCCCTCCCTCTTATCACTATTCTCATTTTGTGTGTGTTTTCTGCAAGCTCCAGTAAGCAGTCACCTAGAAAATACTGTCTATTCTACCACCAGTGCAGCATCGCTAAATATGAACCTGCACACCAACACAACTACCACATGAAGCCTATTGACATTTCTGAATAGGAGGAACACAGCTGATTTTGAACCATAATGAACCACCTGACTCATTATGATTACAGCTACACCCATATTGGAATAAGAGAAAAGTTAAATGCTTCCATCTTAAAATTATGCAATTATTGTTGAGCACACACTCAAAGGCCAACAGCTGTAGAAAGTAGGTTATTCAGGGAATACTTCAAAAAACATATCCTGTCTCTGGCTCCTTATTTTCTCTCTCTCTGCTTTCTGTCCATCACAGACACAGGAGTCTCTGCCCCTCCATACCATCTTTGTAATGAAGCTATACCTCACCACAGGCCCAGAGAAAGAACAGTGGTCACTGGGTGAATGAAGCCTCTAATGCGAGAGCCAAAATAAATTTTCTGTCATTTAAGTCTATCTACTCATTTTGTCACAGTGATAAATCGTCATGAACACACAACCCAAGGTTCCATGCATAGCCGTATCTCTACAGACAGCGCTCTACCCATGTAGAGTAATATCTCAGAAACTTCCAAACCACGGTGAATGTAGACAAGGAAGCAGAAATTAGTGATGCCTTCTCCACAGTTGTTCCTCAGAGCCTGATTGGGTCTTTTTTTTTTTTTTTTTAGGTTCCCGTCAGTAAGTATTTCTTTTTTTCTTTCTTT
>CM052704.1:119180482-119230373 GCA_028551405.1 Uromys caudimaculatus
GTTGGTGGTCCAAACTTCAGGATGACCGGGGGGGGGGGGGGTCAGGCCCATTGGCGCTGTTGCTCCCTCCATGGGGCTGCGAACTCTCTCAACTCCTTCAGTCCTTTCTCCAACTCCTCCATCTGGGACCTCACTCTCAGTCCAGTGGTTACTGTTAAGTGAAACTTGGGCACTCTGAACTTTTGGGCTAATATCCGCTTATCAGTGAGTACATACAGTGTTCGTTCTTTTGTGACTGAGTTACGTCGCTCAGGATGATGTTTTCAAGTTCCATCCATTTGCCTGCAAATTTCATAAAGTCATTGCTTTTAATAGCTGAGTAGTACTCCATTGTGTAAATGTACCACATTTTCTGTATCCATTCCTCTGATGAGGGACATCTGGGTTGTTTCCAGCTTCTGGCTATTATAAATGTGGCTGCTATGAACATAGTGGAGCATGTGTCTTTATTACATGTTAGAGCATCTTCTGGGTATATGCCTGATTGGGTCTTAAACTTCCTAAAAACATCCCAGCAAAGTTTGAGCTAGGAGGAAAAAAGAATCTAAGCCTAAAAGGAGAGCACCTGCAGTTCTCCCAGTTACAGAGATCAGTTCCCAACACTCGTATTCAAATGTCTCACAGCCACCCATATCCCCAGTCCTGAAGGAGAAAATACTGTTTTCTGGTCTCTGTGGGGAACTGCGTACACACAAGTGTACACACTTATGCACTCATGTGCACACACACACACATTAATGAATGAAAATAACACAATTTTCTTGTTGGACTCCCAACAGTGGAAGTTGGGGTATCTCTGACCCTTTGTCTACTCTTAGAACCCCTTCCTCATACTGGGCTGCCTCATCCAGTCTTGACATGAAGAGAAGTGCCTAGTCTTATTGTAACTTGTTTGTTATGCTGTGTTCAGTTGATATACTGGGAAGCCTGCTCTTTTCTGAAGGTAAATGGAGGAGGAGTGGTCTTGGGAAAAGGGAGGTGGGGAGAGGAACTGGGAGGAGTGGAGGAGAGGAAATATTGATCAGGATATAATGTATGAGGAAAGATAGATAGATGATAAAATAATTAATCTAGGAATTAAATTTTATACAACAGAAAAAATGGGTAGTGGACTCCAATAATAAATTGAAGTTTCAGGCTAGCTATATAAAATATCAAAACAATGTATATTACAACAAAGCTATCTATGTTCCATCCCCTGCTGCTATGCCTTCTAGTTGTGGTACCTCAGGTACATAATACTCTCCTCTCATCAAATTGTTTGGCTGTAAATTATAGGTATTAACCTCCTACAGAGCTACCTAGCATTACTAGATCTGGAGTGTTTACACTGACTGCCTACCACACAATAGGGGCTTTATTAAGGTTGGCTCTTATCATAAGGTGAAATTTTATGCTAAGAGAATTACACACCGACATAAAAATGCTAATGTATATATACCTGTAAATGGTAAGTAAATCAGCTAGCATTGAACATATATACAATATATTCACTTACTAAAACAATTCCTGGATTTATAAATCTTGAGAGTTGAAAGATATACAAATTTAATATGCTCCTACTTAAGTTGGCCTCATGCTAGCATAATCAGAAAGTGTCAATACTTTGTTCAGTGCATCTATGTGAAATGTATTGGATGGAAGAACCGTGGGAATGTGGGCACTGTTGATGGTGGCCATGATTTCAGCCACCCACGTAGATAAATGTGAACGAACAATGAACCTATGTTTGGATTGCATTTTCATATCGATGGTGTCTATTTAAATATGGTGTAATTCATCCTATTCTAGACATTGCTCCTGTTTCGCATCCATTATGCCATCTTGTCACTCTATGGGTGAGGAGTAACTGATAATGGAATAAAAAGGATCAGACCACTCTCTGACCTGGAAAGAGGGCAAGAACTGAGTGTCAGTACCCAGACAATGGCAGTCAGTGCTTCACCATCTTAAAGGACCACATTTCTTGAAACCCTTTAACATTCATTTTGAAAGCAGTCCTGTGCCGGGCAGTGGTGGCGCACGCCTTTAATCCCAGCACTTGGGAGGCAGAGGCAGGCAGATTTCTGAGTTCGAGGCCAGCCTGGTCTACAGAGTGAGTTCCAGGATAGCCAGGGCTACACAGAGAAACCTGTCTCGAAAAACCAAAAAAAAAAGAAAAAAGAAAAGAAAAGAAAGAAAGAAAGAAAGAAAGAAAGAAAGAAAGAAAGAAAGAAAGAAAGAAAGAAAGCAGTCCTGTGAGTCAGAATCTGGCATTGGAGGATCAGAGTTTAGAATTCCAGACTTGTAGATGGTCCTTTTGGTCTTCATAGTTTGAATCTCTTAACTCTCCAAATTTCTTCTACATTATCTGATTTACTAGTTGGTTAAAAGAGATTAAGCATAGAAACACAGCAGGAACTCAGTATAGACTTTCCTCCAGATAATAAGTTCCTTGCTTCTTTCTTCCAGTTCTGTAAAGATGTCTCTTGCAACGTAGACAAATCAACTTGTTCAAGTGGGCTCAGCCTGCTTCACTTAAGCTGCAGTAGAGGACTAAAAGAATTCCTGCAATTAAAGCAGAAAAAACACTTAGTCTGAGTGATTTAAATATTTCAGGTGAAAGATTGTCTTGAGTGTGAATTAAGAGTGGATGCTCTGTGCTCTGCTTTACCTCACATGGGTGAACACAGTCCAGTGTTCCAGCAGATTTAATGGCATCATCCAGACTAAAACCCAAATGAAATGGTTACAAGAGGAAAGCCAAATACCCAGCCAGTACACTCTGGGGATTGAAAAATTTCTGGGAAAGATTAATAGGACAAGGAGGGAGAACAAAAGATTCCTAATTGCACATGCTAAACCAAATTATACTTAGATAGCTTAAAGTTAAAATACAGGTGTAGGATTCAGTGACGTTTGTTCAAATTATATATATACATATATATAGTTTATTAATAATTTTATTCATTTACCTTTCAAATGATAACCCCCTTTCCAGTTACCCCTCCACCAACTCCCATCCCATCCCCCCTCAGCTCCCTCCCCTTTGCCTCTATGAGGGTGCTCCTCTACCCATTCACCCATAACTTCCAATTAAAACAACATAATGATAATTAGATAAGAAAGTATATCTTAGTCTAAGGCTGTAACTTTTACTACATTCCTTACACGCAATAAACTTCACTGTTTTAACTTTTTTTTTTTTCATAGAGCCTCTGGCTCTATGAAAGGGGTAGCAACTGAAACTAATGAAATTGATTATATTCCTGAAATGTTTTGAAAATAATAGTCTAGTTACATAGTCATGTTTTAATACTATTGCTATGACAAAATAACCTGATCAAAAGTAACAAGGGAAATGGGACTTTTAACCCACAGATCCAAGTCACAGCCCACAGCATTCTAGAACACTGCATAGCCCATGACATCAGCAGAAGCAGGAGCTAGGGAGATCTAGTCACATCATTCTCACAGTCCAGAGCAGGGAAAAATGAGTGCATGTATGCTTACCACTCAGTTCATGTGTTCTACTTGCATTTAATCTATGTCCAACCCCAGGAATGCTGTCCACTTGTAAGCCTGCGTCTTCCTGAATCAATATCACCTGGACAATTTCCCTAGTTATGTTCATAATCCAACCCATTCTATAAATCGCTCACTGACACCCATTTTCCAAGATATTCTATATTCTGTCAATTGTCCAAAACTAATTATAACAGAACAGTATAAATACATATACTAATACCCCTATGTATTAGGTTTCTATGCAGGGCTGATGTACAGACACCATTGAATAGTGCAAGAATACTGACATTTCTATATCAGTATTCTGTGTCAATGACACCTTCTCATTGGTGTTCTGTGCAATATTAATAACAATTTTAAGTATAACCATAACATTATAATCATAAACCTAATCATAAACATTATAGAAGGGTGACTTATGTTAGCAACTGACCTTTATTTAAGAGGACCTTTAATTTGCTCCATTCTGTAGGTTCCAAATATTTGTACATGTTTCCCTGCTTGGAAAAGTTGTTAAAAGACAACCAATAACCCAATCATGAGGAGTGCTTTCCTGCATTTAATTTCTTCATCCAAATGATGGAGGCTGTCACCTTTAACCTCAACATCCAAAAAATTCTCAGACATGGACTTACTGCATCCAAATTCTTAGCCATATTGTAGTGTGGTAGAACTTTGTTTAATACCTGAGGCCTTGTTTCCTTGTTCAGTTTCAGTTTGATACTCCTACTGGATAATGGTAAGCCCAAGGCCATTCTGTCCTTTAAAAAACACATTCCAAGACCCTTTTGACTGGCAGATTTTGACTTCGTCCCACTTCTTAAAAGTTCAGCTCCCTCTAATAGGACAACAGGCTAGAGAGCAAACCCTACCACATGAGTCTTTGAAGGATCCAAACCAAAGCACCTGCTCCAACTACGTACTATACATGTCTGAACATTAAAGTACTAAAGTGTTGAGAAACTGAAAACTGAAAAAAAAAAAAAAAAAGAAACTAATATGCAAGATTAGCACAAGTGTATCCTGGAGATTGAATCCATGGTCTCATAGCTACTAAGTATCCATTCTGCCTATAAGTTACCTCACTATCCCCAAGGATAAGTAAATCTTACAGTAATCAAGGTGTAGAAATGGCCTTCCATTCTTTTGTGTAAAATGTGAGTTTTGTCATTTTGGGAATGCAGCAGAGTGAACTGAGAAATTACTAAAAGTCACCATAGCTACTGACCATAGGAGTGACCAGATTTCTATTGATTTATAATGGAATTGTCCATGTTTTCTAGACACTTGAATTTACATGGCATGTTTTGTGACATTCTCTATATTTATGGTTGTTCAAAGAATTCTCAAATATTTGGTTGATTTTTGGTCCTAAAGTGAGGATGTACAAGGTACAGGGTGCCCCTGGAAACAGATATGCAATAAGACTCTCCCCCTTAGGATAAGCAGCCCTCCTGTGCCATGTCTCTGTAGGCACAGGCTCTTTTGCTGAGTGATTTGAAAGCAACTGCTGTGAGTTTATGAGAGTAATAACCCAGCATGCTTAGAAGACAGAATTTCACAGAACTACATAGTCTCCTTAGGCTCTTACATCCTTGAACTTCCCCTTTTCCAAGATGAGTTGTCTTCTGCATGTAGTCGGGCAGAGGGAGGAAGGTGGATATGATTATATTTCATTGTATACATTTATAGCATTCCCAAGAATAAAGAAAAGGTGTTCATGGAAAATAGAGTCTTCTCAAAACCAACAGGAAACTATAACAGGAACTAAATGTTGTATTTCTTTCTAAATACTTGAAGTATTGGTTCTACACAAATATGTGCAGAGGATCTCTTTTAGTGGAAGTCATTCTCAGCTGATCACGCACATCTGAGTGTCTGGCAATTTCCTCTCTGTATTTTAACAAATGTATTCGGTTAGGAAGAATATGGGACAATCTCAGATATCTACAGACTCTTTGCTTACTTGATGAATGTGTTTTTGAGTAGAGTTTTATGGAAAGGAAGGGTAAGTGTGAGGAAAGAAATACAGGGCAGAGGGCAACGGGGCGAGAGAACCTGGCTTACCTGAGAATCAGTAAAATTTAAGAGATACTATATTCAATAAAAACTTTCCAGTGTGAATATATTTACACTGAGACTCTGTGATGAGAGCACTATGTGGGGACTAGAGAATTATTCCTAAGGTTGTGCTAAGCACAAGAGGGTGATATAATGAATACGGTTTGAATAAGAAATGAAATTATCTCAAGCCACCCTTCAGCTGACCTGGCTACACTGCAGCCTTAAGGACTGTGCACTTATCTCAACCATTCTAGACTTAGGTAGTTGAGTTATTTATAGAACAGCTCAATTTTCTCTCACAGAGAAGACTCTTACAAGCTCTTTAATTTACCTCTCCTTTGTAGCATCACAGAACTCTGTGATGATAGTGGCTAGCATGCATTCAAATCTGGCCTTGTGCATGTGCTCACTGTTATATGCCCTCTTCTTGACAACTTTGTGAGTGTGACATAAAAATGTTCGTTTTCACACAAAAGACCTCTATAATAATTGGATATCAAGCCAATAACAGTTGAGAAATATTAACTCTTGTTCTTCTAATTCAAAAACTTTGCCATTAAATAAAATGTTTATGGATAATATCAGAGATTATTTAAAATAACTCTTTTCAAGTGCAATATTTTTATTGATTCTTTAAAAATCATCTACATGCATACAATGCATTTTGATCAGATTCACTGCCCATTCATCTTCCCACTACTCCCAAGCCACTCTTCCTCCATTGCTGTCCAACCAAGGGAGTCTGAACTATGGAATATGTAGAACACACTAGAATGTTCTAAGTGAAAAGTAGAGGACTAGTGTTACCAGATATGTGAATTATTTCCAGCATCTTTGGTTTTGGCCTCTATTCCAGGAGAGATTCACAGAAACAACAGGGATTCCTTCTAGCTATGATTAACCCTAGGGCCACCTACAGGCAGCAAGTGTTATAAAATAGGTGAGAGATCTAACATTCCTCCAAGAGAATCAGAGCTCGTCTATTTTGAACTTTAAAATTCACTTTGCCTTACCTAACTTTCCTCACTGTGTCTGTGTTCTTCATACTGCAACCGATTTTGGTATTCAGTCTGCCTAGGGCAATAGTGCTTGCTCGCCTTTGAGCATCACACCTACCGAAGAACTGGCCTTTCTTCTGCATCCTTCCTTTCTCTGTAAAATAACAGTTTCCCACAAGGATCAGCTCTCCACCAGCATGCTCAATATCTACTCTTAGTAATCAAAAAGCATTCGCTTTCCAGAAAATTATTTGTATGCTTTTTTTTTTTCTCACCAGATTTCATGATTGAACTTGCATAGTATTGTTTTGGGAACAGAGCTAGAAGAAGGATTGCACCAAGAATCTAGCAATGTAGTAGATTTACTATCATAATCATTTTTATAGTTAGCCAATCATAGGAAAATCAAAACTACATGCTGGATGGTTTTTGTCAACTGGACACAAGCTAAAGACATCTGGGAAGAGAAAAGTCCAACCGAGAAGATGTCTTCATCAGATTGGCCTGTAGGCAATCTATGGGACTTTTTCTTAATTAATGATTGGCATGTGAGGGCCCAGACTGTTGTGGGTGGTGCCAGAATTGGGCACATACTTCAGAGTTATATAAGGAAGCACACTGAACAAGCTATGGAGAGTTAGTTAGTTCTTAGGGTTATCGCTCCTCTTATAAAACATCATGAACAAAGGCAAGTTGAGGAAGGAAGGGTTTATTACATTTCCACATTGCAGTCCAACATTGAAGGAAGCCACAATAGGAACTCAAACAGGACATGAACCTGGAGGCAGGAGCTGTTGCAGAGGCCACAGAGGTGTGCAGCTAACTGACTTGTTTCTCATGATTTGCTTACTTTATTACACAATAGGTTGGCCCCTCCCACCATCAATCACTAATTAGAAAATGCCTTATAGACTTGCATATGGTGTGATCTTAGAGTGGCATTTTCGTACCTGTGGTTCCCTTCTCTCAGATGACTTTAATTTCTGTCAAGTTGACATAAACCTATCCAACACTGAGAGTAAGTCAATAGACAGTGTTTATCTACAATTTCTGTTTTAGTTCCTGCCTACAGATTCCTCACTTGAGTTCCTTGCTGAGCTGGCTTATTTTCATGATGGGCTTTGATCCAGATGTGTAAGCCAAATAAATCTTTCCTCCCCAATATTGTTTGGGCCAGTGTTTTATAACAACAGTCAGGAGCACACTAGGATAGCCCCCAAACTTAGCCTTGCCATGACTACACAACCTTGTCTGTTACCTTTCTAGATTTCACACTTAGAGCAGAAGGGGAACAGCATCTCTACTAAGAAAAAGCTCAAGAGAGGGCTGATGTAGAGCAGGTGGCAAGAAACATCTCCGAAGCTCGAACAAGATCTTGCTTTGTGCTTGTGTCTCTTTGGCCACAATCCCAGGGTTTGAACATAGTATCCTAAAGTAAAAGAAGCAATCCCAGCAGTCTTTGCTCAGATGAAGTGCTAATTAGCTACACCTGGCTCAGGTGAAGAGCAGAACCGTGTGCAGTGCACTGGGAATGAGAAACTGGGTACGACTGAATTCTTGCACAGAGTGCTGTGACTGCCAGATCCTTCTTCCACTTCTTCCTGCCCTCTTTCTCTGATGATATTTTATTGTGAATTTTATTTTCAACTGCATTAAGATTCCTGCAGAAGGAAATAATAGCACTTGGTAATATTCATAATAGAAGAGTTGGCAGATAAGACATATAAAATCTGTGTCCTCCCTTTCTTTGTCCTGGCTGTAGTTAGCACACCTCTGCTTCATCTTCTTGGACCCTAAATGCTGTGCTTGTTCGTGTGTAAGACTCTGGACTTGGAGTAACTCACCTGAACCTTCATAATCACTCTGTTAAGGAATTAAAATGTTAATTAATGCACTATTCTAGAAAATGTATTAATCATACAAAAAGATGCAAAAAAATAAATTAAGTGGAATCAATATAAATTACTCAGGCCTTTATAGATAAAACTCATTCATATTTTGATTCCTTTGGAACTTGTAATTGTGTAGGATTACAATTACTTACGGAAATGGTCTTTGGTGGAGACATTGCTACTCAACTGTCAACAAGAAAAATCCTGAAATCGATTAAAGTAAGTAAACATGTAGATGATAAATGTCTTACCATTTAAGCTATGGGAAATTCAAAGAAGGAAGAAGCACAAAGAATGACCTTCCACAAGCCTCTCAGGCTGAGTGAGGAGCTCTCAAGTGTGAAAATAAGCCCAAATGCTTTCATATTGAGAATGAGGGGACTGAGAGGGAAAGAGTTTAAAGTCTCAGGCTGCTGATAGCGAAGGCTTTCCCCCATTTTGAGAGCTTAACCCTAGGAGCAAAACACTATACCTTTGTGTCTTACAAAACACAAGCATTAATGTAGTGAAGACTAGCTTTGGACAATCTCAGATCCCTCCCTTTCCAAGGATTTAGTTTAAAATGGAATCCAAATTATATCTGTAGCAATTGTAGAAATGGAGGGAGGAAGGCTATCTCACCTGATCCTTTGAGTGAGATAGAAACAAATCTCTTCTTTGAAACTGCATTAACTCGTATCAAGTACCCAGAATCCATTTAATAAATTGCTTTTTGCTAGTGACCAGAAAGAGTTAAGATACCTCTAAATGGCAAGCAGTTCTCAAGCTCCAGGGCAGTCTGGGTGAGATGGGTTATTAAGAGAAGTATAAGGTACAGCAGTTAAGATGGTGTGCACTCATGCCTTTCCAGCACATTTCAGTGATTGGCTTGTCTGACAAATGTACTTATAAACCTAATTGACATGGTATGAAAGATGCTACCAATACAGAACATAGAAAATGCATAAGTGGACAAACAAAGGAAATTTATGATCATGTCTCTGTTGAGAAATAATCAGAATTCATGCCCACATATTTCTTTCACCTCTCTTGTAGGTAGCCAATCATTTCCTTGAGACTTCAGAGTTCCAATAGTCTTGGGTACTGGTACTGTCTCAGGAGATGTATAGAAAGAGAAATTCTCTGTTGCTTATTCTGTCTCTGCAATCAGAGGGTGTCTCTGTCCCTACATTGATCATTTCTGCTATGTGTCTGAAGAAATTAGTTGTAATGACATCCAATTAGGATTGACTATGTCTAGTCCTTTATCAAATCAATCTGTTTAAATACCAAGTAAAGGATAAAGTGAGCATAGTCCTGTCTGAATAACATAGTGGTAACGAACTATTATATTAAAGTGTATCCTGTTGTGCTTATTTCTTGTTCAAATTCATCTAAGGAAGTAAAAATAGCATGTAATCCTAAAAAAGATAGTTCAGCTGGTGTTTTGGGTTGTTAGACTAATAGTAAGGCAATACGACACACAAAACTTGGTTGGCAATGGATCAGAAAGTAAAGGTGCTTGCTGCCTACCCTGAGGACCTGAGATTTATGCCTTGGACTTTTATGTTTGCAAAAGAGATCCAATGCTTGCATATTGTGCTATAAATTGTACACACAAACACTTACATACACACAAACACACACATACATACACACTCACGCACATCTAAATAAGTGAACAAATGAACTTTAAAAGATCAATACTAAATGTGATAAAATTTATTTTATAAGCAAGACACAACATTTATTATTATTCAGTATTAATACATTTATAACAATAAATTCTTACTGAGGCATCTTACTGGAACATATATATTAACAGAGTATTGAAAATATAAATGTGTCTGCTAATGTTGTAAACTTAAAAGTATGGCATTCGCCATCAGCAAATAAGATCATGTGATCATACTAAACACCTAATACCTAGTTTCTTCATGGACTACAGACTACATATGCACTACTTATTTCTCTTTCTGAGGATATTTCCTAATAAGAGTTAGTATTTCTTTTATTATTTATAATACAAAATTTGTATGTTAGCTAATTTAGTAATACTTTTTTATTACTCTGAAAATTTGGATGGACTTTAGGAGAATCTGCCTTGTTGTAAATACATCTATCATTCAAAAATATCTTTCATATTTCAGCACGATGGTTGTTCCCAGGGCAAATTTATGTAAAACATGGTAAATTTAAATAAATGCCCATTGTAACAAGGTTTTGTGTTTTTGTTCCAAAAATTTATCTTCAGCTTGATATTCACTGATTAACTTGATAACATCTAAAAACCCTGGGAGACATACAGTTAAAGTAGTATGTACAATTCTTAGCCAAAAGTCAGAAATGTACAGTAATATTTCTCACTAAAATGTATAACCAAAAGTACTCCTCTTTTCCAGACATATCCTTTTCTGTTGTATCCTGAAACTTATGTCTAATTAACATTTAAAATTGTATTTTTAACATATATATTTCCTTAAACATGGAACTGCATTTGGTTTTGAATCAGAAAATCTGTGTATAGTTACCACTACTGTTACTGATGTATTTATATTTCTGAGCACAACAGGTAACCATGTGTCTCAACAGAATTATTCTGTCTATTCTCAGAATAAAAGATAGTAACTAGTTTGGCAGTTCTAGTGCAAGGACCCCAAATGTGAGGTGTTTTAGTATTGTTCCTTGGCCAGAAGGTGGATGGAAACACACTTGACTTGGTCTTAATCACAGACCAAGAAGCAAGCCCTGATTCCTGATGTGAGTTCTTGCTATTTTCCCCTCTTTACACAACCTGAATTAGTACCCCTGCCAGGAAACACTGCTTGAGGATGTGATCTGATCTTCAAGGCATCTGGACACCTCCTGTGTGGCCAGCTCACCTCCACAGACCTCATCCCAATTTCTGTCTTAGTCCACTCCAAAGCCTCTAGATAAAGTATTGGGTCTCACCCCATTTTCTTGGTCCTGCTCCTGCTCTACAGGATGTCTGCCTCCTTCAACTAAAGTCACCATCTCTAATCCTATGGTAAAGTTTCTCTAAACTCACTCTTCATCCTGTCTCATTGATTTTCATTCTTTGAGTTTTTAAGGCAAAGGACCCAAAGACCACTGGCCCTATGTTACATGATAGTACCAAAATCTTAACACAGAGAGGAATCCTCACCTGAGGTGAGACCCAAAGCCTTCTTTGCTTTCAAAGAACAGATCACTCGTTAAACTGAGGAAAATGACATCTCTACTCCTCCAGGAAGTGCTTCATTTAGTCATCTAACACTTATAAATGGGTCTAAAGGTGCCGCTACTGTTTGCATGTGAACCAGAAAACCTGGTAATTCCCCATGCTGCCTTCTTAACAAGTTCTTGGGGTCATTTTGTATTCTTAACTGATCCTCGAAATATTTGATTTGTACAACAGTGGCCCTATAAACTGTCACAGTGTTGTATGGGAGTATTAGGGCAGTATTCCTCCGTGGTTCTCTTCCGAGCTCTCCAGTAAATACTGTAGATTATTTAAGCACTTTTGTATATCACATATGTTTGTACATTTTATGTGCTTATACATATTTATAAGTTTTTAAAAGAATCATTTTGTTTACTTGCACAGTTCATGTTTATTGGGGAATATATATTTATGAATGTTTTAAACCATGTTATAGATTATATGAATACACATTTAGTTATTTACCCCCAAGCCCTTGGAAATTTCCCCTGCACTGGTTATTGTACATTTTATTTACAGTAAAGGTTTTTCAAATGTTTATTTTCTAATTTCTTCAAATAACAATAAGAAGGACAGGTTCACAATAATTCTGATTTTGCTAATTGAGTTATCTGGAAGCATTCTTAGTGAACGTATATATGATGGGGGTTGACTCATTTCTAATTAGAGATGTGTTAAACCTGCTCTATGAAGGGTGGGACATTTACAATGATTTTACCTTTTGCCATTGCAGAAGATAGAGCCTAATGAACTTATATCAATACTTATTGTTTGCTTACGTTTCTATGGTTTACATACAATTATGTTTAAATTACATATCAGTCAGATCTACATCATTATAGCATACATAATGTTAGAGCCTGCTTTCTATAAACTCTATATAATTTGAATGTGTATTGGCATGACTTGAAAGGTCTAGGGCGATGTGTGAATTAGTTACCACTCATTTCCCCTTTTTCTTTACAGGTAATGTTTTAAAAGTTCTTGTCATTTACTGTGTTCAGCAATTCCCCTCCCTATTGCAAGTCCATAGCCTCTTACCTGGATTGCACTTAGTGAATCACCAAAATTACTTTAAGTCTTTCAGAACTGCCATGTTAATATATTCAGTGGACATTTATATCTCTCATTCCCAGTGACTTACCATTGGCCCGATGCCTTCCATCCTGAGACATCAGTGTTCTCCAGCACCTACCAGACCGGATTCAATTCCTTTCATCTGTGGATGATAATATTGTGTCTTTTGCATTTTATTTTGTTTGCTCATTAGATATATAAACTGAATTCTCAAGGTTTTGTCCTATGTCTATGTCATTAACTTTTCCCTTTGCTTGGCTTAAATACAAATTAAACTGTATATAAAGAAATACTAAGTAGTGTGCCCAATCTCAGTTATCCTTTTTTATTCCTTAGAAAATAATACTATTGGGTTGTAGTGATGGCTCCATCAGTGAATCACCCACTTTACAAACAATGGTGCCTTAATCCACATCACGAGCAAGCAAGCAAAAGCTGTTGGGTATGGCAGAGCACTCTGAGACACGTAGTCTTGGGTAGCCCTCTGACACACGTAGTCTTGGGTAGGGGTGGAAACGGGTAGAATCCTGAGGCTGTTTGGCTGGAGAGTTTAGCCACATAAATTCACATCAATAAGCTTCAGTTTTATTGAGACATTGAGATGTTGAAGGTGAATAATAATCAGGGAAATACTGTGATTCAATCTTGGGCCTCTATATCCATGCACACATATATGGACACACACACACACACACACACACACACACACACACACACACACACACAAACTTTGCTATGCATCCAATTGCTTGAGCATACATCTGTTTGCCTTTATTTGCATCAAGATCTTTTTAGTCCATCTTAAAATAAGGAATATTGTCCACATTCACCACATTCATCTTCAGCATCTCCACTTCATGAATATTGGTTTCAGTCACACAAACACCATTAAAACTTTATCAACTAATACTGCCTGACTAAGCCTGTATTAAATGATGTTCTGTGTCCAGAAATCACTCTAAACAAAGGTCAGTCCTCATATGAACACTCTTCTTCACTCTGCAAAGTTAAACATTTTTACTCAATATTTTCATACTCCTTGAAAAAAGGTAAAGTGTTTTGTCCAGTATAGAGAGTTCCTAACAGAGCTGTGTGCATGATATGCAATCGTGCTTGGAGACCTTTAATAATATTCTTCCTCTGATTGTTTTGACCCTCTTTAGGTAATTCTTATTTCAGAGAATGCAAGATGAATTTCTTTGGTAAATGTTTTTAGAAGACTGTGTTCCTTCCAGAGAGGTATGGTTATTTCCTCACCCACTATACAACCACAAGACAACACAGTACACCTACAAGCACTATACATACACACACACACACACACACACCTTGTCATTTGCCCAGAGCCACTTTTTCACCTACAAATATTTACAAATTTAGATGCATTCACAAAGATTCTAAACCTGGGAATTGCTTAAAGACTGCCATTTTCCTGTGTTAAGATAGCTCCAGTTTACTCTTTTCATTTTCAGCTTTTATTTTTCATGGCAAATACTTGTCAAATTAATAATGCACTTTAGATGTAAAATGTATTAAATTCAGGATCTATGATTGTTTAGTGAAATAACTGATTGCAAAGCAAATCATATTCAATAGCTTTCATCCCTACCAATAGCAACCAGTTAATAAGTATAGCAAAACAAAGGCCAAAAATCCAATTTCCAATAATTCAATTATACAGAACAAATTAGACTTAAATTAATTTTAAAATACATATGATGCATGTGATGACACCCACCAGAGCCAAAACAATTTCTCCAATAAAGAGAGATGCCTTACATATAACAGAAAATAGTCGTAGTTTACTTAAGCAAAGGGAAGTAATACAAGATTTCACTGGTCATGATATCAGGTTGCAATGTGACTACAAGAAGAAAAATAATTGGAACATTCTATGAATTTCAGGATGTATATTTTCTTGATGTAAATTGAAATGCCAACAAAAGAATATACAAAATTAAATAGATGGTGTAAGAATTCCAGTAGGGTGAAGCCTTTTGTCTCTTACTCAAATAAAAAAAGAACTTTACTCTTTAGCACACTCCTGAACCTTTGAGATGACAAATGTAGCCTTTCCTACCTTTATAAGGACAACCTCCTTTTATTAGTGTGCCCAGAGCATTTATGTTTACCTGTTGAAGGACTAGGGCTTTGACCTTCTGGATTATTGTTATTAGACACATTGATACCTTTAGTGTGTTCATTGCTGATATTATGTCCTGCCCCATGGCAGTTGAATACAGAAACGGATAAGATATGAGTTCTTGATAACACTAGAGTCAGAATTGTGTTCTGTCAACAGGTAGCTTCAAATGAAATGTCTTGAGCTGTTAAAGATTATGCCCAAATCTAAAATTCTCTCTTTCTTTATTGCTCTTATTTCTCTCACCATCTCTATCTTTTCTCTTCCTCTTTTCTTCGTCTCTTTCCTTGTCCCTCTTTCTTTATTTTGTTTATTTGCTCTTTCTTTATTGATTGAGAAAGGGTCTCAAGTAGAGCAGGATGTTTGCAAACTCAATACTTAGCTAAAGAGAAAGACCTCAAAATTTGATGCCCCTACCTCGAGCTGTAAGATAGATAGTCAGCACAGCTGGTGCACCCTGTCACCTAAGCTACACCCCAAACTGAGTTCCTTTTCATTTGTTAGCTCAAAATATTTGTAGGAAGTTGTTTTCATTGCTGTCTGACTAGGACGATGTGGTTGGCATAGGAAAGTTGGAGTGAAGCCAGACTCTCTGCTGTAATTAATGTTCTGGATAATGGGTGCTTCTTGTTTTTATCGTTCTATTTTGACCTGTTATTAATTTAACTCATTTATTTAAAAATATTTTTGAAAGCTACTTGGGATGTTAACAATGAATTGTGCATTACCCTAATACTGGCTGTTTGAATCTCTACATCCTTTTGTCATTGCATAGGTATAATGGGGAGTTTTAACTATCAACTTGACTCAATCTGAAACCACCCGGGAAAAGAGTCTCACAGAGGGACTGTGCAAATAAAATTGGTCTGTGGGCATATTGTGGGGACCTAGCCCATCACTATGGGTGCCACCCTTTCCTGGTCTTAGGTCCTGACCATATACGAGTGTAGAAGCTGATCTGTGTAGTAACCATCCACACATTTCATTATCTGCTCTTTACTATGGTTGTGATTAGCTGCTTTCAGTTCCTGAATTAGCTTAGCTCCAAGGAAATATGAGCCAAATAAATGTCTCTTTTACAGTTGCTTTACAGTTACTCAGAGTATTTTATCTCAGCCACAAAAGTGAAGCCAGTACAGTTAGAAATGTTTGAAAGTTTCATTATGGCACATAACTTTCTAGTCTTATCATAGCATTTTCTGTGTTAGACATAGAGCAAGGAATAAGTTAACAATTGCCCGTTGTCCTAGAAAAGTTTATCCTAGTAATATATATAAAGATATTAAGAAACTAAAAATATATTTATAAATAAACATAAAATTAGCATTTTTATATATATCATAGATAGGGGCTTATATTTTACTGATTTTGAATCCTGATTAAGTTACTAATTATTTACTAATTTGTTATGAATTAATCTCTTAATTACTAATTAAGTTGAAACACTTTGAACTTTTCAGTTCTTTCTCCTTGTTATTTCTCTGGTCATCTAAGGGTAACATATCCCTTAGCATAGAATTAATGGTATTAATTCTAGTTGTTGTTCCTTTAATTTAATGTTCATTTCAAAATTAATTAATATTCTTTTATCTATGATTCTTTTCTGAAATATATCACTTAATATCTGGTTTTAGTTCTTATGACTCATAAAATTATTTTCTAATATTCATGTCATAATACTGCTATAGCTTGAATTAGATCTCCAGCCAAAGTATCTTAAAATATTAACCTTTGGCACCTGTGAACTTGACCTTAATTGGAAATAGAGTCTTTTTAGACAATCAATTTCAAATCAATTCAATTAGATTATGGTGGACCTGAAGTACTGACATTTTAACATAATAATTACATTTGTATGCCAATACTCAAAGATAACAGATGTGAAGGGATTCACAGACACACAAAGAGAGTTAAACAGAGTCAGAGACTAGTCCAGTAGAGTCAGCCACCATGCAAAAGGGACAAGATGAAGAATGAATCTTCTTAGCATTGATATCTAGCTCCTCCCAGCCAGGGACCCAGGAAAACTAAGAAGTCGGTCCATCTATCTGAAAGTATTCTCTAGTATCTACATCTAGTGCTTTAAACATTATTTTATTTGTGTGTTTCCTCAGCAGGGTAAGTACACACCAGCTATAATCAGATGTCAGGAGTCTGCTTTCTCCTGTGGTCATGTGGTATCTGGAGATAGACTTAGGGCATTAAGCTTTGAAAAACAGCACATGTACCCACTGGTGCATATCACTGTCCGTATATCTAAGCTTTTATCACCAGTCATTAACCAAAGTTACTAAACTCCTAGTGGTAGCCACTCTACAGGCTGAGCCTATTATTCATCTTATGATTTAGAACTCTAGTGGCCTTATGAAGCCAAGGCCACTATTAGCTACATATTAATGGTAATTACAAAACTATGCTAAAAATAATTTGCCAAATTCCATAGTCTATCATTATCTCAGGCTGAATTCTGACAGTTTAATTTCAAAGCCCAGTCTCTTAACAAATGTAATATACTTTTCAAAGAATGGAGAGAAAGATGACACTGTTAATCCAGGACCATCGAAAACTCAAAGCACATAACCCTGAAAAGTCTTGAGTGCTTGTAGATCTTACTGAAATGGCAAAACACTCGAGCATGCCAAAAATACAGAGGAGGAGATGGGCTTGAGGAGCACTCTCTTCTTCTTTTACCCAAAGGCAGGTCTATTCCTTCTTGGATTCTAAGTCCAGAGAATGAGGTCATGGAGAACATTGACAAAGCATATTAGCATAAAGGAGACCACTGACAAAGATGAAGGTTGGAATCATCTGGTACAGACCAACTAGAACTAGTTCAATCCATTGGTCTACCTGCAGAAACATCCCAAAGGATCCAAAGGTGACACATGGCTTACTAATACTAGTCACACAACACTGGGTGGAAATTTAAAGTGCCAATAAGCTATGTAATACAAGTAATAGAACCATGAGTAATGTACAGAACATATAGAAAAAACATACTCTATGCAAGTGACCTTTTAAACCCAAAGACATGTATCATAAAAGCTCCTGTGTTTTGTACAATGTGACATAGCCACTGGACTTCTAAGCCATTTCTCTGTTGTAGTCTGCTTACTCCCTAAGTGTACCCTTTCTTAATGAATTTTCCTTCTATTTGCTAATTATTATTCATATACCTCTAAAAATATACTTGTTTTGTAACATCAAAACTCAGAGCCCCTCTGATTGTACCCACTGAATTCTGGTATCTAAATACATAAGGACAAGCCTATGCCTTAGCTCTGGGGCTTACATCTAGATCAGTGTAGTACAGGCTAAGTAGTTTCAAATAAATAAAAATATATTGTTAAGGGTAAAAATCCAAAATTGTGGGCTCACATCTGCCAAAGACCTTCCTGAGTTAAAATTCATAAAACTTATCATTTACTTTTCTGTACTTTAAAGAAATAAATACAAACAGTTCTGTAAGGTACAGAGATTTATTTATAGTTTCCCCATACTTGGAGAGTAAAGATTTCTAATGTTTTCCCCATTATGTATAGCCATTTGCAATTTATAGACAACTTTGGTCGTTTGAATATGCTTGACCCAGGGGGTGGCACTATTAGGAGATGTGGTCTTGTTGGAGGAAGTATGTCACTGTGGAGGTGAGTTTTGAGACCCTTCTAGCTACCTGGAAGCCAATCTTCTCCTGATTCCAAAAAAAGAATTCCCAGCTCCTTCTCCAGTGCCATGCCTGCCTAGACACTACCATGCTTCTCACTTTGATGATAAGGGACTGAACCTCTGAACCTGTAAGCTAGCTCCAATCAAATGTCATTTATAAGAGTTGCCTTGGTCATGGTGTCTCTTCAATACAATGAAAGGCCCCTAACTAAAACAAAGGTCAAAGGACTGAGATTAGAGTTGGTAGGTAGCTAGGTAGATATTGGCATGTTTGAAAATAAATATTCTCTCATAGTCAGTCCCTTACAAAAGCAAGAAATCAATCTGTAGGAACTGGCTTATTAGTGAAAATAATGAGATATGCCTGGAACCTCTGGCGATAATAGAGACAGGTCACTGTAAACAGTTTATGCCATGCTAGGGTTACAATCTAGCAGAGGCCTCCTCGTAGAGAACAAAGAGAAAATGATCCAGTTTTGTGGGCTTCAGTGTTCCTATCTGATCTTTGTCTAACACAATTCTTCCTATTTAACTCTATTCCTTTGATTGGTGGTGGCTACAAGCTTTTTTGTATCTCTTCTTTGGAGGCCAGCTTTCATCTCCAGATTCCCCAATACCTAATGAATACCTTACTTTGGAAAATAAACAAAACAAAACAAAACAACAACAACAAAACAAAACAAACAAAATTGTTGTGGCACAAGTGAATTCCTGCAAGGGAATCTTCTGGGGTCGCTGTTGTAGAGGTTGTGTCCTCTCTAGCCAGGATCACTGTTGGCACTGTTGACCCCTGCTCCTTTCAGAGCTCCTTTGCTTTCCCACTAGGATTTCAGCGTAAGATCAGGTCTCCAATCCCATTTATAGAACAGAACAAGAAACTAGGAGAAGGTCAAACTCAGTTTTTGTAAGAACTCTACTCCTAGAATGATCTCAACACATCTCATCATGCCCTACGTCCCATCACTATTGTTCTGGGGATTTAAATTCTAGCACAATGTTGCAGAGGTACAAAGCTAAGCCACAAGAACTTATAACCATAATCTAAAACCAACATGTTAGCAGACAGAACGAGCAAGTGTGAGGGCGTTTCTTAACAGTCAGTTTCTAAAACAACTGTTACCTCCTCAGTCTCTGGACCATGTGTTGTCCTCTAACCTCAGAAGTCTGTGTGCCCTGTGCTGTTCCAGATTCTCAAAAGTCACAGAGCCCTGTGCTGTACAAAGAGGGATAATTTATTTGGCAAATTTCCTTCCCTCAGAGATGTTTCAATTTAGTGGGGGAAGATAAGATGTGTTCATGAATAATTTGAGGTAATAAATAATAAGAACTATTTATTACTACAAACAATAGAAGCTCTAGGAGTTTAAAAGAAGGACACGTGATCAGGGTTCTGATGGACATGTAAATTGGCGCTGCATAAATTCTGTGAACTATAGAAGGGGATGAGAGCAAACTGACAGGAAAAGGGTAGTGTGTTCATTCTGAGGGGAGAGGGCGGGAACTTCAGGACAAGTGTATGTTACAGGAATGACACGCATTTTAAATATTGTGTCACATATCAAAAAGCAGAATTCAAAATACAGCTGAAAAAGAAGGAATGGTATATATGTCATTTTATTTCTACATAAAGCAATCTATGCAAAAAGAGGAAATTGAATGTTAGAAAAGTCATAAAACCCGGAGACCATCAGTGTTTTCAGGAGGTACGTTGATGAGTATTCCCAAGGGGTGTAAGTCCCCAGAGGAGAATACGAGAACTAGGTGAATGCCATTTACAATTTGAGAAGAACTATGAACACAGATAAATTTGGTTACAACATCCTTAAATGACCAATATTGGTGTGGTGGTTTGAATGAAAATGGTCCCGTATACCAGTAGCGATGGCTCTATTAGGGGATGTGACCTTACTGGAATAGGTATGGCTTTCTTTAAGGAAGGAAGTCTGTCCCTGGGTTTTGAAGTCTCAGATGTTCAAGCCATGCCCAGCGTTTCACTCTCTTCCTGCTTCCTGCTGATCAATTTGGATGTAGAACTCTGAGCTACCTATCCACGTCTGCCTCCATGTCACCAATGTCTGTCTGCGTGTCACCATGCTTTATGCCATGATGATTATGAAATAAACCTCTGAACTGTAAGCCAGTTAATTAATGTTTCTAATTAAATGTTTTCCTTTGTAAGTGTTGCCATGGTCGTGATGTCTTTTCACAGCAATAAAACACAAACTAAGAAAGTTGGTCTTCTGAGTTTTCCCTATAGCTTTAGTTTTCCACACATGCCCTATTGGACTACACACTTCTGATGCTTTGCTAATCACTAAATATAAAATGTCAATCACATTTTTGAACTGTATACTTTAATTCCAATCAAAGAAAATCACTGTTTCTCAATTTGATTTTAGGAGAGTGTGAGATCAATGTTATTGACTTAAGAGTTTCATTCATTATTTATTTTAAACTTTATTACCCATTTCATATAGAGACTAATTATTTAGATGAGGAGCTGCAAGTGTCTAAATTAATATTAGGAAATTTAAGCATTTGCCCTGAGGCAGCAAAACTGGGCTTTGTGAGGAAGCTGATCCAAAGTTGTGTGCTACAAAATGCCTGAAATTGGCTGTTAAAGGGAAATAATCTACAGCCATTATTTCCCACTGGAGGATAATTAAATACAAATAAGAGTCTGCAGTGTCTTCCACTTTGAAAAAAATAGATTTGTGAATGGCAGCTGTCAGGGGGTTGGCCCTATTGACACACGCCCTCTCAAGCTTTCCAGTTTGGAAGTCCCTGAGGAGATGGCACTGTCCCCTGTGAGTTCCGATAGGGCTGTAGCAGAATCCATTGTTCACATTCAGCAGGACCTCAGCAGATATGCGGCTATAAAACAGAGGTAGATGGACCAAATCTCTGGAAGGAGGTCACCTGAAGATCAAACTATCTTTTCACTGATAAAAGCAATTCTCAGTTCTGCTAAGGGGAAATCAACCGAGGGTTGGGACCCACACTTTTGAGAGCTCTCAAAGAGAGGGCTTGTGGTCACACAAGGATAATCACTGGGAATTTCTGATGGCAACTCTCATTAGTAAAATCTTTTCCTTTTTCTTTTCCTGACATTTATGAATTCATTTATTGATGGAACCATTTTCCAGGTTTCTCTTTTAACTTGCTAATCCAAACATGGAATATTAGCCCATCACCAGAGATACCAGCAGTGTGGTAGGGCCCAGTGACACAGGCTAATGGATTCTATATTTAAAACAATTCTTTCACTCCATGAGAAAACATATTTAGGTATTCTATATGCAAACTATTATACTAGGTTTTAGGCTCGAATGTGCTCCTATAATCACAATCTTCCAAAACTCTAGTATGAAGGCGTGCCGCAGTAAATTGATCATGTCTTATTGAGCTATGCAGAGAGTATAAACTTATGACTCTTTAAAAACTTCTGCAAAATCATGTAATGGAGAGAAGATTCAGGAGTAAGCATCATGATTTACAGAATGTCAAAGCAAAGTCTATGAAATGCCCAATAATTGTTAATAAAAGAAAGCTGACACCTACAGTTTCTGTGTTGCTTCTCTTAGGTTGAGAATAAAATGAGGATGGGGAAGAGGGCTCTGCAGTTAAAGTTCTTGAAAACATGAGGACAGGAGTGGAGTCTGGACCTCTAAAATCATACAGATACCTATAGTTTTACACTTGGAAGGCCGTGACAAGGTATCCTCATAGCAGGCTAGCTGGCAACAACAGCACATTGATAGCTCTGGGTTTGACGGAGAGACCCTTTCTCAGTAAATAAAGTAGAAGAAGACTAGGCATCACCCTTCAGCTTCTGCCTGTTTGTGCACACATGCATACAAGGACCCACACTTATTTGTATCCACACAAATGGATAGATATGCACTACACACACATGAAAATACATATATACAGAAAAATAATTAAAAACTACAACAATTAGTAACAAGTTCAAAGAGCTAAATATACTGCTGAGTTCGTTCCCTTGTTTTTTCATATACCATTATTTTTATATCATTCTTTTTCATATTAATGCAGTCATGAGGCGTTATACAGGGTTCTAGGAGCAGTCACTTTTTCCTCCATCAATTTAAAGAATAAAGTCAGCAAAAGCAAGATCTTATACTTCTCTATGGTTTTCTGAGAGTAGGAATGCACATATACATGGATTTAGAAAGAGAGAGGTGGGTATAAACATATACACACACACATACACACACACACACGCACACACACACACACACACACACACATATACACACACACACTTCATCAAGAAGGATCCAGAGCTGGAATCCAAAATTTTTCTGGCAAAGCCAAGACTTTCATATATTTGTGAGTAGAATAAAGTTCCCTTGTCCCTCTGAATTGGCTGGTTTGGACTATCATACATATGTTTATTGGACTTTCTTAACTTGACATAAGCCACAGTGATCATGCAATAAGGAATTTCAATTGAGAAAATATCTCCATCATACTGACCTGTAGGGAGTCTGTGAGGTTTATTTCTTGATTAATGGTTTATGAGAAAAGGATGATCCCATAGTGGGTGGTTTTGCCCTTTGTATGTGGTCCTGTGCTATGTAAGAAAGCAGGCTAGGAAAGCCATGGAGATCAAACCAATAAGCAACATTTTTCTATAGTCTATTCATCAGCTCCTGCCTCCAGGTTATTGTCTTGAGTTTCTGCTCTGACTTTACCTAGGGATTAACTCTGACCAGGGAAATAAACTCTTTTATGCTCAAGATGCATTTGATGCAACCCAGAGTATATCTTGTATGCAATACACTCTTATTCTGGGACATTGAAAAAAATTCTTGATTATCTTTTATTCTTAAAAAAATATTTTAAATAGGTTTCATACAATCTGAAAGAGACAAAGTCCTTTTCTTTTTCTTTCTTTTCTTTTTATTCATTTCATTTTTTTTCATTCCTACTTGCTGTTTTTGTGAGTCCTTTAGACAGCACAACATGGAATCAACATGGACATATAAAATTTAGAGTCATAATTAATAGAAAATGTTGGTTCTACAGTAGCCAGACATAGTAGATAATCAATAATCCATTTCCACAGAAGGACAGCTGAGACCAAGCCATACTTAGGTAACATACCTTCTCTTGGTCTTTTCCATACAATTTGAAAGCAGCTGAGAGGAAACAGTAGTTTTATCATGTCAAAGACAAATGTGATAGGAAAGATCCAACTAAACTAAAAGAATAAGATTTCAGAAGTATTTATCAATTTCTTTTGATGTCTTATTCCCTAAGAGCCATCATAAGAGAAATTACATGGGAGAGGGAAAAAAAAAGAGAAATTACATATGCTGTAACAAACGTTAAAGAGAAGATTGACCTTCGCCAAAAGCAATATGTGACATGTACAAAGAATAGTATTGTATACTTGTCCATTTATCAAAACAATGAGAATTTATAATTATTTTACAAATGGGTAAACAAAGGAAAGCGTATTAACTAACTAGTGACATAAATGGACATTTATGTGTTGACTGTAAAGTGTCATGACTTGGCTCACTGACAAGAGGGATATGAGCAAGACATTTTTCCACTGTTAATAGTTTTTGAAAAATAACATTTTGTGTGTGTGTGTGTGTGTACGCATACACGTATGTGCATGTGCATGTGTGTATAGGGCAAGCTGGGGTGTCTGCCCTGATGTTTTTTCCATCTTAGTTTTTGAACCAAAGTATCTCATTGTACCAAGAGTGCAGGAGGTTGTTTAGACAGTCTGGCCAGTAATCCCCGTGAATCCTCCTGTCACTCAGCCCTCATTACCTAGATTAGAGATGCACAGTGCCTAGCTTCTATGGGGACTCTGAAGATGAAACTTAAGTCCTCATGCAAGAACTTTAGGGACTGAACCATATCTTTAGCTCTATAACTAAGACTTTTAATTATGAGTTTATTTCTTGGCATGTATCCTAATCACTTTTACTGTCAGATAAGTCTTCCATAAACATTTTCAAACAGTGGTTGACAGACAATGACAGTAATACTAAAGAGCTTCATAGAACAAAAGATTATTAACAGTATTTATCATTTCAGTTATTTGAAGGAGCTTTTCAAGGACATTCAGCTGACTATATAAACTATTTTTTAATTTTAATACATGAGGCAAGAAGAGAAAAAAGATGTTTAAATCTACCCTACATTGGTTTTTAAGTCAATGGAATGCAGAATTCAACTAAATTGGCTCTGTTCTTCCAACAGGAAATGATAGATTTTTCTGAGAGTTGATTTCTAACAAATAGCATATCTAATTACTCTTTGCCTTCTTTGGAATTTTAATGAATAACTCTAGTAAATGACTCTAAGTCAAAAAAGAATTTGAAAGGCAAGTTGATCAATGTGATTGGCCAATGTATTTGACATTTGTTCTCTACAAATATTCTGCAGTAGCAATTAAAATAGCATCAGCCACAAAAACAAATCCATAATTTTAAAATAAATTTGAAGGCATGCATTTTTTTTCCTTTTGAGGAATAGTAATGACTTCATTGAAAGAGATTTCCTGAGGATTTCTGATTGATAAAGGTTTATTGAGATTAGTGTTTCCAAAACTCTTGGGTTTCCCCAAGCAGTCATTATAGCACTAATATTGTTTGCTGTCTGTGTTCATTATTTTTATTTAATGACATTTCTATATTGAAATTGTACAGGGAGTATGATATAAAAATAAGGAATAATGCTATTCTTTGTTTGTGTTAATTTCCCCTTGAATTTGATAAAAGCCAAACAATAGAAAGTTCTTTACTAGCAATGTTAGAGCAAATCAACCTGAATTTTCTAACTTGACAATGTGGAACTTAAAGAAGAAAAAATATATACCTATTGTGTCTTCAAAATGACTAGAAAGTCTATCCTGGCATCTTATAGTGATAATAAGAATTTTATTTATAGCACTTAAACTGTTTAAGTGATAGGGAAATAAAGAGTAGCATTCCTCAAAATATAATTGTTGTTCTTACTTTGCTAGTTGTATGATCTTGTTATATATCTGTGCCTCATTCATTCCTGCTTGTGTGTGTGCATGTGAGTGTGTGCCTGTTCCAACCAGAGGGACACCAATGGTATCTTTCCTGTCCACAATCCTTTGTTTGCCTTGTTGGGTCTGTAACTCAGCAGGTAGCCAGTGACACAGGCTTCTGAAGATTGGTGTCCTCATGTGTGCAGGACAGGAACTTTACTGCAGGGGCTGGCTCAGTAGCGCCTCAGCTTATTTCTTCATCTGAAAAAAAAAAAAAAACAGCAAACAGCTGCTTTAGAATATTTTTTTTTTAAAGAATGAATATAGAGGTCTCACTCAGGGGTTGCAGGCTTTTGTTTTTGCTTTTAGGTCTCTGATTCTGGAAGATCAGCACGTTTTGCTGCATTACTGCTAACACTTAGCTGAACTCACACGAAACCTTCACTGTGTCCAGAGAGGAAACTCCACTCAGCAGCCGATGTGATGCTTTTTCATCCAATGCAGGGTACAGCAGGTAGAGGCTGTTGCAGTGTTGGGGTCACTGATAAAAATAAACATCATGACACCATGTGGGCTTGGTGGCTATGGCTGCTGGTGGCATGGAATCAGAGGCTGCATGCTGCTGCTCTTCACTTTCCTGGTTGATTAGGACCCAGGAAGCTATTTTTGAGCCCATGTTCAGGCAGAAGCAAGCATCTCCTTAAGTGTTGGTCTCTGAGGCTATAACCCCAAGTGCCTCAACTGAACACATTCCAGGGAACAATGTGCAGGGTTCCTTACAACCTGCAGGAAGCTGCCACTGCTCAGCATGAGTTACAGAGAGGCTCACACTTTTTTTTTTTTTTTTAAATAGGTATATTTTTTTATTGGATATTTTTATTTAAATTTCAAATATTTTCCCCTTTACAGGTCTCCCCTTCAGAAACCCCTTAGCCCATCCTCCTACCCACACACTCCATCTTCCCATTTCCCTACACTGGGGCATCGAACACCCTCAGGCCCAAGGGCCTCTCCTCCCACTGATGGCCAACAAGGCCATCCTCTGCCACATATGCGGCCAGCACCATGGGTCCCTCTATGTGTACTCTTTGGTTGGTGGTCCAGTCCCCAGGAGCTCCTGGGGGTCTGGCCAGTTGACACTGTTGCTCCCTCCATGGGGCTACAACCCCCCTCAGCTCCTTCAGTCCCTTCTCCAACTCCTCTATCAGGGACACGCACTCCCCCGAGTGCACTCAGTCCAATGTGAACATCTGCCTCTGTATTTGTCAGGCTCTGACAGAGCCTCTCAGGAGACAGCCAGGGTGAACAAAATCCTCACAGGAGGAAATATGCAGCTCACACCCTGACTGCAGGCACTAGTGATTGAAATCTCTGTAGATAAAGGTCGGGAGAGAGCACTATGATTGGCTGTTTCTGACCTTTGACAGACATAAATCTTATTTCATCTTAAAACGATTGTTCTTATGCTCACTTCATGTTACCCCAAATATGAGACAAAAAGAAAAGCTTTAAGATGTTTTTACTGAAAATTGTTTCCATCAAATTAACATCATGGAATTTCTTAAACCTTTGATTGTACCACAATGTTCATTTCTACTTAATGTTTTGCATAAAATAAAGGCATGATGCTTCAAGTTAACAAATCATTATTCTCATTAATTCTTTAAATACCTTCAAAGCAATTATCAGCTTGTTTGTTTAAGAACAAACAGTAGATGTTTGATGTATTTCTTCCTTGGTGGTAAAAGTTGTTTGTTAAAGAGAAGATGCATCATTCATATTCCAATTTAATTTATTTCTCATTTATTCATACTCAATTTTTTTCTTCTCACAAATTTCTGTTTTTCTCCTCATGGATTTTCTTGCTTAGAACCATTAACAACTCAAAAGAATTCTGATTGGCATTCCCCTATATACCCCATGCACTGGTGAAAGTAATTACCCTATAAGAAAAGCCAGACATGGTTCTTAAAGAAGAGATGCAAGGCAGGCAGAAACAACAACTTAACCAAGGGTCTCAGTCTGAGGTGGCAGCCCCCAGTCAGTGTCCCATGGACCTCTGTGAATAAGAGTTCATAGGACATATTACTGCACTAGATGTGAGCTCTCTCAGGACAAAAAGTCAAATTCCAGCTTAGCTCTTGAAAAAGAGAAGTATATATACACTCTGAGGGCATAAATGAGTATTTTTTTTACTCACTGAATTTTTTTCAGGACTGTCAGCAAGACCCACTTAATAATGTCGTAATATTTCCACATAGATTTCAACTTTACCGTGCAGAGCTTTCCGATGTGTTAATCTATTTGGTTTTGAGACTATTCTTATTTCTTTAAATCATAGTAAGCAGACCAGGTTCCATGGACTTGAGTTAGAAAATTATACTGTTTATTTGTCTCAAATATATGTAGCTGTTATTAAAACTTTGGTCCTGAAGGAAATCCTGTCCTTTGTTGCCATAGCAAAAGACATAAAAAGAAAGAAAAAGGCCACATAAATATTTATCTAAGTAACAATAGATGTCGCTATCAATTTGAAGGAAAGTGCACCCCATCTATAGTACTTTTAGATATAAGGACAGTCCGATGTGAAAGGATACATACCAGACATTTCTATCTGTATTAAACACAGGTACAAGGCATTTGCAAAAAACTAGTGTTAAATAACATTTACAACAAATCATTGACTTAGACTGGGCTCATTCACTAGATCCTAATAAATCAAATCAAATGGAGTCCCTTAGACTAAAGTTTTATGTCATTCCAGTTATTGTTTATCTGTCTTGTGCTTACCATAATAAAGATCTTTCCCGCTGCATTAACCCTGTAAGAAAAGTAACTGGGTAGAAGAAGCTGGTGCCAGTTAACATCGGTGTTTGTATTGTTTCCTTTCTTCAACACATTCTTTTAGAATGCTAGTCTCATCTGCTCATCTCCTTGGAACACACAATCCCTTCTACAGATATTGCTAATGAAAACCAATTGGAGATTTACACTGACTTGGTTGCGAGTTTATCTTTTGACAGTGCTAACTGTTTTTCACCCTGTTGTATGAATAAGGCAGACCTGAGTCTCCCTGGAGGGCTACTGACAATTCCAGAGGTAAAATGAAATGTCCGACTGCCAATTTTTGGCACTCTTGGGAATCTGTAGAACTTTTAGAAGTAAGAAATAGACAGTCTTGCCATAGATGGCCTTCCTTTAAATGGTACTGTGACATGTTTGTCTCTTCATTTTCTCCTTGCTTCTCTTCCACGATGAGGTAAGCATGTTGTTTCATAATGCATGTCAATGCTATGTCACTCCATCATGTCGCAGACCATAGCAACAAGGCCTATGTGTTAGAGATTGGACACACTGAAACTCTAAGTCTAAATAAACCTTCATTAAGATAATTGGACCAGGTGTTTTGTTACAGTTATGGGAAGTTATTAACAGAGAAATCATCTTCTGTATAGATGCTACTACTGAACTGAATCCATCTCTGTTAGGGGGAGTAGGTAGATCATAGTACCAAGATAACAGCACAATTTACTAGGCTCAGATAATTCATGAACCCGATGAAGCTCAGAGGGTTTCAAGATTGCCACTCCCACATAAGGCTACACAGAACATGAACAATGATCCAGGTAAGAATGGGGCTCTCTTCTTACAAAGCTGCCTGCATGTTTTTCAGGGAAGTCCATGAATGAGTATTAATGATTAATCACGTATCCTAGGGGTGGGGGTCCATCCTTTCAGCCATCTATTCCCTGTCCCATCAATCCAGCCCCTCAAGCATGACAGGATTCATACAGGGGGATGCCATAGTCTGAACATTTGTATCTTCTAAAATCTTCATAAGTCCTAAGATAATAGCAGAACCCAGAGCCATTTATAGCAGTTATTCCTAGATCATAAGGAAGTTAAGACTAGGCCAGTACTAGGATAATTACACTTTACCAAAGGAAGCCCAGGAGAATGTTTTCCCTGTTCTATAGGAAGGCAAGGCAAGAGGATTACCAATGAGTGTTTAAATGTCCCTCCTAGGACTGCAAATCTCAGGACTTGCCGGGAGAACGTGAAGCACCAATTTCAATTGTTTACAACTTCCCTTCCTCCCCAGATTACATGGTATTTTCATTATAGCCTTCTAAACAGTCTAGGACATTTACTAGCTGCAGGCTAGTGGCTCAAGAGTGATGCAGCTGGATGATATGGTGATTGATTTTTAGCATTTTGAGGATTCAGCATACTTATGTCCAGAGTAGCCACACCTGTTTCATATCAAAATATAATTTTTAAAGGAAAAGAAAACATGATTTACTATAGTCTCAATTATAAGTATAATTCAAAGTATTAGGACCAATGATTACATTTATAGCTTTCAAAATGTTACTAAGATTAAATGAGGTTGTGAAAACTGAGAATAATTATTTTTCATGCTTTCCATAGCATGTAATAGATACAATACACACACACACACACACACACACACACACACACACACACACACACACACACACACACACATATATATATATATATATATATATATATATATATATATATATATATATATATATATATATAATTTTCAAATACCATGGACTTAAAATATAAAATTTGTATTATAATCATGTTAGAATTTAAAATTCTTCTGGCTTAAAATTTCTCACAGTCATGTTTTTAATCAATCTCAGAAGTTAAAAAATGATAAGAGTTTAATCATTAATGTGGTTGAAGCCCAGAAAGTTGGGTCAGAGGTTAAGAGCATTCGCTGCTCCTGCAGAGGATTGGAGTTTAGTTTCCTGCACCCACATTCGGTGACTCACAATTGCCTGAAAATCCAACTCCAGTGGATCTAATGGCCTCTTCTGGCTTTCGTAAACACTCTCATACATACATACATACATACATACATACATACACATACATACAACACACACACACACACACACACACACACACACGTATATTTACACACACATTTTTTTTTTTTGTGGAAAAAGAAATTAATTTCCATTCTGACAAGTAGAAACTATTAGAGTAAAATAAGGAGTTCCTAGGTTTGCAACCCCCACAGTCATGTCTATGTCCTTCAAAGTGCAAACTTAATACTTAAAATGTTGTCTTAGTCAGGGTTTCTATTCCTGCAAGAAATACCATAACCAAACAGCAAAATTTAAAGTCTTTTAAAATTTAAAGTCTCTCAATTGTGGGTTCTAGTAAAATATTTTCTTACTTCAAGACAGAAATATTAGGGAATAGTCACAATCAAATTAAAGCAAAATCAAACTCCAACCATCCAGTGTCTGGGATCCACTCATGATCTGGACTCCTTCAAAGGGCTTGGGTCCCTTCTACAGTTGTTCCCCCTGCAGCACATGTACCTTGTCTAGACTCCCTAGACTAGCCCCTATAATTCTTGTTGGTCATTCCATGGTACTGGCGTCTTCAAAACTGCTGGCTTCCATTGCTGCGACTGGGCTGTACTTTTCACCAATAGCCCTTCCTGGGCTCTTTGCATGCTGCCAAATCTCAATTTCTTTGCATGATCCCTTTAGTCCTGGCCCTTCAACTGCCACTGCATCTGTACCTTCACCAATGGCCTCTTCTGTCCTCTTCCACTGCCATCCCTCAGCTGCTCTCCATGATCCCTTCATACCCTCAAAACCGGTATCACCTGGATGAATCTTACACAAGCACTAGGTCTAACCTTTGGCTGACTCTGGAACACAGCTTTTTTGTGTTTCAGGAAATACTTCCCAGAAGATTTCATCTCAGTCCTGCTGGTCTCTTCTTAATCACCACTAATTTCTTAGCTCCAGGTAACTAGTATCTGTTGAGATTTGGTCTGTTGCTATGTGTTGTAATGCTAAATACTGACCCTGGTTGCTTCCAGGAACGAGGAGATTCTCACATAGACCAAAGTGATGCTATGCAACCTCGTACCCCAAGTTATCCCTGATTGGTGAATAAAGATGTCTATAGCTTTGCAGAAGAGAGATAGGCAAGGTTTTGGATCCCAGGCTGGTGATCGGAGGCAGAGAGCACAAAGAAGAGAGAAGATGAAGAGAGGAGAAAACACCATGAGGTAGGTGAATCATGAAAGCATAGCCATGAAGGCTGGCCAATTGGTATTAAGAGCGACCTAGATGGAACATGTCAAGTTATAACTCGGGCTTATTGATGGGGATTTTAGTAGATTTTAATAGCTTAGAAGGTACATATCTGTCCAACGCTAATGCTGACTAAGGGTTATTATAAATATAAAACTTTTGTGTCTTTATCTTGGAACTGAATGATCAAAGGTGGGTTGAAACTCCCAAATTGAGATTAAATATTTACTACAACAAGCATTAATTGTCACAGCGAACAAAGGATTCACTTCAGTGGTACTTGTCTCTTGTTACTAGTCACTGAATCTTCAGCATCAGCTCACCAGAATAACAGAATTCAAAATAGCAAGTAGCCCTGATAAGTTTCTAAATCTCCCTCTAAAATGTCATTAACCATTTCTACAGTGCTCTCAACATTTTTATCTTCCAAGCTCCTAAAGAACATTCCATTGAGCTCTTAATACTCAGCTGTTCTTCTATTCTGAAGTTCTATAGTTCTTCTACAACCTTCCCCCAAACACAGTCAGGTCTGTCACAGCAGTACCCAACTCCTGGTACCAACTTGTCTTAGTTAGTGTTATCACTCCTGTAATGAAACTACATGACCAAAACGCAAGTTGATGAGGAAAGTGTTTATTCAGCTGACACTTCCACATTTCTAACCATCATTGAATGAAAACAAGATCAAAACTCAAACAGGGCAGGAACCTAGAGGCAGGAGCTGTTTCAGAGGCCATGGAGGGGTGCTCTTGACTGTCTCACTTCTCCTGGCTTTCTCAGCCTTTCTTATAGAACCCACATATACAAGACCAGGGGTGGCATACCCACAATGGGCTGGGTTCTGCTTTATTGATCATTAATTAAGAAAATGCCTTACAGCTCGATCTCATAGAGACATTTCCTCAACCTAGGCTTCTTCCTCTCCACTGACTCTAGCTTATGTCAAATTTGACACAAAGTCCAGCCAGTACAAAATTTGTTCCGCTGTATATAGCAAGTGGGTTAATAACAGTTTTTTATAGTTATAAAAATGAAAATATTGATTTATCATCATTCAAAACCTTGGAAAACACATTGAAGCTATGAAATCTTTTGTGATCAAACACTGAGCTACCATTGTTTGATATTTCAAAACAAGCAAGGTGAGCCAGTGATAATAGAAACAAAAATGACCAATGTCAACAAGTAATAGAATATTTCCAACAATAAATTAGACCACACAGCCAATTTCACGGTGCACATATTAATCAAAGTGTCTAGAGGCTCTTTTTCCATTCTAATTTAGTTTATGCTGCATAGCACTGAGCACCTAAAACACACAAAACTGATTTCTTTCTGAATTAGAGTGGCAGCTGTATCATCTCAAAGGTAGCTTGCAGGAATTCACCCACTCTGTATTGCCAATGAGGCTTCTGGTTCTTATTTTGTCATTTGCTCCACAGGGATTCCCAGTGTAAGATTTAGAGGAAAAAGTGGGTGATTATATATATATGGTTTAAAAAGAAATGCCCTGTGTAGATTTGACAACATAGCCCTCTAATTTCATACATGCCCATAATATAATCATAACCATCAAAACTTTATTAATTTCATCACAGTTGAACTATACATGATTTTTGTATTCCACTAAATCACTTGTATTCATATTTTCTATTATTTTCATGTGAGCTATTAACACAACAGTGTTTTTATTAGGACTTATACTAAGAAATTTCATTTATATTTGGAATTTTGAACCACTCCTGTTATTATTTTCAGGTAGGAATTATTTCCTTTAAAACCTGACTCAGGTTGTCCATTTGTTTGTATGAAGAGTTCCTTTGCATTGAATTGTTCTTATTTTCTTTTTACAACTAAGACTACTCAGGGCTTAGCCTCAGAATTAGTAGACAATTGTCAGCATAGTTCTTACGGGACTTATATTCCACACTCTGACATGTGAGAGCTGATATTATCAATCATTATGCTTTAAAAATCAACACTGAATCTTTAAAAGATTAGCAAGGCACTGGCGCACGCCTTTAATCCCAGCACTCGGGAGGCAGAGGCAGGCAGATTTCTGAGTTTGAGGCCAGCCTGGTCTACAGAGTGAGTTCCAGGATAGCCAGAGCTACACAGAAAAACCCTGCCTTGAAAAAAACAAAAAAATAAACAAACAAACAAACAAACAAAAAGATTAGCAAGGCACCGTGTCTAATCGATGAAATGTTTACTTAAAAAGCAAAGTTTGATGTTGTATTTGAGGATGTGTCTCCGTGGCTTAGCTTCAGGCCTGTTTGCTGATTTGAGCAGTGTTTACCTTAAGACTTGCACATCTTTCTGATTTGTAGAATATAGAAATTCTTCCAATCAGGAAATAGAGTTTTCTTCTAAGATAAACATATCTTTTTTTTTTTTGATATTCCTGTGTCAAATAATATATACTAGTCTAGGAAACACCATCAAATGTATAAATAATGACATCATAAAGTGTGTCTGCTTTCCTGCCCACATGCCAAAGAGAGATTCTTTATCAAAATTTCAGAGACTTTGAAGAATCACCAAAAATATATTCCTCCACGCAAGTTATCAAGCTGTGAAAATACTATCATTACAAACAAGACAAAATTTACAAAACAAAAAACCAAATGAATAATATAACTTTAATCCTGGGAAATGACTGAACAAAATTTTGACTTATTTTTTAGTTGGTATGAATTATAAAGCTGATCAGATATATCACACTTCTTTGTGTGAGGGACATCAGTCTTTTAAAAAGTATTAGTTTGAAATACTTTTAAAAAGTATTGGTTGGAAAACTTGTATTATTTCCACCAAGTGTAGAGAAACAGCTCTTGGCTACATATTTGTTTAAGTAAATCTTCTAAAGAAATAATGTTTCCATAAAACCTTGAAGTAAATTCTTCTTGCTCTGAGCATTGGGTCTGGATTGGCTTTGGATTCAAACAGAAAATAATTCAATCATTGGAAATGATTTTTTTTTTTACGGCATGCTTTAATGTTAACACCAAGTGATTTCCTGATAGTAGTATTTAACCCTTTCCAATTCATGGTCTGCTTATTACTTAGCTAGAAAATTAAAGGCTTGCAAATGAAAACAATTCAAATCTCTAATCAAAGACGTTGGCATGCAAAACCAGGAGTAGCCTATTAAACTTAGACGAGTGCACTTAGGTACAGAAAGAGTGAAGGGTCAACTTAGGCTTTTGTTTTTGTCTTTTTTTGTTAATTCTAAGTATACTTTTTAATATCATATATTTTCTCACTTCTGAAAATAATTGTCAATATCGATAGACATTTGTCACGGCAAAATGGCAATTGTGGGGTATATCCCTTGAGGAACTGGTGCCTGACTTCTCAAAAATTCAGGATTTTTCTTCTCCAGTTGGGTTCATATTTTATAAAAATATTTTTGTATGGTACTCTTTTGTTAAATACACTAACATTATGGTAGAATTGCGTTATAATTGTTGAAGCCTGTATGATGTTCAAAAGTCCCTACGGTTGTTTATCGAGTTTCGCTTTAAGAAAGCAGCAATTAATTTGAATCCATTGTTTTTCAATGTTAAGAGACTATTTGGAAACTTATGCAGTCCCCCTGTAGTTCAGATTCTATACATTAGATATTTGATAACACTGTTGGTGGAGAAGAGGTGAGAGGACTCACTCTCTCTATGGCTTGTTTGTATGCCGCTCTAGGTATAAAGAACAATCTAATTTGTGCCGATCTTTAGAGAACCTGTAAGAACATTTTGGTCTGTGCCCCAAGCAAATATTATCAATTTCTCTTTTCAGGAGCTGTGAAACTTATAGTCCATCAAACAGATTAAGGGATAAAAGAATACAGTCGTTGGGCCAACAACCCAATTTCACCACTCCATAATTGTGTACGAATATGGAGGGCATGGGAAAGGTGGCATATATAAAATAGTCCTTGTTTGAATTTATCAGTTTATAGGATGCCTGTGTACCCACATGGAGTCATAGCTGAGCATAAGCCCACACATCTTATTTTCCTGAGACTTCTCATCTTGACCAGTTATTTTAAGTAGCAAGAGCTGTGCCGTGGTGGCTGGCTGGCCCTGCGCAATTCCTTCTGTAACAGATGAACAAGAGAACATTTATAGTGAAATGTTCATGAATTTTCAGCACATCTGTTGTTACTGTCCCCAAAGGCCACCTTCAGTTAAGTCTCCTGTTTTTCAGACATTTTTCTATTTTTCCAGTCCACACTGTGCTTTGATCTGGCGGGTAACCGATCAAATTGCCTTTTATAACCTGTCTGCACCTGCGTCTGCAGGTGCTGTCAGGAGCAAGGACGTGTTCTGGGCGGAAGGAAAGAGCTCCCTGGAATTCATTGAGCCAGTCATTTCCTCCCAGGGACTCAGCAGGCTGCTTTTGGGGATCTATCATGAAGCCAATCAGTGGGACTTTTTCTTCCCTATCAGCATGGATTTCGTTACAATGAGAGAGGCTCATGTAATGTTTTTCAAGTGAATTATTCCAGAGAAAGGCTCTTTTAAAATAACTTTTGAAAATTACTTTTCTTAGTCATAATATTTTGACTTTATTTATGCTTTTTACCAACTAAGTCATATGTGGCTTTAAGTTTTGCTTTAATGAACAGCTTTTGCCACTGTTATTTTATCTTATAATACACCACTTAGGTGTTCGATTTTTTTTTTCTGTGTGTGTGCACTCAGTGGTAACAGTTATAGATCTATAGAGATGGTTTTATTTGACCTTCATTGAATGCGTTCATCAGTATCAGATTCAAACCCAGCACACACCCACACTAGGTCACAGTTCCTAATATCATCAGTAGGCTTTACATGGTGTCCACTGAGCCCTGCACTCTTACATCCACCACTAGGGCAGGATGCTTTCCTGGGTGAGGAGAATTATTCTCCTGTGTTTACAAATTGAAACTTTCTGTAGCAACAAAGTAAACATTAAACACTGAACACCTTGTTTCCTAAAAAGCTATGGAAATGTTAGGTATTTGTGCTTATGAAAATCTTCCAGTGCTTGGGATGAACCAATATAACTCATGGTGCTCCAAAGTATGACTACATTTACACCTGAGGAATGGATCGATAGATTGTTTGGGATGAGTAGACATTTCTCAGAAATTCACAGAGCTCCAGCTCTGGTAGTCACTCAATGCCTATCAGCCAAATTCTTGTTAAGTACAAGTTAATTAGAACAACAAAAAATAAATAAATAAAAATAAAAATTCATCTCAGAGTTGGTCTGTGATTCATGTTGCAGCTCAAAGGCACAAATTTCACGCTGCACAGAAATATTTTCATCATCAGAGAAAGTTCTACTGAATGGGCACAGAGAGACTCCAAAACTCAACGGTCTTTGGTAAATTATTTCTTGATAAAACAAATCAGTCCCAAAAGCTTTAGTAGAGTAATAGACCCATGCTTTCAGAAAGAAAATTCCTCACAAATGTATGATTATAATATGTGTATCTGTCTGGGTTTTGAAATCTTTATTATTTCACATTCATGTTTTACTCTACATTTCAGTTAACACACATTTACTCTTTGTTATGATTCTTCAATTAGGGAGTTTCTCCCAAAGACACTTAGTGAAGGTGTGGTCCTCATGCTGCATCTAGCCCTGAAAACTGTTTGGATCCTTAGGGCTTGGACCTAACCTGTTAATTAATTTGCTTATCTGTTCTTAATTTGACACTGTTTTCTGGAGGTGTATTAACTAAGAGGCAGTCTGGGTACACGCTTTCACGGGAGGATTTTGCCATTGTCTCTTGGTTCTCGCTCTGTACTTGCCAGCCATTGCTAGTGTGCATCCTGCTTCTACCTCCCCACTCATTCCCATTATCTTATGTTTTTCCACAGGCCTAAGGCAAAGGAGCAGGCCAATCACAGGCTAAGATTCTGAGCCTTGAAGTTATTTATAGCAGACAATTTGTCTCAAAGGAAAAAAATCCATGTGAATTTGTCACTGAGGAGTGGGATCATTGCTCTTTCTTCTTGACAAAGTAATTCAGAAGACTTTAGAAGGACTCTGCAGAGAGTGTAGGGAGAACATGGAGATATGAATTTGAGAATCTCTAGAATGCAACGCAGAGCTTCATGGGAGACTTTGGTATAATCATGGAAGACTATCATGCCATAGAAATGTGCACAGCAAGATTGTGCTTATGAAGCTTCCAATAAAAAATAGGACTATTACGAATGGATCGTAAAGTATACATGTTACTCCATGGTACAAAACTCCTGTAAATTTTGTTCATACCTGCAACTTTACTGGTGATATACCCAGTAATCTGAAGGCAGAAAATTCCCAGCATTCCAACTGTAGCTTTAATATTTCTGAATACTGTTGGCCACAGTAGTTAGAATTGGCATCATTCCCCAATCCCCCAAAAAATAAAGAATAGGAAAACTTAGATTTTCACTGGAAACAGATCTCGGGTAAAGTTGTGCTCAATAATGACATTACTATTAAGGACTCTAGAAAAGTTGTTCAGAGGCCTACAAGGAATTGCCCAAGGCCACCACCACCAACTTTAGACTTTAAGGGTGTAAACTCATTTGAAAAGCCTTTTCCTGAGAAGGCAGCCCTGAGGGGACACTCTTATGGGAGCAGTCTAGGCAGCTTTCTATTTACACCGTGATACAGGCACCTGGAGCTTTCTCAATTTATGTTCAAAGATCTGCACACTATGGCATGAGAAGACAGCAGACTTTGGGGTTATATGTATGGTGCTAATTTGCCAGGGACACAAAATGGGGATGTTACAGATCCAAGGATGCCTTCATCCATATTTCAAATTGGGGGAATTTGGAGAGCCGGGCAACACGCAGAGGAGATTGTGAGGTGTGATAATAGAGCTGAAGCTGGGAGTTAGTCCTAGAGAGAGTGCAGAGACTAGGGACGTGCAGGGGCAAGAACATGGACTACTTACTGAGACAGGGTGTAGGCAGCCAACAAAGCTAGGTCAGAAAAGAGGCCTGTGGGTGGGACCCAAGGAGGATTCAGAACTATCTAAGCATTTTAGAGTTCACCTTGAGATCTGCATTCTAGAAAAAGTCACAAGAATTACATATCCTGCTCGATCTTGGTCTTGCTTTTGTCCCATCTTTCCTTTCTACGTCCCCATTTCTCTCTTCCATAATTTTGATATTTACCCTGAACTAAAATATAGGTGAACCATTAGCTTGGTTTTTGAGTCAGTAGAGGATTGCAGCTAAGAACATCAATATTAGCCACCATTTTTTAATAGAGAGAAAATTATATATATATATATATATATATATATATATATATATATATATAAAATGACCAATAAGTCAAATGAACATGAACATAGTGGAAAAACTGCTCACTTGGATATATATATATTGCCAAGTGAGCAATTTTTCCATTATGTTCATTTGAATTATTGCTAGTATACTGTTAATTTACAGATTTCATCAATAATAAACACCATGTCAAAAGGCCACTAGTTGAGCAACTGATGCATGGTAGACCTACTTCACTCAATAAGTCTAGTCAATAGAGAATCTCAATTGTGTTTTGACCTAGAAACAAAGTCATTTCCTTCTAGGTAGGCATTCATCAATAAATTCATATAAGCCTGTTTCAGAAGGAACAAGATATATATTCATATAAACACACACACACACACACACACACACACACATATGGAACTTATTCAAGTGGCTTACAAACTGCTGTCCAGTTAGTCCAACAATGACTGCCTACCAATGGAAGCTCCAAGAATCTTGTAGCTTTTCAGTTCATGAGGCTAGATGTCTCAGGTGGTTAAGAGTAAGCATCAGAATCCTGAAGAAGTAGACTCTAACACCAGTGAAGGGATGGATTTTCCAGTCATGGTAAGGGCAAACAGACAAAGAGAGAGGTCTTCTTCCTTCCATGACCTTTACATAGGCTGCCACCAAATTAATGATGGATTTTCCTAACTCACAAGTCCCAACTAAAAGTGGGTATTTCCACTTCAATAGTTTTCACTAAGAAAAAACAGTCCCTCATAAGTGTATCCAGCTGATGGGTTTAAGTTAATTTCAGATATAATGAAGTTGACAATCAAGAGTAGCCCAAACACACACTATCTCTGCTACTATTGCATACAGAAGTGTCTTTCAGATATAGGTTAATGATTAAAAACATGATTTCCAAAATGATCTGTTATTGTACAATAACTGTCACCAAAGTCTCATGAACCTCTGAGCAAGTAACCTGAACACTCTCATCTTTATTTTCTTTATCTCTAAAATGTAAATACAAATGATGCTTAGATTATAGGATTGTTAAAAACTTAGTGAACTAATGATGCTAAAATGATCCTATATCTGGCATATGGTAAAAAAATGATTACTTGATATGCAATAATGACAATTCTATACTAACTGAAGATTTATGAGGCAGTTTCCAATATATCGTCATATATTATTTCAATTAATCCTCAATTATTTTTTCTCATTTTATCTAGTGAATAGATCTCAAAGAACTCTAATAAACTGAAGTTTGCATTGTGAGCAATTTGTTTTCACTACATTCGTTTGACTTATTGCTAGTATACTGTTAATTTACAGATTTTATCCATAATAAACGCCAGTAAAAAGGCCATTAGTTGAGAAACTGATGCTTACTGGACCTATTTCACTCAATTAGTCTAGTCAATAGAGCATCTTAATTGTGTTTTGATAAAGAACAAAGTCATTTCCTTCTAGGTAGGCATTCAACAATAAGTTCATATGAACCTGTTTTAGATGAATCAGGATGAGTTAACATATGCATTTCATACATTAGTTATAATAAAAGATTTTCTGTACAATCATAGACTACTGAGAGAAGTAATTAGACACTGGAGGCTACTATAATGTCAGGAGACAGATGCATGGCACTGTTGGGAATATAAATAATATCATTTGCCCCATATTAAAGATATGGTATTTTACCCTATGGAGATAGTATCATTCAGATGGATTATATATGAAATATTAATATTAACCTGAAAGTATATATCCTCTATAATTTTGGTGAGCAACTTTGGGGGCATGATTCAGCATCATTCCCGAATTTCCCGTTCTTGCCAGTATTCTTGAAGCTGGACTATAAGAAATGACATTTCACAGAGCTCTTGACCCTCATATTTCTGCTATCAATTCTGTCTATGAAAAATACTAATGTGAAATTTGAAGGATTTTCCCCCAATATCAGAAATGGCAGCAGGAAAACCTAATTTCAATTCTTAAGATCACAATGGCAAATCAGTATGGACCGTGGTGCTAACTAGACACACAGATGCAGGGTCCCCCCCCACAGCTCCTTCTGATTCCTCCTTAGAGGGATGTGATTTCCCTCATTCCATCCAACATATCTATGCACTAATGCTCTCTGCATGAAATACCTAAGACAATTTCCATTTTGTTAACTGAACTCTACAGGTAAAATGAAGCAAGACCAAAGAAACAAAAGTACTTATACAAAGGGGAGCTTGATTTGTTAAAACAGATTCTTTGAGAGAGTACTGTCTGTACCTGCATGTATGCATATTCACACAGCTCTGTATGCTTCCATGTGTATGGATACAAGTGGATATGTACATATGTGCATGTGGAGATCAGACAGTAATGTTGGCTGTCTTTATTTTCCCTACTTCCCCCCCTAAAGTATCATCTTCACGCTTCTTGCAGCTAGCTAACTCCGCCTGTCTAGCTTGCTATAGGAATCCCCGGCCCTGCCTCGCAGTACTGGGATTACTAGGAAGTCACCATTTCTTCCTGATTTTGTTGTTGTTATCTCTTTAGGTTTTGAGATTATAATATTACATTGCATCTTATCCACCCACATGTTTATCCCTCCTAAGCTTCCTTTGTACCCATCCTTGATTAGCGTTACATGCATGTATGCATATGTATATACAAATATATTACTAACTATATCCTGCTCTGTCTGAATACTGTTATTTGTATATATTTTCAGAGTCCATCATTTGGTTAGATAACCAACTGGTGTGCTCTATGCTGAGGAACACTATTTTCCCTATTCTCAGCATTACTTAGTTGCCTATAGTTAGCATTTGTTTAGGGTTTAGGCTGCATGAGCTCTTTGCCCATCCATGTGGCATGTCTTTCTTTTCTTTCTTTCTTTCTTTCTTTCTTTCTTTCTTTCTTTCTTTCTTTCTTTCTTTCTTTCTTTCTTTCTTTCTCTTTCTTCCTTCCTTCCTTCCTTCCTTCCTTCCTTCCTTCCTTCCTTCCTTCCTTCCTTCTTTCTTTCTTTCTTTCTTTCTTTCTTTCTTTCTTTCTTTCTTTCTGTTATGTTAGTGAGACTTTGTGGATGTACCTTTTGACTTGGACACAATCTCAGAGCAAACTGCCTCTTCTGGAGCTCTTAGAAGCATTCTCACCCCCTTAACAGCAGAGTTCTTTTGTAGATGTACTCATCTTTTAGGTAAAGCTAAGAATCTGAGCTCTAGTCTTCTTCCCTCCACAGCTTCACTTTCTGAGTCACGTTGCCAGCATAAGAACTATTCTAAATTGAGATTGTAATACTCTGCTCCATAGTTTTTAGATCAGTAATGTCTCCCTAGGAGAAATCTTGAGTCGTTAGTTTTAAACCTCTTTTAGCATAATTGTATTCGATAGTGTTTGTGTCTTTTAAATTTTAGCTTTAAAAAAGCAAGCCTGATCATATTTACAATGAAGGCAAAAACCTTAAGTAAAATTTAGCTCATTAATTTTTTCTTTCTTTCCTTCCTTCCTTCCTTCCTTCCTTCCTTCCTTCCTTCCTTCCTTCCTTCCTCCCTCCCTCCCTCCCTCCCTCCCTTCCTCCTCCTTCTCCTCCTCCTCCTCCTCCTCCTCCTCCTCCTCCTCCTCCTCCTCCTCCTCCTCCTCCTCCTCCTCCTTCTTCATGAAATTCATCATCTTTTCTTGTCTGATTAGTTTGTTTCTTTGTTTTTAGACTGGGTCTCTTTATGTAATCCAGGCTGTCTTAGAACTTGCTATATAGACTAATCCGACCTTGAACTCATGGAGATCTACCTACTCCTGCCTCTGGAATACTGAGATTACAAGCATGAGTCATCAACTCCTGCCAACTTAGGGAATTTCAAAACTGAGATATGGATGCAAGGTGTCTAGCAATTTTTCCTAAGGAGATTCTGGTCCCAATGTATGAGCATATAATAATTACATAATTATAATAAAAAACCAATTGAACATTAACAAACTATTTGTTTATGCATCCAATTAGCACAATCAACTATATAATTATAATTTTGAAAAACCTTAAACTTCTAAGGATACAAAGTGAAATTCCTATATGATATTTATCAAGAAATCAGCCAAACTGAGCAGAGCAATTTTATAATTCTCATCTTATTAGGAAATGTGAACACTAATGAACATTTGATGTTTGAATTGAATAATAAAATTAAAACAAATGTATTTGAGAATACATAATGAGAGATTATAAGAAGTTGCATCTTTCAAACAGCTCAGAATCAAGAGCCCTCATCTCAGTTAACAAAATAAAAGGAAAAAGCAGACAGTATCACTATGAATGCCACTCCTGTACCTTTGTACTTGGACTTTCAGTATCCCATCATTTCTGAAAAGTAATTTATTGGTCCCCAAAGAAGTGATGTCCAGAAGTGGTGAAACTTTAAGACGCTGAGCTCAGTGGGAAGGTTTTAGGTTACACAGGGCATGGCAGAAAGGGATAGTGGGACCCCAGTCCTTCCTGTTTTGTCCCTTGTCCATAAAGTGAGAGGGATGACTCTGCTATGTGCTCCCATGTGACATGCTGCCTCGCCACAGAACCAAAGCAACAAGGTCAAGCAATAACAATAAAATCTCCAAAGGTGATAGCTAAAATAATCCCTTCCTATGTATGTTAATTACTTCAAGCATCTGTTATTTTGATGGAATGCTGAATAACACAGATCCTAGTAATAATTCCCTCAGGCAGAACCCAAAGCTTCTTAGATTAAATATAACAAAGCAAAATGAAAAGCCCCAAACCAATCTTAGTTTCTAAATGCCATCAGGAAGCATTATTTGTTTCCATAAACAGAACAATATTGTGATGGACTACAACAGTCCAAAAATTTTATGCAGAACTGATAAATTGGCAAATTTAAAGCCTTAGCAAGACATTTTGTTATATCTACATCATGAATCAGTAGAATGAATAGTCTAAACACTAGCAAATGCATCAATTAAAAATCGAGATGTTTATACTAACAGGTAGCTATATAGTGTTTTAAAACAGCTATTATACTTTGCTAAACATCAATAATATATTGATGCCTATTTGCTGATTCATCCAATTAATAGTAATATATTCATTTAAAAAATATTTACAGAAGATTTTGTGTATGCCCCACACTGTTCTGTCCCTGTCAGTCCTGTACTAAGTGTGGCAGGGGATAGAAAGCATCTTCATAAAGACATCGGGGAAATAAGATCTGATTTACAATTCAAAAAGGCCAATCTGTTGAAGTCTAGAATATCATAAAAAGTTCATTTAACTTCTAAACACTTCACAAAAATTTTGGTAGTTGTTTAGATAATATAAAATGGCATATATATATATATATATATATATATATATATATATATATATATTACAATGTACCATAATCCAAATGCTTGTGTATCCCCACATTCGTAGGCTAGAATTCTAGCCTCCAAGGTTATTAGATAGGGATGTGGTCAAAGAACAGCAAAGCCTTTTTAGTGAGATTAGTTTTCTAACAATAATGATAAAGGATCTGTTTTCTGCCTCAACCGTTTGAACTTATCAAAAGCATATAATTATAGTTCAGGACAAGCCTAGTCATTCATCTCAATACACCAGGCAACAAGAAGAGAAATGGTACAAAGCAGAGTGAGATTTACACAGGGCTGCACACTGGGAAAAAGAGCATGTCAAGGGATCCAGGGACTCCGAGATAATCTTTGGGTACTAACAAGAGCTCTATGTTTAAGGAGAGAAAGATTTGGGGAAGGACAGGTACATGTAATGAAGAAGACATGGTCAAAGTGTAATCTGGTTGACCATTGGCTCAGCTCTGGTCATAAAAATGGTTCAAGAATCCTCATCACTGTCATCAAATGAGAAGATCAGAGTCCTATAACAGGATCACATCTGCTTCAAGTTGCTGTAGCTATGTCTTCCCTGGCAATATCTTCATCTGGGTTGGGAGGAGTCAGGAAGATTTTTCCTGAAAGGTTTTATTCCTATTTGGATACAAGATGGCTCAAGAAGAAAGGGTAAAGAGTGCTGTGGGAATATTAAAAAAATTAGCCGGCATGCTCCCGCACTTGAACCAGCTACTCGCTGCCTGCCAACTTTGCTGCCTCCACGGCTCTAGGCCTAACCCCAACAAGTGACTGATCGCTGTCTTCTCAGCTGCGGTTCACTGGTTCAGTGCCACCCGTACCCTCTCAGCCATAATTCCCCAGTGGTCAGCAGTCCCACCTTCCAATAACCCAGTAAAACAAAACACTAGAAACTTATAATTAATCAGTGAGACTTATATATCAACAAATTCTCAATTCACAAGATGCCCACACAATAAATTCAGAGATAGTTGATGATTCGAGCTGCCACCTAGATTAGACAAATTATTTCAATTATTCTATCCCTATATGACATTCATAACTACCTGTGGCTATTTAAAACCACGCGGGATCAGAATCTTCTTCCTGTCTGTCTTCCATCTAGCTTCCTATTTCTCTCCCTCCATCTCCATGTCTCTCTCTGCAACTCTTAGCTCTGCCTCCCTTTTCCTTGTCCAATCACAGGCCTCCTGCTGCTCTAAATTTAAATGGATTGGACAGGGAAAATCCCGCCACAAAAGAGAACCATTTATCACTGAGCCCCAGCCAAGCCAAAGGAAACCAACAGAAAATGAAGGCAAATATGCCAATCCCCACTCTCCTTTGTATTACTTAGTGTATTAGTCAGGGTTCTCTAGAATCACAGAACTTATGGGTAGTCTCTATATAATAAGGGAATTTGTTGATGACATAACAGTCTGTAGTCCAACTCCCCAACAATGGTCAGCAGCAACTGTCAATGAAAGTCCAAGGATCTAGTAGCAGTTGCTCAGTCCCACAAGGCACACAGGTGAAGAAGAGTGTATCTTCCTTCTCCCAATGTCCTTATGTAGGTCTCCAGCAGAAAGTGTGGCCCAGATTAAAGGTGTGTACCACCACGCCTGGATCTGGGATTTGCTTTGTCCTAGGTTCTCCTTGAACTCGAGATCTCCTTGTTTCAGTCTCCTGGGATTAAGGGCATGTACTATTTTGCCTAGGCCTAAGCTTTTTATGGCCACTATGCCTCAAGATCTCCATGCCAAGATACAGGTCAGAAACTTGTGTCTTCCAGCCTCAAGATCTGGATCACAGGTGAGCCTTCTAATTCTGGATTATAGTTCGCTCCAGATATAGTCAAGTTGACAACCAGGAATAGCCACTACACTTAGTTTGCCCAGGTGGCTAACCACCGCTGTTTTACAAAGGCAGCATTCGACTGCTTGCTTCAGTTCCCTTCTGGGTTTGAGAATTCTTTAATCTTGAGTTCCTGGCTAATGTAGTTTATTGATTTTCTGGCTCAGTGATATGAGCAAGTTCATGGGAAGAGGACACTGTAAGGATAGAATCATGATCAGGAAAAGAGCCAGATATTTGCATCTGAAGGTAAAAACTTCTCTGTAAAACAGTGTACGGAAGGAGCTAGAGTCAGAAACCACCAAGTTACATGAATTCCATAGGCTTGCCATCCTTGTTAGATAGGTCTCTGTATGTGAGTGATTGGGAGTTCTAGTGGAATGAACTTACTGACAGATATGTGTACATTCAAGAGGTTTCTCCATAACCTGTGACTTTGATTACTTTTTGAAGACTGGCACAAGTGAGTCTGTTTTTGCTGTTTGAGAAAGGATCCCAACTGTGTAGTCAAGGCTAGCCTCAAATTTACAATTCTCATACCTTTGTCTTCCAAGTCCTACCTATGACTATAAGCGTATCCCTCTACCTCAAACCTTATTTCCTTTTGGTTCTGACAATATCACACTTATCTCAGAAGAATTTGCTGTGGAGATATTGTTGGTTATCATAATCAGGTGTCGTGTGTGGACAGATAAAAATCTGTCCTTGTTGGTCTGATCCAAACCCAGTCTGGGGTAAAGTAACTGATCTCAAAACCTCAGTGGAAATAATAGTTCCCGGGCTGAGTGTGCCTAGAGTCCATTCTCGCAGCTCAGTCTGCCTGTTGCATCCTTGATATTCTAGTTTTGTGAGAAGTTGTACTTCTGAAGAATGTCAAAAGAAACAGACACAAAATTTTACATGGAAAATATAAAACATAGTTACCAAGATAAAAATGAGTATTTCTATGAATGTGACTGAATGTATTGCAGAGTAATCAAATGGGAGAAAAAAAAGACAGAAGACCTATAGTTAGATTTTTGCAGAAAGATTAGGAATTGAAAAACAAACTAGTTATTTACATTAAACATAGAATGTTGGTATAATAATTATGATTGGTAGTATTATGTTAGGCCCCTTGGGCTGTCCTAACTTTCCTCAGAAAAGCATTTAAATTTGGTTTTATTTAAAGAATGACATTATTTGTCAATAAGAAGCTACTTTTATATACTAATCCCTATTTAAGAATGTATAGAACGCTTTCTAAATAAAATAGAATGTACTTGTTTGCTAATGTAGTATTTAGGTAAACTAATATCTCTATTTATTTATTTTTTTTGATAGAGGTTCTTTTTGGAATATATATGTTTAAGGCATATCAAATTAGTTTTACTTAAACCTGACAGTCATGGTAAAATTATGAGCACATGAGAAAGTGTTAGAACCACTAACCACTTTAGTATGGACAAACCCATTGTTCAATGAACATATCATATATGCACCAATGAAATCCTGATTTAATCAAGTCAAGCAGCTGTTGGTGGTGTCTTTTCCTGAGAGTCTCACTAGATGTGAATCGGATTTCTCACCTCAGGAGTATAAACTGTAAATAGCAGTAATACCCATATGATTCCTTGGCCATTTTTTTATGAATCAATGTTTGGTCACAATCTGGAGTCATTATAGAATACTGATTAATATGAATTCCTTCCTAGAGTATCAGTAATATGGTGTACCCTCTTACATGTCTCTAAAAGCCTCAGCATGAATGGGTGGGAGGCAGAGTCAAAATGTTCATGTGCACCTCTTGCATGAGCTACCAGAGTTCCTTCTGCCGCCAGAATGGGAGAGTTCTCTGTACGTAATTCCTTATGTTAAACACAATGGTTCATGTCCCCTCGGAATTTCAATTAAGTACCCAGTCACATAGTGAGGCTCGTCTTTCCTTGGTGTGCAGACAGTGTTCCAATGGGGCTGTTGCTATAGACATCAGATTCTTCAGACTGTCAAGCTAATTATCACAGATGAGAAAGAATGGACCAAAGCATAGAGAGCTACAGAAACAACTGTGTTCTTTGCTGTGCCTGCTGTCAAAGTGGCTCAAAAATTAATAAAAAAAATAGTGAGTCTGCATCTGTCTCCATCTGTTGTCAGGTGAAACCTCTCTGATAACAATTAGGCTAGGCATCCATCTATGAGCATAGCAGAATATCATTAGGGATCATTTCATTGATTTTTTTCCCAGTCAAGGTTGGTTCTAACCTAGGTCTCTGCAGTATCCAGAGTCTGGGTCCTGGTCTTCCAGGCAGTGTGAGGAAAGGGGGGAGAAGTCCCTTTCCTGGCATGGGTTTCAAGGTATACCAGTCATTAGTTGACCACTCTGACAATTTCTGTGCCATTTTACCCCAGCGCAGTACATCTTGTAGACAGGACGAATTGTAGTTGAAGGTTTTTGTGGAGATCCACCCAAATATTAGGTGGAACTTGGGGAACTCTGAGGAAAAGGGGGACAAAGGAGCCAGAGGAGTCAAAGACACCACAAAGAACCTCATAAAATCAACTAACCTGGCCTCATCGGGGTTAGAAGAGACTGACCTGTCAACCATGGAGCCTGCCAACCTAGGCCCTCTGTGTATATGTTACAATTATATAGCTTGGTCTTCTTGTAAGACTATTAACAAGGATAGTAGGGTTGTCTCTGACACTGTTGACTTCTATTGAGAAACTTTTCCTCCTACTAGATTGTTCTATTCCAGCCCTAAGAGGAGAGGAGGCACCCAGTCTTACTTTGCACGGATAGGCCATGTCTGATTGATATCCTTGGGAAGTCTGCTCTTTGCTGAAGAGAAATGGAGGAGTGAATGGGGGTGAGGTGGGAAGAGTAGATGCTGGGGAGGGACTGAGAGGAGAGGAGGGAGGGAAACTGCAGTCAGGATATAAATAAATAAATAAATAAATAAATAAATAAATAAATAAATAAATAAATAAAAGCTAAGCTCTTGTTAGGTTTTTTTTTTTTTTTTTTTTTTTTTTTTAGTAATTCACAAGGAACTAAATCAGCTCCCAGGATCATCTAGAAAACAGGAAGTACAAAAGCCAGGGCAATTGATAAGACTTACCTCAGGGTGCATTAAGTCTAAACATCTACTTTTCTGTCTCACTAACCAGTGGCAAAAAGCACCCAAAGGCAGGTGAAGAGATATTTAAAAAGTCCTTGCAATAAAATAGATTTTATTTAAGTCTCCAGCAAGTTTAAAGGTGCATTCAATTTTCCTTTTCCATAGATGCTGGCCTCCTCATGACATCTCTTTATCTAGTTTACATTACCAACATTGTAAACTGAGACCCAGGAAAAAGCTGATTTCTGGAAGTCCCAGTGGGCTGCAATTGGTCATTCAAGGTATGCGCTGTCAAAAGATAGAGTATTGGTGAAAAGCAATGGATATTATTCTTATGGTCATGCTGGAAACAATAGCAGAAGTCCAGTCATCCCCCAAGCCAGCTGTGTAGTACTGATTTAAGCATTAAGCTCTAGAAAACAAGACTTAGCAGGCAAATGGATGGAACTTGAAAATATCATCCTGAGCGAGGTAACTCAGTCCACAAAAGAAGGAACATGGTATGTACTCACTGATAAGCGGATATTAGCCCAAAAGTTCAGAACGCCCAAGTTTCACTTACCAGTAATCGCTGGACTGAGAGTGAGGTCCCAGATGGAGGAGTTGGAGGAAGGTCTGAAGGAGCTGAGGGAATTTGCAGCCCCATGGAGGGAGCAAGAGAGTCAATGGGCCTGACCTCCC
>CM052704.1:119240130-119253950 GCA_028551405.1 Uromys caudimaculatus
ATCAGACATAGATTGGTTAAGATCTTTTCCCAATCTGTTGGTTGCCATTTTGTCTTATTGACAGTGTCCTTTGCCTTACAGAAGCTTTGCAATTTCATGAGGTCCCATTTGTCAATTCTTGATCTTAGAGCATAAGCTATTGGTGTTCTGTTCAGGAACTTTTCCCCTGTGCCCATGTGTTGGAGACTTTCCCCCACTTTCTCTTCTATTAGATTCAGTACATCTGGTTTTATGTGGAAGTCCTTGATCCACTTGGACTTGAGCTTTGTACAGGGAAATAGGAATGGATCAATTTGCATTCTTCTACATGTTGACCTCCAGTTGAGACAGCACCATTTGTTGAAAATGCTATCTTTTTTCCACTGGATGGTTTTAGCTCCTTTGTCAAAGATCAAGTGACCATAGGTGTGTGGGTTCATTAGGCACTCATGTTGGTGAGACTCTGTAAGTGTAGCATCTGACATTGCTAGAAAACACAATCTCACAAAAAACTCCTTGTTTCTTTGGTTCTTAAAATCTTCCTGCCACTCTTCCTCAATGTCTTCTGAGTCTTAGGTACATTAGTTGTTCTATATATATATTCATTGGGACTATGCTCTACAACTCTGCATTGTGATTGATAATGGTTTGCTGTAGAGGTCCCTGTTGCAAAGAGAAGTTTCCTTGCTGAGGGATAGTGACTATACTTACCTGTGGGTATAGGATAAACGTTTATAATGTAGTTAGAGATTATGCTGCTTTAGTAAAGTGGTAAACATAGATCTCCTCCAAGATGCGTGACGTCATTAGCCCCGTGAAGGTGGCTATGTTTCCAACATGAGTTTCCTTCTTGTTGTCTGAGTTTTAAGTCCAATTAGAACGCTGCTGGTTACTTCATTGTTTGTGTGCCACTACTGTACCTTTACATGTTTCCAGTCCCCCAAATTCTCACAGATCCCCCTTTCTTCCATACTAACCAAGTATATTCTCTTTCTTTTTCTTAAAAAAAAAAAAAGAAAGAAATGAAATGAAAAGAAAAGAAAAGAAAAGAAAAGAAAAGAAAAGAAAAGAAAAGAAAAGAAAAGAAAAGAAAAGAAGTAAAGAAGTCACAGATAAAACAGGAGTTGGTTTTATGCTGTCCATGCCTTGGAGCGCATGGCTGATACCTAGGGTTGGTCCATTGAAAAAGATACCTTTTCCTCTCTCAGCAGATGTCATTTGTTTTGCTTTTAATAGCCTCTTTCTCAATGACCTTTTAGCATTACCATTAAAGATTACATTTATCTCTGTAACAACTCGTTGGAAATCTTTTAGAAAGCACAAACTATTAAGTACATGTGTTGTCTGCTGTTTGTCACTAAAAGCCATTTATTTTCAGGCTTGGCCTATCAGTCTTTAATGCTTTACTCTTAGTTTCCCCCATCTAAAATCTCTACACTGATTCTCTAAGTAGCAACAAATTTAACTAATTAACAACAAAAAAGACTTATTTGGTGTTATATACAACTCACTTCTATAGCAGATTGACTTCATGGTTATCCATATCCATGTCATTTATTGTGACGTATTTACATGTTTTTAATTATGTAAGAATATTTCTCTATAATTTTGGGTATTATTCATTTCTAATATTTTAGAATCGACATTCCCTGATCATTACTGATTCTGGATTTTGAATAACTTTTAAACTCATTAAATTTTATAAAAATCATTGCAGAACTCCAAATGAAGGTGTATACCCACCCTACTGACATTCCCCTCACCCCCAATTTCAGTTAGGAAACATTGATGCTTCATACAATCTTTTTATGCTTATAATATTAAATTAGGGCCCCAAATTATGTGTTTTATTGGGGTGCCAAGCAATTTAACCTTTTCCCTTTAATTCTGGTAACCATTATAATTTAAAACTCTCTTTGTATAATTGTTAATTTGAATGACAGCATAAAGGGCTCTAGCAATCCCTAAGGGACTCACTCTGGGCATGTCTACATGTGTTTCTTGCCTTGTGATTCTTCTATTCTATGTCATTCCTAAAATTCATTGACTTGTCTAGACTAACATACTTTGCAGAAATTTTCTTGTAAGACAGCAGTTGAATTTAAATAAAACTAATTTGGCAATTTCTAGGAAGTCAATTGACACCTAAAAATGAAGATCTAGCAATCTTGTCTTCTTGAAATTCTCCTGGACTTTTGCATCTCTGAGGAGATACAGTGACTGGTTCTGCTACTTCACCATGTGTGCCCTTCGCTCATGATGTAGTCCCAACCGTAGTGTAAGCTCTTTAAGGAAAGAGTCCATTGCTTCATTTCAAAACAACAGTTTTGTACAATACTTTGCAGGTTATTTGGGCAAGGTAAATGTTACTTGCATGGTGGATAAAGAAGAAATTTGAAAAATACCTAAAGACCTTAAGAGATTTCAAAGTTAGAGGCAAGAAAAAGGAACTTAGCTCTTCTTTATGTTTGTTGATTTTGTTTGAGCGTGTGGATGTGCAAACTTTTGCTTATGCTTACATGATAGTTACTGGTTTAGGAAATAGATTTTTCTTATATGGTGGCTTATAAACAGTGAACCTGACATGAAATGCAGAGGCTGAGTTCATTTACAAGGTCTTGTATGTTTAGCCTTAGCAATTATCTGGAAATTCACATACCCAAAGCAATAGCCATATGCACAGATAATTTTCACCAACTCATGGCTGCTATCAAGTACCCAATGTCATAGCTTGCCTCTAGTATCAAATGACTCATCATTGAGTACCTGCTCTGTTTTCTACTCTCCAAATATTAAGTCTTCTTATGTTAACTACATGATGGTCTTCTCTTCCCACAGTAGCTTAATATTCTCATGGCTTCAAAATTTTCTTTATTCTTCTCTGTTCACACTCTCACTTTTAAAAATACTTACTTGTAGCTTGATGGTAAAAGCCAATTGCGATTGCTGTCTTTCACAGTCAGTTTAACTGAAGTTATGTTCACCATGAAAGCACACCTCTGGGGTCTTCCTAGAAGTTTCCTGAGGTGTTCAGGGAATGTCCAATCTAAGCATGAATGTCAGCATCTCACAGGACTCTCAGCTAAATGAAACAAAAAACACAGGCAGGATCCTGCATAAATACCAACTCACTAAATGTGTACAAAACATAGTAGCTGCCACGATAGAATTTAACCTGAAATTGTGAGCCAAAATAAACCCTTCTTTCCTTAAATTATTCTTGCTATTAATATAATCCCACAATGAGAAAAATAACCAATCCTTCCTACTTCTTTTCTTCCATTGTTACAGACTAATTTTATTTTAAATTAGAATTACAAATTTTAACTGTTTTCTCAACTGTAATTTTAGAGAATAACAAAGACTAAAAGTAATACATTGGCACATGGCAGTTTTGAATGCATATATAAATAAGAAATAGTATCCAGAATATATAAAGAACTTTAAAACTTAGCACAAACCAAAAAAGAAAAAAAAAAACAAAATTAAAACAGAGAGAAGACAGAAACAGACACATGAATTGTGAGGACAGACAGATGAAAAGATCTTCATGCAATTGTGTTCAGCAGTTTTAGACTGCAAATTAAGCTTACTAGATGTTCTTAAGTACCTGCCAGTACATCCCACACTGACAACAACAAATACCAATTAAGACTCAGCAAAGTGGTATCATTTATGTGCAAGTGATTGTTACGTAAAATTACACTCATTTTGAAAGTTGATTTGACAGCTACTTCTTAGAAAGCTAAACATTCAATTATAATATGTCTTAGCAATTCTACACGTATGCATTTGTCACAGAGAAATGAAAGCTAATGTTTACCCACAAACTCATAAGCAGTGTCGACAGCAGCTTTATTTGTAATAGACCACAATTGCAAACAGTACGGAGAGTCCTCAACAGACGACTAATGTATATGATGCATAAACATGGCATATTAGATCATCACTTCAAATTAAATGAGACAGACTCAGAAAGAAAAAATATTGCATGTTTTTCCTTATCTATGGGATGTAAGTTTAAGCATAAAAGACATGAAAATACAAGAGAAAAATTTCAGGAAGAACAAGGAGACCAGTAAGGAGGAAGGTGAGGAGGGAATGTAGAAGAGTAATAGGACTCAAATATGAATGAGTTTCATAGGATCTCATATCCAGGATCAGAACCTAACAGCGATGTTTCCACATATTATATATGTCAAAGCAAATGACAAGCCCATTGTCACTATAAGAGTAAATGGACAAAAATGAACTGGCACACTCCTGCCAATTGCTATTTGAAACTCTTGGAAAATAATGTCTCCTTTATTATTTCTGCATTTGTGTATTGGAAATTAGGATGGCATATGTGCCACAGCGTCACTGTCAAAGGAGATAAGATGACAGCTCATGGATGTGAGTCCTCTTCTACTACTGAAAGACCTCCGAGCTGGGGAGACCCTCGCTCAAGTCTCGGGATGGCGCGACCCCCCAAGAACTCACGAAAGACCGTCCTTGCTGCAATCACATGAGGTTTATTGGGGGCCAGTGCACTGGGGTCGTGCTCATAACCCACGCAGGGGCAGAGGAGTCCGACCCCGAGCAGCTGAAGTCAGGGATATTTAAAGGAAAAAACCACAAAGGGGTGGGGAACGGAAGGAATTTGCGTTATGGGGAAGTACAGAATGTTCTAAGTTAGTCACGAGTCAGTTGCACAAACATTTCCAGTTCCTGAAACATTGTGCCTCTGGCCCTGGGGCCAGGCCAAGGTCACCCGTTTCTTAGGAGAAAGAATGTCCTTGGGCTGGGTTTGATCAAGCAGGCAATTTCAGGCCTATTTCTGTTTCTGGCTCCAAGTGTGCTAGGGGTCTTACTTTCCTCATAAGGGGGTCAGGTCTTACACTACGTGAGTTTTAAGATCAGAACTCAAGTGGTCATACTTGATTCCAAGTACCTTAATCAGATGGATCATCTTCCCAACTCATATCCATCCATCCATCCATCCATCCATCCATCCATCCATCCATCCATCCATCCATCCATTCATCCATCCATCTGTCCATACAATCACCCACCCATCTCTATCATCTATCTATCTATCTATCTATCTATCTATCTATCTATCTATCTATCTATCTATCTATCTATCTATCTACCTATCTATCTATCTATCTATCTTATCATCTTTCTATCTACCCACCTACCCATCTATCCATCCATCCATCCATCCATCCATCTATCCATCCATCCTTCCTTCCTTCCTTCCTTCCATCCATCTGTCTATCTATTCATCATCTTTCTATGTTATCTAATTCCCTGGACCAGCTTCAGCTTGGAGAGAGGTTCTGAGGAGGGAATGTTTGGGAGTGGCTAAAGAACAACTCAAAGTCAATAGTCTTACATTCTGTTTGAGACAGCTTTCAACTTGCTAGAAAAAAAAATTCTAGAAACTCTCTGCATAGCTCATGGGTTTTCTGATCAAAGTGAAAAAACTGCTAGAAAATTTCTTGGATTTTCTGACCAGAGTCAGAAATCCTGTTAGAAATACTCTAAAAGAGCTGTGTTTGTTCTCTAAGAAGGTCTTTCTGGGTTGCTCTCTCTTGCCCAGTCTTTTATTTACATATCAACTCAGTCATTTATCCAGATTCCCTATTGATAATCCTGTGAATTAGCACTTTATGACCTTAGCCCCTTGGTTCTTAGAAGACTGCAAACACATTTAAAAAAAAAAAATCATGGCAAATGAATTCAGAGATCTGCCCACCTTTGTAAGCACATACAATAAACTAGGTGTGTGGGATCTTGGCCAGAGATCACCACTCCCCAAATCTCTTTATCTCTTTCCTTGACAGCTTTCTGACAAGATACCTCATAGAGCAGATACCTGTAGTTTTTTGGTATTTCTTTCTTTCTTTTTTTTTTTTTTGGTTTTGTTTTGTTTTTAGGTCAGTGAAGCTCCTGATATAATTTATATTGCATCCTTATATTTTTCTTGTGTATATAGTTGAGAAATTATATATTCTGGAACTCATGTTTTCAGAATTCTCCACAGACTTAAGGGCTGTCCTGAAGATCGAAGGTCACACTTTTACTGTTGCTATGGAAGTTAGACCTCACCTCACTTCCCAGTAGCCTGTGGTCACTGATTATCACAGTCGTTAACCTTGGCAAAGAGGAGATTCCCTGAAGGAGGAACATAAATTAAAATAGATAAACAAACTTTGCACCTAGCAACTGTTAACACTTATGGAGGTCCACACCCTGCTAGTTCTGCCCAGGGGCAGGAACTGTGTCTTGACATTTCTTTCAAATGGCTGTGCAGAAACCTATCTACCTATTGAGTACTTACTGTGTACATTTGGAAGTTGCTCTTCATTGACCTATGTCCTCAACTACAATTAAGTAAATGCAATCTATCACATATCTGGATATTTTGTATGTTCTTTGGATACTTCAGCTGGTTTTGTTTGTTTGTTTGTTTGGGTTTTGTTTAGGTGGTTTGTTGTTGTTTTTTTGTTTTGTTTTGTTTTTTCGGTTTTTGAGACAGGGTTTCTCTGGGTAACCCTGGCTGTCCTGGAACTCACTCTGTAGACCAGGCTGGCCTCTAACTCAGAAATCTACCTGTCTCTGCCTCCCAAGTGCTGGGATTAAAGGCGTGCGCCACCACTGCCCTTTGTTTGTTTTGTTTTTGTTTCTTGTTTGCTTGTTTGTTTGTTTGTTTGAAATGTCCAACGTCACTAATTTTGACAAATAAACATTTTTAAGCTTTTAAATTTGGAATTATATTTTCAGTCAAAGGTTATCTAAAACTTTTCAAACATACCAATGTCAGTCAACTTCTATTTGACTTTTATCCATTCCCCAATACATAAAGTTATATTAGAACCCCATACTACTAGTAAGAGACTTGTTAAATGGCTGTAAAAAATTTTTCAAATTAATGCAGTAATTGAAGTTAATATTTCCTATCCCCTTATAAGTTTCCTGTGCATCCTCTTAGATCACTGAGCTAAATTATTAGACATCTTTCCTAGGTCTCTAGATATCATTTAAATTAATAAATTATTTTGAAAGCCATCCAGTTAGAGTCAACACCAATTTAAAAGTATCAGTGGTCCAATGGAATTTTTTGCTGACTTTCATCTATTAGATACATTTGTGAATATCTCCTTTTACAATGCAAAATTTGTATTTTAGGAAGCAGAACAAGCATGAGCCAGAAAGGTCTCAGGTTTGGTTTGTAGTGGCTTGATCACTGGCTATTGATTACAAATGAGACAATGTCCTCCTGAAAGTGGACAGAGCTTAACCCCATATAACTCTGGAACAGGAAAAATGTTTCCATGCTCAGCCCAATGATCAGCCAGATTTTACTGGCATCGTCTTCCTACACACGGTAAATCCCATCTTTGAAAAGACAGAAGTTTAGGTGTTTTGTTGACTCTCCATCCCGTACTATAGGTGTTTAAGCCTCCACAAGTGCTCTATAGAGGTTTGATACACATCTGCCTCTTATTTCAGCTTACATTTGTGAGCTCGGGTCATGTCAGGTGCCAGGGATCCTCCAGGCATTCCATAAAGTGGTGCACTGCACATTTCCAGCTGTGGTGGGGACATCAACCTTCCCTTTGTTGCTGCTTGGATTCACATGTGGTTCTTCTTCTCTTCCTCCTTACCATGTTTCCATGTACTGTTTTTCTTCTTCTCATCACAATTCCCACAATCATCTTTCAGTGCTTGGAAGTGTGTCATCCTATTTCTGCAGCTGGGCATTGTATTGTCCTCTAATCTTATTATAGTATCCATTCAGGTTGACTTTATTGTTTCAGCTTCCTCCAGGTCTTCTGAGTTTTTACCATGCCTTGAAAGGTAAGATGAATTTTAGAGAAACAGAGAATATGATTACAAACACCTTGGACAGTCTTGCCTAGAATTAGTTTATAGACTACATCCCATACTTCCTTAGCAGAATGAATTCATATGGTCATATCCACATACAAGGAGAAGTGAGGAATTGAACCCAGCCTTATCCTAGGACAAAAAGGACATGAGTGTATTGAACATCTGACATTCTGCCATAGTAGGAAGCAGAACAATTCACCCTGATTTCTTTTAGTACCAATCAAGGATGGGTAAAGATATGCCCATGCCTTTGGTTTTTGCATTTCTGACTGTTCCACTCAATGAGAGGAAGTTTATTATTAGAGAAGGCTCTGTATCAGTCTGGCCACAAAGAATTCTTCTCTATGTTTCTAGGGACTTGTTAAAACAGACCCTGGCTGCTAATCTTTAGACTGTAAAGTAAGTTTCTCATTAATTCTGCCCTTTTAGCAGCTGACAGGCAATTTGACTGCTTGGAAAACACAGTGGGTTTTTATGACCCGCACATAAGTAATCATAACCAGTCATATGAAAAGTGAAAGCACAAATTGATGGCACTAAAGGAATTTTAACCAACAATATTACAGGTTATATTTTCAAATACAAGCTCTTTTTAAGACCTCCATGTGGTCTTATGGAGATGTCCTCAGTTCACTTCCATGATGCATGCAAGTTTACTCATATTGTTCTTGCTTGCTGTTTAACATTTTATCTTCTTAGTAATAGTTTTTTTTTTTCAGGTCAACATATTTATATTTTGGGAGTCTTTGCTAACAATGTGCATAAACATTTTAAAATACATCTTAGAAAGGAATGTATAAATGTACCTATTTACATTAGAAATTATGACATGATTAGGCTTTAAGAACATAGGGAGGAACCAGTTTGAATGACAGAGTAGCAAATGAGACTTTATTTCTTTAGAAAATAACATTTAAGTATCAAAATTATATCATTCAGATTTAAAAATATTTAATAGATGAAATCAAATAAGGTCCATATTGCTAGTTGACAAAGATCTTAAAACAAAGACTCCAAATTCACAAATTATATTAGACATTACTTTTACTTAATAATATATTAAGTGGAATATTATACTATTGTATCTTTATCTGAATCAGCATTGATGGCTTGGGTTACACCTTCCTTATTAATGTGTTTTCAACCAGCTACAGACCTGCATTTACCAAACAGACTACTTATCTACATATTGACTTTCTGAAAGTTATGGGAGAGGATAAACTGATGCTGATATATTTATAGTCCAATCCCCGAGACCGTGAAATAGAAAATACTTTAACTGCCGAAATAAATACAAGTATTATTAAATTAGGCATAGAATACAATACTTCTCGTTGTTAGACTTCTGAGTAAGAGTTAGCATTCAAGCTATATCTGCATGTAGTTATGTATTGATTTTCTCTTTAATAAATATATTCAAGTGCTGTCATTTCACAACAAAGCTATCATTAGAATATAACATTGTTTTCTATTCGTTTGAGTGGGTTTTCTTTGTTAGCTATTGATTATCTCCATCAAGAAGAAAGCCAGTTGGGTATACTCCAAAATGTAAATAAGTATAAGAATATATTGAATACAGTTGTCATTATATGGTAATATTCTTTATAAAATGGATCTAGATATGGAATTAGTCCTGGAGCCTCAAATTTAGTCTATGAAGTTGTAGAAGTATGTGCCCAATTTCTACCCCTTTGATGAGATCTTTGCTTCTGAACAAGGAGGCAGAAGATAGATTTTCATCCAGTGACATTCCTGTACTTTCTCTTTCCTTATGTCTACTCAAAAATATCCAGAGGGAGCACTTCCCCAGAAGACCAACCCACTGTTGCAATGTGTGTTCTCTTGGAAGAAACACAAAGTATAGACATACTCTTGCTCTCATAATCAAATATTGGATAGATTGTCTAATGTTGGCAGTTTTCTTAAGATCTTCAGTAAGCTGGATTTATAGTTCTTTAAAGTAATGTTAGTTTTATTCAAGCATGTTTTCTATATCAAATGTGTTAGTGCCTTCAACATGAAAGTAAATATTTTATCTGCAGAACAAGCATTTTAGCATCAGTATTCGTCTTACTTAACCTCACTTTGGAAGTCTTCAACATTGGTTCTTTCTCTTCTTTCTGCTTGTATCCACTTTACAGCTCCATGGAACTTCTTTCACACCAACTGAACATATTTGTAGAACACAGAAGAAGAAAAGTTAATGATGTTCTTACAATGGTTTAAGTATTCTCAGAATGAAGAAAGTATAGAAACAAAGGATGACTACTAGGATGACGAGGAGGAGCAGGAGGAGGAGCAGGAGGAAAAAAAGGAGGAGAAGACATAAGCAACTGCTCATGAATCTTAGAGGATACTAAAACATCTACAAACCTTTAATCTGATCCATGAAAGCAAAACATCTCTCATCTATTTAGGATCTAATCAGAGTTCCAGGTACTGGTTTATGCTTACCTTTCTCCATGTGCATGCTTTCTTGTTTTCTCCAGCTCTTGGGTGCTCTGTCAGCATGTCACAGCCTCTGCTATGCTGGATTCAGCCTGGACTCTTTGATCAAATGTTCTTGAAATTTGAAACCCTCAAAACTATTAGAAATACATTTGCCTGAATAATAATGAACAGCTTCTATCCTAATAAGACTACTCTGTCATGAACACTTTGTCATACCTTCCTGTGACTCTTCAGGTTCCCAGTTACAGCAGAGTGACATGTAAGTGTTAATATTTGTTTCTCAAAGGATGCACCAATGACAGCAGTCTATAAACATGAGAAGGAAAGATTAACGTCTGCCCTGACATGGTGAGGAAACTGGAAACATTTTATTGCCATTCCTTTTATCCTCTCATGAGTGATTAAGCACTGCTCACCTTGCCAATGACAATAATGGTGTTAGAATGTAGGGACTGCAGGTGAAGTGTCCAAACTTGAAAGCTTTTGGTATTGGAAACTTGTGATTTATGATGAATCCAATCATTTTATGTCTGTTCAATTTCACTTCAAACTTTCTCTGCTTGTTTACCCTGAACAAAGTGGCATCACTTTGTGTTAACATCTGAGTTTCACTACTTATGGTGATAGTGATAGTATTATATAGTAGCATTTCTTGAGTGTATTATCTCTACCTATGTATAATTTTCCTCTTCAAAGCTGTTTGTTCATGTCCTTCATCTTGTAACTTTGCAGCTCATCCCAGTGAAGCAAGAATCTATTTCCCTGGGTATTATTAGCATTCTTTGCTGTATCATCTGTTCTGACCTGTAGATTTTCAGCCTTTGTGATTTAAGCAAGAAACTTGTATAGCATTTCTTCTCTTAAGATGGGATATTAACATTACAGATTCCGCTGTGTCTCGTGGTGCCTATTTAGGCTGCTTTCAAAAACCTTTGCAATAGTTGAACCCTTCCAGTAACCTAGATTCCAACTTTATTTAGTTGATTTTAACCGTTATCAGTCTTCACCATAGCTGACTCCTATACCTCAGATGAGTCAGCAGTAGCAATAGATCATATCTGTGCTTGTTACTCATGGAATTCTGAAGCCTGTGTATTATTCTTCCCCTCCACTTTACTTTTGGGTATCATAGCGCTAAAATAAGGTTTTATAATATCAGACTTAGTTCTTAGTGCCATTATATAGTAGCAAACATGCCCTTGGTAGCAGGGTTCTTTACCCTTACATTACAGTACATCCTTTTCTCTGAATATTGGCTTAGAGATAAGAGGAACCTAACAAGTGGCACTCTTAACTTCTACTCCAATGATACTGTTGATGTGTGGCATAGAACAACCATATACAAAGACTTTTGTGCAATAAACCTTAGGGTTCATCAAACATCAACACCTAAGCACTTCACAGCTTAAGTTTCATCCGGCGGGCCACAGAGACTGAGGGACAGGAATTTCCAGTCTCCATCAGCGGCTGGGGACCTTAGCTTGGGCAACAGGGCTCCATAGCCAATTAGTGCTGGGAGAAAGCTACCCTCCCAGGAACTTGGAAAAGCCGGGAGTGGGGCCAAGACAAGCTCGACAGCTCACCAGGAACCGCCCCGAACCTGCGAGACACAGGGACTGAGGTAGGCGGGCAAAGAAACCCCCTAGATCCCATCGGTGGCAGCAGGAGACCTCTGCCTGGGCCACCAGGGTTTCATAGCCAAGCAGCGCCGGGGAGAAAGTGACTCTCCCAGGAGTGAGGAAAAAACACCTCTCAGAGAGAGCTGGTCTTCAAGGAGTATTGATACAGAGGCCTGCAGGTGGGAAAAGCCATAGCTAGACAGAGTAAGAACAGATAACATCAGAGTTAACAAGATGGCAAAAGGCAAGGGCAAGAATCTAAGGCACAGAAACCAAGGCCACTTGGCATCATCAGAACCCAGTTCTCCCACCACAGCAAGTCCTGGATTCCCCAATACGCCAGAAAAGCAAAACTCAGATTTAAAATCATTTCTCATGATGACGATAGAAGACTTTAAGAAAGAAATTAATACCCTTAAAGAAACACAAGAGAACAGAGGTAAAGAACTAGAAGCCCTTAAAGAGGAAACACAGAAATCCATTAAAGAATTACAGGAAAACACAATCAAACAGACACAGGAAATGAACAAAACCATCCAGGAGCTAAAAATAGAAACAGAAACAATAAAGAAATCACAAAAAGAGACAACCCTGGAGTTAGAAAACCTAGGAAAGAGATCAGGAGTCATAGATGCAAGCATAACAAACAGAATACAAGAGATAGAAGAGAGAATCTCAGGAGCAGAAGATACCATGGAAAACATAGACACAACAGTAAAAGACCATACAAAATGCAAAAAGCTCCTAACCCAAAACATCCATGAAATCCAGGACACAATGAGAAGACAGAATCTAAGGATAATAAGTATAGAAGAGAGTGAAGATCTCCAACTTAAAGGACCAGTAAATATCTTCAACAAAATCATAGAAGAAAACTTCCCTAACTTAAAGAAAGAGATGAACATAAATATACAAGAAGCTTACAGAACCCCAAATAGATTGGACCAGAAAAGAAATTTGTCCAGTCACATTATAGTGAAAACACCAAATACATAACACAAGGAAAGAATATTAAAAGTAGAAAGGGAAAAAGGTCTTCAAGTAACATATAAAAGCAGACCTATCAGAATTAAACCAGACTTCTCACCAGAGACTATGAAAGCTAGAAGATCCTGGGCAGAACTCATACAGACCCTAAGAGAACACAAATGTCAGCCCAGGCTGCTATACCCAGCAAAACTCTCAATTAACATAGATGGTGAAACCAAAATATTCTATGACAAAACCAAATTTATACAACATGTTTCCACAAACCCTGCCCTACAAAGGATAGTAAATAGTAAATGTCAACCCAATGAGGGAAACCACACTCTAGAAAACACAAGAAAGAAATCTTTCAACAAACTGAAAAGAAGATAGGCGCACAAACCTAAAAGTAACACCGAAAATAACAGGAACCAACAATCACTATTCCTTAATATCTCTTAACATCAATGGACACAATTCCCCAATAAAAAGACATAGACTGACAAACTGGATCCATAGAGAGGACCCAGCATTTTGGTGCATTCAGGAAACACACCTCTGGGATAAAGACAAACACTACCTCAGAGTAAAGGGCTGGAAAACAAGTTTCCAGGCAAATGGCCCCAAGAATCAGGCTGGAGTAGCCATTCTAATATCCGAAAAAATTGAGTTTTACCCAAAAGTCATCAAAAAAGATAAGGAAGGACACTACATACTCATCAAAGGAAAAATCTACCAAGAAGAACTCTCAATTCTAAACATCTATGCTCCAAATGCAAGAGCACCCACATTCATAAAAGAAACCTTACTAAAGCTCAAAGCACACATCACACCTCACACAATAATAGTAGGAGACTTCAACACTCCACTATCATCAATGGACAGATCTTGGAATCACAAACTAAACAGAGACACAGTGAAACT
>CM052704.1:119254450-119319820 GCA_028551405.1 Uromys caudimaculatus
CTGACGCTTCCCCCCCCCCCCGGTCGTCCTGGAGTTTGGACCACCAACCAAAGAATACAAATCTATGGACCCATGTTTCGTACTGAATATATGGCAGAGGTTGACCTTGATGGCCATCAGGGAGAGAGGAGATGCCCTTGGGCCTGAGGGTGTTAGAGGCCCCAGTAAATGGGAATGTCAAGGTGGGAATATGGTGATGGGTGGGCAGGTGGGTGGGAGGTGGAATTCCCTCATAGAGGCGGGGATGGGGAGGGGATAGGGGGTTTCCAAAGTGGAGACCCAGAAAATGGGAAACATTGGAAATGTAAATAAAGTATCAAAAAAAAAAAAAAAAGAATCGACAAATGGGACCTCATAAAATTGCAAAGGTTCTGTAAGGCAAAGGACACTGTCAATAAGACAAAAGATCTTTACCAATCCTACACCCGATAGAGGGGTAATATCCAATATTCACAAAGAACTCAAGAAGTTAGACTCCAGAGAATCAAATAACCCTATTAAATAATGAGCTACAAAGCTACACAAATAATTTTCAACTGAGGAATATCGAATGGCCGAGAAGCACCTAAAAATGTTCAACATCCTTAGTCATCAGGGAAATGCAAATCAAAACAACTCTGAGATTCCACCTCACACCAGTCAGAATGGCTAAGATCAAAAACTCAGGTGACAGCAGATGCTGGCAAGGATGTGGAGAAAGAGAAACACTCCTCCATTGTTGGTGGGATTGCAAGCTGGTACAACCACTCTGGAAATCAGTCTGGCGGTTTCTCAGAAAATTGGACATAGTATTACCTGAGGACCCAGCTATACCACTCCTGGGCATATACCCAAAAGATTCTCCAACATATAACAAGGACACATGCTCCACCATGTTCATAGCAGCCTTATTTATAATAGCCACAGGCTGGAAAAAACCCAGATGTCCTTCAACAGAGGAATGGATACAGAAAATGTGAAACATTTACACAATGGAGTACTACTCAGCTATTAAAAACAGTGAATTCATGAAATTCTTAGGCAAATGTATGGAACTAGAAAAAAATCATCCTGAGTGAGGTAACTCAATCACAAAAGAATACACATGATATTCACTCACTGATAATTGGACATTAGCCCAAAAGCTCTGAATACCCAAGATACAATCAATAGATCATATGAAGCTCAAGAAGAAGGAAGACCAAAGTGTGGGTGCTTCAGTCCTTCTTAGAAAGGGGAACAAAATACTCATGGAAGCAAAGTGTAGAGCAAAGACTGAAAGAAAGGCCATCCAGAGACTGCCCCACCTGGGAATCCATCCCATATACCATCACCAAACCCAGACACTATTGTGGATGCCAAGAAGTGTTTGCTGAAAGGAACCTGATATAGCTGTCTCCTGAGAGGCTCTGCCAGAGCCTTACAAATATAGAGGTGGATGCTCGCAATCAACCATTGGATTGAGCACAGGATCCCCAATGGAGGAGTTAGAGAAAGGACTGAAGGAGCTGAAAGGGTTTGCAACCCCATAGGAAGAACAACAATATCAACCAACCAGATTCCCCAGAGCTCCCAGGGACAAAGACACCAACCAAGGAGGACACATGGAGGGACCCATGGCTCCAGCCACATATGTAGCAGAGGATGGCCTTGTCAAGCATCAATGGGAGGAGAGGTCCTTGGTCCTATGAAGGCTTGATAGATGCCCCAGTGTAGGAGAATTCGAGGGTGAGGAGGCTAGAGTGGGTGGGTGGGTGGAGGAACACCCTCATAGAAGCAGCGGGAGGTAGGGGGGTTCCAGGAGGGGAAAAACCAGGAAAGGGGATAACATTTGAAATGTAAATAAAGAAAATATCCAATTAAAAAAATGGTGTTCAGGGCTGGAGAGATGACTCAGTGGTTAAGAACACTGACTGTTCTTCCTGAGGTCCTGAGTTCAATTCCCAGCAACCACATGATGGCTCACAACCATCTGTAATGGGATCTGATGCCCTCTTCTGGTGTGTCTGAAGACAGCAACAGTGTACTAACATACAAATAAATAAATCTTTTTTTTTTAAAAAAAAAGTTTCATCCATGTGATATACTCATGACAAGTGGAAATAGGAGTGGAAATCATGCACCTTGATTGTCTTGTGGCACATAAAAGATGGCTTATTCTTTTGTCATTCTTCTTCTGCCATTCATTCAAACTGTTAGGAAGCTATGGGTTGAAAGAAAATTTATCTTTCAATCTGTGAAGCAAAAAAGGTAGCAGAGAGATTCTACCAGACAATGTTAGCAAGAAATAAATTTTGAGGCCATAACCACTGATAAAGTGGAAATTGTTTGGTAAGCCCTTAAAACATTTAGAATGATTATCATGTGCTTATCAACCCAACTCAGCAAAGTCCAGAACTTCCAGGAAGCACGAAAGGCATCACTGAACTGGCCCAAGATTACAGTAATACTGATTTTCATTCTTTGACTCTCAGGATAGTCTAGCAATAACAGATAAATACATACAACATATACATATATACATATAACAGATATAACATATAACCATATACTGCATACTCAGATATGCTCAGAGCTGTGCCTTCACCTATACAGTACGGCTTTCTCAGCTGAGATGGTATGGTATCAGTATTTATATGTATACCTAGGAAATGTAGTAGAGTTAGAAAAATCTTTGTCATATGCACTGAGAAGAATACTGCATTTATTCTGCTCTAATTTGATCTTCTCAGAGGAAACATTACTTATTTTTGTTATGTAGAGCGGTACTTGTAGATCCAATAGAAGCATTTAAAAGGAAGAGGCAATTTTCCATTGGAAAATAAGACTTTTCTGATCAGGGAAAAAGAAACAAACAAATAAACAACGCTTGCTAATGAGGAGGGCTGCTTAACTTATGCCTCCTACTGTGTGTGTAGGAGGAGTCTATGTTAAAAGAATGGTAAATAATTCAGGATAAAGAGCCATTAGCTTAATGGCATTATTCACTGGTCCCAGGTTGAGCAGAATGGCTGGAAAAACTAATCTTATAAGTTCATTCCAATTTGATTATTTAATCATTTTGCTGGGTAATCAAGATCATGGAGGTTATTTCCTAGGTGTGTATCATGTTAATACAATGTGGCAGAATCAGGTCAGTTATTTTCCAGATCCGTTTTGTTCCTTACTGAAGCACATACGCAGCATGAAACCTACTTCCTTTTCAAAGGGGGGGGGGGGTGGTTGTAGCATTTTCCTTCACCTACGCTGCTCACATGCAATGCACATGCCCAAACAAAAGCAGTTGCTATTTTTACAGGGTTTTGAGCAGTGTGTGCTGTGTAGCCAGTGTGACAAGGCAGAGTTGGCCCCCTGTCCTGACACCAGCACAACTCTGCACTGAATAGATAGTATCTGCATCCTGTCCCCCAGAATGCGTTCTCTCAGAATAATTTAATAATTCAGCTACCATGTGGATAGCTTTTGCCTCACAGGTCTACTTGCAGATACTGTCTTTACCAGTCCCAGACATTACGTTACCAACAAACAGTGCTTAACTTCACTTATTTAAAGGGCTCTCCTTAAACTGAACCAATCGACGTTAAATTTGACTCATGAGAAAAGCCACCTTAAAATGAAGCAGCTACATCCAACCAACTTTTTGATTTATCCAAAAGAGGTGCTTAATCAATCCTTAGTGTATTACAATTTTAGAATTTTGGGATTTTTTTTTTTTGTACCCAGTAATGAATAATCAAAACAACTCAATTCTCAGCTTCTTTTTGAGTGCAACTATGTCACTGGCCATATTACTAATTTCTTGCCAACATGATCTACTCTAAACATGTGATACACTATTCTCAGACTTGATTACTAAAAACTTTCACACAGTATAATACCATTCTGTAGTGGTGAATGCTAAGATGACACTAGAAGTCACATGAGGATACGTCAACCTGACATTCTGAGAGCTGGGAAAATAGACATAGACAAAAAAAAAAAAAAAAAAAAAAAAAGCAAGCAATGACCTCTTCTTGGGTTAAACAACTAATATTTACATGTTTTATTAGACATGATGATAAAATCTTATAATGAAATATTTCTGGCATGCTCTTCAAATGGTCAAATTTTCAACCTCTATGCTTATAAAGGGATGAAAATAAGTCTGATCCCTGTAATCACTAGCTAAAGGATATTCTGGACTGATTCTGAAAAATACTTTTAGTTTAGGGAGGAAAATAACAAGCGTTGATAAGTCTTTTGTTTTTAACACAAACTTATTTTTTTGTTTTATTTTATTCATGTGAGAATACTTGTGCGTGTGTGCGTGCGCGTGCGTGTGCGTGTGTGTGTGTGTGTGTGTGTGTGATGAGTGCAGCTGCATGCAGAGGCCAGAAGATGGCACTGGGATGGGAGCCTTGGCATCGCAGTCACAAATGTTGTTAATCACCGGACAGAAGGGCCAGTCGCTGAACTCTTGTCCCCTGAAAGAGCAACATTGTTGTTTTCTACTTAATTGTCTGACCAACGACTAAAGAGTTTGAATGGGTCCTAGAAGACAAGTTGTAGGATCAGATACAGCACAAGAGTTGGGCAAAGCTTTAGAACTTTCTGTGAGGAAAATAATAAAGCCGTTAGTTGCTTTAATAAAACTTATTAATCCCTCATTTATCCCATTAAATCTTTTATAAGTGAAAATGTGATCATTTCAATTTTGATACTTGAAAGTTTCTGACAAAGTATTTTGCATATGACAGCCTTTTCTAAACATCTTCTGATGTGAAAAATTACTTATCAGTGTGGCATTTCAAAACGGAAACATAAGTGTCCACAGTTTTCACAGCAGAGTTCTGAATTCAACTGGTAGTTTCTGAATTAGCAGCCAATATAAGAAATACCTACCTGACTTTCAGATTATAATTTTTGTGTTAGTTCCTTCTTTTTAAATTGGTAATAATTAGAAATAGATAAGTATTCTTTTACATATCTAACAACTTGAATCTGACAAATGAAGAATAAAAGAAAGAAAAGGACCTCATATTTCATTGTAATGTTCACAAAAATAGAATTATTTTCTTCTTTACTACCCAACATATAATAAACTAATTATGTAAACAGGGATGTCAGAAGGTTAGAAAGGCTGACTTCAATGCATGATTGTGGCAATCAACATTGCTTTATCAAAAATACCATTGAGAAGAAAAGGGGACAATTTTAACTTAACAAAGACTATCTGCACAAACTGAAATGCTATTGAGAATAAAGGCAGTTAGCCCTGAGGCTGTGTGCAATTTAAAAAGAAACTTTTCAGTTAAGGAAATGCTACATTTGATGGTGAATGAGAGTGATCCAAGAATTACAAGTTCTTATTAAAATACATTTACTGGATTCTTTCTTAAACTAGAAAGTAACACAACTTGTATTTCATTTGAGAGATTATAATATAATTACAATATTTTTTCTTTCTCTTTCTCCAATATACCATCCCTGTTTGCTTTCAAGATCATTGCCTCTATTTTCATTATATGTATCTCCTAAATATAACCTGATAATTCTGTACATTGATCATTCATTCAATATTGTTGAAGTATTATATACTTATTTATTACAAACAAACAAACAAGCAAATAAACCCCACTGGTTGAGGAGATGCCTTGTAAGAAATAAGACTAAACTGGATCCACAGGATCTAAAAAAAAAAAAAAAACAAAAACAGACAAAAAAAAAAAAAAAAAGCCAGAAAGAAAGAAAATTTTGTATTGCTGTGTGCATGTAATCCCAGAACTGAGGAGTTGGAGACAGACAGATCTGTGGGTCTCCTTGGCCAGCTAGCCTAGCATAATTAGTCAGTTGTTGGCCAGTGAAAGACACTGTCTGAAACACAGGATGGATAGTGCCTGATGAACAAGACCTGATGCAGGAATACACACTTGCACACATTTGCATACCTACATACACATGCTGACACATGCACACCTGTAAACACATGTTCACACATACATTGACACCAGAACACATGTGCCCACAAATACATATATGTATACAAATGAACACCTGCTAACAAAGCAAAAACAACAAAAGGAGAACAGAATATTTCTTTCTTTTTCCAGTGAAAAAGAGTTTGTGACTCCAGCTGAATAAAACATTTCAGTAGTTCAGCAGTTGGTGTCATTTTACATAATTTGGAGTAAAGGACTGGATCTCGATGTGTGGAGCCATGCAGAAAACATTTTATAGGATGTGGTCTCCTACAGTATTTTTAATTGGAAAGATACTTTACAAATTTAATATGGGTTCATCTCTGTTTTATAATTAACTTACAATCAGGAGCCCACGTGCAGGATGAACAACATTTAATAAAAATAGCAAGATAGCTTGCCAGAATCACTGATGTTATAATGGAGAAATTTGCACACTCCATAATTCATGATATCTATGGGAGACACAGGGTTAGTGAGGGGAAATGTTTTGACTGTAGAGTCTAACCAAGAGATGCCACCATTTCCCTAATGAATAATGCAGACAACATCTACCCTCTGTGAACTAGAGAGAAGAAACTGTGACGATCTCAAACATCTCATTAGGGAAAAAAAAATTAAATATGAGCAATGTCTAGAAACTTTATGAAGAATGCTGGTAGACAGAATTTTTATTTTGTTATTTATTTATTGATTGATTGATTGATTGATTGATGGGTAAAGCAAGACTGTAGATTTTCTAAACCCTTTGAGAAATTGTAAATGATCAAGCAAAATGATCCCGTTCTTTTATTGTAAACTTTTATTTTATTTACAGATATATTTTGTGAGGACCTCTATATTCAAATGATGCAGATTGTCAACAGGATAAGATGTTAGCAAATAAATAAAATGTCTATGCCTGGAAAAGACAAAATGACCCCGTGTCTCATACAGGCTTTTGAGTGAGGGTGAGTGCTGTCTCCGGTGATCCAAGTTCTGCTCCTGCTCTTGTTCACTGCAGGGACAGGTTTACAAAGCCTCATTCAGATTCCAACTTAGACTTTAATAAATGTGATGCTTTATGATGATTTTTGGGGGGAGGAATTGAAACATAAAATTATACTAAATTAAAGTGTATACTATCCTTCAGGTCATGAAAAGATTTCTCCCTTACTAAGGCTCCAGAAAAACAATGTTTATGCTTTCTTTCTTTATTCGTGATTAATCATTTAATAATAACTGTATATGTGCAAAGAAGAAACTTTAAAATGTTCTGTTTACTCATACATTTGGAACTGTTTATGAAACCAGTCATTTCTGACAGATGTAATGGGCAAGAAAAAGTTTTTCTAATCCTAACCTTTACCAAAAGACTGTGTTATGTATGTTAAGAACAAACCCATGGATATGCCCCCAAAAATGCCTTTTCTACACACACAATCATTGTAGTTTTGTACAATGCCACATTTATTTCACTTAATTAAATCTGTTCCTTATTATTTTTTGAACATATATGTCTGTCTGCCAGGTTCTTCTCAAAGCCTTCTCTATGATCTCTTAGACACACAAGCTGAGAGCTAGGTCCTAAGTACTCTATTGAAGTGACATCTATGTAGTGTGAGCTTCTTATGCTACTGTAAGCAGCAAATGGCCATCCTTTCCTGTGTTCCACTGATATCCAACTTGGGTATAAACATTTTAGTTAATTACAGTGACGTGTTCAGGGGTCTTTCCTTCTTTTCTACTTTTACCCTTTACTTTATTTGCACTAAGAACTGTCCTTATTCTCCCCTTGACATTAGGAGTATATGTTTGTAGTGGTAAGTACATGAACAGTGCTTGTAAATACTAGTAAAACATCTAATAAGTCAACATCTTCTAGTGTCAATTAGCATACACACCTTTGATTTTGATAGATAGCACTAATTTTCATCCAGATAGCTGGCATCAACATATGTAAAATTATGTATTCCGTCAATTCTTTACAAGTTTGACTACTATCGACCATTCATGTGTGTCTCTATTTGGAAAATAAAAAGAAAAGCAATTTTCTTTGTACCTCTTAAGTCATAGCAAGACACTTTTTTTTTCATAGCAAGATGTGTTGTACATTTGTAATCATATATTTATTCAAATTGTCTGTTTCTCAATCAAACTGTTTTATCCTTCTTACACATATGCTTTGTAAGTTAAAGAAATTAGCTTTTACCTGTTTCCCTGTTGGTGAAATTCTTTTATATGTGAATCTCCAAAGCTATCCCAATTGGAAATCTTATATTTAAAATATCTTACCTATATTAAATTAAGAAAGTACTGTATATATTTTATTTCTACTTTTATTATCTCTATACCTAATTTGTAATGCACAGTTGGTACCTGTTTCTAATTTTAACTTACTCAGTAAAAATAGATATTTTTTGATTATGCAAATGCATATTTCCCTGAGCAGTATTTTGAAGTTTTATTCAGAAATGTACTGGACATATCTCAGGAGGGTTACTTCTTAATTAAGTTAATATATTTGTTTCTTGGATTTGAGAGATGACAGTTTCATGAATATATAAGCTCTATGAATACAAAAATTCATTGCTATTCAGTCTTTTGCATAAAATGCTACAGTACTTACATATGATCAGTTCTTTCTTCCTGAATACCTTAATATTTAGGTAAATTATAATACCTAAATCAATATAAATACTATGTAAATAGTTGTTAATGCTCTGTGTTGATTTTATAAGGTAGTTAATTAATAAATTAACAATATTAATAAATTAATAAAACCAAGGAGTTTAAAATAAATTTACTTTCTCATAAATCAGGAACCTGAAATCTATCTATCTATCTATCTATCTATCTATCTATCTATCTATCTATCCATCCAGTCTGAGAATTACTATCTATCCCAGTGTTACCTTAAAGTCAACTGTATTGTCTCTGATGCAGTCACTAAGGAACTAGAATAACAAGTGAATTCTACCAAGCTTGTTTATATTTTAAAGGTTAACTGGATTGATTCCTTCTAGAATTTCAAAAGAACATTAATCTTTGTTTTCCTGACAACCTTATATGGTTGCAGGCTGAAGTTCACATTTCCTGTCCTGTGCTTGGTCCCTCCAATCTCTATTGTCCTGATCTTTATGTCTTTGTCTTCTTATCACATAAGTTATTATGTTCACAGTTCATTATAATCCATGTGATTCATTGACATACCACTACAAAGAAATGGTTTCAAGATAAGGAAGCATTCTAGGGTGTAGGCATGAACGCTGAGCCATTCCTCATCTCGTCACACTATACTGTCTCAGTTTCTACTTATTTTCTGCACGCTCAACTATGTAAGTGTGTACTGGTAGGCTTTCTGTCATAATAATACTTGAGTTAACACATTTCTTTTTTGCCCTGCTTCTTCTTTTTTATTGTAGATCTGAATATGATTGATTGCTAAAACCATGACACAAAGTCCTTTTGTTCCTTGAAATCTCCTCTGCTAAGGAAATTGATCCAAATCTTTGCAACTTAGCCTCAGGCAAATTCTTAGTACAATGGCAGAATGCACACCTATTCTTTGCCAAAATATTGCAAGCATGGTCTCTAGTTCAGTTGATGATACTATCCCCTGTTGAGCTGGGCCCCATAGTTCACAATATTCTCAGCAGTGCTGTCAGTCAAGTTAGGCTGGCCTCACGTACAGCATTTAACCATATTCTTTTCTTTTTTAATTTTTTTATTGGATATTTTATGTATTTATATTTCAAATGTTATCCCCTGTCACAGGATTTTCCCAGTCCAATTACATTAGGACAGCAGGAGGCCTGTGATTGGACAGGGAAAAGGAGGCGGAGCTAACAATTGCAGAGACAGGTTGCTTCTCAGGGTAGGGGAGGAAGGAAGATGGTGGCAGACTTGAATCAGTGTGACTATGACCAGCCACAGGTTGTTATGATATCATAAAGGTTAGAATATTGGGATAATTTGTCTAATTTAGGTGGGCAGCTTTTATCATTATCAATTGGTTCTGAAATTATTGTATTGGTATCTTGTGTATTGAGAATTTATTGATATATAAATTTGATTGGTTAACTATAAGCATTGAGTCTTATTTTTACCGGGTTACTGGGTATTGTGTTATCTAACCACGAGGATGGTGGATCTATTTGGTTATTGGAATGTGGGACAGAGCCAGCAGGACCCCGCCAGGAAATAGTATTGTGGCCTGCCAGTGCTGGCACATGTGCGGGAAAGTGCCAGTTCTTTTTAAATATTTCCCGCAACAATCTCTTTTCCACTCCAGGAACCCACTATCCTACCCCCACCTCCTGCTTCTATGAAGGTACTTTCCCTCCCACCCACCAACTCCGTCCAACCCTACTACCACCACCAAAACCAAACAAACTAAAACCCAAAACTGAAGCAAAAAAAAAAAAAAAAAACCCCACAAAAAAACAAACAAAAAACAAAAATAAACAAAATAAAAATAAAACAAAACAAATAAGACAACCAGCATAGTCAAGCCTGCCACAGCAAGAGCCTACTTCTTGGTACAATTTTTGTACTAGTTATTTTTGCATTTCTGTGACAAAATATCATGACCAGGGCAACTTATGGAGGATTAGAGTCTATGACTATCACTGTTGAGGACATGGCAACAAGCAGAGATGGTACTGGGGTAGTATATGAGAGCTCGAATTTTGAGACAGAGCCATGTAGATGGGAGAAGGGGGGGGAAAGGAAGGGAAAGGTAGGGGGAGCAAGAGAGGGAGGGTTGAGGGAGGGGGAGAGGAAGAGACAGACACAGACACAGACACAGACTGGGAATGACATGGACTTTTGAAACCTCAAAGCCACTCTCCATTGACATGTCTTCTACAACAAAGGAACACCTTCTAAGCCATCCTAAACAGTCTAACAACTGAGGACTAAGTATTCAGATAAATGAGCCTATGGGAGTTGTTCTTATTCAAACCACCACAATGTCAACAGATTTTTATTCATTGATTAAATAATCTTTATTTGCTTTGTTTCAATTTGTGCATATAAATAATAATACTGCAAGGGATTCTATACGTACATCTTTTGGTTGATAAGTTTTGTTTTCTCCTGGGTAAAGTAGAAATGAAGAATCATACATTATGTGTGTTTGTAACTTCATAAAACATGGATAAAGCATTTTTCAAAGTTGTAGCAGCATTTTAAATCCTTATTAGCAATGTAAATGAGTTCCAGTTGATAGTGTATACATTATTATTGCTTAGCACAATCTATAACTGTATGTTTCATGATTGTATTTCAGTCTCTTAAAGCAGATGAGCCTTTTATTTAACCTAGTCATGTAACCAACATGAGGCACAATCACAAGTCTTTGCAAATAGAGAATGAGCTAAACTCTGAATTTTGGTTTTGTAGCTGACATAAAACCATGTTTTAAATTTTAAAAAAAAATGTAACTTTTTGGGCTAGAGATGTTTCATAGTGGTCATGTGATCAGGTCAGATCTTGCCTAGATGGCATGTATCAGCCCTTGTTGGCTTTAGAAGCCAATCTGAATTACTGACACGTGTATTCAGTGCACAGAGATCTACTTGTGCTGTTCTGCTGTTTTCATATGGCCAAGCACTCCTGCACATAAAGGTAATAAAAAACAAGAGATGCCAACCTCAAAAACTTTAAATTGTTGGTAAATATTTAGAAAAAATGAATTCAATACACAAGTCTCCCCATTAAGGTACTATGTATGATTATGAATATGTTATTTTAGGTTAATTTTCTTTCTCTAGGAACAGTAACAAATCCTCTAATTGAACTACATTTACAATAAATTAAAATACAAGGTATGTACGAAGAAAAGCTAAAACATAATTTTGGAGCCATCATGACCCTGAAAGCCTTTTATCTTAAGTTTTTCCTTTTTTCCCTGAAAACCATTTTTTTTTTCCTTAAGGGGAAAAAGAACAAATGTTTATAGAAGAACATTTTACAAATATATATATATATATATATATATATATATATATATATATATATATATATATATATATATATATATATCAACACAGAGCAGTTCAAGTAGTGACTGATTGGATTGAAATAGCCATGATTATCTGCTTAATCACAAGAAAGAATGTGGTAAGTGTTGGGCTCCAATTTTGCCCTGGTTTGGGCCTTGAGGACAAACCCGAACATGGCTCCAGGTTCTGTGGCCTTGTGGGAAAGCCTAAGCCTGGCTCAAGGAGTTTTGAGACCTGTCTCAGTCATTTCTTATGGGGTGACTCAGCAACACCTGTTTGGCCCTACCTCTCCCCTGCAGTTGCTGATGTGAATCCTTGCCATTGTCCCTGTCAGTTACCCCTTACCCTCCTGTTACCCTTCCCTGCCTCCTATGTCATCCTTTCCCATACCTACGTGCTCACCTCCTTGCCTTCTGTATATAAACAAGTACCTAGTTTAATAAAGTGAGTTCTTGTTTCAACAAGACTCCCAGCCTGGAGTGTTTCTTTTGCATCCTGCTCGGCCCCGACAGACCCGGCTGGATGGGTTTCTCTCCTCTCTTCTGGACCTGCTGGCAAGGAGCCAACAGACTGGTGCCCCAATTGAGGAACTTCCCCATTCTCCTGACAGAAGAACACTGATGGGCTAATCGGTCTGCGGGTGAGTGTACCTCCATAAATTATGGGGCAGTTTTCCTCCAAGCCTGATCCCACCCTGAACCTCTTTATCCCTTTTTGGACCCCTCAAACAACCCTTTTCAGAGTCCCTCTGCACCACCCATGGCCCCACCTCCCTACAATAGGGAGGGGCTCAGAACCTAGTAAGCTACCAGCCTTTACCCAGTGAATGTCAACCCCGGCAGTAATCGGCCAGCAACTTGGTATCCTTGGTATCCCCAAGAGATTAAAGAACTCAGGAAGGCAGCAGCTGAGGATGGCACCAATTTCCCCCTGGGCTGAGACTATCCTTGAGGGCCTGGCACACTACGTGTTGTTCATCGCCTGAGACTGGAAGGATTTGGTTAAGGTAGTCCTCTCCGGGCCAGCCTACCTTAAATGGGCAGTCTACTTCTAGGAAAAGTGTCGAGTCCAGGAGGAGCGGAACCAAAGTGTTCAGTCCCAAGTCCCCATCACTGCTGGCATGCTTGCGGGTTCAGCTGATCAGTACTCTACAGGAGCCCAGCAGGCAGCCATTCCTCCCTTCCCCCTACCAAGATCAGGTTAGAGCCATTGGCCTTACCTCCTGGAGAAAGCTTGACGAGGGACTCAGTGAGTCTCCCATACTGGGAATTAACCAAAAGCCCACTGAGGATATTGCCTCCTTCATAGACAGAGTTCAAAAGAGTTTACAGAGAAAATCCCTGCAGGTGAACTCCGAGACCAGTTCATCTGCTCACTGGTCTGTGATGGAATGAATGCGAATCACAAGCTTGCATGTGCTAGGTTATGCAGCCAGGATATTGACAAATGGATTATTGCCTCCAGAGATGTCAGCTCCTCCTCCTTGGCTGCTGCTTTAAAGGAGGCCCATAAGGAAGATATGGCTGTTCTTGTTAATGCCCTCCATCAAGCCCGGGTTAGCCAGGGCCAGACTTGTTTTAGGTGTGGTAAAGAGAGCCATTTTAAAACAGAGTGCCCCAATGTGACAAAAGTCGCCACACCCCCTACCAGCAGTCCACCACACACCCCTTGCCGCATGGGCAAGAAAGGCTTCCACCGGGCCAGGGACTGTAAGTCTAAATTCGACCTAAATGGTCAGCCTTTAAACTCCCCCAGGGTCTGACCCCAGCCCTGTTAAATAAGGGGAAGCCTCCAGTTAGAGCTAAATGGATTGTGCCTCTTGTCCGAGGGGTCCGCTCTAAGATGACCCTTGCCATAGGCAAAAAAACTTTCCAGTTCCTCATCATCGACACCAGAGACTTTGTTCTCTGGTTAAGTCTGATGAAGAACAGTTTGAACAAACGTAGCAAACTGAGAAAGTTAAAATGGAAAATATGTAGCTAGAGTATTAAAGGAACACCAGGAAGTGAAATGGAGCTGAAGCCTGTGGTCAAGGATAGTAAATTGAATTAAGGGAATGGTGACCTTGGGCAAGATCCCACCCAGCTAAAATTAGGTCCAGACATGGTAGTACAAGCCTTTAATCCCAGGAGGCAAAGACAAGCAGATCTCTGAGGTCAAGGCCAGCCTAGAACAGAGCAAGTTCTAGGTGAAGAAAAACTTAAATCTAGGCTTGGAGGACCACACCTTTAATCCCAGTGCTTAGGAGGCAGGCATGCAGATCTCTGAGTTCAAAGTCAGTCTATGGAGCAAGATCCAGGACAGCCAAGCTTAGGCAGTGAAAGAGTTGGAAAAAAAAAAGGAAGGTAGTGATAACGTAATAGAACAAGGGGGCCAATGTTCCAGCCCCAACAAGCAGCAGAACTCAGCAGCTTCGGCCATGTGTCTCGGGCTTTATATTCATGAGTAGAAGGAGATTACTGGGACAATTGATACTGGTTAGTTGGAGCTAAGAAATTAATGGTGATTAAGAAGAGACCAGCATCACTGAGGTAAAATCTTCTGGGAAGTGTTTTCTGAGAGCACAAAGAAGCTGTGTTCCAGAGATAGCCAAGGTTGTACCTCATTCTGCAGCTGTACTTGGTAATGTGTAAGAATCAACCAGGTAGTAATGGTTTTGAAAGCATGAAGGGGTCATAAAGAACAGCTGAGGCCTGGCACTGTGAGAGGCCATGAAAGGCCATTGGTGATTCTGCAGCCAAAGTTGCAGTTGGCAACCCAGGACTGAAGGGGTCATGCAAAGAAGTTGAGTCCTGGCACCATGAAGAGAGCCCATGAGAGGCCATTGGTGAAGCCTAGTTGAAGAGGAAGACCCAGCGTATTAGAGATGCCAATACCATGGGATGACCACCAAGAACAGCAGCGGCAGTGGAGTGGATCAACCTGAGCTTAGAGTGCTACAGAGGGCAGGGCTGGAGAGACGGTTCAGCCATTAAAGGCTAGGCTTACAACCAAAAACGTAAGAGTTCAGATCCCAGAGATCCCCAGCACCTATTATTTGACAATCATTGATATTAGAGATTGTTTTTTCTCTATTCCCCTACACCCTGAAGATTGTGAGAAGTTTGCCTTTTCTATTCCTTCTGTTAATTTTGGCGGGCCTGATTCTAGATTCGAGAGGATGCTCTTACCCCAAGGCGTGGCCAATAGGCCCCCTATGTGTCAATATTATATGCTTAATGTCTTTTTATCCTTTTTAGGTGATTCTAGTATTTTATTTTACATTTATATGGGTGATATTATTTTGGGTGCCCCTAGCTTTTTGGACCTTCAGGAGCTTACCGATACGTGTCTTTCCATCCTTGAATATACTAATTTTCAAGTGGCTCCTGAAAAGGTTCAGAGGGTGCCACCGTTTAAGATCCTGGGCTCCATGTTATCCTTGGATGTTTTGCCCCCTGTTAAGGAAGTTTTAACTTCAAATTTAAGATTCTTATACCCTCCCGTAGTGACAAAAGCTTTCAGGAGAAATCAATTGGATGAGGTCTTGGATCTCCATTGCCACAGAAGATCTAACAACATTGTCTGACCTCCTTAAAGGAAGTGACCTCTCCACCCCTATAGTGCTGACATCTGATCATATCCAGCTGTTGAACACGATTCAACAAGCCATTGATTTGGCAACCCTTAACGATATGATCCCGACCAACCCCTTATTTTATATATTTTCCCCAGAGAAATGCTGTGTACCATGCTACTTGGCCAGGAAGGTGAACCCATCCATTGGATCCATCTTTCGGTGGGAGGGGCCCCTGGAGCTTATTCTATGCCTAATCAGCTGGCCGATTGCATTGTTAAGAGGAGAGATCTTTCCATTAGGCTCTTTGGGGCAGAGTCTTCCACCCTTATTACCCCATTAAAAATACAGATTTCCTTTGGTTGCAGAGAAACAATAGCCGGGTTGCTCTGGCCTTAGAGAGCTTTCCCGGTAAAATTGATTGCCACTTTGGACCACATAAGTGGATGAGTTCCTTCTCCAGACTTGAGAGGAGGCCCCTTAGACTTTTTATTTCCAGCCCCAATCCAAATTATCCCACCGTCTTTACCAATGGTGGGCACCTGGAATCCTCCATTGTTGTGTATCCCCCTTTAGACGGGGTGACCTGCCTACTCCCATAAAATCAGATGTTCATGTTGCTGAGGGATCTGCCCAGTTTAAAGCACTGTTTGCAGTAGTGATGGCACTGGACTCTGTGCTTGACCTTTCACTCTGTTTTCTGATAGCCTTTATGTGGTAAATTTGCTGCCCAATTTGATTGAACCTCATATTAAGCTAGATTCTAATCCTATCACCCTCTTGATGATACAGGCCCACACCTTACTTACACAAAGACAAAGCCCTATCTATATCCAACATCTTTGAGTCCACCAACACCTACCCAGATTTTTATCCCAGGGGAATAGCTTGGCTGAGCAACTAGCCTCTACATTACAGTATCATACTGTCTCTGAGGCCACACAGTTCCACTCATTGACCCACCTCAACTGGAGGGGACTTAGACATAAATTTCCACATGTTCCAATTAAAGACCTTAAAAAGATAGTGGATATCTGTAAATCTTGCCAGTCCTTTCTACAGGTGCCTCTCCTCCAAACAACAGGAAGTCATCCCCGGAGGCTTTGCCCTAATAATCTTGACAGCTCTATGTTATTCACTATTCCCCATTTGGGAAGCTAAAATATATATCTGTGACTGTTAATATCTTCTCCCATGCATGCTAGGCATCTGCCCAGGCCACAGAAAAATTTAAACATGCTGTTAGCCATATACTTCAGCGTTTTGCCATTCTCAGACTTCCAGATCAAATTAAAGCAGATAATGGTCCATGTTTTATAAGCAAATCTTTTTCCAAGTTTTTCCGTATGTGGAAGATCTCCCACAGTACAGGCATTCCTTACAACCCGAGAGGACAAGCAATTCCTTACAACCTGAGAGGAAAGACAAAATCAAGCTTTAAAGTCTCAGTTACAAAAATAAAAGGGGGAGCCTTATCCCCACATGATCAGCTAAAAAAGGCATTATTCACTTTAAATATTTTAAATTTTTCAAAAGAAAATCCTCAGTTGTCCCCTGTTTCAAAGATATTGGTTCTCCTCTATCTCCTATAGCTCAATACGAGTTAGATGGAGGGACCCACTGACTGGAGCCTGGAGAGGACAAGACCCTCTCCTGACAGCCAGGGGGGGATTCCGCTGCATATTTCCACAAAGTGAAAAAAGACCAATCTGGATACCAGCCAGAGACATAACGTATATGCCTCAGCAAGGGGAGGCTGACACTGACATTTCCAGGGAGTCCACCTGCCCTGAGAAACCCCCCTATGCTTCTCCCTCAGGAGACCAAGATGATCAAGAAAATAAACGCCCCTGCTGCCCCATGGTATGCTTATTTAAGATGACTTGCCTGAGGCACAAAATAGTTTATTTTTAATCAAATATAACAGAGATTTGAAGTTAAAACTAGAATGTGACTGATACACATGTTTGTGTAGAGCTGATGTTCTTTCTACCAAGTGTCTATAATTCTATAGCTTCAAAATCATGATCCAAGATGGGTATCAGAGGGCCACTTGCTACATGAGCATCACAGCTAATATCAAGGAGGAAAGACCGTCCCTGAATTGTGATGACTACATCCTAGAAATATGTAAAGACAGTTATGATTAAACCCATTAGTTAGAATGAGTGTGTTGACCATTCAGTACTAAGAGACAAGTTATTCCTATCTTTGTTTTATGTTTCCATGGCACAGCTTAAGATAAGGGATGCTCTGACCATGGAAGGATTACATGAAACTATAATCTGGGATATGATAGATGCTTAGCCACAAAAGGGTGCTGGATTGACATGGCATTGCTTAAGAAAATTGAAATGCATTTTTAGTATATTAATGAGAACATACATCAATAAGGGCTATCTAAGATACATTGTATACATGTGTGGAATTTTCAAAAAATAATTACAATTTAAATTAAAAAATATAAGTTCACACGCAATCCTAGAAGGAATTTGTGTATGGAAGAAGTGAGCAAGAACTTCCAGGGTAAGATAGAAAGAGAGGCCAATGCTTTATTGAAGAAAGTTAAGTGAGTTTCAGAAGGTACAGTTGGAATCCCGTTTTGGACAAGAGTGATGAATACCTCCTATCAGCAAGCCTAAAATCTGAATGAAGGTATGTGACTAATTCAAAGATAATTCCAGATAGTCACCAGAATAATAGCAGTCAGGGTTAGTTCAGGTAGAAAATGGACAAGATTTGTAAATGGCCAGAGTAAGGATGTCTCTAACCCAAATCAAATGGACGAACTAATTTGTGTATATCACAGAAGGCCATACAAGGATTGCTTTGTTGAGCTCTTGAAGGATATTTACATATTCATGAATTGAGAGCCTCACTAAGACTTTTAACTTGAATTTAACTCTTTTGCTTGGAATTTGCTCAACTGTAAAGGAATACATTTTCTTTCTAGTCCTACTAAAAAGTAAAAACCCCAAAAAAACCAAACAAACAAATAAAAAACCCAACCGTTTATTTTACAAAGCTGCAATTGGCTTCATCCTGGCTCTGTTATTGCTTAATTATGGATTTCTCAAAAAGATTTTCCTCTCCTTTAAAAATATTGCTGTCAGAGACAAATTCTTAGCTGGTTTCAGAATATAATGCTGGCTTCCCAAGCAGAAAGCTAGTTACATGAAATGCTGAAAATTCACCCCTAGCTTTTTCAGTGAAACTATAAATAACAGCTATATTGTGCCTTGGGAAAACAAGTGCAGGCTCAAAACTTTATTAAAAGTTATTTTTTCCCTTGAACTGCTGTGTAAGTCACCTATAGGCTAAACCTCATAAGTTATGTTTTATCCTTAGCAGAAAAAGGGGAAGATAACTGCATCACCTCACTGTATACTTGTAACCTAAATATCAACATTCATATTTGAAAGTAAGAAAGGGAACTATATAGGAAGAGATAGGGGATAAGTCCATTATTTCTAATTGATAATGTTAAAGATCTAATTCATGAAGAGAGTTCCTACGTGGGTGTGTTTTCTAATGATGCTAATTTTTCATATTTTGTGCATATTATAATGTACACTACTCTCTTTCAGGTATTAATGAAACTATGTTCTTTGTTTAGATGTCAAATAGGGAGAGTATACTGTTTAAGTAATGGACTGGATGTTTTGCATTTAAGAACTTTCTACATATTTGCAATATTTGGTCATTTCTACAACAGTTTACTCTTATCATTTCCCCTGTGTCTTGCCAACGTGGCCACTCCCAAATCTATATCTTTTTTTAATAACCTAATGTTAGAAACACACGCAAAACAAATTTGTGTAACTTGAAAACCATTCTGTGTGACTTGGAAAAATGTAGTGCCTATAGGAAGGAGCCTACCACAAGACAACTCAGGAAGGAGCCAAGCCCAAGGAAGACTTAATATGCTAACGAACTAACCCCAAGTTGGCACTGATACATTTTTAAACCACCTCTAAGCTGTGAACTCTGATATTGCAAAGCTACTACACAATGAAATGATACAAAATTGGATCTTTGGAAGTGGCCGCAAAAGACACAGCATCTCAAGGCTCTGCACTGATATCCATTGGCAAGAGGACTTTGAGGCTGGCCTCTTTTTGTGGCCTTGGCTCAAGGGACCATTGAACTTCTGTTCTTGTTGCTGAACTCACATCTGTTAGCACTAGCTGCTGGCCAATGCTCTCCAAGGCCTGCTGGACCTCCATAAGTGTCATCCTCCTCAACTTCTACAGCTGAAGGTCATCAAGACAAAGTTGGAGTGAGCCTACAAAGCTTCTAAAGCATCCTCACAGAAGGCTTACCTAGTGGAGTCTATAGCAGTGTTTTTGGTGCAGTCAGCTGTTCCCTACTTGGTGAGAAGTCTTTTAACTTTTATATTAGCACAGTGTTATAGAAATGTTTGTATGAATAAACTGGGTATACTTGAGAGATAAATCCTGTGTGAACATACCATTTGCAGAGCAACTCACAGCCCTCCTGTTGTGCTTGTCACTCTAGCTAGGGGTGTTCACGTGTCCATGGTTAGGAGGCATCTCCTGGAGCTTAAATTTTTTTCCATATCTTCAGTAAAGAAATATTCTCCACTAGCAACTTTTGACTGTCAATAGCTCCTCAGTAATTGGTAGAACCTGGAGACCATCTACTCCAAATATACTGTGATTTTGCCTGGCTTGATCTTGTGGGTCTTGTACAGGTAAACTTTGCTGCTCTGAGTTCAAGAGTGTGACATCCTTGTCATAGCCAAAGGCAAGATTTCAACCCTCTGTCCTATATTCATTGTTTCACCTCATAAATGATGTTTTATATTTTATTTTATAATTAGTAGAAAGCTCTTGAGAAATAGCTGTTAGGTACCCAAGTGAATAAAATAATCTCTTTCACATGCAAATAAAATCATCACAGAGAGACTTACTCTTTGCATTCAAGGTTTGCTATAAAGCAGTTTTAAGAAGCCTTAGGAGGTGAGCATTTTTGTGAAAACACAGAAGAGAAAACAATGCTAATGATGAGCTCCAAACAACAATGTGGGGAGTTCTCTCTCCACACTCACTCACACAGTCCAATGCATCTGCATAGAAAACAAACATCTTGGGTTTCTTTAATTTCTCTAACTTAAAAATTTAATGAAATCAAGTTATGTCTATATACTTATACTCTTAAGTCCCAATAAGCCTAAGCTAAAAAAGTCATTCACTGTAAGGAATAGGATCAGATACCTAGTTTTCTTAAAGATGATAATGAAGAAGAGGATGAAGGCAGCCCAATTTGCAAGAGGCTAGGATTTCTGCTCTCCTGAATTATCCTGTAGGAGGGATGAGGGAGAGCCTGGGGAACCCAGTGTGGGGCGTTCTCCAGTCTTTGAAGTGTTATTATCTTGGAGAGATTGATTCTTCCTTTCATTGAAGTAGAGATCTCTGTTAGGGAGAAAGAGGAAAATAGTGATCAGTTATCAGACAAGCAGCAATGGTTGGGTATGGTGATTTTAAGAAAAAAAAGGAGGAAAGATATTGTACTGGCTAGTTTTGTGTGTCAACTTGACACAAGCTGGAGTTATCACAGAGAAAAGAGCTTCAGGTGAGAAAATGCCTCCATGAGATCCAGCGGTAAGGCATTTTCTCAATTAGTGATCAAGGGGGGAGGGCCCTTTGTGGGTGGTACCATCCCTGGGCTGGCAGTCTTGGGTTCTATAAGAAAGCAGGCTGAGCAAGACAGGGGAAGCAAGCCAGTAAGTTACATTCCTCCATGGCCTCTGCATCAGCTCCTGCTTCCTGACCTGCTTGAGTTCCAGTCCTGACTTCCTTTGGTGATGAACAGCAACATGGAAGTGTAAGCTGAATAAACCCTTTCCTCCCCATTTGCTTCTTGGTCATGATGTTTGTGCGGGAATAGAAACCCTGACTAAGACAGATATCATGAGAATAAACTGTATTATTTTGCAACTATAAAGAGGATTGAGATTGGAAACATCAATGAATTTTAAAATCAGTGACATATTCATTCTACATTATTATTTTATAATCAGTACTACATTTAATTTGAATCATTTGTTTACATTTTCTTTCAATTCTGTCACTAAACTCTTGAGAGGGAAAATCATCATATACTTTTGTTTGATCCGTATTGTGAGTATAAATATTTGATGAAAGTGCATCTTTTAACTCCCATAACTGAGCTACATCTTCTTCTTCTTTATTTTTCCATATGACTCTTTTACCTAATACAAATTACTCTTCATAAACAGATTTTTACTTCTAATAAATTTAGCTCCATATGTCACTTGTGTGAACATTTAACAAATACACAGTGTATACAACAGCAAAAGAATGACAATGGACATAAACATTTGCTTCATATGGATTAACATACTAACGAGTCTAGGGCCAGCTGTAACTAGACTTGAGTGAGGTCATCAAATTCTCACATGATAGGTAAGAATACAAACTCACCAGGCAGGAGACACAAGAGTAGAACTTCAAACAATGACAGCTTTGATTCTAATATAGAACAGGGTAGGATAGCCAATCTTAGAGGTGAAATCAGGGAATCAAATGCTCTCTGTACAGAGTTCTTCTCAAGACTTTTCCTTTTGAAGTAGAATAGTTTGCTAATTGCTATGCTTTCCCACCTTAAGACTGAACATGGCCTCACTATTTGGCAGAATGTGGACTTTGTCCTTTAAGCATATGAACAGATGGATAGCATTGTCTTGGAGAAGATCTAGACATACTCTTGTTATATGTGCTTCCTAAGAGTACCTGATTCTGGAACTACAGGCATCAACAGAGGTCTTATTCCTTCTATATATTCATAGTTTATGGTGGAAAAAGAAGGGCAACACGCATTTCTGAAACAATGAGCACAGGCAATAACTGTTTCCCAGTTTTCCTTCTGAATACTCTGTGAGCAAAAATAAGGTTCTACAAATAGAAGGGAGAGATATAGAACATACCCTTCATTCTCTGCAGACCTCTCATGTCTCTGTATTTCTGTCTCTAATGACTAACTCTCTTGGTGGTATCAGGTACAGAAAGAATTTCCTTAAACAGGCACGTTCATGCTTACTATGAGAATGAGTACCAGTAACCATCTACATATGATGCTTTCTAGAATCTGACTCAGCAGCACAAGGAAGCAAAATCAAAAGAGAGAAGAGGATGCGGCAAAATGCTGTTGAGAAGTCATGTCTTCTAGATATGACCAAAAGCATCACCTATGAAACCTCAACAATACAGCAACTTAAACGTGACCCAACCACTGAAAACAACAGTTGACATGCTAAAATGGATGAGAAAAAAAAATACTCATAGGAGGCCCCACCATTGAATGCAGAACTAAGGAAAATTAATGACTGTCAAGAGAGGAACAATTAGTTCCACAGATGAGTCCTCCAGATGAATTTTCAAAGCCAAGTGGTCAGCCCTAAAACATATACATAGCAGTAACACTTAATGGAATCAGCATGTTCTAATTATATCTTTGTGCATATATATATATATATATATATATATATATATATATATATATATATAGAGAGAGAGAGAGAGAGAGAGAGAGAGAGATATGAAGGGAGGGAAGGGTGGAGAGAGAGTAAATGGAGAGAGAGTAAATAAAAGAAAAGTTATGAATCATGAATTTTTGAGGGAGCAGGAAGAAAAACAGGAGGGAGAAAAATGGTGTAATTTTATTTTAATTTTTAAAATATATGGTAATAAACTCAACACAAATTAGTTGTCCAATACCATGGATAGGATATAAACGTCTCCACAGAATCAATTTTAAGCACTTGATTCTGTTTTTGAGTTTATGTACCCTTCATGGTCACTGGCATGTGTCGGGCTGTGATTGGAAGTCTATGTTTCTGGTCGAGCTAAGGTTTGAACATTGAAGACCCAATTGGCTGTCCTCAGCCTACAAGGGGTGGTGACTGTTTGCCTAAGCTCCTAGAATACAGCTTCTAACATGTGGTTACATCTCTCCATAGGTCTGTGACATTTGGTCACATAAAAAGGGTCATGCCCCTAACCCCTCCTCAGGTAGAAGCATGGCCACCAGGCAGTCCCAAGCCATCCCCAAGTTAAGGAGACAACTGGAGACTTAACCACGCCCCTTCCCAGTTACTATATCTGCTTCAGGTCTCCCAGAGGGGCGGGGATATAATTCCATCCATGCCAGTCCACACAATAAAAAAAATGTCTTAGAATTATGGACTGTCTCTTCATCTGGACCCGCTGTGGGAAGCGAGGGATCCAGCCCTAGATTAAGGAACTGAATCTAATCTCTCGCTGAGGGCTTCCCAGTGTTCCTAGACAGTACTCATTCACCCAAGCCTAAGCAGCTAGCCTGGCACCCCAAGCTGCCAACACCTGGTCCAAGTGGGAACCCCAGCTATGCTCAAGCTAGCCTGTTGACACCCTGCAGGGCATGTAGTGCCCTGGGCTAGAGAACCCATGGAGATGGTTGCTGCGAGTTCCCCAAGAATGGCCCCCTCCACCCCCCATGGTCAGGGTCCGCAAAGGCTTCCCACAGCCCCACCTGCCCCTCGGACTGTGTGGGCACTTCCCACTCGGCCACTTCCTGGGTGTCTCCTGTCCCACCCAGAGCATCAGCACCCGGGACGGACACGTGGGGCTTCTTTCCATTGCACTGTTTGTTCCAACAGGCATGGCTGGAGAAGATGAGTCACTGGTAGGTGGGATTGTGTTTTATAGTATGCCTGCTTCCTTTCCCACCATCTCTTGACCTTGTTCTATTAAGACAGAAGTTCTAACACTGAATGCCCACAAAGATGATGCTCTCATACTTTCTGCATGATGTCACTGCACTGCATTGTTGGTTCCTGAGCAAAATAAAATCCTGTTAGGTAAGTTGCTTCTTATCAGGTAGGGTCAGCTTAGCATAGTGACAAGGAAAGCATTACTGTTGAATTAGTTGTCTTTAGAAATTCAAATTTGTGTTTAGTTTCCTTTAGTGCTCTTGACCTGAGAACATGAAGACACTCCATCTGTAGCCCTGCTAATTCCAGCCATGTTTTCTTTTTAAACTACTCATTCATATCTGTTTCTTTGCCCCAGTAAAGGAAGCAGAAGGACAATCATTTCACAGCTTCACATATAGCCTCTCGTCATGATTCACAGATTAAATATATCAAATTTGTTAATATTGCAGCTTTCATTCATTGATGAATGTCCACTAGAGGTGGGTTTTTTTTCCTACTCCATGTATTATAAAGTCATTTGGGTCAGATTTCTTACATTTTGTGAATCTGGTCCAGATTCTCAAGAGAGTAATTGGCCCAGATTTTATGAAATCCAGAGGCAGTTCCTCCTAGATTTATCAAGGACTAGCTTTATCAAAGTAGATTAACTTTTATAAGTTGAACAGGGTCCCATTAAACAATATCTATATGCTTATTTATTGATTGCTAGGTAAAGCTAATGTTAGCATCTTTACCTCTCGTTCTGAAATAATTTGATACCCTTTCAAAAATAGTCCTAAAAATTAGAGTTTTGTAAGTGTGTAACTGTTTAGTGATTTCAAAAAGTTTTCTCTGCTTGTGTGTGAGGTTTATAAATAATTCAAAATGCCTTATTTGTATTTGCCAACGCATGAATGCTCCCATAATGTGTTGCTTCAGGGATGTTGTAAATATACATTAAATTTATTTAGTGAGTTATCACGATGTAATCAACATGTGAAGGACAACATCTTTGGCCAATAACAATATGTTCTACCTACAATGAAAAGAAAATATTCAAATCAATTACTAATATAAGAGATAATGGATAAGTCCATTTGCCTTGAACCTTACATTGTGTTAACTAGTAATCCATATTTCATTTGAAGGCTGAATAAAAACAAATTCATTACAAATAAACCAATTACTCTCATAAGCATTTTTAGCATTATTCATGTTGTAACAGACACTACATTTTTTCATCTGTTTAAAAAAAAAGGTGCTTCGACTAATGAGCTTGTTTCTTGCCTGCTTTCCTCCTCTATGATATTATAAATGTTAGTAAACTAATTTTGCTTCATTTACATGCAGAGAGTATCATGTCAGATAAATCACAGTCTAGATCACAGCATATCTTGGCTGTATCATGTGCTCAGTAAAAGCACATGAAGATGTGTGATAGTGAATCAACTCGTATACATTCAGTTGTTAGCAGTGAGAGGAAGAAGACCTCAATGTCTACTTAAAGGAGGAAACACTGGCACTCTAGCAGAAATATGAACCCTTTTCAAATATAGTTCTCAGTTAGGATTTTATTGCTGTGAATAAACACCATATTCACAGCAATTCCTATAAAAGAAGTCATTTTATTAGGGCTGGTTTACAGGTCAGAGGTTTAGTCCATTATTGTCATGGCAGGAAGCATTGCAGCATACAGAAAGACATGGAGCTGGAGAAGGATCTGAGATTTCTACATCGTGATCCACAAGCAACAAAAATAGTCAGAAACTGTGCATGGCTAGAGCATCTGAAAACTTCTAATCTCAACACTAGTGATGTACTTCCTCCAACAAGGCCACACCTACTCCAACAAGAGCACAGCTCCTAATAGTGCCACGCCCTGTTGATCAAGCAACCAAATCTATGATCCTATGGGGCATTCTTATCCAAGTCACCAAATATAATTCTTTGTATTCATTTCAAATTGGTTTTATAGGTTACCAGCTGATAGTTGCAAAATCTGCTGGTCCCTTCGCACACTGTAAACACAGATAGATCCCTTACGAAATATGTTACTGGAGTGAAATAATCCTGTTCTGTCTCAGGCCAGGAGAAAACACTTAGAAATGTGAATGATTTGTATCTGTATATAAGAGAACTCTATGGTGACTTTGTGTTAATTATCTGAAATGTGGACATCACCTGGTGTTCACCTTCTTATTGAGAATGAAAATGTAATAAACAACAAAACCTTAATATATATAATATAATATTATATATGTAATATTATATATATAATTCCTCATCATATTCTCTAAACACCTTATGTTTCTCCTCCATGGAAATGAAGACTCATTGATATCAAAGGCTATTTTCACCATTAGGTGCTGTTGTAAACTATTTTTTATTATTACAGATTTGCTCAAACTTTTTGTTGTTTAGCAAGCTGTGATTTTAATTATTTCTCACAGATATAAGGCAATCTGGAACTGTTACTTTCAAAAATCTAACTTACATATGACATCTCTGTTAATTTGTTTCTACAAAACAATAGTCCTACAAACTAAATTCTTTCTCTTAACATTTCTATTTGCTTGGAAAGAGAAATATTCCAAGATGGAATGACTTGATCCTCTTAACATTTTAGTGGTAGAAGAGGAGGCTGATTTAATATCTACCTTATTTGCTTCTGTTTTGAGATTTTCTCTTCATGGTCTGATTTGCTGAATGGAAGACAATTAACATCTCCCAATATGATATGAATGGTTTTTGCATACTGACCACTTGAAAGTCATGCTTCCTCTATGAAAAGGACTGTTACTAACAATGAAAGAAAGGTTGAAAAAATCTTATTTAAATTTGGCTGTCTTTCAAGTGCTCGGCAGACTCTAATCATAATTTCCTCAAGTCATAACTTTACCTTAAGGTTCATTCCTGTCTGTTATTCATGAAGACAGCATTATGATTGTTTTTACTGTTTTATAATATTTACATTACAAAAACATATTGTTTTACACCATTCAAAAAATGGGATACACTTAGACAGCAATGACAGACTCTTTCACATTGAAACTTACTTATGCCAGTTTTTGAAAACAATATTATATGATATATTTTAATTACCTTATTTATGTAACCTAAAATTATAACATGACTACAATATAATTGAGAACCTTATAAACACAAAAATCTTGCAGCGCTTACATGTAGCATGTTGAGACTATGAAGAGTAAAGTTCATTCTTTTACATGTTGTAGTTTTAAGCAGGCTACTAATTAAAGTGAAATCAAGAAGGAGCATCAAATTCATACACAATGCACTTCCTAAAATAGGAAAGAAGTTGAGTGAGCATGAGTCTTCCTGAAACCCCTAAAATTCAAATAAGATTGATTTCATCTAAAATTTTAACAGGCAAGTTTTTCATTGAAGTTCAATTACAACATTGTCATTTCTCTACACTGCATATTGTATTTACAAAATGAACATTATGAATATTTCAAATAAAACATAAACAGCAACGTAATTTATATGCAACATTGTATTTTACTTGCAAAACTGTCAGTTTCAGTACAGCTATGAAATATACCTGATGAATATTTTTGTATTATTTAAAGTTTATCATAAAAATGAGTGATGTTTATTTGATTATATTTTAGTGTGAAGACAAATGAATAATAAACCATAATTTTTATGCATCATGGAATCAAATCTACAACAAACTTTAGTTCTTATACTAAATTGCTTGCAAGTGTATGAAATATTGATTTCAGTTGAATACATGTATTTTTAAATACAATATACATTTTGCATCTATTCATTTATTCAACTTGAATGCATTTAAAAAACTCAGAGTCCAGATATAACAATTTGCTCAGCTGAAGTGCACTTGACTCAGTGTGGGCCTAAAGAGAAGGAAAATGAAAACTAGAGCAGAGTGCATTGGCCCTAACCCCAACAGCCTCATATTGGTCAAATGCAGTACTAAGGCTTTCTCTGCAATAGTGACTCATTCTTGTGGTAGATACCTTTATATTACACAGACATATAACTGGCAAATAGATAGTTACACTGGGAGCACGCTCAGAGCATTGAAAGCAAACGATCTCAAGACTGGGTTCTGGAGTATCGGGATGCTGCACGGCGGGCCACTTCAAACATCAACACGTCAGGTGTGGTGATATGATGCTTACGCATATGAAAATCAGCAATCATGAGATCTAAGTAGGAGTGTAGACAGAACGGGTATCCATATGCAAACTATCTCCAGCACAGCTCAAAGAGACACAAAAAAGGATGCTGTACCAAATGGGAAGTGGATGAGAACACTGTTGTGGGACCCAGCACAGAACCAGGGAAAACCTGCACTTATCTGCCTGAGAGAAATGACATATCCAGCTAAGAGAAAGGAGACTTAGGATTGTGAAGGAAGTAAAGAATATGATTGATGTTCATGTCTGTGTTTCTGAGGTCAAATAATATTTGAAGTTCATGTGCTTGCCATTTCTGTGGGTCAAAATTCCCATTTATTTTATAAACACTACCTTTGGGCATGTCTGTAAATGTGGTAACTGATTAACAGGGATTCATTAGATAAGCAGCAGACTCCAAATGTGTTTATTCGTCCTTGTTCTCCAGATCTGGCCTCTGTCGGCGCTTCCTTGAGAACTCTTCTTCCTGATGTCTACAGCAATCTTCGATTTTAGTGCAGTACCTCATTACCTCCTTTTCCGGTATTGGCTCATCTTCATTTCGGAGCAACTTACTGACGTATTATTTAGAACAAAGGAAATATAAAGTGTTGCCAAGCAAGGTGCTGTGGCCCTCTCTTTGTTAATTTCTCTACAGGGAAGTTGATCTAGTTCATTCACTTCCCATTAACCTCTGAATTCCCAGACAACTGAGTCTCCTTTGAGCTTTGAGACAACATATTGTATCCCCAGAAAACAGAAGACAAAATTGTTTAGTGAAAAAATAATCAAACCGATTTTGTTGGTCTAGTTACTCTGTGATGGTGTTGTCCTTTAGTCTGTGGGTTTTTTTGTTTGTTTTTGTTTTTGTTTTTTGTTTTGTGTGTGTGTGTGTGTGTGTGTGTGTGTGTGTGTGTGTGTATGTGTGTGTGTGTGTGTGTGTGTTTCTCTGTGTTCAAAGTTAGAAGTAAGATGTCCCTAGACACTGAATAAACCTGTTTAGAAGAAACAAAAACCAAGTTTCTTTCTCTTGGTCATCTTCTTCTGGACTGCCTGTCCCTATTTGCAGTACTAGGTATAAAGTTGTGGATCAAACATGGTCTGGATTAATTATACCTATGGAAGATTTATTACCCATTACCAGAGAAATTCCTTTTTTAAATTCACAAGAGGGAGTAATATTTAGCTTTCTACCTTTGTCCCTATAATGGCAAGTACAAATTCAGAATTGGTCACTGCTTCTGTGTCAACATTTGGCCATGGAATATTTGAATTTCATGGCAGGAAACTCAGTAAAATCAGAAGAAGATGAAGTCTAAGGATTCATTTTAAATTCTACCATAAGCCTACCTTGATATTTGCAAAGCAAATGTTTTCAGTGGTAGACAATTTCAGTTTGTTTTAAACATTATTTCTATCCCAGAGAAACCTACCTTATGGTATAACACACAAATACTGCATGCAATTTTCCTTATCCCAGGACATTCTTTCTAAAATATCTTATTTCTTAATATATAGAAGAATCAAAGAAGCAATACCCAAAGCATTATACTATCAGCAAAAACTTTCTAGAAATAAATAGACAGAAAAAATGTAGTATAATGTTTCATCATTAAATGAGAGTATACTCAGAACAGAACACTAATTTTATACACAACTGTGTGTTCTATAAGATTCATCCAAAAAATTAAGGAATACATGAAAACATCAGCTGTGATGATTATGCTGTACATGTCTATGGAAAAAGTATGCCCCATCAGGAAGGCTTTAACTCTATGTCCTAGGAACAAGTTGTCTGTTCTCAACAGTTGTTCCCCTCTGAACTAGGGTTGTGGTATTAATAATCACATGATGATAAAGTTGTCCCCAGTGTTTGGGTTACTATGTAAGATCCGCACAGGAATGTCAAGTAAAGTCTAGCAACTTCAGGAAGGCTCATTACATCTTCCCAAGCAGATCATAGAAACTTCTACCAAATCCTCATTAAATCTTCATTTTCTCCTTCTTTCTCCTGGGGCCTGTAGATACATAAAACTTTTACCTACATAAGAAAATTTGGAACTTATTTATGCTTTAAGTCTGTACTTCTTCCAACATAGCATGCATACAGTATTCCACAATGGAGAAACTTTCAAAATATTCTTGTGAAAAGATATTTCAACACAAATCTGAAATTTCTTTAACAGTATATTAAGAATTTATTATATGAGATGGTAGAAGTTTAAAGCTATGCTTCCTTGTAAATACAAATGGATGAGGGTACTTGACATGAAAGCTCTCATGTCTCCAGAAGAAGCTGCTTCCTTGAAGGGTGCTCCAGAGGTGGGCTCAGGACTGCCAAAACATACTGGTGACCCAGACAACAGCTTAGGAACTGAGATGTTAAATTTCTGCTGATGACCAAAAATGATTTAGGTTAGCAAAATTCTTGAACGATTATGAGTAAATCCAGAAGGATCTAATTAACCTAGGTGATTGGGTAATATGATGATAGATTAAATTTAGTGTAGATAAGTGCAAAGTAATGCATAATGGGAAATCTAATTTAAACTTCCCATGAACACTGAAGGTTCTGAATTACCTTGAGTCTCTGAGGTAAAACATTTAGAAGTCATTATAAATAGTTCAATGAGAAAGCTATTTAGTGTTCAAGAGCCAATAGAATACTTGTAAATATTAACCTGAGTATGTAAAATAATATGAAAAGTAAAACTATATAGTTGCATGAATTAATTGTTAAATAATAGGAGGTGATATTTTATGACCTTTATCAGGAAACACTAAATAATAATTGACAATGTATTCGACTGTTAAGTTATAAGTGAGCAAAAAATTTGTGGATTCGATTATTAAATAGGACAAGTAAATTCTGGTTTAACAGGGACAAGAAATGTAATGGATGGGTCAGAAAATTTCTTTCTTGAAGATTCCTTTCAATAAGCATGTGGGTAAATGGCATGGGACAAATAAGAGCTACATTTTAAAAGCAGTAGCTTTAATACAACTCAGAAACCATCTGTATTCACCAGTGAAGAAAATCACTGAAGCAGATAGCTCAGCAAGGTTTCCAGGGATCAGATATTTATATGACGATGAATAACATCTGCAGTTACACTAGCTACACCAGGGCTAGATGTAAAGCATGGGGCAATCCTTTTACTCCAGAGGTTAGAGAAATCACCTAGGAGATGAAGGGACATTTTATTTCTCTGTTATTAATAAATGACTAGAAACAAAATGTAATAATTATTTAAAATACTTCAGGGTGTTCTTCTATGTGTATATATTTTTAATATATTTGTGTGCTGATATGTATTATTATAAGAAAAATTGCCAATGCACTTGCAGAAATACACTATAATTTATATGTATGTCTTAAATATGATAAAAGTAAACTAAAGAAAGATAAATGTTAAAGCTGTATTAATGTTTTTGCTCTCATTCACTCAGTAAATAATTCTTTATTGACCATTTAATTTGTTCACAAAATTCTAGAATACTAAAGGTATAATGGTAGTTTAAGCATGTGTTTTTCTTAGGTCCTTTGTCTAGTGTTAACCTATGAAGATGTTTGAAAATAGCTATTGTGGTTTTCTAACTGGTATAAAAAGTAATAATGTTCCTGAAAACACAATCACCCAGAAATGTATCTCCAGGTCTTTAGGTGAGTATTTGCAACAGACAACACACATGATTCTCCCCTCATCATATAATTTTGAAAAATCTCTCCTTCAATCTTTACGAAACTATGGCTTTTGAATGAATGCTGAGTCTTTTCTGAAATGTCAGCACAGGCTGATGTGTGATATACTGTGTGTGTATCTGTGTGTATGTGTGCAACATGTGAATGTGTGTGTAGTACTTTGAAAATTCATTCAAAAAAACCCAATGTTCTGTAGTACAATGCTAGCAGAAAATGAGCTTGTCCAACTCCTTTTTTTTCCTTCTCATTCTCATATTTATTCCTCTTGCAATTCTTCAAAAACATTTCTTGACTATGAATGTGATATAGCATAAGGCACCTATATGACATAAGGCACGTACATCAATCATTAAACCAAGCAGTAACATTCTTACCTAGTCACTAATTACTATTGAATTATATGGCTGTTAGCTGTTGATTTGTTTTAAAAAAATGTTATGTAGTAAAACTGACACTTATTTCTAACAGAAAGTGAATTTCAAGGGTTTCCTTTTGCTTTATACAATTTATTTTCATTTTGCTTTATTGCCCATGCTTTCCCCAATCCTTTCTCTAAATATTTCGAGCTCTTTGTACAAAATAAAGTCAAATCCAGAGTTCCAAAATAAATAAATTCATGAAAACATGTTCCGGTGAAGCATGGGCTGCTAATGAGTCGTTCACTCTAGATACCATGCTGGAGTGATGTAGTCCTGTCCATAGAATGTTGACGTGGTTAGGCCATCTGCCAACCTTGCTGGCAATGGACATGAGATGTTCCGTGCAACTTTTTGTGTAACTTTTTGCAGGAGTTTGAGAGGGTCAATTTTTCCATATGTTCATATGCCAAATAACTGTCTTGAAAATATGGACCCTTTGTGTAGTTTGAGGATTGAATCTGAAATGGAAACAACTAGGAACCATTGCGGAAAAGAAGACTCTTGAATGTGAGCAGAAGGGATGATTGACTTCCCACAGTACAATAATGAAAAGGGGAAAAAAGAGCAAAAATAATTTGACTGTGGAGAGACTCCAATATCACCGTGACCATATTATTTTGCCATCTACAAAAATAATTCTTATTGATAAGTTAGCCCTGGTTGCAACACGATAAGAATATAATGGTGGTCTTTGCAGTCTTTCCCTTAGAATGTATAACCAAGGCTAGTAATGAAAAATAGCATGAGATCAAACTTCAACAAAGAAATATTCTTTAAATTTCTAAGTTGTTATTTCTCAAATCCCTCTGGTTATTGAATACAAAGACAATTTAAGATATTTCTACAGGTTCGGGTATCAAAGCAACACAAAGCAATATCTTATTCTGTATGAGGTTCTGAAAGAGAAAAGAACAACAGAGATGTTTAAAACTTTAGTAAATATGAGTAAAGTTTAGACAGCAATAATAGTGTATCCAAGTTGTCTGTCTATCAGCAGCATCATATCTCTGTCAGGTGTGAACAAGAGAAACTGCACATGAGATACAGGAGAGATGCCCATTCTATGCACACTTTTGAGTATGATAAAACTATTTTAAAATTATATTCTAAAATAAATCTATTTCCATTGTTTGAATTTGGGTTTGGAATATCCTGGGTCTTGTAAGGGTGCTCAGTTTTTACCAGCTCACACACAAAGGAAAGGTAAGCCAACTGGGTAGAAAGAAGGCAGATCCAGGTGCCATCAAAGAAAGACTTTCTAACAGATATCCACACTAACTTTTAAATTCCACTTCTTTCTCAGACGTGTGATTATGTTGAAGATGCATTTTCGAAGTCAGAAAGGGCACTAACTTATAACTTGAACATGGGGTGGGGGAGGGAGATGGCTTTTTTTTTCTCAAAGAAATTAACTTTAGGCATAGAATTTAGTGGCTGACAACAGAGTTCACTTGACCTTACTCATCTTTCAAACTTATTGACATTGGACATTTCAATCTTAGCAGCTTTCATGTATTAATAAGAATGATATATGTTTCAAAGTGTGGCTGTTCAGACTGCCTGTCATGTTTCCTAAGTTTTTAATGTATTAGTTTAAGTATAAGAAGAGTTTCTAAGCTGTAGAGTTTTCTTTCATCGGTCTTTTGAGATTTTTCATTTAGCAAGGTTCATTTAACACATACTATCAAACTAACAAAGCTTATTCAGTTCATTCAATTTGGAAACAACAAAAAATTATTTCCCTTGCTTTAACAATATAATATTAATTTGAAAATCCTTAGTAGGTATTTGTGCTAGAGTTAATTGGAACTAAATCTAGGTGTACATATGGATAATGAAGTCACATTTTCTATTATATAAAGAGTGTCACTAACATTTTTCATAAATTTATCTAAGAGGCTAATTGACCAAATTTACTTTTGCAATATATTAGCGAACAGTTTGAAGACCTAAGGAATTATGCAACCATAGACCTTCATAATTGGGAGGTTCTAGAAAATCAAGCAACTTTATTATGTAGTGGTATGGAAGTAATAAAGACAGGTTAATTTATGTTTTCAAACTTAAATGTATGATACACGACTTGATAGTTATGTCTTATTGTCTCTCATTTGACTTTTTTAATTCTCACAATATCCTCATGTTACAGTTGAAGAGTTTGAGGCTTACAGAATGAAGTGTTTAGCTGAATCTCACTACTGTCTACATCTAACTTGTACCTCCTCACTGCTGTCGTTGCCTTCATATTCGTCCTCCTCCTGATAATGAATTCTCTACAGAACACATTCTATCAGTCTTGCACTCACCTGTATCATCCTGCAAATCACCCTGCTTCTAAGACGGTTCAGTCTCTCCTATAAGCTGAATATATTTTTATGAAAATTCTAACAGCAATGGTAACTTAGTCTTAGAAGAGATTATTTACTCAAGAGCCATATTAAAACAAATGGGGTTTCAAAGTTATGCACAATGAGGGAACATATCCTTTTGGCAAACCCCTTTAAGAAAAGCTGAGGAAGCGTAGAGCTAATGAATGTAGTGTAAAACCATGGCTTACTTCTTCATTTCACGACTGATAGTAACAGAGGGATAATGTCGATTTGGCCAGAAATATGTAGAAAAAGTTAGATGTTTTTGTCCTGAGAGAAACGTGACCCAGATGAGAGCAAATATCACTGGTCAGGGCTGAAAATCAAGGGAGTCCAGTCTAATATTTTCAGGGCAAAACTTGTGGAGAAACAGAAAATGCTAACTTAAAAGGCAAGGTAGAACTACAGACTTTTTTTAAGGAGTTGGAATCACAAAAGGCTAACAGAATTTTATTAAGCATGCCAGGGAAAATATTTAGTCAGTGGGAAATAATAGCACTGAAGTTTTCTCAGCACAATGCCATTAGAGCAGCACAGATAAAACAATTTGCGACTGTGGAAGAAAGAGCAGTCTTAAGAATCAGTACGAACACAAAATTAAGTTTTCAATTTCTGAATGCAGTCTGTCCCATAATCTAATTACTCTGTGGTTGTGGAAAGAGTGTTCTGAACATTTATTTCTTTAAATATCATTAATGCAGCTATTTTTGATAAGTATGGATGAACCTGCCCACTGCACTAGTCAACCTTAAGAAGAGTGACCACAATTTATCCATCATGTTTAGCACAAGCCATTCTAAGCTCTTTAAATACAAGGAATTTGATTCACTGGGTTTGTGACATATCTTTGAACTGAAGTTCCCTCTAAAGAGCCACCTTTCTGTCAAAGATTCTGCAAGGCTTAGTGACTGAGTAGAAATTCATGATTGTGAAGAGTCTGGACATAGCAAATCCATAATTAAATTATTTTCATCTATTGCTTGCCCCTTGAATAGCCATTTTTACTAACTTCTATGTCTGACCTAGCATCCATCAGGTGAAATCGAAGGAATATATTCACTTACCAAACCAACAGCTTCCACCACTACAATACTAAGAATATTATCAGATATTACCTTAACCCCAGAGCACAGAGTTGCAGGCTTAGTTAAAGCATCACTACCTCTTGTTCTAACTCATGTATTCAGCAACAATTTATGACTTTCTTTTATTCTGTAACTATAAAATTCATGAAATTATCTTCACATGGAAGCATGTTTTTCTGTGTCAATTTGAATCCCCTTTTCTGGGCAATGGTCACTTATATTTGCCTTAAAAATAAAACAAGTCTTAATTCCTTTGAGGTGAGAGATGTGTTTTGCAATGTTATAGCAAAAGCAAGATTGAAACATAAAGTAGAGAAGAGAACATGATAGCTCCCACTCCTAGGCCATGAACTCAGGACCTTGTAGCTGTTTTACCAAGAGGCCAGAGGAACAGGATGCTACATGGTGGGAAACAAAACAAGAGGCAAAATGCAAACACTGCTAGCTATATTCCAACAAAGAGGGCATGGTCAAGTATATCCAATAATAACCTGTGTCTCTTCCAGTTGCCCCAGTCCCCAATTTAGTATTTAACAGAAGAGAGTTGAAGATGAAGCCTCTGAGTGACAGTCTATAGGAGGCAGGTCTACACAGAAAAAGAAAACAACCAAATCGGAAGATGAAGAAACTCATTGGCTGACTCACCACGGGAAACGTCTGTTCTTAACAGTAATGAGCAAAGTCAATTTAATAACTGTTACATGTGAAAGACATGCCATAGTATGCCACATATTGTTCTCGTTCACAGATCTGCCTTCAAATTCCTCTACACAAAATAATTACCGTCCTTGAAATAATAATTAAAAAGCTATAATTCTCCTAAATAAACCATCTAATTATTTTATCAGTAAACAAAACATTATTTCATTATGTTCTATAAGATATTAGGTTTATATATGTGATAAATCACACAAGAAATCATTTAGAAATTATAAGAATAATATATTTTTTCATTGCAGACTTCTTTTTTATTATTTGTTTTGCGTTTTGAAGACAAACCCACCCTGTCTTTGAATTTGTGCTCTCTTGCTTCAGCCTGAATCCTGGCTTGAAGACTTATGTGCCTAGTCTCAGCTGAGTCTCCACAGTTTTGCCTTCTTCACTATCTGTACTATCATAAGACACAATTTTTATTGTCACTACTCTGTTGACAGAACTTCTGAGACACCATCAGTGAACTGACAGTGTTAATCAGTCCAGAAGTATTTCTTTTCCCCCAAGTTAAGAAATCTGTATTCACATTTGAGCTGCCTGATGCTCCCCTGATTCATCTGACAGTCACAGTTTCTTTCCTCAATCTTTATTTTCTTGACTTTAGTTATTCTTCTGAGCTCCTCCTCTGCCTTTATTGGAAGTTCTCATGCACAGGGTATTTGGACTTCTGTTCTCCACTGTCTTTCTCTATATATACTCCTTCTTCTCCCTTCTCGCTCTCCGTGGGTGTTCTTCGAGAAACCCAGAGACTCAGGGCTTCATTTACAAGTTTAACAAAGATTAATAATTATCACCCAGTCCTTTACTTGATTGTCTCTGATTTTATTTGTTTTTAAATTAATTTATTCTAAAGAGAATATTCGCTCTCCCTCCCAAATCAGGTCGTTCCCATGTCCTTTTGCCTTTCTTCACATCTTTGAATATTATAACTCAACCATCCATGGTCAGCCCCTCCCCTCTGCAGACAGTTTCCCACCACTGTCTTCTTACTTCATCTGTAATGGACATGGGTAATGGGAACACCACCATCTTGGCTCAATCACAAACAAATCTAGACTTCTTTCTCACTCAGACTAGAGGAATAACCACTCAACAAGATGCTCTTTTCATTCACATCTCATTCTTCACAAAGAACCCAGAATATTCTTCTGAAATTTACATGTAAAATTATGCCATCCCTGTTGGTGATTTTGGGCTGAATTCAGCATGAAATTCAAGTTCTTTAATCTGGTCTACAAAACTATATCACGAAAGACAGGTGTTGTTCTACATACTTTTGCTCTAATCATATCTTTCTGGACATATTTGTTAGAATCAATAAATCACTTATATGTTAATCTACCCTAAATAATTCTATTGACCTAGATGCCAGTTTTATCTTTTTCACTTCAGGAAAGTTGAAAAAGATAACAATTTTGAAATCAAAGCTACCATAAGACAACACTGTGCAGCCATAGATTTTAATATTCTTTACGAGGGCCTCAGAGTAAAAGCTGAACATGCTCTTCACTCACAGGGATATGTCATTGCAAAAACTGAAAGGACAAATTAAATTTGTTGACTCTTTAGTTCTTCCTTTTAGCATCTGAATCAATGATGTGATTCTAAGTACTGAAGACCCCAAAGCAATCTCATCCCAAAGTCCCTCTTACAAACCAAGACATAGCAAATAGAGATAAGAGACCTCTATGAAAGATTACCTATAGCTATGGCCAGCTGCCACTTGGCAGGACATTACAGCATGCATGGGGGATTACACTCTATAAACTCGACTGAATCGAATCAGCTCTCTTAATGGGCCAGAAAATCAACCAGTCTGGGTGAAAAATTCACTTGAAATGGTTGACTGGCAGTAGTTGTGGAAGCCAAGGATATCTGATATTTGTGGAATCCTTAAAATGTCTGAAACTGAGGGAATGGTGGAAAGAAACCCAAACTTCTTCTATTCTATTTTCATCTGAATACTAGACAGTCTACACATAGCCCAAGGCTGTCAGTCAGAGAAAACTCATTGTACATTGTCCAATCTCTAATAATATTCTTAAATCTCAATAATATGTATTACTACATAAAACAATTAAATGCCTTTGCCATTTTGAGATATAGATTTGTGATTTTATTTTATTATTTACTCAATTACCTATCTCTTATCATTTCCCAAAATATAGAAATTCATACACAACAAATACTTTGTACTGAATGCTTCAAATACACAGTCTCAAAGGCTGTCTAAATAGATATTAGCTTTGATTACTCGGATAATATCTAAAATTTAAGCTGAGAATGTTTTGTTCAAGATTATCTATGTATGAAATACAGAATCTGTAATTTCAACGGAGCCCTGTATCTTCTACAAGCATTGTGTAACTCTGTGATACTATTCTTAACTGACATCTCACTGTATTTGGATGCCCCTGATAAATACACTTACTGGGGTACACATGAGGGCAATTCCAGAGAGGTTTACTGGAAGACAGAAATATATGTCAAATATGGGTGATATCATTGCATGGTCTGTATTCCTGTACTGATTAGAAAGAATTCATTAGAAAACAAGGTATCACCAGCATTTGGCTCCCTCAGCCTCATGATGGCATTTAGCATGCCTTCCCTTCCATACCATGATGGATTGCGTCCCTCAACAAAAAGAAAATATAAACACTTCCTTAAGTTGGTTGTCATCAGGCAATTTATCACAGCAACAAGAAAAGCTGTGTGGTAGATTCAGTAGAAATGGTGTCCATAGGCTCATTTATTTCAACATTTGGTTCCAAGTTGGTGAAACTGCTGAGGAATGATTAGACAGTGTGAACCTGTTGAAGAAAGTGTCACTTAGGATGGGGTTTGAGGTTTCAAAAGCCCACCCCAGGCCCAGTTTTGCTCTCTGCCTTGGGCATATGTAACAAATACTCAGCTGCTGCTCCTGAATAACTACTGCCTGTCCACCTGCTGCTGTGCTTCCTGCCATGGTGGTTATAGACTTAACTTCCGAAATTATAAGCAAACCCACATAAATTATTGTCTTTTATGCATTTTTATAAGTTTCCTTTGTCCTAGTGTCTTCTTATAGCAATAGAGTAGTAGCTAAGACAAGTAGCTAATACAAATTTTAAGCTGTTTGAAAGTGTATAGTTCATATTATTTTTAACTCAGATTCCTATTTCAGTACCCAGAAACTCCCATACCCTTACTTAGAAGAAATAAATATCACAAAGGCATAATATCCTTGACTAACTAAGAAGGCTACTTTGTAATAGTTTATTAAGCTGTCAAGGAACTTACAGAATTTACTACATGATCATTAAAATAACTTCAAGTCAGGTCATATTTGATATGACTTAATCATACTCCCTCCAAAAGGAAGTATGGCTTTTTGAAGGTAATTTATTTTTTCCCTGCATTGGATGTGTTTATGGAATGATCACTCAACTGCTCCCACCCTTCATTCTGAAAAAGGCCTCAGAACACTTCATGATGAATCAAGCTGTTTCCTGAATAGACTAAAATGAACCATTTTGTAGGAACTATGGTGTTACCACATCAGCAATTCTCATTTAAAAGCGGTATATTTCTTATTAACATACTTCAAGGATGGTATTCCAGAGGAGCGATTTTCTCAATGTACTTTTCATCTACGAGCCTTCATTTTAAGCTTACAACCGTGTGTTTTCAAGACAGCAATTATCGTCTTAAAGTGCACAATTCTATCTCGAGCTTCTCAGCAAGTTTCTTATGCCAAAGAAAACACTAATCCTTTCAATTTATTGAGAATCAATGATTAATCTTCCCCTTTGTTCTCATACTTATGACGAATCGTAAAGAATTCCGAGTGTCAGTTTATGAACTAGAAGCTCCATGTACTATTCCTGTTATTTATTGATCATTTTGAATTAAAAACATTCATGCTCTTTTTTTCTTTAGAAGGCAACCCAAAATTTATATTTCACATGGAAAGGCCCTCAATATGTAATAAGAAAAGTGTATGTGTCTAGAGATATTTCATCCTACCTATTAATATCCATTACAATCAAGTTCTCTAGTTTAATTTGTATCAGTTCCAACTTTGAGATGGGAGAAATGCTTTACTTTTATGTAATGAAAACACATACATGAAGAATTCATGGGTGGGTATTTGGCTATTACCTTAAATAGTAAAAATATTCTAAACTTATTTTTTGTGTTGTTCCTGTAAAGGTGTTGTAAAGTTACAGCACTTTTAAAAATTAGATAATTATTTATCATTTTGTTAGAAACTTTAGAAATTAATTTATTTTCTTTTATTTTGAAAAATTGTTGTAGTATTATAGAGTATGCCACTCAATTGTTATAATGTTATAGTGTATCCTGCTGAGATTTGTTGATGCTGTATTTAAATATGCTTAACATAAAAGATTCATCTTTTTATTATTATACACTTGATTATGCATATATGTATAACGTATATATTTTATAAAAATGACAAGTGGAAACATTGTTTCTTCTTTTCTGTTTTTAGTAAATACTTAGTGTCAATACTTATTTCAGCACAAAGCCCCTCTTCAAGCAAATGGAGTGGAAGACAGACAAGGAAAGTAAGGAAAGCTACATGGACATTGAAGGTCGTGAGGGTGTGGAAGGGACTGGAGTGTCACTCCTTGGTAGACTACTGCTTGACCAACATGTAGAATCCCAGGCCCCATATAAACTGTAAATAGTAGTGTGGACTTGTACCCTCAGTACTGCAAAGGTGGGAATGGGCTGAAGACACGACAGATAATTTATTTAGGGTATTGGGATGGCAGTGTGTCTACAACAGCACAGGAAATAAAATAAAGATGGAAAAACGGGATTGCCCCCAATTTAAATGTATTTACCTACAAAAAAGAATAATGAGCAGAGTGAAAAGACAGTGCAAAGAAGATTGAATACCTATATTCTCTATGTATTAGAAGGTGTTAAAAAGTAAGTGTAAAAATCAATTACAAAGTTGGGATTTTTATAAGGTCAATGACAGCCAGAACTATGTAGCAAGACTCTGTCTCAAACCAGAGGAAAATGGAGGAGTGAATGAATGACTGAGTGAATGTATGGATAAGTTAGTAAAATACTATCTACTGAGCATGTTTAACCTGATTTAATATTATATTTGTATTTGTCTGCTGAGAGCACTTGCCTGTCGGTTTATCAATACATACAAGTATATGGAAAATTAGGTAAATTTAAAATAAATTACATATTTTAAATCAAGTTTTAAAAAAATTTAATTTCAATCTCAATTTTAAAAACATCATCATACAAACTTTATTTCTGAAGCAGTAACTATTTCCTTAAGCCATACATAAATACTTATTTTTAGAGATCTCATTTTTCATAGTCTTGTGATTTTGTTCATAATTCTTGTCTTGAGGAGAAAAGTTGACCTAAGTTTATTCAAGTAATAAATTCATGATTTTTAGAGATAGACAAAATAGAAAGTGTAATGTAATGTGATTTTGTGGGATTGCATATGCCAAATCATGGTGAATAATGCTAAACAAGTTTCCAAATAAAAAATATACTGTATTTTAAATCATATGCTGGGAATACTGTTTGAAACTTAGTAGAAGATCAGAGTTCTTTATTTTCTAGTTTATAACACACTATCTCTTCACACCCCGAACTGGAATAAAACAAGTGAAACTGACTGAGTCAAGAGGAAAGAGTGTAAAAGTCTTAATTTTCAGAGATTTGTTTCTCTGAGTTGTGCCTTTACTTTTGGAATATAATTTTTTAAAACTCATAATCTGAAGTCTCATAAAACTCATGCTCCACGTCTTAGTCAGGGTTCCTATTCGGCTTACACTTCCACACTGCTGTTCATCACGAAAGGAAGTCAGGATTGGAACTCAATCAAGCAGGTCAGGAAGCAGGAGCTGATGCAGAAGTCTTGGAGAAATGCTGCTTACTGGCTTGCTTCTTCTTCTTGCTTGCTCAGCTGGCTTTCTTATAGTGCCCAAGACTACCAGCCCACAGATAGTACCACCCACAAGGGGCCCTCCCCCCCTTGATCACTAATTGAGAAAATGCCTTACAGCTGGAACTCATGGAGGCATTTTCTCAACTGAAACTCCTTTCTCTGTGATAACTCCAGCTTGTGTCAAGTTGACACAAAACCAGCCAGTACACTCCAAATACTCACTTCTGGGTTTTCTCTAGTTAAGGAGAAAGACTGATTTCTGTTTGTGTCTAATAGATAGTTGCTCTTCACTAGTTGTCTCTTCTTGCGGTTCATAGGAAGTTTAAATAGTTCAAAGGTCAGTTCTAATTAAGCTCCAAGAAAAAGAGTTAGTGTGACATATGCTGTTTCCTTGTGCCTAGAAATGAAATCTGAAAGTTTACTATTTTATTTATATTGAATTAATAAGAGATAGTATATAGATGGATTTCTCAGTTTTCTAAAAGAAAAATTTATGCCCATGGCCATGAATACTTAGACGGCAACGTATATATATTAGTGGTAAATATTACACAGAACAGTATTAAATCTTATAAAGAACAACAGCAGCAACAACACAACAACCAAAAACAAAAAGCAAAAAGCAAAAAACATGTTCACCTGTGTTAACATGGATAGTCCCAGAGAACCTTAAGCGCCAGAAATATAAACAGGAGAAGATGGAAAGGGTTGCATGACAGCATCATGATACAGACTAAAAATGTGATACTTTGAAGCAATGAAAAGAATGGCAGGTGATACATTGTTGAAGAAGTAAGTAGATGGCAGTTAATTTTGGTGATAGTACAATTATTAGTAGTGCTTTCTTCTCCTATTTAAAGTTGGCCCAGAAGGTAGTTTTACACAAACACACAAACATAATACACAGGGTGGCTATGTGAAGTATAAATGCTAATTGGCAAGACCGTGTTCATTATTTTACAGTTTGTGTATCACATATCACTTTGTTTGCCACAACTATATATAATTTTCTGAATCACTAACCCTATCTCACTAAAAAAAAAAAAATGATATTTGTTATTTATGTGGATTTTGAATACAATGTGTTCTAGTAAAAAAGGTTTAGCAATTTGATCCTGAGGTTACTACTCAAGAATCACTGAGTAAACATTCACAAAGTGGATATGGCACCTGCATATATCTCTGGATAACAAATACATCTGGATTTCTGACATTTCTTAGTCTACGAATTTTAACTGTAACTTGGAGGCATAGACAGAATAGGGAAGAAAGAGATAAAACATTTATATCCTTCCATGTTGTAAGTTTGAAGAAAATTAAGAATTTAGTTGTCTCTATGTGGTACAACAAAATTTATTATATCAAAGTATAGTAGAAGCTGGGTGTGGTGGTGCATGCCATTAGGGCCAGAACTCAGGAGGCAGAGGCAGGCAAATCTCTGTGAGTTCAAGGTCAGCCTGGTCTACAGAGCGAATACAAAGTCAGCCACAGCTACCCCGGGATAGCTTGTCTACACACTCACAGATACACATACACATGCACACACACATGCACATGGAGAGAGAGGGGGGGGGGAAGAAGCCTGGCTGGCCTCAAAGTTCTTAAAGTCACTATTAGACCAGGCTAGCCTCGAACCCATAGAAAATCCCTTCTGCTGCTGTGTGAGTGCTGGAATTAAAGTGGTGTGTCACCACACCTGCTTATACAAAATTTTTGAGTTATGTTATGACAATTGATATAGATTTTCTACATTTCTGTGAGATGATGATGTAGCTTTCTTTTACTGATACTAAGTAAAACAGAAATTAGCTGTTTGCTTATAGGTTTCCAAGTAATGTAGAGTGTTACTTAGGCCATTTATAGAGTTCTTTCCCCTGAATCTGAGATATCAATACTAATATTTTTGTAAACTGCTGGGTGTTTTATTTTGTTTAAAATTAGTTTATTATGGACAGGCTTGTACTATTGTACTATTGAAAGCAAATGTTGATGTTAATGTGATGTGAAAACTAATGTCTACTAGGGTAAACATTTTGTATAAAGGACACAAAGCTTGTCAGCCATCATGAAATTCATTGTTCTACAGGACGATCTCAGCAAGGAGCGCTTTCACACCCTCAGCAGCTTCCCTCATTTTTGCAGGAACACCAATACACACGCACCTGCACATACACACTCTTAAAAGATGATATAATCTCTTCTTTAGACAGATTTTAGGATTAAGATACCCTGGGAAACCTGGATTGTAAATACTCCTTACAAAAGTATTACTAACTAATAACAATTTCACAAAAATGACTCTCCCCCATTCATTTTGACTTTGTCTAACGTCAGCAATTATATTAGACAGAGGAGATTGACAAGGCCCAGAGAACAAGGGTGTATCAAAGAGAATGTTAAAATTGGGTAGTTTGAAAATGTGCAGCCAGTTAACAGTGGTAATCTAGAAATAAGAATTGGACATAGTCATTCATCAAAGTCATTAGAATCTATCAGCAATTGAATCCCTTACTGCCGGAGCACTCCCTTGAAATTCATAATCAAATGATAAGAACAACAACAACAAAACCCGGCTGAGGCGATGCAATGATGATCCTCAAACTATAGCTCTTGATGCTCGCCAGCCAGTGTTTTATTTTGCATCCAGGTATTTCGTAAAAACATGAATATATTTTTATATTATTTGAAATTAAATTTAAGAGAGGATATGAAGAATTATTTTATGAAAATTATGTTATGAAAATATAGAAAAATTATTAATTTTAAAGTTGAGGGGTTCTCTTTATGTACTTCATGCTAGCTTTTAACTTGGGAGCCCACATACTTCCTGTCTCACATTTTGAAAGAAGAGATCACACCTGTGCTACTTTGATACAGGCTTTATCTTTCCTAACTCAGGATACAGAAGTGATGATTTTATTGACTTCCTTTTTTTTTCCTTTGGAGTTCCAGAAATACCAGACAGGGACCCTAAAACAGAGCTGCCCAAATATTACCCAAATTATTATAATCTTTTTATTATTTTTATTGGATATTTTCTTTATTTACCTTTCAAGTGTTATCCCCTTTCCAGTTTCCCCCCTCCAGGAAAACTGCTATCCCATCCTCCCTCCCCTTGCTTCTACAAGGGTGTTTCCCTACCTACCCACCCTCTCCCGCCTCACCATCCTCGAATTCCCTTACACTGGGGCATCCACCGAGCCTTCACAGGACAAAGGACCTCTCCTCCCATTGATGCCTGTCCTCTGCTACATATGCGGCTGGAGCCATGGGACCCTCCATGTGAACTCCTTCGTTGGTGGCTTAGTCCCTGAGAGCTCTGTAGGTTCTGGTTGGTTGATATTGTTGTTCTTCCTATGGAGTTGCAAACCCATTCAGCTCCTTCAGTCCTTTCTCTAACTCCTCCATTGGGGGCCCCGTGCTCAGTCCAATGGTTGGCTGTGAGCATCTGCATCTGTATTTGTCAGGCTCTGGCAGAGCCTCTCAGGAGACAGCTATATTAGGCTTCTTTCAGCAAGCACTTCTTTGAATCCACAATAGATTTCTGACATGCTTATGGCTGAAAGATTTCTTTAAATAGATGGACATTTGTACTTTTGAACATTCATTTGACTTCCAAGTGTCAAAGGCCACCACTCCATTGGTGGAGTATAATTCAATCAAGGTATTCTGTGATTTACCCTCTTAAATAAAATTATAATTATAAAGCAATAAACTTAACCTAGACATAGATTGCAGACACTATGCATTTTGCCACAAATTCAATCATGAAAACCAAATCAATCTGTTTAACAAATTTACCGAGAGTACAAAACTTAGGACATAAGAACTTCATTATCAAATGGTGTTATTGTTTTGACATTCCCTTATTCCACATTGCAAGCAAAATTTCAATCACATATTCAGCACAAAGGAAGACTTACTGGCTTGATATAAGATGGATTGCATGCACACCCAGCCAAATGTGTGGCGACAGTTTGGTTCAAGTAAATTGAGTTCACTAGAAGGAAATAGACTTACAGCAATGGTCTAAGCTTCTATCTGAAAAAATAAATCACTTCTAAACTTAGTCAATTCCTATAAAAAACCCAAAACACATTCTTAAAACAGCAAACTTAAGCATTTTATGTTGTTTCAACTCTTGAAAAAAACACCAAGAAATCTCTTGGGTAGACTTTCTTAGTGACATTTTTAATATTGTGTAACCAAATCCTTACTCTCCAGGGTATATGTATCTTGTATTCTGAATTTGTGTCTCATAAACAAATTGTTTTTCTAATCCATGAATATTTTTATACTCTATGAAAAGTTCAATCTAATCTGTCTGACATCATCAAATTTTATTTCTCAAACTCGATTTTATTTGCAAGCGAAACTAAATTTCCAAAGATATAGATTGTTATATGTATAACTCAATTATGAGCTACAAATCAATATATTTGATATTATTATGGATAATATTTCAGAAAATCATGTCACAAACAGCCTGTATATTAATCTTGTTTTATTCATTTTAATAATCCTGTTTTAGCCTCGATTATATTTTATTTCAGAATAAGTTTTAAACTGAACAGGTAATGATATGTGAAATAATTTGTCAACATAATATTCTTAGATTTTCTTCCTTGCTTGATTTTGTTGTTTATTGTTAGATATTGTTATGTCATATTTAAATTTTTCCCTACTAATACATATGCTAGTTTATTTTGAGACAGTTTTGGAATTGATCCTTAATAGCAGATTAAGATGGATCTATACCTAAATTTGGTCATGAAATTGTTATTTCATATGCATTTTCTCCTTGAGATAACCATATGATATAACCATTATCCTGCCCTTTCAAGAGTACAAAAGAAAGTTTCACAGGCTATCTGAAGCCATGAACAAGAGCCTCAGGCAAGCTTCCCATGCATTCAACAGAAGAAAGACTGTTTCTTCCACCAGACAATGAAATAGGATCCAATATTTACTGTGTAAATGTACGTTATGAAAACACCTAATTATTTAGATATATTTAGTCAACACATCCAATCCAAACAAACAGAAAGAAAACATATAACAGATAAGAAAAATGAACCCAAAGGTAAACTAAACAACTGGCTATGATGAGCCAGGAAGTGCTAGAGCTAAACGCAGAACATAGATTATTGTATTTAAAATGCAGATTGTGACCATGAATATACCAAGGTCCTGTCCTGGATTCAGACATTATTCATACCCAGAACTCTAGAGAAACCAACACACATTCAATAATTGCTTGTGGTGGAGTATAGAATATCTGAGATAGTCATTGTTATGTTCAATGTTTACTTTATTTTATCATCATATCGACTGCTCTCAATATTTTAAAGTACTTTATATTCAGTAAATTTAATTCCTTTCTTGGAATATTCTTAGCCTTCGTGCCTCTGTGTCATATCAAGGACTATTAAGTATTTACGCTGACATATTGTAAAGTGGCGTTAATATTTTCTTGGTTTTTACTTATTTATTTTACAACAGAACTGCTTTCTTAAGGGATATTTTCAGGAGAAAGTGTACACTTATTGGGGTGTACTCTCATTTTCACTCTACCTTGAATAATTTTAAATTTCTTTAACACCTTTCTCTGCAATATGTAAACATATGCTTTTGCTCATTCCTTTCTTGAAATATGATACTGCTTTAAAAGTTATCTTTCTATTGCATATATGTGTGTGTCTGTATGTGTATGCCTGTATATATGTTTAAGCATGCATGCATATGTATGTGAATGTATTAATACTTATGACTCAACCTATTTTTGGACTCTCCAACTTCAACTTGTAGCCTGACAAACTTATAATGAGTATTCTATTGTTCTACATGTTCTTAAAGGCCATGTGTATTCCGAAGTGACATTAGCAAAGTGGGTGAAGAGAACATTAGACCACATTTCCTCTCCAATAGATATGACTTGAAATGGCTAAATGAAAATGTCACAGAGTTATAGCGCTTCCGTACTCTCTGCAACTGCAGATCCAAGAACACTGCTGTAGTCAACAAAGCTGTAGTTAACACTCCAGCATTTCAATGTAGTGGGCGTCTCCCAAAGTCAGCACAGCTTGGTGTAGTGGGGGAAATGACCCAGCTTGGCAGTCTCTCCCTCAGGAAGCCAAGGGAGCACTGACATACCTCTCACAGTTTCAGCATTGAGGAGTTGTCTGCGTACTAAAGTTTGTTTCACCTGGCACCTCATGATGGAGATCTGGCAGTCCATCTGAAGCCATAGGAACTAGAAGAGTGCCTCATACATTTATGTGATACCACCCAACCAGAAGTAGAGAATAAAAAAACAAAAACAAAAAACAAAACCTAGAGAAGCTTTTTAATTGAAAAATTGCAAGCACAAGCCCAGAGTAGATTTTTTATTTTTATCTGTAAACATATCAGGTATCCCCAGAGACTGCAGACAGGCTAAATAGAGAAGACTTTTTCTTCTAGTTTACGATGACATCTTTTGTTCATGTCCAAAGCCATATGAAAATGAATTAATGAGTATTTTGTTCCTCTTTCTAAGAAGGACTGAAACACTCACACTTTGGTCTTCCTTCTTTTTGAGCTTCATATGGTCTGTGAATTGTATCTTGGGTATTTGGAGATTTTTGGCTAATATCCACTTATCAGTAAGTGCATACCATGTGTGTTCTTTTGTGACTGGGTTACCCTCACTCAGGATAATATTTTCTAGTTCTATCCATTTGCCTAAGAATTTCATGAAGTCATTGTTTTTAATAGCTGAGTAGTACTCCATTGTGTAAATGTTCTACATTTTCTGTATCCATTCCTCTGTTGAAGGACATCTGGGTTCTTCCCAACTTCTGGCTATTATAAATAAGGCTGCTATGAATATAGTGAAGCATGTGTTCTTGTTAAATGTTGGAGAATCTTTTGGAACAGAAAGCTCACAGGAGAAAATTTAGAGACAAAGTGTAGAGCAGAGACTGAAGGAAAGGCCATCCAGAACTGCCCCACCTGGGGATCCATCCCATATACAGACACCAAACCCAGACACTAGTGTGGATGCCAAGAAGTGTTTGCTGAAAGGCCCCTGATATAGCTGTCTCCTGAGAGGCTCTGCCAGAGCCTTACAAACCCAGAGGTGGATGCTTGCAGCCAACCATTGGACTGAGCACAGGGTCCCCAATGGAGGAGTTAGAGAAAGAACTGAAGGAACTGAATGAGTTTTACAACTCCGTAGGAAGAACAACATCAACCAACCAGACCCCCCAGAACTCCCAGGGACTAAAGCACCAACCAAGGAGTACACATGGAGGGAAACATGGCTCCAGCTGCATATGTGGCAGAGGATGGCCTTGTGAGGCATGAATGGGAGGAGAGGCCCTTGGTCCTGTGAAGGCTGGATGGATGCCCCAGTGTAGGGAGTTGGGTGGGTGGGTGGGGGAGCACCCTCATTGAAGCAGGGGGAAGATTGATGGGATAGGGTTTTTCTGGGGGGTGGGAAACCGGGAAAGGGGACAACATTTGAAATGCAAATAAAGAAAATATCCAATAAAAAATGAAAATGAATAAATGAATAAATAGATCATAGATAGATAGGTGATAGATGTTAGATAAATAAATGGGGACATGGCCCCAAAACAACAAAATAACTTTCTAGAAGTCACCTCTAATGCAGATCTCCTTCATCTCTAGCAAAAGTTCTCTGCTCTACCAGTGACTACACTGTTACCTGGTACCCCAGGTTATCCACCACCTACCACCCTCTCACACTCCTTAGAGCTGGTCCAGATATACCTAGCAGTATCCTGCCCCCATCTGTGTCTCTAAATCCTTGCCCACACCTGTGGGAGAAGTCTCCTATTCCACTAGAGGCCATGCTGGTATTGAGAATCCCTGGTAAGACACCCTCCCACTGACATCAAATTCTTCCTCACAGCTTGCGCAGATTTACCAACAGCACCCCTCCCCTCAACTTCATGCCCCACCCACAACTCCAGCAGAAGGTTCCTGTTTTATCAGAGGCGAAGCCAGTACAGGAAATCCTAGAGGCTATACCCATGCCTGGAATCCAAGAAGCAATGCTAGTATCCAGAACCCTAGAGGTCACACTTGTCCTGGAATCCCAGAGGTGATGCCAGTTTCCAGAACCCCAGAACCCCAGAGGCAACACTGGCCTCTAAAACTCCAGAGGCCATTCAGTCTGCCAAAACCCTAGAGGAGACATGCAACCAGACCTGCAGACTTGCTGGTCACCAGTACCACAGGACACTGGGGCCAGATTACCAAAGAAGAAATATAAACTATGGGGAAAAATATTCACCCAGCAAAGATAAACTCAGAGTTTTGTACATAAACTTATAATTACCCCACACCCAGATCCCTAGAGGCCAGTGTTAGAAGACCATTAATGGAGCCACGCTATACTACTATAGCAAACCCCGAGTATTCCAAATTACCTGAAATATAAGAAAATAACTTTAAATATAACTTTAAAGAGATGATAGAGGTCATTCAAGAGAAAATGAATACATTCCTTAATAGAAATCCAGGAAAACATAAACAGTTGAAGGAATTGAATAAAATCCTTAAAGAAAGGCAAGAAAAAAACAAGCAAACAAGTATAGGAAATGAATAAAACTGTTCAAGACATGAATATAGAAATAGAAGCAACAAAGAAGGCAGAAACTGGGGGCATCCTGGAGATAGAAAATCTAGGTAAGAAAACAGGAACTACAGACAGACATGAGCATTACCAACAGAATACAAGAGATGAAAGAGAGAACCTTAAGCATAGAAGATATGATAGAAGAAATTGATACATAGGTCAAATAAAATGTTAAATCTAAACTCTTGCTGACACAAAACATCTAGAAAATATAGGATACTATGAAAAGACCAAATTGAAGAACAATACAATAAAAAGAAGAAGAATACCATCTCAAAGACCCAGATAATATTTTTAACAAAATCAAGAAAACCTTCTGTACTGGCTGGTTTAGTGTCAACTTGACACAAGCTGGAGTTATCACAGAGAAAGGAGTTACAGTTGAGAAAAATGCCTCCATGAGATCCAGCTGTAAGGCATTTTCTCAATTAGTGATCAAGGGGGAGGGCCCCTTCTGAGTGGTACCATCTGTGGACTGGTAGTCTTGGGTTCTATAAGAAATCCAGCTGAGCAAGTCAGGAGAAGCAAGCAAACCAGTAAGTTATATCCCTCCATGGCCTCTGCATCAGCTCCTGCTTTCTGACCTGCTTGAGTTCCAGTCCTGACTTCCTTTGATGATGAACAGCAGCATGGAAGTGTAAGCTCAATAAACCCGTTCCTCCCCATCTTGCTTCCTGGTCATGATGTTTGTACAGGAATAGAAACACTGACTAAGACACCTTCCTAACCTTAAGAACAATACTCCTCTAAAGGTTCAAGAAGCTGCCAGAACACCAAATAAATCCGACAAGAAAAGAAAATCCCCAACTACATAATAATCAAAATACTAAAAATACAGAACAAAGGATATTAAAATTTGCAAGAGAAAAAGGCCAAATAACACATAAAGTCAAACGTGTTCTAATTACACCTGACTTCCCAGAGGAGACTGCAAAGCCAGAAGGGCCTAGGCAGATATCTTGCAGGTCTTAAGAGACCACAGATGCCAGCCAAGACTACTAAATATAGCAAAGCTTTCAGTGTCCATAGATGAAGAAAACTAGATATCCTACAACAATATCAAGTTTAAACAATATCTATCCAGCCCTACAGAAGGTACTAGAAGGAAAACTCCATTCCACGAAGATTATTTCCATGAAAACACAGGAAATACATAATTTTAGACCAGTATGAACACACACACACGCACACACATACACACACACACACACACACACTACCATCACCAACAACAAAATAACAAGAATTATTATTGGTTTTATGAACCTAAAAAGTACTCGCATATACAGGTAAGCACTGGAGAAGGCCAGGAAAGTTAAACACACAGCTTACCATTTCAATGGAAGTTATCAAAGGCTCTTTTAGCGTGTAATGAGATAATAGTTTTTTTCCTTTCAGTTGTATATATGGTGGACTATATTGGCATATGATATATCATATAAGCTAGCTCAAAAATTCTACCAGCAACACTTAAAGCTGATAAATACATTCAAAAAAGTGGCTAGATACAAAACTATCTAAAAAAATCAATAGCACTCCATACACAAATGATACAAAAGCTGAAAAGATATCAGAGAAACAACACCCTTCCTAACATCCACAAATAATATAAAACATCTTAGTCCAACTCTAACTAAGCAAGTGAAAGAACTATAAGCCCTTGAAGAAAGAAATTAAAGAAGATATCAGAAGATGGAAAGATCTCCCATGCATATGGGTCAGTAGGATTAACATAATACAAATGGCCAAGCTACCAAAAACAATCTACAGATTCAACCTAATCCCCATTGAAAGAACAATGCTAAACATTTTGTGGTACAACAACAACAACAACAAAAAAAAAAACACAGGGTAGCTAAAACAATCCTGTGCATTAAAAGAAAATCTAGAGGTATCACTGCCCCTGATTTCAAGCCCTACTATGAAGCTATAATAATAAAACTATAGTAATAAAACTACATAGTGTTGGCATAAGAACAGGTTGACTAATGGAAACTAATAGAAGACCCAGACATAAAGCCACATATCTATTGGCAACTGATTTTTTTAAATCAAGAAGTCAAAATCATACAGTGGGGAAAAAAGAAAGCATTTTCAAAAGAGTGGTTCTGATTTAACTGGATGTTGGCATGTGGAAGAGCACAAATAGATCCATATCTATCAGCCTGTAAAATACTCAAGGACATCAAAGACCTCATAAAATCAGACACACTGAATCTGATAGACAAGAAAGTGAGAAATATCCTTGAATGCATTGACAGAAGAGACAACTTCCTGAACAGAACACCAATAGTCCTGACACTAAGATCAACAATAAATTGAACCTCATGAAATGGAAAATCTTCTGCAAGGCAAAGAACACTGTCAATAGGATAAAATGGCAACCTACAGAATGGAAAGAGATTTTCCACATCTGATAAAGGACTAATTTCCAAAATATGTAAAGAACTCGGGAAACTAGACATCTACAAACCAAATAATCCAATTTTAAAATGTGGTACAGATATAAACAGAGAATTACCAACAGAGGAATCTGAAATAGTCAAGAAACACTTAAAGAAAGGTTCAGCATCCTTAACTATTAGGGAAATGCAAATCAAAACTACTTTGAGATTCCATCTTACATCTGTCAGAATGGGTACGATCAATAACAGACATGACAGCGCATGCTGGTGAAGACATGTAACAAGGGGCACACTCCTCCATTGCTGATGAGATTGCAAATTTGTACATCCATTTTGGTTATCAATATGGTGGTTTCTCAGATAATTAGAAATCAATCTACCTCAAGAGCCAGTAATACCACTCCTGGGAATATACCCAAAGGATGCTCCATTCTACCACAAGGACTTTTGCTCAGCTATGCTTATAGAAGCTTTATTCATAATAACCAGAAACAGGAAATGACCCAGATGGCCCACAACAGAAGAATAAAGGAAATGTGTACATTTACACAAATAAATTACTTAGCTGTTTAAAAAAATGACATCATGAAATTTGCAGGCAAATGGATGAGTATAGAAAAAATCATACTGAATGAGGTAACCCAGACCCAGACCCAGAAAGACAAGCATGTTATATACATCCTTCTAATGGATATTAGATGCAATGTAAAGGATAATCATGCTACAATCCATAGGCTCAGAGAAGCTACATAGCAAGCAGGGCTCAAAGGGATGCAGGAATCTCCCTATGAAGGAGAAATCCAGTAGATCTTGTGGGTGGCCTGAAGGGGGTAAGGGTAAGGAAACAGGAGGAATCAGGCTACTGAGGATGAACAATGAGATTCTGGGAGAAACGTTGGTACTGGTGGGGCATTTTTGGGGAAAGGTCGACACCTAGTACAATGGAAACTCCAGGAACCTATTAGGGTGGCTCTAGCTGAGACTCCTAGCAGTAGGAGATAAGGAACGTGAATAGGCCATTTCCCATATGTAATCAGGCAAGTGGAGGGACTGGGGCAGCAACCTAGCCACAAAATCTTTGACCTACTATTTGTCCTGCCTGCAAGATATGCTTTACTAAAGGTAGCACAGAAATTGTGGGTGTGGACAACCAACACTGGTCCAGCTTGAGATCCATGTCAGGGAAAGGAGTGCACTCTTGACACTTGTGGGGCAGTGATCTGTGATGCCCAGTTGAGCATGGGCTGGAAGCTCTGGGAGACCCGGTGGTACACCAGAGAGGTGGTACATACACCAGGGACCAGAATTTATGCTTCTGGCCAACGCTCCTGGGAAATTCTTCATAAGTATCACAACCCCTGTATGGAAAGAGGCCTGGCGTGTGAAACTTGTGTATAGGCAAATGAGGCAATGATTAGGGCTCCCAAGCTGGCCAATGGAAATTATCAACTACCAAGCCCCACCCCCTCTCTCAACTATAAGTAGAAAACCTTGACCCAGCTCTCTCCCTCTCCCCTCCTTCTCCACCCGCCTGCCCTGGGAGCACTGCCCACCATCTTGAACAAATAAAGATAGAAACTACTTTGGCATCCGAGAACTTTGTCTAAGGGAGCTGTGACTCTTGGGGCGCAGGACGGCGAGTGCTCTGAGCACAACAAAGCCAGTGGATGCCCACGGCTGATCTCGGTCCGCTCCCTTCCTACACCTCGGCCAAGCCACTGGGCGAGACCAGCAGCGCTAGGCAGCGCACAGCGGCTTGGGCACCAAGTCGGCGGACTCCATTAGCGCCAGGGGTGCTCGACCCCGGCATCTCACTCCGGTGGCGTCAGGCCCCGAGGCATTTGCGACGAATGATCCTTGTGCCCAGGGCGTACTCTGCGGATCCGACCCCTGGCGGTCCCCGGACCCGGAGACTCCACCCTCACCGCCCTTCCCCCAACGGGAGAGAGCGCGATAGACACTGACTGGAGGACCAGGACCCAGAGCTCTAGGATAGAACCAAACACAACTGGAAAAAAAAGAGTTCAATAAAATAATCTCTAATGATATTCTGCTATACTCATAGACTAGCCCAATTGTCACCAGAAGGGCTTCGTCTAGCAATTGTTAAAGACAGATGCAGAGATCCACAGCCAAAGGTTAGGTGAATCTCTACGAATCCTGGGGAAGAAAGGAGAAAATAGGAGCCACAGGGCTCCAGGACACCAGAAGAACACAAAATCAACTAACCTGGATTCCTATGTGCACACAGAGAAGGACCTGACAATCATGGAGCTTGTATGGTTCTGACCTAGGCCCTCTGCATGTACGTTACTGTTGTGTGTCTTGGTCTTATAGGACTCCTAAGAGTGGGAATGTGGGAGTACTGGTTTTATCTGACTCTTTTGCCTGCCTTTAAGACACCCTTTCTCCTACTGGGTTACCTCTTCCAGCCTTAATATAATGGGAGGTGGCTAGTTTCACTGGAACATGATATGCCATGTGTAGTTGATATCCCTGGGAAGTTTGTACATTTCCAAAAGGTATTGGAAAAGAAGTGAATGGGGGAAAGGAGAGGTAGGGAGAGGGACTGGGAGAGAACGGTTGAGATATAATATATGATAGAATATATGAATTAATTAAAATAGAAAGAAATACAGAAATTCATTACAAAGAGCTGAAAATACTGGCCTTAAAGAAGGTTGGCGATGGCTGGAGGAGACAACTTAGCACTTGCTGGTCTTCCAGGTTTGATTCCCAGAACCCATATGATGGCTCACCAGTGTCAGGAACTCCAGTTTCAATAGATCTAATGCTGTCTTCTGTCCTTTGTGCTCTCCAGACACACAAAAGGTGCCCATACATACATGTGGGCAAAACATGCACACCTATGGTGTAAAAGTAAATTAAAAAGAATCTGAGTGATACCTAAGAAAAGACAGGCAACTAAGCTAATCAGGAGAATTGCACAGGAACGAAATGAACCCAGGAATGTGGAGAAAACCACTAAAAAAGGGACAAATTTTGAAGCTGAATTTGGGGCTAACATGGGTCTGGAGAAATCCACTAGATATGCTCAAAAGCAAAGAAGATTAAGAAGTATGCCAGCTTCAACATGGGGCTACACTGGAGGAGAAATTAATAAACTCTCCATACTATTTTGTGAGAACTGATACAGGAAGAGTGGTGTTAGAATTTTACCAAATACCACCTAAAGAAATTAACTCGACAAAGCATCTAAGACAATACATTTAGAGCTCACGACGTAGAATTTAGAAATTATCACTCAGATGATACCAAAAACAGAGGGTAGAACAGAAATGAGCAAAGAGAGCTAAATCAATCAAAACCTTCCACAAAACCCATAGTCATCATGCTTGCTTGCTATGAACATACATGCATGTAGGCAAAAACATTCTCATAAAATAAAATAAATACATCCAATATAAAATTTAGATTTCATTTTGTGGCTCCAGACTCTATTTTTATTCAATTAACTTCACTACAAAAACCAAAATTATTATGAATAAGATGTTCTGTTCAACAAAATATTATGGGATAAACTTGATTAATTATGTTTTGAAAGCAACAATAATATTGTTTTCTACAAAAAAAAGGACAATTTTGTATATAAGGCATAATGTCCAAATATGATTGCTATGATTTTATTGGACATGTAAATATATGGTAATGTCATTGAAGCTTTTCTTATATGGTGCTTGTGAACTTGGGGTTAAAATAAAATGTACTCTTTGAGGTGGAGTTCGATCTTATTTTCTTTTTAAATCTAGGAAATATCACTTCATGTAAAATTGTTAATTTTGCAACATTTTAATCTATTTTTAATTATAACATATTACCAATCTTTTATCCTCCTGACTATAGTTCGTCTTATATTTTCCCACAGAAGGAAATATTCTACAGAATAGTGTAATTGTCTTACTTTTTCACTATTTGCTTGTAATTATGTTATCATTTATTTTGTTTATTTCAGAGCCTCATATCACCCAACATGGAGGATAGTGATAAATTTTTTTAATGTAAAATTTATAAAGACCCTTGGAAAGAGAGCAAGGCTTTATCACTTGTGTATTACTTTATTTGGCCTTTTTGGGTGTTTAGTACCAAGTATTATTATAAGACACAAGGATGTTTCTTCAAAAATATTTATTACCTTATTAAGGTAAACTGTCTTCCCTGCTGGTGGACGATATTTTATAGAAAAAAAAAAAGTCCCCCTATAAACTTCACCGTTGGAGGCCAGCCACTTTTTAGCTGACAACACCACAGCCATTACTTTCATTCCCATTTTAAGGACCGTCGTAGCAGCACTTCAATTAACCAATTAATCAAAATGATATTCAAGTTTCTGCACATCCAGTCAGTAAGGGTTCTCTCCCTGGCACATTATTTCAAATGAGAGCCACCTCCTGCTATGGTGGGCGTTCAACTGGCCTAGAAAAGCATCGCAGTTAGCACTTTTGCTTGCAATGAAAAAAGTTAACCACACTGACACTTAAGTGACCATAATTAGTCCACTGAGATTAATTTAGGAACTTTGTACCTCTTGTAAGGCCATTGTCATGTACTTCTAACACCTTCTAAATTGCGGTAGTTCATTGGTTCATTTTCCAAATAGTGTTCTCAGTTATAGTGTCCAGAAGTTCAATTTTTTAAAAATGAAAACCTTAGGAACTACAGAAAATGCTCTCACTAGAAGAAGCTCCATGGGCAGATGTCCAAATTCAGTATTTTTGTTTCTACAAAAAAGACACATGATTTTAGAACAAAATCTTTTAAATACAAAAATAAACAAAAATAAAATATTTTTAAAAGCCGATGTGAAACTACAGATATGAAAATCACTAAATAAAAGCAAACCAAACCTTTCTAATACCACTTCAACAATGCCAGGCATCCATTATGATAAAAAAAATTACAGTGAAATCACGTGAATATTTATATGATGCATGTAATATGATAATTTCTGTGTACAATTTTATTTTCATGAATTTGTATATTAATAGAAAAATGCATTGCTGTATAACTGTTTTGTGGACGGTTTTTCTTTGAACAGTTTATTGTTAAAACGCAGAGTACTGGGAAAACTTAAACTGTAGATTTTTTTTATCAGATATTTTCTTTATTTACATTTCAAATGTTATCCCCTTTCCCAGTTTTCCCCCTCCCTGAAACTTCCTATACTATCTCCCCTCCCCCTGCTTCTATGAGGGTGTTCCTCCACCCACCCACCCACCCACTCCCACATCCCTGCCCTGGCATTCCCCTACGCTGGGGCATCTATTGAGCCGTCATAGGACCAAGGACCTCTCCTCCCATTCATGCCTGACAAGGCCATTTTCTGCTACATATGTAGCTGGAGCCATGGGTCCCTCCATGTGTACTCCTTGGTTGGTGACTTAGTCCCTGGGAGCTCTGGGGAGTCTGGTTGGTTGATATTGCTGTTATTCCTATGAGAGGGGGTGGCAAACCCCTTCAGCTCCTGCAGTTTAAATTTCTCTTAAAAACTAGGAATTCATACTGTTCTTTTTTACCCTTTCCAGTATTAATCCAGTAGAGACTAATATAGAGGCCATGTGGAGGCTAGCGCTCTGTCTTCTTTAATCTAACTGGAGATACCTAAAAGAAAGAACCTAAACAGAGAGAATGCCCCACAGGACAGACCTGTAGGCAAGCCTGTGGGAATCTTCTTGATTAATAACTGATGTAAGAAGGCCAAGCTCACTGAGGGTGGTGCCATGCCTGGGCTGATGGTCTTGGATGATTTACTAAGGCAGGCTATGAAATTACTAGAAGCATCCGAGTAAGGATTGCTCCTTACTGTTGGATGCAGGAACTAACAATGTAGTAAGGAGCAATGCTCCATGGCTTCTACGTTGTTAGGTCATAGCATCCAGTTTCCTGTTTTGAGTCTCTGTCTTTATTTCCTTTGATAATGGACTGAGATGAGGAAATGTAAGCCAAATAAATGCTTTCTTCCACCAAGTTGCTGTTTAGTCACAGTGTTTTTATCACAGAAATAAAAATCCTAACCAAGACAGCGACAGGGTGTGTCCTTTTGCCTATAAACTAAACACTCATGTACCTACTTAGAATTTTTCAAAACCAGAGAAAGATTTGCCATTATAATCAGCTTGAATAGTGTCGGGATCACGCTAGTATATTCCCATAGTCAGAATATGTTACTCCAGGTATACCCCTTTCGCATAGGGAAGCTCTAAAATAGTACCTGTTTAAACACATCATATGGTACAAACCATGTATTAGGAGATCTGTTTTTTCCCAGCTCTCTGCTGTAGTTAACTCTACCTATAAGTCTGTTTATCAAGAAACTCATTTAATGTGGAATCAAACCACTCTTGACCACTCTGTGTTAGAATGAACAGGGCAACTCAGTGTCATAGCCGCTATGGTGGGATCGACTGACTTTGAACACCTTCCTTGAGCCAGTTAAGCTTGTTAGCATCACAAAATTATTTGGGAGATACCATCACACAAAAGAGATGCTGAGAATCCATCTCCCCAAAAAGAGTTTCTGCTCTCAGAGAAAGCAACAAAGCAGATATAAAATACTCAAGTCTTAGAAGGGAAAGCATGTTCATTTATAAAAGTGAGAATATTAGGGGTCAAGTGAATACTACCAGTAAATTCTGTCAAGACTTCGTTCCAAATCAAATACTTTCCATTTTCAGTTTTTGACTGATTTATCTTGGAAATGCAGTCATGAACTAACCAATTGCCAATGACAACACAACTACAATCTGAGAGTAGGCTTCAGTTTTGCAAGATTATTACAGCAAAATGTATTCAAGGTGGGCTAGCGTAAATAACTATGAATCCTTTGAGTTTTTTTGATTGCTTGTCTTTTGCCTTGATTTATTTTTTTATTTTTTATTTATTGTTGCTGCTGCTGCTGTTGTTACTTGTTCATTTGCGGTACTAGGATGAGGACCCCCAGTACCTAGCATATACTAAGCAAAGCCTCTATCACACATTAATAGATAATGGAAGTACCACATTGAAATAGTATTTCTAAAGTAATCAAAAGGATTGAGAAGATATAAAGAAATTGAGAGCACTTACAGAAAATGTAGGACTAGAGACATAGAAATGTACATTTTCTCTGTCTTTTGTTTTGTTTTGTTTTGCTGTTGTTTTTGCTTTTATGTTTTGAGACACAGGAGAAACATCACAGGAACTGCTGAGTGCACCACTGTATAGATGGTTATATGAAAATTGCTATCAGTATTGAAGAATTAGTGATTAGTTCCTGCGAATTAAATTTAGCAGCAATGAACTTAGTTTTAAATACTCCTGTTGCTATAACTGCTTCCTTTGTGACAGCCCGTCTGAAGACATAACTTGGAATCCACACCTGTCCCATCTCCGTTACACCCTCCATTTGTTAGAGTCACTCTAATCATGTTTCTTCCTGTTAGTTTTATGCATGGTTTCAACCAGAAAAGAAACATATCTCGATATATTTACCTTTTTAGTGTGGTGATATTAGTACAAGTTGATGTTTGGATAATGTCTTCTAGAAATTGCCCCTTTGCTTTATTTTTGGTTTATAAGAGCATACATTTTTATTTATTGATGGAGCCTTATAAATTTATGTACATATACAAAAAGTGTCAGTCAAATCAAGGTGAGGGGTGTTTCTGTTTCCTCAGAACTCAGAGACTCATGCATGCGATGTCAGAGTGTGTGTTTCTACAGTTTCCACAGTTCAGACTATTACTTCTCTGGTTTGATGCCCGAGGCAGCTGCCAGAGCCACAGACGGTTCTGTGATGAAACTGCACTTAGGCTGTGATCTCCACAGCACTAGATTGCAGCAAACTTTATGAGTCTCATCTCCTCCAGAAAATTTCTTCTCCCTTTTATGTATGTCCCTCATGGTACAAATACAAATCTTTTTATAGAAATTTCTCCCAGAGTCTGTTCTCTTGTTCAACAGCAACATGGAGATATTTATCATGCAAGTCAACTTTCCAACTTCATTTCAGGAATGATACCATCAGAGTCCCACAAAGAGCACATTCTCATCTACAAACTCTTTCTGTGTTTGTAAGGGGTACAAGGACACCTTGGAAACAATTCTTTATTCTATTGATCAAGACTAAATTGGTTCTCCATCCTTTCCCTCCTCTCATAGATGAGAAAACCACCTTGGAAGAGGGGAAAGAATGATTATAGGATCAGAGAGGTGAGGATACCTGCTTCACCAAATCACATGAATTCACAGAGATTGAGACAACAGGGGCCTGCATGGGTCTATACCAGGTCCTGTAACAGGTTATGCCTGTTAACTTGGTTTGCCTACTATTGGGACAAAAAGGAAATAAAATGCACATTAATATGTCTTCAGGCACACATTTTCTGTAACTATTCTGAGAAAATAATGGTGGTATCAGATGTGTGTCCAAGCCAAGTCAGGGCTGGACACAATGTCAGTGACCCAAAAGAATGTTGATGTTTTGCAGTAAAGTCTTAAAAATGAAAGAAGCAATGTTGAATTAAGAGTTTAGATGTATATTCTCCGGTCACTGAACATATCCATTTGAACAAAAGACCCAAGAACAGCCACTGAGCTCGCAGAGTACACAGGTAGGGTAACCCACATTCACACCACCTTGCCTTGTGGAGATGATCTGAACTGAAGAAGAATGAAAGGTTTCTAAAGTGGAAGAGGCAGCTGCACAGAACAGAGAGATATCCCAGAAGGAAATGAACACACAACATCTTAAGACGTAGGAGGAAATTCAGGATGAAATAAAACCTTTGTATAGATAATATATCTAGACAATTTCTGGAATGCTTGTCAAGAATTTTCAAATTCACCATAAAATATTACATAGTTTCATAACAGCATTCCAAAAATCTTAGTTCTCTCAGGAATTAATATGAGAGTTTGTTGTTCAAAGGATTCTCAACCCTAGATAGTGTCTGAATTTTAATAATATCGTAGAAGATATTTTTAAACTTTCTTAAACATCTTATCTTATTGAACATTTCTGCTACACCTTCTACTACAATGTTTTCACCTTAGCTAATATGCATATTACATATTATTACATTACATTATAGATAACACTATAAGCTTAGTTTTATTTTGTGCATTCAATCTTTGTGGACATTCAGCTCCATCATTATCTACACTATTTTTGACATCTATGAACTCTGTATTATAATTATTTTCAATCATGTATTATCTTGACAAATTTTATGATCTGTCAAGGTTCCATTCCTGTGAGCATTTTATTTTGTTTGATTTTAAAATAAAGATGGAATGATAATTTTTAAAATATATTTGTTCACTTTTGGTACTTGTTTTGGGGATTTTTATAATTATCAATTAAATTTTCTTATAGGTTTGCATTGTTCAAACTTCCCTTCTTAAAAGTTTGATAATTATATTAAGAATATATACTTCCATATTTTACAATACATTGCTAAACATTCAAATTTCCTTTTATAGAATATTTGCATCTATGTACTCATGACTTTTTCTATCCAAACTTCTCTTTACTTCACTAATTTTATGTACATTGGCCTTTTGAAAGTAATGGAACTTTATGCTCAGTGGCCCACAAAAGCAATTTATTTGATTAAAGTACAGCTAATATGTGTTTTGTGCTCTAAGGAACCTACAGATAGCTGATGTTTAGCTTTTTAGAGGACACAATTTTATTCATGTACATGTCCATGCACAAGTGTGTGCTTGTGAGTGTGTGTGTGTGTGTGTGTGTGTGTGTGTGTGTGTGTGTGTGTATTAATTCCATATTGGTAGAAACCAGACATTGGGTTACATATGCTATCACTCTATCTAAAAGTTCTAGACTCCCAACTACTAAGTAAAAAATTTTAAAGGAAGTATCTTGCTAATAATCTATGGGAGACATGCCCTTTCTGAACTCCATATTATCCTACCATGAAAACACAAGGTCATATTTCTTTCGCTTCACCTAACTAAAGGTGAGTTATTTGCTTTTATTTTCAGTGAATACCGTAAGCCACAGATAAAATTAGACCCTGTACATGTTATTATGAATCACTCAGTGACTGAGCTGCTGCATGAAAAATGTGTCAGTAAAAATGCAGACTTTGTGGATTCAGCTGACATAAATCATGATGGTATGGGTCAAGTAGTCCATGAGATTTCCATGCAAAAACCTACAGTGAGCACTAGATACATGAGTCAGCTGCCAAAGTGCCAGCGTATTTTATGTTAATCTTGAATAAGATAAGTAGGGATGTACTTCAATATTACAATTAAGTGTACAAAATCACATAAATCAATAACATAGCTATAATTCTTAAGTGTTACCTATTGTATCTAACTGTTTATGCTCCACAGTTTGGTATATGCTGACAAAAGAATGAATTTGTTCAAATCATTATCATCCCAAGCATTTGATTAAAGCATTATGCTATGAGGTTACCATGGAGACAATATCACCAGGTGACAGATATTGTTTTACCAACAGAATAACCTTAAAAAATCACCTTGTTTAATTATTATTTGACTGTCATTGATTGTTACCGGAAACATCAAGATAGACAATGTGACTTAGTAAAATTTATTTGTATTGCAGATACACACATATTTTAATGATTTAGTCCTATAATAGAGTAAGAACAGTAATAAAATAGAACTGTCGTAAATATACTATTTAAAAGTTACATCAGTGTGGTCTTTCATGACAAATACCAGGCAGCCATCTAAACATACTAGCAATTTAACAGCTGTTTTTTGTTTGATTTTTTCAAACGAAGGTAAGATATTTTACTTTTTCATATAGATGACCTACTTGCTATGTCTGACTTGCCAGGATCACTACTCTCGTGCATGAGAAGTGTCATTAACTAAAGTAAGAATTACTTGGGCACAAGTATTATGATATCAGGATCATGGATTTGATAAACATAATTGTTACTAAGTAGTAGACAGGCAGACACTGCTCATAATGTGAACATACCAGATATGACCCATCCACATCCCAGGCAACATGGATGACATGAAACACTGCACAGTTCCCAGAACGTGAAATAGTCGAAGGGCTGATTTTTTTTTTATTTTTTTTGTGTATATATATATATATAATTTTGATACTTTATTTACATTTCAAATGTTTTTCCCTTTCCACGTCTCCCCTTTGGAAACCCCTATCCTATCCCCACTCCCCTGCCTCTATGAGAGTATTCCCCTACCCATCCACCCACTCCTGTTTCAGACCCAAGGGCCTCTCCTCCCGCTGATGGCCAACAAGGCGCTCCTCTGCTACATATGTGGCCAGCACCGTGGGTTGCTCCATATGTATTCTTTGGTTGGTGGTTCAGTCTCTGGGAGCACTGGGGGGCCTGACCAGTTGACACTGTTGCTCCCTCCATGGGGCTGCAAACTCCCTTAGCTCCTTCAGTCCCTTCTCCAACTCCTCCATCTGAGACCCCACGCTCAGTCCAATGGTTGCTGTGAATTGAATCATGGGTATTCTGAACTTTTGGGCTAATATCCGCTTATCAGTGAGTACATATGTAAGGAGCGGTTAGAATATTCGCCATCACTAGATGGCGCTGTTGTTCTAAGGCAACTTGCGGATAGCCCGCGAAACCCGAAATGCATCATGGGTGTACACGTATAATCACCGCCCATTCCCGGGGCACACCGACCAATGGAGTGCACGCTGCCCCGGGACTATATAACGCCGCCATGTTGGCCCCCGCGCGGTT
>CM052704.1:119320320-119364192 GCA_028551405.1 Uromys caudimaculatus
TCACCGCCCATTCCCGGGGCACACCGACCAATGGAGTGCACGCTGCCCCGGGACTATATAACGCCGCCATGTTGGCCCCCGCGCGGTTCTCCTTCTTCCTTCTCTTACTATCCACAACAACAATAAAGTTGAACTGTAGAAGAAGCCTGCCGCGTGTCCGCGTGTCTGCTTGCTGGCGAGAGACGCGCGCCCCACATACATACTGTGTTTGTTCTTTTGTGACTGAGTTACCTCGCTCAGGATGATATTTTCAAGTTCCATCCATTTGCCTGTGAATTTCATGAAGTCATTGTTTTTAATAGCTGAGTAGTACTCCATTGTGTAAATAATAATGTACCACATTTTCTGTATCCATTCCTCTGTTGAGGGACAGCTGGGTTGTAAAAGGTTGATATTGTTAATACTGCAATTTTACCTTTGTTGTGTATAGATTACAGTTGCCAATGTGTAACTGAACCTGAGCATGGGGAAACCATATGTATGGACAGGAAACTAACAAACTATGTCTAAATATCTCCAGAAAGAATCAAGCTGTTTGTTTGCATTCTCAATAATATTCATTTATTTACTTTTATTTGTTTATGCTCTTTGTGAAGCAGGATTTCACACAACCCAGTCCAGCTTTTAACTCACAGTATAGAAAACCTGAACTTCTGATCCTCTTGCCTCAGCCTGCCAAATTCTGGGATTACAGTAGTGTACCACACTGCCCTTGTGTGCAGTGCTGAGGGCTGTACTCCAGGCTTTGTATGGGTGAGAAAAATCATCGTATCAACTGAGTGACATGCCCAGCCTGAATTCTCCGTTAATGGGGTGGTGAAAGGCACAGGTGTTTGTACGTACTAAATTAGCACATTCTCTAGTCATCTCAAAGTTCCTCTCTTCTCTGTCTGAAGGTAATGAAACATGAATTCCTTAAGCATTTTGGCAGGAGAGACTGTTATAAGAATTACCAGTGGACCTCTCAATACTCCAGACTGAGAGAATCGCAATCTCTCATTATTTTGCTCAAGCCAAGGAAATTCAAATATGCAGCAGGCTTTAACACCACTGGCATTAGTTATATATTTGTGAAACTTGTTCTTTAAATGCATTTGTAATGTTGACCTGTATAACCCTTTATTAGAGTAGCAGACTATTGAGGTTAAAAACCATTGCCGCTAATAGCAGAGTACTCTTCCTGAACTAATTCCACCATTACAAGACACTTCAAAGGCAATTTCCTAATCTGTATTTTATACTGTTGAAAATACTTAAGCAGTACTCTGCTCTTTTTCAAACATTTCCTCTTATTGTAAATTAACTGGAAAATGCTTAAGAATATACTTATCTTACATTGGCAAGTTATGGAAATCTAGTCTCATTTCAATAAAACTAGTCAGGTTTGGGTTAAACTAGGTGATTAATCATAATAGCAGAAATAAAAGCAAGGTTGCTTTATATCTATGAAGGCTGCATACATACCACTCCCAAACATAGTTAAGATTCTTTTGTGGTAAACGAATATCAAAACCAGATACTCTGAACTCTACCTTGTCTTCTTAAAATTGGTTATATAAATCCTTATAATAAGTATTTCTCTTGTCTTATTTACTGGCTTACTAGCTTGTGCTGAATACAATATATGTGCTTCTTGTATGTGTGTGTCTATGTGTGCAATGTCAGTGTACGCATATGTTCTGTGTGACTGTGTACACCTCATGTGAGTTAATATGATGCTAAGTATGTCACAGTATTGCACATGTACGAAGGTCAGAGACGTGGTGTTCAGCACCATACACTATTATACAATGCTTTCCAGCTACTAAGTAGTCCCTTGTGACACATAACTTAATTTATATATTTATCACAAAAAGATGAGGGGAATTTAGTAATTACCCAAGTTGCTGTGAAGGCTTATAGAAAGGGGAGGTTTGAAATGGTTGTATTTGTTTGCTTGGATAGAGTTCTACTACCTTAGCAAATTAAAACAGCCCATCATCTACATCAAGGAGGAGATGGAAGTTTTGGAAAGTAAGGGATTGGCAATGTCTGACATTCATTATATCTGACCAAATCCACGCACAGACAGTTCGCAAGCTACCTCCTCTTTCCTACTGATAAATGAAATCTCACTTGGCATTTAACCAAAGCCTAAATTGGAAAACTCCAAACCAACGGTCCCAATTTTCATTAAAAACCAAACCATGACCAGTCTAAGCCAAAGAAAGATATGTCTTAAAGCAGAAAATGTTTGTTTGAGATTAGTTCTTCCAAGCTAACTTCATGTAAAACTTGAACTGCATCAAAACTTTAAATGTTTAAATGTTATTTATAGCGAGAACACAGTCAGCAACAGAAGCATGAGCTAATGAAGAGGAGCCGGGGTGCCAGGAACTGTATCTGAGTCTGTGCATTCTTTTTGCTTTCATCCTGAGACTTTGCAGGTTTAAGTCAAAGAATTTCTTTTTTTTTTTTTTTTTTTTTTTTAGTTGTTTGATTTGATTCTTTCCATTTGTTACCCAGATAAGTAGGATGACAACGTAGTAGTCACACACTCCACAGCTTTGGGAACCAGAAGCCTCACCAAAATGGAAATGATAATAAAGTGAGGTGGCTAAAATGCCTTAGGGACTGTGTCACACAATAGACAGAGAGAATGACAGAGAAGCCCACTCTGCTCTCATGCTGCCTGTGGGAATGAAGAAAAAGCATGTATTTGTTCTAATCTTTACAAAGATATGATGTTTTCTGTTCAGATTTCCAGAAATGTGCATTATTTATTATTTTATCAAATGATTAATCTATTTCAATTTGGTGAGTTGTGGTTTAGGATATCAATGCTTAGAGGGTACAAGTAATAATTTATATCTTCTCACTTTATGAAAAGTTAAATAGAAAACACATCTAAATGTTTGTTTTTCTGATGTCAAACTGCTTGTCCTATAATCAACCATGGTGGTTCTCAGTTTTCAGTTGTAGAAAAATTAATGTTTTCTAAATATTCCTATGTCAGAATCTACCTGTTTTCTATATTAAAGAATGTATGCCTCCCTAAAAGCTATGGTGATAAGAGGCAGCCCCAAACATCGGTGACAATAGTGAAGTTCAACCTTATCTTCGTCAAGAAGCACTCTATATCAGTAAATTAAAGATCTAAAAACAGGCTGGGAAGATGGGTTAGCAGGTAAAGTCATGGCTTGAACATACACAAGGACCTAACCTCAGATTACAAGCACCCACTTAAAATGCCTAATATTCTGGTGTGCACCTGTAACATGAGATTTGGGAGTTCTCTGCTTCCTCCTGCAAGAATACTACACCTTCTGAATGATGAGAGAGAAGAAAGGATCTAATTTAACACTCAAATGTATAGAATTTCTATGAAAGGAACAGGGGTGCATATCTATTCCTTTAGGAATACTGGAGCTTTCCCTAGTATAGGATGGAATGGTCAACTTGTCATGGGAAACAAGGCAGGTGATTGCTGGGGAAGAAGAGATGGAGAAAGGAAACCAAAATGACATGATAACATGAAATATAGTAAATGGTTGATTTAGTACTTTCAGCTGAGTTGTCCTGAGAAATATTCTTTCCTCCAAAGAAATTAATCAGATAGTAGATATTTTAAGCACCCCGTGAAGCAGCAAGAACACTGATTTGTGGATTTAGAGGGCTTCAGTTACATTATCGTTTCCACGAGTCACTGGTTAGTTCCATATACATCAATCCTTTAGACTCCAAGTATCCGACAGTATCTGTGGAGCAGAATAGGGAACCATTGAGAGCACGTGCTCATGTGAGTGATATTTGATAAATTATAAGTATTTGAACAAGATTTTAGGCACCAGGATTACAGTGGTCAACAAGATCAACCTTGAAAAGAACAAAAAACAATATTCACTATATATATTACACTATAGTGACCTGAATCATAAGCAGGGGATATGAATAGGGGACAGTTAATTTAAATAAGAAAAATGAATAGTGACCTATAGGATGTTAAAAGTTCAAAGCACAGAGGTCTGGCAAAACACTGTGCACAAATGACTTTCTTTCTATGCCATTATATTTAATGAAGCAGGAATAACAATGCAGAGTTAGATTAGTTAATACACACAATATTTAAGACAGCTTTTGGTGTGTTGCTGACATTCTTATGTATTGGATTTTTCTATTTTACTTTTATGCAGGTGACTCAGAGTACGAGGAGAAAACTGTATATGCAAGAACCAGATTGGAAGGCATGTATGCAATTGCCCAGAGTTTAAGAGTTCATTCTACAATAATTAATGGGGCTTTTTGCCAGGAAGTAAAATGGCTTGTTTGCAGCACCAGATTTCTTGTCTATTCCAAACCAAGTCATAAGCCCTGAGTTTTCTTGCTTTGGGGCCTATATATTTATTTTGTATACATTTGTATAAAAACAAGTAAAGAAACATCATGGTTCTTGGGGTAAATAAAAAAAAAATGTACTTCTCAAGTCCTTTTCATCAGGACTTGAAAAAAAAAGATTGATTCTCATTTCTGATAACCTCAAATGTGAAGGAAAAGAACATCATTTTTACAAACACGAAGCCTCATTTGGTAAGTGTTCTTCTCACAGTCATATCTATGTCACCATGGTGAAATTTTGCAAGACGACATAATTCAGAGACCCTGGCAAGCACGATTGTGACACATGGTTCTTTGTACCCTGCAATACATTACAGAGCCTTCCTCTTCCTTGTAGTTTTGTGTAGTGAATTTTAAGGCAAAGTATGGGATAGACGCCTGAAATCTGTTTCTCACATCTCGCAGATCCATCCTGGTGGGAAGCCTGCCTGCTCCCTTATTTTGAAATCCACAAACAGCTAACTGAACATAACCTAAGCGTGAGATACAGCATGTGATATCGCCTGCCGGTGCCAGCATCACCCAGCCCCTTCCCTCCCTGCTCACTTCATTCTGATCTCTTCTGCCAGCTTTGGACATTCCTGTCTTGGGTCCAGCAACGCCACCCTCCTTCCACTTTTATTCCCAACTAAGCCCTATAGTCTCGCTTGCCTTTTAGTATGTGTTATTTCTTCTGTGTTCATTTGTAGAAAGGCAGTTAAAGGACTCTGAATGCCTCCTGAAAGAGACAAGCTCTAAATGTCTTTAATTTTCCTTTATTCCATGTTTGTTATCAGTATCTCTGCATTGTCTATTCCTATGCTAAGATACAGTTTCTCTTCTTGTCCAAGAAAATAGTTTTTATTTTTTGGTGATAACTTGGTGGCTTTTAAAGATGAGAAAGACAAATTAAATAGAGGTAATCACACGGCTCAGCTTATGAGCACGAGTTACTCACAAATGGACAGAATGCCATGGCTCCTTGTCCTTTCTACCTGATAGTTTTCTCGACTCGGTTCCAAAGACACATTAAGTAATAGACTAACTGTTTCCAGGGTAAATGCTGATATTATATCACACGTAGCTGAGATATGCATGAGTGAGAGGAAGGCTGAATGCCAAGTCTGAGAGTCTCAGCTGATTGTCATTTCAGTCACTAAGAGGAACCAGCAAATACCTGTGTACCTTTGATCCTGTTGCAGTTTCATCAGATTTAGGTGTAATGAGCTAATATAAAGCAAGGTACTAATTAGAATTTCTGCTATTTTCTTCAAATATAGAGAGATAGTAAATAAAAGTATTTCTCTTTCTCCTTTATATACCTATTAAATGGGTCCATCTTTTGAACATGTGTATTAATAACATCTATACATGCTGGTTCGTGGACATCACCGACAACACGACAACATGCTGGCAGAAACATCTTGCAGATTCAAGTATCTATTTTGTTTCACTGTTTAAAAGGATTTTAGTCCATGGGCCTTTTGTCTTAAAGTCTTGGCTAGAGCATTGTGGGAGAAGAAAATGGTGATTCACTGACAGGAAGAAAAATGAAACATTTAAAAGTGCAGGAGAAAATATAGCTCTGAAGTCCTGCCTCCAGTGACTTGTATCCTCAACTGGTCCTCCCTCCAGTCTTCAAACACTGCCCAAGAATTCTACAATAATTAATCTATTAATTAGGTCAGAGAACCATTCAACAAATTGTCACTGGAAACACCCTCAATAATATACTCAAAGTTATGCTTTATTGAACCTCCAGGCCTCTTTCCATAAAAAAAAAAAAAAGAATTAATTTTAACCATTAACAATGTCTTGATTACTCAATAAGTTCTATGAATCATAGCTCTGATCACATGTACGTATTTGACTTTTGTTGATGCCCAATCACTAACATTCCTCTGAGTTTTGAATTAAGTTTTAGTAATTTAAACATATTCATGTCAAACTGTCATTTAGATATCCAGATCTTAAAAAAATAAAATATGCTATAGTTAGTCAAACAGTGATCATTTAGCCTATGTATATTACTTAGGTTTTAACAATGTATTTACGAAGTATCTAGTCTGGGAGGTATTTGTGGACAAAACATATAAATATTTACTTAAACACTCAGGAATAGATATTTTAATGTTATTAAACATAAAATCTGCATTACATAGAACTATCAGAAACAAAAGAAACTTATGGAATGATTCATATGCTGTATATACCCAGAACACACAGCAGTCCCAACTCTAAAATATTTAAAAGTCACATTTTATGAGAAATGTCCAAATCCACAAGTACTATTTGGAACACACAATAATTCTTTCTCAGAAACTGAAAATATAACTGAGCAGAAAATTAGCAAAACATTACAGGCTATCAGCATACCATCAATTGTCACTAAACAAGAGCATGGTAATATTTCTACCACTCAACATTCAATATGCTTATTAGTCTGAATTGGTTTGTGCTCCATGTGGGCCATAAAACATTGTTCATTGAACTTTGAAACCTAAAATCAAATGGATTTCTGTTTTGTGAAATATTTACTTATGATAAATTGAATCTTTAAATGAAGAAAGGCAATCAAACAAAATAACTATGACTGAGTTACCTCGCTCAGAACGAACATGGTATATACTCACTGATAAGTGGATATTAACCCCAAAGTTCGGAATACCCAAGTTTCACTTTATAGTAACCGCTGGACTGAGAGTGAGGTCCCAGATAGAGGAGTTGAAGAAGGGACTGAAGGAGCTGAGGGAGTTTGCAGTTCCATGCAGGGAGCAACAGTGTCAACTGGCCTGAACTCCCCCCCCCCCCCCAGTCCTCCAGGAGGCTGGAGCACCAACCAAAGAATACACATCGAGGGACCCATGGCTCGGATCACATATGTGGCAGAGGAGGGCCTTGTTGGCCATCAGGGGGAGGAGAGGCCCTTGGGCCTGAGGGTATTAGAGGCCCCAGTAAAGGGGAATGTCAAGGTGGGAATACAGGAGGGGTGGGCGGGTGGGTGGGAGGTGGAATTCCCTCATAGAGGTAGGGAGGCGGAGGGGATAGGTGGTTTTCAAAGAGGAGACCTGGAAAGGGGGAAATATTGGAAATGTAAATAACGTATCAAAAAATAAATAAATAATTTAAAAAAATTAAATAAATAACTAAAAGCACTCTAATTGTAAAACAGGAATTCTTAATGTAAACTTAAACAGTCTTAGTGGAATAGATGAAACAAAATAAAATCTAAAAATGTTTGGTAAATTAAATGTTTCAGAAAGAGTTATTTGGCCGTAGTATGTGAATAGATTTAAGGAGTGCTTCAAAGCAGTGGCTCTCTCATCTACATTAAGGACCTGTATCAAAGATGAACCGGTAACCATGGCAGCAGAGGAAATATTGATAAAGATGAGCACAGAGATGAGTGAGGATTGAACAAAACAGAAGTCAGCTTCTTATGAGGGCCATCAATACAAATGAAAAACTTACAGCAAGGCTAAAAACCACAAACAAAAAACCCCCACAAATAACCAACGTCAGAAATGAGGCATGGGGTGTCACTACAGACCCAACAGGTGCAGAAAGATTAAGTACATATCGATAGTGACTGTATGAGTTCACTTGGCATCCTTTGGATAAAAAACTAGGCTTATGAGAGACATGTGCACTTCAACATCGCGAAAGCTCATCATGGCACCAACCTTACTGCTTTCCCGAGAGGAATGATAGAAACAGATGTGGTATGTATGCTAAATGAATTTCTGTCACTTGCAAGAAAAACGGAAACAAATTAAAACAATCATACTAAGTGAATCGTATCAGACTCAGAAAAAGAAATACTGCATTTTTCTCTTGTTTTGTGATTATCGATTTAATAACGATAGAGAAAACCATGGATGTATAAATAGCGCGGAAGTAGAAGGTCCATTGACTAATGGAACAAAAGAGACTGAACAGGATGGGTGGGAACGTTCTCACAGTAAATCATGGGGTCCAATGCAAATCTCTGCCTGAAACTCAATGTTATGAGTAGTGACTATATACTAATTTCAATAGTATTTATAAAACAACTCTTAATATAAAAATCGGCAGCTCAGATTAATTGGGCCTACTCCTCACAGAATATAATTACAGGAACTCACCAAACACAAAGTGATATTAATATTCCTTACATGTTAAATAAAGCAAATTTCTGATTTTAAGCCTTACTAATAAAATCTTCATTCATTGTAAAATATTTCATTGGCTAATTCTACTGAAAAGTTACGCAATTCACACTGATTCTACGTTATGTATCCTTCTTTTGCTTCCTAATCCTTTGATTTGTTTTGATCAGTTTTTTTCACAGGACAATATCTGAGTAACACACTGTTTATGGTGTATGATTAAATTACTCTGAAGAACTATTTGGTATGTTTTACAATGGGGTGAAGCAATCATATTATTCAGAAAATATATTTAATGCAAAATAATACCTGATATTCACTCAAGGAGCATACACAAATGGTTTTAGAAGCATATGCAAATATATTTCTCAATATCATGACCAGCAATAAAAGTAAGATGATCTAATATTTTAAAATATTGTTCTTCAATTTTACTTAAGCACAAAATATGTTCATGATTGATTTTTAGATTTGTTGATTTTATATTATATATTCCAGAGATTTTTATGTAACTACAAATGACTAAGATTTAATCATCACAATAGAAATAAAAAAAAACTTAAGAGGACTATATTAACTTTATTTGTCTCATTATATATGGGTAAAGTAGAGGATGTTCTGTAGATAAGTCCTTTCCTGCCAAATGTCCAGTGTTTTATAAGGCCGTGCTTGTTAGCCATGAACATGCACATATGTGCTTTCCACTGGAGCTTTTAGTCATTCTCATCCAATTTAATACTGTTTATTAGCTTTAATCTCTTTCGTTTTACTATCAATTTTCTTCTTACAATTAGCAACTATTATATTAAGCTGTACCTAACAACTCCTTGAAATACTTTTTAAAATATATAAATGCATACATGATGATTTGTAAATGAATTCGCCAACATGACTTTCTTGTGATAATGCAAAAATGAGTATGCTGACCTTGTGAGTTCAAGGGCAGCCTGGTCTACATAGTGAGTTCCAGAAGAGCCAGGGCCACACAGAAAACTCTTGTCTTAAAATACCAGCTTTATGTTATATGAAAAAGAAGAAAAGAGAAAAATTTCTAAAATTCAATGCATTGTACATTGAATTGTAGGACTTGGTAATTGTCATAACTATTTGATTATTTGGTATTTGTATTTAGCACTCGGTTTTGTTTTGCTTTGTTTGTGTGCTTTAACAGTTTTTGAATCACCATGCACAGTTGATAGCCACTCTGGTGCTTTCCTATCAGAGGCCACCAAAAAGAAAAACACTTTAAAGGAACTGAAGATGTGCTATTATCAGGCACCAGTGACGAGTCAATCAGTACAGATAAACTCTGAATGTATGTCTGCTCCTTTTGGCAGCCAAGGAAAAGGGGAAAATGTGGTTTTCCCAAGGCTGCCTGCAGACACAAACGTTCTTTTGGCTCTGAATTGAGCAGAGATTTAACATGTGGTTTCTTATGTTAGAGACACTGAAAAGACATAATGGATTATGTCTGCACACAATTTTACAGAAAATAGACATTGTTCAGTTGCAAACACTGCCATTTTAACATGAAAAAATAATTCAGTGAAGACCTTTCTGTGGGGCCTGAGATACAAATGTCTGTACATGCTCTTCCTCTAACCTAACTAGAGGACTGATAGAGCTCAGAGAATCTGGAGGAAGAGATAAACAAATTGTCCAAAGAAGCACTCTCTAGTGCAGAAGCCTGAAACAAAGGAAGGCCAACAAGGCTGTCTGTTCCTAATACCGACTGCCTTAATTAAATCCTGGCACCACTCTTTCATGACTGAAAATGTTTTTTAAGTATATTGGTGTCTTGTGCACAAAAGCTGTTCATTTAAGCATGTAGATTAAAATGATGCTTTTGGAAGAAAATAGGCTTTTACAAATCAATTCCTAATGGTAGCAGAAAAAAAAATATTACTTGAGTCCACTTAATACTGTAGTTATCTGTATAGTATTGTCATTGAAATCCTACCCTAGAAATGTATAAGCTAAATTTCAATTTCTTGCATAAAAGTCATTTATATTAGTCTTTACATTTTTCATAGCAATCAGTAGAGACAATTTACACTACAACAATACAGTAAGTACTATTTGACATGACTTAATTGCCCATTCCACTTGTAGAAAATACCTAACAATGTACAGTGGTTTTATTTTTCATATAATTGATGTTGATTTCTAAATCAATATTTTACAGAAACCATAAAATAATAAATTTACTTCTCTTTTAGAAAGATCAAAGTAGCATAACAGCAAATTTAGGAAAATGGCTAAATTTTTTTTCCATTATTCATACTTAAAGTACAATTAAGAACATTAAATAGTTTGAGTTAAAATAATAGAGAATGTTACTGGGCAGAGAGCAAATAGCACAAATGTGTTTGATTCCTTATGGAGACAAAATGTTATAGGGGAAATGGAAGGTGGATAATTTACCAAGTGTTTATACACTTAAAGATTTTTTAATGTGAAGAAATATATTCAATGGAAACGTGTAATCATATTATTTAAGTATATACTAAAATGCTACAGGCCCAAAGTGGGATTCAGCTCAAGGAGAGGCCCCAAGGCCTGCCAATATTACTGAGGCTATGGAGAGCTCACAAAAAGGGACCTAGCATGACTGCCCTCCAAAAGACCTAACAAGCAACTGAAAGAGTAGGATGCAGATATTTGCACCCAATCAATGGACGGAAGCTGCTGACCCCCCGTGGTTGAATTAGGGAAAAGCTGGAAGAAGCTGAGGAGGAGGGCGACCCTGTAAGAGCACCAGCAGTCTCAATTAACCTGGACCCCTGAGATCTCTTAGACACTGGACCACCAACCAAGCAGCTTTCAACAGCTGATATACACATAAACACATATACAGCAGAGGACTGCTGGGTCTGTGTTCAATCAGAGAAGATGCACCTAACCCTCAAGAGACTGGAGGTCCCAGGGAGTTTAGAGGTTTGGTGGGGTGGGGAAAGGGGGGTTGAGACATCCTCATGGAGACAGGGGGGGAGGAGGTATGGGATTTGGAACAGTTGGAGGGTGGATTGGGAGGGGGATAAAATCCAGAGTGTAAAAAAAATTAAATAAATAAATAAAATATAAAAGAAAGAATGAAAGAAAGAAAGGAAGAAAGAAAGAAAAATAAAACACTCAGAAAATACTGACAGTGGAACTTGAAGAATGATTAATGTAGGGGGGGGGGGGCAAAGAGGGGAACTTCTAGTAAGTCCCAGATACCAGGGTATTCAGTTCAGTTCTCTACCTTGAAATATACTATCAGACTGCTGAAATCTATAAGGAGGAATCCTAGTACAAGCTCTCATCTCTATGCTAGGTTCTAACCACAGTCTGAGATAGCATTTGTATCAAGTAAAGACACACTTAATCACCCTGTCAGACATCTAATGCCAGTTCCTCTATCCAGATGCTGTAAGCAGTAATCCACAGGCTCACATCAGTCATTGGAAGAGCATAGAAGCAGGAAGCTTGGTACTACCCAATGCTGTAACACACCTTTCCAGGTGATGGGCTCAGGTGTGATACATTGTCAGCCTTGATAATTGCTGCTCTGGGAGCTATCATCAAGGAGAATCTGCTCCAAGATGGACTGGGGTATTCATTCAATACTAAAATAGAACCAGGGACTTCAGAATCACAGAAAATCAGATGCCTGCCTAGAACATGAGAAGAGTAACTATAAATAGACAGATTAAGAAGATAGGGATGATACTAGTTCATTCATCCATCAATTCCCAGATCACGTGGCAAACCAACAACCCTTAGGGAACATTCTGGAAACCATGACCTTATCTGACAGTTAGAAAACATTCCAGAAGCCGATCAAATACTAAATAGTAAAGAGCTCTCTAGCTGAAGGAGTTTGAAACCCCATAGGAAGAACAACAATATCAACCAACCAGAGTGCCCAGGGACTAAACCACCAACCAAGGAGTACACATGGAGGGACCCATGGCTCCAGCTGCATATGTAGCAGAGTATAGCCTTGCTGGGCATCAATGGGAGAAGAAGCCCTTGGTCCAGTGTAGGGGAATGCTAGGGCAGTGAGGTAGGAGTGGGTGGGTAGGTGGAGGAACACCCTCATAGATGTAGGGGGGGGAATGGGATAGGGGGTTCTGGGGGGGAAATTGGGAAAGGGGATAACATTTGAAATGTAAATAAGGAAAATATCAAATTTAAAAAATGAAAGAAAGAAAGCTGTTGTAAGGAACTTGACTAACAGAGAATAACTAACAAAGAAACTTTAAAAAGATAGAAGAACCGAAAGCAAAATGAGACTGCAAACTTTGAGCTGAAAATGGATTAGATTCAATTGAAGTCACAATAAGAAGAACCCAGTCCACAGTAAATCATAGAGAAAACTGTAGTGACCTTGAAGAGAGGCTATCTGGAAATTCATCTGGGAGGAAACAGAAAAAAAAAAAAGAGAGAGAGAGAGAGAGAGAGAGAGAGAGAGAGAGAGGGAAAATGGGAGGAGGACATTTACAGAATCTCAAGACAAGTGAAGACAAGTGCTCCGGTGGTTGGGTTTAAAAGCTAATTGAGCTGACCCAAGTGAGAGAAAATCTATTCACTGAAATATTAACAGAAATTCCCAGACATAGGGAAAGATGCAAATATCCAGGCAAAGGAAAACCAAATGTCACCATTCATGATGAACTCAGCCAAGTCTACACTGGACACACTTGTCCATCAAAGGGGAAATGAAGAGAAGATTCTTCTTTTTTTTTCTTTTTTTTAATTTCACATTTCAATTTTAGAGTCACATGCTGTTATAGAAACCAGATACAAAAGGACCTCGTATATGCTTGTGCAGCCTTCTCTAACAGTAATATTTGCAAGGATAGTATTACAACTGAGATTTTGACATTGATACAATCTATTATTGATTTAAGCTTTTTGTTTGCTTATACCTGCATGTGTTTTATTTCTCTACATAATTTTTTGACATTTTATTTACTTACATTTCAAATGTTATCCCCTTTCCTGGTTTGCCCTCCAGTAACCCCCATTCCATCTTCCCTCCCCTATGCTTCTATGAGGGTGCTACCCCACCCACCCACCCACTCCAGACTCACCGTTCTGGCATTCCCCTACACTGGGGCATCAAGCCTTCACAGGACCAAGAACCTCTCCTCCCATTGACTACAGACAAGGCCATCCTCTGCTACATATTCAGCTGGAGCCATGGGTCCCTCCATGTGTCCTCTTTGGTTGGGGGTTTAGTCCCTGGGAGCTCCCTGATGGAGGAGTTAGACAAGAGAAGATTCTAAAGATGCTGAGGAAAAAAGAAACATGTGACACTTGAAAGTGGGATTAACAAAATAAGAGGCTGATCATCTGAGCTGTGTGTTAGATACTAAGAATGTGAATGAAGCTTTCATATTGTTTGTGGCACTGTGTTTTATGTGGGAGGAAAGAAGTAAATACATAATCAAACAAGAAGCCATCTCCCAACAAGAACTATAGTGGAAATGTTATCACAAACTCTCAGTCTTCTAGGACACTGAAATATATGGTTTGTTTGTTTGTCTGTTTGTTTGGTTTTTTTCAAAACCTTTGCATATCTGTTTCAGCGTGTTCTGTGATTTGATTCTCTGTAAAATGTTCCACATTTCGGTGTGTGTCAAGGGACACACATTCACTGCTTCTTGGAAAAGTCACTGAAGTACTGTTTCACATGTGAAATTCTATTCTCATTGTTTATTGATCTGTTCCGTTGATTGGCTATTCTGCATGTTTAGAGAGAATGACAGAGTCAGGAGGATAACCTGAGCTTCTGAATCACTCCTGTAAGAAAGTGATTGAGGACTTTCAGCCATGTAAGGATGCCAGCCCTTGGAATCACTGACATTGGGTTGGTAGATGAATAATTTAAGGAACTCTATGTGTGAAAGATATTGAATACACTTCAAACGGGCAATGATAGACAACAGGTCACTTGTGAGCTTTTAAGGACTGCAGGACAATTCATCTTTGCACATAACCAGACATTCATTGTCTCAGCATGAAAAGAGCTGAGACTGGGCATGCGCAGACACTCCGCAGCCCTGGAGATGTCTGCTCTGAGCTACCCTCCAAATGATTCTTTGGCTCTTTGGAAAATGATACACATTTCACTCTCAGATGTCCAGTCCAGAGCCTGTCCCATCCCTCCTCTCCACTCACTTACACTTAACCTTCTCTCCTCTGCCACACCCCTTTCTCCCCTCCTAGTCTCCTCTCTTTCCTTTCCTTCCCTCTCCTCTACCTCCCTGATTTCTTTCATTTCTCTTCCTTTTGTTTTGTTTTGTGTTTGTTACTCTCCACTGCTCCTGCTCCTGCTCCCTTGTCCAAGTCTGAACCCTGGCCCTCTCTCTCCTTCTTCTCCTCTCCCTCCTCCCTCTCCTTCTCCCTCCCCCCTTGCCCTTGCCTTGCTCTGAACATACCAAGGCTAAACAATTCTCAAATGTTCATGTTTTAGTTTTTCTTTCTTTTGAAAACATGCTTAATTTTTAAATTGGTGCTCATTTGTGTCTTTATGAGTGAAAGCAGTCAGCAAATGTGTACTCACAGAACACAAAGCATTGGATCTCTTTTGAATTTGGGTTATATATAGTTGTATGTCACTTACTGTAGGGGCTTGGAACCAAACTTGGGTCCTTTGCAAGAGCAACAAGTACTCTAAAACACTCCAAGTTCTAGTTCCTAGTTTCTTAATCATTTGACTAGTGATTAATATTTTATATAATTTCATATTTTACAATGGATTGCAGAATTCATGCTTTACTGAGAAACCTCCTAAGCTATATATGCAAGTTCATCACCTCCACATTCTAGTATGCAACATATAAGTAAAATTCTACCAATTATTTTTGCTAATTTGTAACGAAATTTTATGAGAAAACTTAGACTATGTCCTTCATCTCTGAGAGCACCTTCATCATTCACATTAGTAAAAATCTCCTGAAGAAATCAAGTATCTTTGAGTGCAATAAATATCTTGTCTCATAGTTGCTCCACCTTAGGTATTTGTTGAGAGTGACATCTCACTTCCCAGAACAAAATATATCTAAGAATATTGTGACTTTCATAACAGAATATCATAAACTAAATATCTTAAAACAACAGAGGTTTGTTTCCAAGTTCTGGAACTTACAACTCAGAACTCAAGGCACACACAGGCTATGTCCTTGGTGAAGTCATGATGCAAAGACCTGCCCCATGAATTTCGACTTCTAGTGTTAACCAGCAGTCACAGGGACCACGTAACCTATAGAGGCACTGAAGCACAAGTTTGAGTTTTGTGTCAATTACCAAAGTCTTCCCCCTCCTCTTTACTCCCCCCTTTTCTCCTTTCTCTTTAAGCATACTACTTATATTAGGTAAAGGTCTAACATAATTTAATATGATATCATTCCTGTGCTTTTTCAAAGACTGATTTCCAATTAAATCAATATCACATGTAGCAAGAGATGGATTCCAGCATATCTTCTGAGAAACTCAATTCAACCCACAACTGAGGTCAAACCTGGAAGGTATAATGCTACTGGTTTTTATAACAGGATCATTCTAAGTGACATTTAAAAAACATGAATTTTAAATGTAATGCTACATAGGAATACACAGTATTATATAATTACAAAAGTGAATTGTTTGGTATAGGAAAATATTTTACAGTTCCAGTATCTAATAATAGCCTGATGTAATCTTATGCTAAACCAACTGGTCAATGATTATCTATCACTGACCTTTATTTTGAGACACTGATTTTAGTGGATTTTAGAAAATAAGTAGAATAGTTGTGTATGGATATAGTGTTACATCCTAAAATGATAGTTTAAGCTGGAAAAGACACAATTTAAGAGCCTTTGATAGCTATTTGTGATAGTTGCCTGTGACATCTGATGAGCTAGCATTTAGTGGTGAGATTAGGCTTATCCTGAATAACTTCAGAAGACTGAATTAAATTGAATGTAGGTAAAGAATACTTCATCTCAATATGAGAAAAAATTTAATCAGTTTAGCTGCCTGCAAATTAAATGTGCTTATTTAAATGATAGCAGCCTCCATGCACATGGAAAAGTTCCAGCTGGGGCTAAATGATTGAAAACCAGAGTTATTATAAAAGAAGTTATCTGGAAAGTTAAAAAAAAAAAGTCAAAGTATATTATCTTCAAGTTCTCCTCAACTACATATTCTTTATTTTTTTTCATTCTAAAAATTCAGATGGCTCTTGAGTCAATTTTAGCTACAGAGATAGTAAGGAGGTGTAGAGATTGATGTGTTTTGACTTGATAACAGTTTATCTCATAAATACCAGAAAGACTCGATGTAAGGAAACTATATTAATATAAGTTCTCACAATTATTTATAAATTCCCATTTATTTAACATGAGGATGTGATGTATTTAAAAATTAAAAATAATCATAGACAGATATAGTTTTCTAAAGTTAATAATTTTTCATTTCAAATGATTGACAGGGAAGACAACTTATTTATAAATTAATTATTTATATACAATTTCATGTATGTATATAATGTATTCCAATCATGTTAACGTCTCTTCTCTTCTCCTAACTTTCTCACACTCACACTGGAATTTCTTTCCAGCATGCACCACTCCTACTTTCCTACCTCTGTTTTCATGTTTTTCTGTAACACACTGAATTTAATTAGGATTATTTGAATATGTACAACTGTAGGTTCATTTACTGAATCATGGTCCACTTAGAAGTGATTACACCCATGTTTAAAAACCACTGCCCTGCCTTTAGGAGACATTAATGGCCAATAACTCTTCATCTAGGTGTGAGGCCTCATGTGTCCCTCTCTTTCCACGCAGGAATGTTGGCGGGTTAAATAGAGCTTGTGGAGGAGGCCACTGTTGCTGTGCATCCATAAAAACAGTGGTCAGGAACTATCCTGAAGACAGAATTTTGCAGCATTCCTCTCTTCTCCACCAAAGGCCCTTACATCATTCTTGTGCACTACACCCCAGTGCTCCTTGAGCTGGGAGAAGGGGTGATAGATAGTTGTTGAGAATGAACAACTAAAAGTCATCTATTCTCAGGACCTGACCAGATATGAGTCTGCATCAACTATCTACTGCAAAAGCAGGTTTTTCTGTCCAAAACTGGGAAAAAGCATGAATCTATGTGTAGAAACACAAATATTTAGTAGTCAGTCTCAACAGTGTGAACAATAACAGTAGTATGTTCTAACCCCAGGGTTTGTGAGATACCCAGTCATGAGCTTTAGACTAAGTTGTTGGTACCAGGCCTGGATTCCTTCCTGTGGAGTAGGTCAAATTTGGATTAAAAATGTGGTCGATCACTTCTTAATATATATGCCACTGTTGCTCCAGCAGTTGTTATAAAAGATAGGGTCCACCTCTAGATTAGGCTGTTGATGACTTTCTCCTTCAGAAGGCATGCATATCTCCTCCAGGAACTGAGAATGCTAGCTACCACAGAGAACTTTCCAGGTCACTTTCAGGATCAGTTCCTTTTCTTTTACTACACTGTACAGTGTCATTAGAGACAGGGTTTTAGAAACTATTCTCTTTTCTGAGCCTTTGGGGACTACCTGAACATAGGGGTGTCCAATAGCTGGCACTGGGGTTTTCATATTTTTTTTAGCACTTGGCTCTAGAAGTAGCACTGTGCTCACACCTCTGTGCAACCTTCTTAAAAGATACATTTTAAATTAGCTCTAGATGAATGTTCTCATCTACCTTTAGTTCTAGTTAATCATTCATCTGTCTCCTTTCAACCAACCCTTCGCCACCGTGCCCAAGATGGGGTCATTTTAAACTTTCTACTAAAATGTATCTTAAGCCAGGTCGATATATGGTGTGTGACAGAACTATAATTTATTCTCATCACTTTTCATTTATTAACATATTGATCAAGAATAAATGTTAAAACTGTAAGCATGAAATCAAAGATGGAGAGTATAAGTGGACACAGTCCAAATGTTACCTCCTACTTTGCCCCATAGACATACATTGTCAATTGGCGTTGTCTATTATTGAAGAGGTTGAGACAATCTGTTCTTTTTTCCTATATTGGCTCATTTTCTGCTGCTAGAACACAATGTCAGAGGCTGAGCAATTCTTAAACACTGATTTATTTGTAGCCTAGTTTTGGAAGCTAAGAAGAGCAAGAAAGAAGGGGTAATATATGAGGAGGATTTTTGTTGTTCATTCATGGCAGAAAATAATGAAAAACTGTGGCATGACAGGATGATGAATTAATTATTTTACAAGGAATATACACCTGCAGTAAGAACCTCTCATATTATTGTAATGCTATCATCCTCTTGACCCCTGACACTCAGGTCATTGAACATTATTTAATATCAGCATCCTTTCCTAGACTTCTGCATGTGGTGTTAAGTTTATAACACAATGTATTCAGCAGACATTATAAGCCACATTGAGCCCTTTAATCTCTCACTGGATGTTATTATCGAAATAATTTGAGGTTTTTGGTAGTTATCCCTCACAATGTAGTAGAGAAATCATAAAAAAATAAACTAAGTATTTAATGCGAAAAATAAAAAGATTTTGCATGAAACTCACAGGTGAAATAAGTGTGCCTACTGGTGGTGCTAGCATTCACAACTATATTTAAATACAAAGAGTTATGGAGTGAAAAGAAAAAAGAGACATAAATAATGGAAACACGATGCAGTAAATACACACTAAACTAATGTTAGAAGTTTGGCTCCTTCTGAATAAATGGGGCAGACATAGGGTTGAGAGAAGTATTTTCTTACAGTTTTATTAAATTTAAATGTTTAAATCAATATTATTGACACATGCCAAATATTCATAATAGTTAATGTTAAATATACAACGTATAGGCCTTCTGAATTTTTAAGTGAAAGAAAATCTATCTTGAGAAAACTAATCCTGTCTCCCCATACTAAAAATTATATTCTGTCCTTCCTTTGTCTGCTCTTTGAATTTTTATGGTGTAGAAGTTGGAAAAAGTATACAATCCTCCCAATTCTGTCAAGTGGTTTAAAGGAGAGTGTGGTGGAGGTTGTCTGGTAGGGTAGTAAATTTGTGCCTGGATGAAGGTTAGCCATTCCCTTACATTCTTTTGAGAAGAAGGCATAATTTCCTCTTGAAGCAATTGCTCATCTACAAAATTACCTTCCCAGGAATGCCAGAGAGGACAGAGCCAGCACTCACGAGAGCGCTCAGCTGTGAGAGGACGGAGAGTGTAGTAACACTAAACTATAAGCAAAGGAAGGAGCTCCCCTTTCAGGCTTTGCTGTCTTCCTTAATCCTAGGACACATCTTCTGCTGGGCCCAATGGTGTTTTTGCTTACTTTGTTTTCTGTTTGTCCTTCTACCTAAGAATTGATAGCTTGCCTTGATCAAATTCTTCTTTCAGTGGGCATGTTGACAATTTCTTTACTCTAAGAATTTTGCTCGTGTACTATTGCTAGGTTCCCATTTGTTCTAATGCCTCCATCACCTGCACAGTCCAACCTGAATGCTGATTCTACAGTTGCGGTTCTCCACATACAGGCCTCTGCACTCATCCCCCATGACTCCTCTTCTATTGCTTATATTCTAAGACAGATTGTGCTTTGTGTTTGTGATTGCTAACTAAAGTTTTAGTTGTGTTAGTGTGGTTTTTAAATCAAATCTGAAACAAAATTCTGGTTTTAGTCTTTTAAGAATCTGGTTATCTTTGTAAAATAATTTTCTTCTATGTACTCACTACCTAATTTCTAACCAGTTATCTTTTTAAAACTTCAGTCTATGTCTAATTACTTCATAGTTGCTAGAGATCAGCTATGCATACATTTATCAAGATGACTGAAACCTGTTAGTACTGCTCAGCATATTTCTCAATATAAATTTCATTCATCACAAAGTTTTCCTACACTTTGAAAATTAAACTAATTTTCATTCTGCAGAAATGCGTATAGAGGCGCTAGAAACATGGCTCAGTTATTCTAGGCTCACAAACAAAAGAATAAAAAAATGCTTATAGATTTCTTCAACCTGCATCTGTCTTCAATATGAAGACACATTCAAGGCTATTATTTGTTGCTATAAATATAACTATGTTACTTATTGTTTCAATGTGCTACTTAGCTCAGGAGCCTAGAACTTAGTCAAATGCCTCTAAGCTTCCAGTCGTTTTTATGCAGAGAACTTATTTTTATGGTATGTCTCTGCAAGAATATCAGCTTGGGTACCTGAAAATGTATTCTAAATTATCGATAGCAGTCTGTTAATATCCTTATTTACTACTAAATAAAGATCAACTTCCAAAACTTATGACTTTCATTATTTTTCAAAGTTCTGTATTTTTTAATTGCTGCTCTTGGAAGTCAAGAAATAATCACCCCTGCCTAATTCCATTAATATCAGTCACCTGAGGCTCTTCAAATTAAACACCAGAAAGAATCTGTAGAGAACAAGCAATTTGTCAGTTGTGGTATTACATAAAAAATTCTAATAAGAATGTCCTTAACATAGAGAGGAAGAAGTGGTCTGTATCTTAGCTGTGTCACCAGGAGATGAAAATATTATACACGTGATACTCTTAAAGGAGACTGGTGCTTGATATTTCTTCAGGTGATTATCCATGTGATTGTTCATGATTGTTTCTGAGAATGAGCACCATTGTAGAACCCTGGATGTCCTTGAACTCGTGACCCATCTTCCCTGTTTCCCTAAGGTTGGACTCACAGGGGAGACTTAGTCTCCACACTTATCTTATTCTTGCTTCCTAGAGTGGACATTGCATTTTATTATGATGCCCCTTCTCCGTGTCACTGGATAAGTAGGCAGGAGTATGTCAATAGCTTTATATCATAATATAGACAACATCAAGCAATAGATTTTCCTGCCTTGTATAAAAATATTGATCCCTAAACTTGTTGCAATTTTTAAAAAAATATTTATTTACTTATTTATGTGTATACGTTTGTGACTATGAGAGTGTAAACACATGGTGTCTGGGTGCCTTTATTATGTGCAGACAGAAGATAAAAGGGGCTCTTAGGTGCCTTCCTGTATCACTCTCATCTAGTATTTTATACAGAATCTCTCTTGGAACATGCAATTGTCCTTTTTCTAGGTGATCCTGGAAGTTAGATAACTCCAGCGATCCTCCTCTTGTTGCTACGTTTAGATCTAGTGTAACAGGATTATTTGGGATGCCTAATTATTACTTGAGTATTGATAATTGAAAACCAATCTCCAATTGCATTCTAAGCAATCTTAGTTGTTTAGCCTTCTCCACAGCACCAGATTCATTGGCTTTTATGAAGTAATACTACTTTCTAAATATCAAGAGTAAATAGTAGCAAATATTTACTATCACCAAAATTGTTATAATGATGATAATATTTGACCTATTTGAAAAATTATACTTTCTAAATATCTGTATATAAAATATCAGTCTAAGTTTTCTTACTGTGGTATTAATCTGTACTGTGGTATTAAAATATATACTAAAAGAATGTAAGGAACACATCTGTTTCAAATAGAACAAATTAAATTTTCAAAGATTAGACAAAGTCACAAATAGAAGTAAAATTTAAAAGGCAAGATTTAATACTTAGAATCATAAACTCTAAGATCATTTTTTCCTAATATAGCATAATACCTATTCACTTTCTTAAGTACATCTGCCAAATGTTTCAAAATGCAACTTAAATAGCTCAACTGCTTTATGGGAATGTAAGGGAATTAGATTAGTTCATTTAAAATGGTGCCAGCAATTCATAAAATGTCTACAGTTTTAATAGGAAATTATTTATGAATCAATGAAATTTGTTTTTCAAAAAAATTCACTGGGTTTGATCCTACCTGAGTTAAGTATGAATGGCTATGTTAGTAAGCTTTCTTTTTTATATCTGAGATAAGCAACATAAAAAGAAGTAATTGTTTATTATGGCTCTTGGTTTCAGACATAGTCCTTAATACTTGGCCATACAGTAGGTATCATGATGGCCTCCAATAATGGGCTCTTTAGAGGATCTTGGCAAAGTTTATCTCTGAGGACTTCCACAACACCCATGACACATGGAGATTGTTTCTATTTTTCACACTACTTGTCTCCTTAGTACTGATTAATGTGGACACAGTGACCCTGCCCCACAGAGGACATCTGCAGCTGTGAACTGTAATACAAGCAACCAGTCATGTCTAATAGATGCCTTCCAGAGATAGCTGCTGCTCAGCCACCCACACTCAAGGATGAACCTTGATTGAGCTGATGGGAACCACAGGTTACCATTCTTCTTGTTCCTGTGTTGCCCAAGCTCTGGATTCATGGTTGTTTCTTATATGTCCACAGCTCAGACCCTAATTCTGCAGTTAATCTACAAACACTAAAGCACTCTGCATCAAATAGCAATGACAACATATGCATATAAGACCCAATTCACCATTAGATAAAATCCCTGGGCTCACCTACCGGAGAGAAAAATAAGAATGGATTTAACATGCCTTTGTTCTCTGCCATTTCTCCAGACGATCTTCCCAGATTCTGGCACTCAGACAACTTACATACTGTAATTGCTCTTAAGTCAAAGAAACTGTTTAGAGATTTTTGTGGGTAGGCTCTCTGGAATAAAAAGCTTTCACTAAGTTAAATCACTATCTTTGCATGCCCACTCACAGAAAGGATTCACGGATGTATTTCTCTAACAGAACAGTCCACAGATTCTCAAACAAATAAGTGTTCTCTGGAGACCTTACATCTTGAATGTAGAGAAAAGAGAAAGTCATCAAAGAGAACTGAGATCTATGATTTTCCTGACAATTCAAAATAATATTTTTTTTAAAAAAAAGTGTTACCAGAGCAAAGCAAATGAACAATTCCACAGCTAACATAATGTAGGTGAAAAGTTGAAAACATTTTATCTATGATTTAGAACATTCATAAATATTCATTATTAGCATTCATTTATAATCAAAAAGGTATTAGAAGTCATAGCTCAAGCCATTAGGTAATGAAAGGAAAAATTAAAAGCATAAATAAGGAAAAAAGTTGAAGACAGAAACAATAGCACACACACACACATACACACACACACACACACACACACACACACACACACAAGCGCATGTACACAAGTCCAGATTCAATGTAATTACTAGGAAAGTTTAAGGGTAATACCAATATAAAAATATCCTATTTTTGGTACCATATTCATATGGTACTCTATATATTGCAATCATGGCTAATAGGTCGATGCTGAAAGTTTTTTTTTTATGAGGTATTGAGAATAATTTCCCTTCAATAATTAGTATGAAGTCTCCATTAAATGTAAAAATATCCATTATTACTGTGACAGCTTCCCTCAAAGGTTGGAAAGAACACTGTTCTAAAAAATAGATCTCAAAAATCAATAGATTTATATTACTCAATGCTGATTTTCCTGTCTTTTAAAAATAAAACATTGATGTGATCTTGCTGAGAAACAGAAAATAAAATGTGCGTGTGAGGCTATAATTAGGGGACAACTACAGGATGGAAGAGATGTAGCTTAGACATGGCCATTGGGTGATATTTGAATGAATATTTACAGGGAATGAAACCATGGTCACAGATCTTGATAGAGTAAAGCATAGCACATACATATCTAGAAGATACTAACCTGTTAGGCAGTATTGCCTAAAAGGTTAAATCAATTTTATTGTAATAATTCTTCCTCCTGTCATTCTTTTCTCAAGGAAATCTATCTCCTGGATGCCTGATGTCTCAGGAGCATGTGTGTAGAACCACCAAGGGCAAAAATTAGGGGACTGAGTGTGAAACTGTGAGAGAACTTAAGGAAGAGACCTTGCACCTGTGTATGAAACTGCCAGAGAGTGTGAAGAAGAGACCCTGCCCCCCAAGTAGTGCACAATATCACCCAGGAAGAAGGAAAGGTAGAAAGTAGCTCCCAGCAGTAACCTATGCTTCTGGCCTCTTTAGGAGAGCTAGCTGGGCAATATGAATTTCATTTAATAACAAATATGAGCTAAAAGTTACCTAACATTACAAGGAATCTGTGCAAAGTTTCCTCAGATGATGGCAAATCTTAAAATTGCACCCCGGGGAATCCTATGAAGTAGTACAGTAGGGACTGTAAGTGAATTTCGTAATTTTTCAGGTTCAGTTTGTGTTTAGGCGTAGTTAAATATCCACTGTGTTTTCAGTAAGGGACCAGGAGTAGCTTGAAGGATATGAATGGAATATTTCTTCAGTCTTAAAAAGGACAGCAAACACAGGTGGATTTGTAGGTGTCTTAGTCAGGGTTTTTTCCTGCACAAACATCATGACCAGGAAGCAAGTTGAGGAGGAAAGGGTTTATTGAGCTTACACTTCCATGCTGCTGTTCATCACCAAAGGAAGTCAGGACTGAAACTCAAACAGGTCAGGAAGCAGGAGCTGATTCAGAGGCCATGGAGGGATGTTTCTTACTGGCTTGCTTCTTCTCTTGGCTTGCTCAGCTGGCTATCTTATAGAGCCCAAGAGTACGAGCCCACAGATGGTACCACCCACAAGGGGCTGTCCCCCTTGATCACTAATTGAGAAAATGCCTTACAGCTGGATCTCATGGAGGCATTTTCTCAACTGAAACTCCTTTCTCTGATAGCTCCAGCTTGTGTCAAGTTGACATGAAACCACCCACTACAGTAGGTAACTGTTATTTTAGCAAAAGTTAAGAGACATCATTGAATCATTTATAATCCTCAGTGTTTACCATGAAAAGTGTTTAAAAGACAAAGCAAAAGCAAAACACATGCACACCTCAAAGCAGTGGCACCCAGAAACTAGAGGGAAATTGTGTTCTAGAAATGAATAGAAGTCGGAAACTATATTATATATTTTAGAAAATACTCTGTTTAATTTAAAATTTTTTCCATAAAATACCTTTTGATTGTTAGCATTATATTATTCCTTGACCAACTCAAGGTCACTGGAAACAGCATTGATGAAAGTGAACTTTAAGTTTCTGAAAGTGAAAGATAAGTATTTTGTATTAAAATGATAGAAAAGAAATATATGATACAAAGAAAAATAAATCTACAAGCTTTGGTTGGGAGAAGAGAGACAAAGTAGAGACGAAAGGAACATGCAGTCAAAGAATGATATTTCCAGAGTGTTTTGGGTAGACAAAATGTAATACATGGCCCACTAACTAGCGGGGGCAGCAGAAGAAGTTGGGGCTGTTTCTGGAGTCACTGAGGAGAGATGTATGGCTTATGTTAGGAACATACATCCTTTAAGTTGCAAAATAAAAGGCCTTATAACGTTAGGTCATTAAGAAAGTTGATGAATTAGTATTTCTGTGAGTATATGAAGGTTGGCATTAGCAGAAATAATCCAAGATATCTAAGGATAACTTCATGCTGAAACTTCTGATGTTTATGATTTGTCTGTTCCATTGCCTTCTTGATTTATCATGATCTGCTGTTCTCTGTTTTGGAATTACCTTCTCTGTCTAAATATTTGGTCTTTAGTTTCATGTCTCTACTCATAGTTACCATTTGCCTAATGTGAGATTCCACCCATACTTTCTTATAATACCTTAGGGTTGTTTGGATTACTGAGAAATGTCATGATATGCCTGAGGTGCATGTGGTCCTAGTAGCAATAACTGGAATATGACTTTACACACTTAAGAAATAAAGATCACCACAGCAAAATGCTTTTCTTTGGCAGAAAGCTGAGCCTTTATTAGGAGTGCAGATCATCAGTTATTTCACTGTATTTATGTAAAATTGATGACTTTGAGGTTTATTCTTACTAATAGGTACCTACAAGCAGCTTCATTTGTTTCTCGCTGAATTGGTTATTGCTTGGGAAACTTAAGTTTTGGCCAAACAATGTACAATTTCTCTGTTACCTGAATGTTTGGATAAGGCACATGGTTTTACACCCCTGAAAATATGACAATGATGTTTTCTAACATAGCACAATGAAAACTAAGTGGTGAGAAACTCAAGGCTTCAGGACAGTAAGAAGACATTAGTTTTACACTCAGTGTTTGATGAACGTTTACCTTTTGTGATTAATTTTCTCTCAATAATCTTTGAGATCACTGAATTTGAGAAGATTGAACTATGGCCTATGGGAAATATGCTAGATTCATTTGGAAGTCTGATCATGAAATGCTTCTCAGTTCACTCATCTTTGACCTTGATTTTTGACCCCTTCTCTTTAAAGCCACCTCATGCAAGACACTGATGATATTTTTTTAACACTGCCTTTAACACTCTTATGACTTATGTGTGAATGTAGCTTATCCAAAGTATTCATTTTCTTGATAAAATATATATAGCCTTCTTATACAAGAACAGGAGTTAGAATTTCAAAATTGTGCATATGGGCCATCTAAACAATAAAGCCATCAATGCTTTTTTTTTTTTTTTCAAAGAAAAAGGCAAAAATATGGCACACTGTAGCGATGTCATATGGATACTTTCTGATAGTATGCTAATACAAAAAGATCATGTTCCTATAAATCAAGCCCACAATGTAAACATTCACTCCAATTTTATCTTGCTCTGTGATACAGGATGACAAATTAGCGTAAAATTTTCACTGTTGACATTGAGATTACAGAAAACTTGTACAGAAATTTACAAGCATGGATTTCAGAAACAATGAGGAAAACCAGTTTACAAGTTCTTTGTCAGCATGATCAGAAAAGTATAAAGTCATAAACATGACATATGCACACATGCACATGTGCACAAGCACACACACACACACACACTCACACACACACACACATATACACACACACGGAGTCAGGGATAACTGCCATTGCTGTTGCTTAAATTGCCAGTGCTATACTATGTTAAAATGATTCCAACTCTGCTCTGAAGTCTGTAGCAAAAATTCCTAATGAAACAAAAATGAGCAGAGGCGGATAGAGAAGAAAAATGATTGAGTTTATAGAGGCAAGGAAGGATGAATCATTTACTTATAGAAAAATTACCTTCAGGAAGCAGTATCTAATACTCATAAAAAAGAACAAAAGATTTAGACATTGCCAAACAACATGAATTATTTGATGTCCACGAGAGCAAAACATTTGTTTACATGTTTTAGTTGAATAACAGCCAAGTACCACAGTCATTATCTAAGAATATAATCATTTGAATAGCACTCATATTTTATCTTTATGTTGATTTTTACCTTGTGATAAATACTTGTGTTGTGAGATGTAATGCAGCAAAGGGGTACCTGGTGGACCCACGCCTAGGAGTGCCCTGGAGTAATTATGCCATGTTGGGTAGAAAGGGGATTTATTTGGGGGAAGGGATGGGAGCGAGAACCTGGAAAGGGGTAGAGGCAGAGACAAGTAGATATCTAGATAGAAAGACAGTCAGGAGCAGAGCCATGAGGGCAGAGAAGAGGATGAGGCACAGAGAACAGAAAATGGGGAGAGAGAGACCATCTGGGACCATGTGGGGAGAGAGACAGAGACAGAGAGAAAGACAGAGAGAGAAGAGAGGGGAGGGAGGGAGGGAGAGAAAGACAGAGAGAGAGAGAGACAGAGACAGAGACAAAGACAGAGACACAGAGACAGAGGCTGGTGGCAGGTGATGATGTAAGCAATTGCTAAGTCCCTGAGGGCAGCCTAGTGGAATCACCTGCAAGCTAACAACATGTTGTAGTAATCACAGAACAAAATGATGACTTCCATTTCAAACACAATTTCAATTGTTAGGCAGAGCCCCTGGGTTTTAAATCACAGAAGAGGTAAACCGATGTTTTGCTTTCTGTCTTCCTTTTATTCTTCCTGCCTTCCATACTCCTCTTACTCCCAGTACTATTTCCAATTTTCCTTCATCCTTCCTATCCTCCTTTCTTCTTGATATAAGAGAACTGTTTTGTTACTTTCTTTACTCATTGGTGTATTTACAATTTAAAACTACAGTTTATTTCCTTTCCTCTACATTTGTTTTTTTACAGAAACAATAACTTGATATTCTGTAATCTATACAAGTGTAATCTATACAGAGCAAAATCCTGTCAATTCTGATTTTAAAGTGTTACTATCATTTACTTCAACTATGAAAAATGGTTTTAATGCCTTACTTAAATTTGCTGTGAAAGTTGTCTTAGGCATAAGTATCTGAAACACATGCCCACAAATTTTAAGAAACAAAACATTGTTGGGGGAAAGTTTTGTGCACTGTGTATTCAGATGTTAATTTCTGTGCCTACACATCTGGTTGCATTCCAGATGGTTGCATAGTTAAGCATCTCTTGTCTCTATTTTGTGTAACAAACAAACAAACAAACAAACAAATCCATCACCACTGATTGGATAAAAGAGCTGATCAACCAATTATCTGAGTAGAAAAGATAGGGTGGGACTTCCTATCCCAGTCACAAGGTTCCAAAAGAGGCCCAAGACCATAGAAAAGCCTCAAGGAGCAAAAGGTATGGAGAAATCACATGGGGACACAAGAAGGTTCACCATGAGAAAACGATGAGAAAACAGCCATGGCAACACACATGGACCAGAGCCAACCATAGCAAGTAACGGGACATTTGTCTGGGTAGTCACAGCTTAGTTGGGTTAAAATAGATCAGAATCTACCCAGATATTAGTGCTTGAAGCTAGCTAATATAAGTATCAGGTCTCTATATTTATTCAGGAGCTAAAATGGGCTAGAGCAGGCGCAGAAACGCCCTGCAGGCATTTGGGAGCGAAAGGGGCTTAGAAACACCCCAAAATTACATTTTCAAAAACATTTATTGTGTACATATCTGTTCTGAAAACTTCAGTTCTACATGGCATCTCATTCTGGGTAAAGTTCCACTAGACCTGAGGTAGTCAGTCCCTTATACCATTAGGGCTTCTGATAACTATGAAAATCTCTTGCTTCATTTTTTTAAGCAGTTTGTTTTTCACTTAGATGTTTTTGTTTGTTTGTTCTTTGTTGTTGTTTGACTCTCATAGTTTGCAATTTTTACCTCATATTGCAATTCATGACATTTTCTTTGGTTTTAACCAATTGCCTCTAATTTACTGCCTAGTCAGATTAAGTTGGTTGTCTTAACAATACTTACTTTTCCTGTTCAAATGATACACTTATTAATCTTAATATGTATAGTTAACTTTTTATTTAAACTAGTGCTTATTTTCTTTACAAAACATGATTTTATGAGATATTAACTTGCTCCTTTTTTTGCTTTTGTATAATTACTATTGATTGTTACTTCTATACATAAAGGGAAATGTATAGATTTATCCTGCTGATTCCATTTACTGTTGCACACAGTGTACATTTTAGGAATACGCTCTTGGGAAGGGATAACTCCTTAAGGTATCATCCCTAAGGAAGAGCAAAATTTAGAGTGTGTAGGGCTAAATGAACCCTCCTTCTGAGATATAAGCCATTTATAAATGTTCATAGTGTCAAATGAATAGCAGGAGTGATGTTTTCCAATGAAGTGAATCATGATACTTTCCCTGTCTGATGAAATGCCTTGATTACCTAGCCATGATGTTGGAGTATGAAGCAAAATATATCTGAATTCCTCTCAAATACCTGCCTCCCAGTCTGGGTTAACTAATGGGAAGATTCTGAAAAGAATCACTACTTGTCTTTGACCTTATTAATCATTATGTTAGAGGCCATTGGACAATTGTAATTTAAATAGAGTGTTATTGACAGCAAAAGATATAACTCACCTAGCTGGAATTTTTTGACTGGAAGTGAGCCAACTATTCAATGATTCCAAATAAGAATAACCCCCCAACCTTGGAAGCACTATGGGAACAGAGAGAGTGAACAGTGGCATTGGCTGGTTTGTTTCCTGTGGTCACGGTCACCAGTGACTGCAATGTTGGTTTACACAGGAATGTTTTCCCACCAGCGAAGCACTGGGGAAACAGTTATGGTCTCTCATCTATGGGGTCCCTAAGGTTTCACTGCCTATAAAACTGCCCAGGTTAACTGGGATATGTGCTTTCTTCCCATCTAAAACAAAGCCACTCCACAGCTGAATTTGCCTCCTTAATGATGTCTTTTACTTCACTGATGTAAACATGATACATTTACTGTAACCCACCTTGAAATATATACAATTGTGAAATTCTAATCTGGAATCTTAACAAAGACTTTATACTTCCTTTACATATTTGGAAAACATACACTACATATTGATAAAAATTAACAAAAGTTTAATTAAACTTTCAATTTGTGGTTATAAAATTATTGATCTACAGAATGAACTTGAAATAATATACAACTTTATAAAAAATTTAAAAGCAAATGCTCATGAAAATTTCTAGAATCTGATCTGTAATTTTTTATTGGCCTCAATATTTCATTCCATCAATAGATTTTGAATAGGATTGTTCTCTCTTTTCAAATTTTTTCTGTATAATAAAAATATGTTATTTAACCAAGAATATTTTAAAAATATATCTCCAGTGTCTATATAGCAAATATTCAATGGATGTCTACTATACATATTTCTATAGTACACATTAAGAAATTAATGGACAGATTAAAAAAATCTAAGCAATAAATTTTAATTATATGGGAAATGAAAGAAAATATAGGAAGGTAAAGCAATATGATAGGCCCATATTGGCTAGTTTTTAACTAGATTATTCAAACTACTCTGAAGCATAGGAAAATAAATGACTTGACAAAAATGTCCCCTGTTGAATGAAAGGGGAGAAAGACTAAGTCTGATGACTGGGAAACCAAAAAACAAAGAATAGTTTCTTATACACAAGGTCAAGGTAGTTTTGAAAGATGAGTTATGTCCAGACCATGAAGGACTCTAGAACATTGAATTATAGGACCTTGATAAAAACGGTGACATGTTCTGATTATGTTTCAGACAAGTGAGCCAGTCAGAAGACTAGAAATATTCCTAAAGAGGGCTCACTATAAAGAGAAGATTCTTCATTGAGATAGGAATTACAGGAGAGCAGCAACCTGTGATGTCTCCACCAATGTGAGAGTTAGAAGCAAATAAAAAGAATTTAAATAGGCACAGGGTAGTCAGCACATGCCCTAGCTAAGTCACTGCTCAACTCCCAGTAGCTGGTCTTATAGCCATGCATAAGACTAACACTAAGCCTGGAAAGAGCTTTGGAAGGTCTGATCCCTTATTGGGAAATTACTGACAATTTGTAGCTGCTTGGAGAAGGGTGTTCTTGGAAAGTGTTCTCACTGCTAGATTTTCCACTCTGCTAAGGATAGCCCCACATCCATGCACATGATAATAGCACTAACTGGACTTAGTGATATGTGTGTGGTGTGTGTGTGTATGTGTGCTTGTGTGTCTGTATGGTTGTATGTGTGTATGTAGGTATGAAGTGGTGAAGTAGACAATAATTTCAGAGGGTGACATGCTGGGGGACAGAAAAAAATTGGAGGAGTAGATATGATCACATTTGACTGAATATGTACATGAAGTTTACAAATAAAAATTCAAAACTTCATATAATGAAGTTGGATTTCTGCTGGCTATGGTGGCTCATAATTATACAAACAATTAGTAGCCCAAAATATGTAGGTTTTCATGATTTTGAGGTTAGCCTGGATTGCATAATGAGACATTGTTCCCCCAAAACTGGCTAATAAAAATGTTTACTTTTAGTTCCTCTTGTGTCTTTGCCATATTACTCGAAGGTGTAGATGTTGGCTGGTAGAGAGAGACACTCTGGTGAGATGAAGATGCAGGTGCTGATGGGTAAAGAGAGACACTCAGGTGAGATGCAGATATAGGTACTGATGGGTAAAGAGACACACTCGGGTGAGATGCAGAGGCAGAGGCTGATGGGTAAGGAGACACACTTAGCGTGAGATACTCTTGCTGTACTGACAAAGAAACCAAAGAGCTCCATTGCTCAGTCAGATTGAACTTGGGGAAAGTAAACGTTAATTAATTGGAAATGATTCCTTGTTGAGAATGACAGTCTCATCTATACAGAATTCATTGAAGGAGGAAAAACAAACTTGAAATATTTTAATACCAAGCATTTCATATAATGAACTTTTAATATGATAGTATCAGTATTATTGCATGCAAATTATTAATACATGAATAATTTCTTAAGTTATATATTAATGTTTTTTTATTTAATAACTCTAATATTTACTAGTTATTTTCTCTACTTCAAAATATTCATTAAACCACTGTCTCATTATGATAAAATTTTTACTAAGGTATAAATCATTATGTAATATTAACAATATATGTTATACAACTAAGCTTAGATAGATTTTTCTGCTTGTAGGATAGTAGAGTCATACTATTTCCAACACATACTCTGTACAATATAGATTCACAACTCCCTTTGGATTCTCATCTCCTGGAACACATTACTCTTTATTTGACTATCTCTGTATTGGCTTCCCATAAAAATCTGTATTGATTTAAAAATTCTGTTACTCACTTATAATGCATTTAATGGACAGAGGACAGCATTTGTGCCAAGACTGTTGTCTCTCAATGTCCCCTGATGCTCACTGAGGTCACCATGAGCAGGCTATTTATCCTTCCAAAGCATCAACCCAAATCCCTTGAAGCTGAGGCTTTCAGAGAATAGGTTCCCTGCCCATGGAATGTAGTTGCAAGTAGACCTCACCAGTCTGCATGCAAAAGAGAGAGAGAGAGAGAGAGAGAGAGAGAGAGAGAGAGAGAGAGAGAGAGAAAGAAAGAGAGAGAGAAAGAGATTTGCATTTAGTTACAATTGAAAATACTTTTAGATATCACATCTCCATTTTAGTAAGTGGATGCATGTCTTTAATAAAATGTAGAATTATTTATACTCAGTCTTATCTGGTGGTATGATCATTTTCTGTATCTAATAATAATGTAGATTTTCTTCCTCTGATGACTCTCTACTGTAGAAATGAAATGATTGGTCTGATTGCTCTTTATTCCTGTGGTCACTGTATGAACACTAGTTCTGTAAACAACAGAAACTGTTTATTCTATTCTCAAATATTCACATTAGACCCCCCAAATAAAGCACTGCAGATGTATGTGTTAAAATTTTAAGTAGAACATTAAAATCATGAAATGAAATTTAAATTACATGTGAGAACATTGTTTCATCATGATTTACAATGTAACATAGGACAAATTCTTTCTAATAGAAACAGTTAGTGTAAGCAATCCTCCCTATAGATGGTGGGGATTGCTGAGTCTCTCCTTGGAATGGGGTCTGGAGCAGTAAGTCCCTTCCTGTGGAAAAGGAATGGAGAAAGAGCATTACTTTGCTCTCCAGGTACGGACAAATAGGCAGACATTTACTTCAGTGGGGTGAGCCTCACAGGGTATGTTCTCTACTGACCTGGTCATCTTCTAGAAGTTGGAGTAAGAAGCCATTTTACTTGATGATGACCTTCCTCAAAACCCACCACTCCGTCTGTTTGTCTGTCTGTGCATGGAGTCCCATCAGAAGACAGGGATACTCTTTCTCGTTTCTGGTTTTATCTTCTTGGCAGTCATGATTATTTAAAAACAATGAAAGACTGAGGAATCGTAACAGAACCAGAGATAATGAGGAAGGCATCAGGACCAAATGCCATATGACTTCCTATAAGAAATTATGTCAACATTCATGGGAAAATTGACAAAGTTAGCAATTAGTAATAGTTTACCCATGGTAGTTTCCTTGGTTTTGAAAAATGTACCATGGTTATAAAAGATATTAATGTCAGAGGAAAGCTTGATGAGGAATAACTATATGGATATTTCTTGTGCTCCATGTACAAATATTCTCAATATAACACTATGTTAAAATGTATTTATTGTAAAAAATAAAATGAGTATTAAAAACAATTTCTGAAAGGAGCAATGCATTTAGAAAGGTGTTACTTCTTATTTGCCTATGGTTTTTCTCTATACTTTGCTGTAGAAGATACATTTAATATATCAATGTCTCCTAAAATTCTGGAAGCTTGGATATAAATGAGGTTCCATAAAATTAAAAAAAGAAATACAGCATTTCTTAAAAATCACTAAATACACATAGGATAGCATATCAGGCAAAATTCACACATCAACATGTGTTTGCTATACTTATAGTTTAATCTTAATGCTTTGAGCCTAAGGAACCAAAATGATCAAGATATTAATCATTTTTTAACCAGATAAAGTATTCCTTCATGAGTCAGAATGGCAGTATGAATCCATGTGGATAATTTCAACCAAAGAAATCAAAGTCCAATGAAAGTTAATGTGAAGACTCATTTTGCTGCTTTAGAATTTCTATGTCTTCTATTTATCAAATTGTATCTTAAAAATAATCATTTTGAATATTGGAATGAAATAAATCAACAAATGCTATATAGTGTTCTATAATTGGATTCATCTGAAGTGACCCAATTTTTCCTCCATATTGTCTCGGGGAAACACACAAGGTAAAGCATGGACTAAGAAAGATATATTCAATGTAAGCATTCAGAGGTCTACCTTTCATACTTATTGATAATTAAAAAGCCTAACTTAAAAGCCTAACATAGTATACCAAGCATTTCACCCTCTCACTTTTACTAATGTAAACTTTCTTTTATTAATGGCTACACCCCCTTCTAAATCTCCTTCCATCTCAATCTACACCTTTGCTCCATTAAATGACAAGCTTCTGTCCCTGCTCCAAAAGTCAGGGTCACATCCCAGAATGTGGGAAATTTTGACTCACTAAGTATGTTTGAAAATTTCAGCAGCATAAAGATTTCTTGTAAAACCATCGGTAAGTATTTTATCCATTACAAAGTCAAGAGTTGTGCATTCTTACTGTTCTTTTACAATCTGACGTGGTTTTGCCAGGAAAGACTATTAGGATTAAAGAAGCACAAAAATGGAGAAAACAAAAGTGTGAATATAACAAACGTAAACCAGAACAACCACAGCCCACCAAACATTAGCTGGAATATTCCTGTTCCAAGCAGGCCCATTCTGCCAATCAGGATAGAAGATGAGCAACCAATGCGATGGATCCCTAAGAGCCTGCGCTGTGGCCTCCCCAGACTGGGGTCAGAGGTTATGCAGCCATAACCTCTTTGCTTTGCTTTCTAGACTCTCTCAGCAAGAGGCAGCCAGTGTAGGTTTTTTTCTTTTCACAGCAAGTGGGTCTCAGCATGTGAAGCTTTGAACAATCCTGCACTGCAGGGAATGTTTTGAAGAAATTGCATGACAAGATTGCCAAAAGGATTACCTCTTGATTTTCTTTGTCCTTGGGTTTATTTCATCTAATAATGGGTCAAGAAAGGCACTTTCCACATTGAAGACTGAATTTATTCATGAATCATATGCAGAAAATTGTCCTAAACTCTTTGCTCCTCATAATTTTCTAAGAAAACAATACTTTTGGTTGAGCATAAGGTATATGTTATTTATTTTTAAATATTTTTTTTGTCATAAGTTGTGAGAATGGAACAATTTTTCTTTTCAGAGCTTAAAATCAGAATCCAAAAAGAATATATCCCCCTCTGTTTAATTAAGATATGAAAAACAAAGAACTTATGATGTAGGGTCAGATCAAATAAGCAATATAGCAAGCATTCAATTACAAATATTGTGAATAGCTGGGCAGTGGTGGTGCACGCCTTCAATCCCAGCACTTGGGAGGCAGAGGCAGGTGACCTGTCTCGAAAAAACCAAAACAAAAAACAAAAAAACACAAACAAAAACCAAATATTGTGAATAATAATTGTAATAAATTCCAAGAAATACAAGTTTATGCCACTTTAATATCTGACACACATGTTTATGCTTTGATGAATACGATATCATCAGCAAGCATTATTGGCCAGTCTTAAGAAATGTTACAAGGTTAAGTCTGAGACCACAAGCTTTCTAACGTCCTGCATGCATTAGGCAGGAAATGATCTGATTTTCAGTTCCCTTCTCTTTACACTGAGAACAGTGAAGATTGGACTGTTGAACTCACACAGCATCTTATATTTATGTAAGATAAGACCTGTGTTTACTTTCTACATTTTCATTTTTTTTCATTTGTAGGCTATTTAATAGCCCCTTTTTATTGAGAAATTGGTAAAGATTTTTTTCTTTTTTTATTGGATGTTTTATGTATTTAGATTTCAAATGTTATCCCCTTTCCCGGTTTCACCTCTGGAACCCCGCTATCCCATCTCCCTACCCCTGCTTCTATGAGGGTGCTCCTCTTCCCACCCACCCACTCCCACCTCATCACCCTGGTATTCCCCTACACTGGGGCATCGAGCCTTCACATGACTAAGGGTTTCTCATCCTACTGATGCCAGACAAGGCCATCCTTTGCTACATATATGGCAGGAGCCATGGGTTCTTCCGTGTGTACTCTTTGGTTAGTGGTTAAGTCCCTGGGAGCTCTGGGGGTTCTAGTTGGTTGATATTGTTGTTCTTCCTATGGGGTTACAAACCCCTTCAGCTCCTTCAGCCCTTTCTCTTATCTCCTCCGTTAAGGTCCTTGTGCCTCAGTCCAATGTTTGGCTGCAAGCATCCACCTCTGTATTTGTCAGGCTCTGGCAGAGACTCTCAGAAGACAGCTATATCAGGCTCTTCTTCTTGGCATCTGCAATAGTGTCTGGGTTTGGTGTCTGTATATGGATGGATCCCCAGGTGGGGCAGTCTCTGGACGGCCTTTCCTTTTATTGAGGCATTATCTTTATTATTTTCTTCTAACTGAGTGTGCCATGAGAAACACTGAGCAGGGAATTGGTTATACTGCTATACTAAAAAAAAGAAGAAATAGTTAAGGGAGAAGCAATACTATGAAGAAAAGCAGGGACAGACCTAGATTTCTTGATGAGCCTGAACAAATACTTAGAGGGAAATAGTAGGTTATGGAAACAAGTCAGGATGGGATATCTCATAACAATTTTACTGTAGAACTTTACCTCATGGGCATTTAATAGGAATATCAAGTTCCAAATTCATCCTCTCATATATAATAAATATTTACCAATGTGAATTATTTTAATTTAAATTTCAGTTTACTAAATGTAAATGAAATTACAAATAGAGTTCCTAGTTTTAGTGAAAGAATTATCATACAATGGAAATATCATAGCTTTTTGGTTTTGCTGAATTTTTAAGTGAGGTAATAAACCGTCTAGTGGTATTAGGATGGAGGAAGTGAAAGAATGAGACTGAGAAAGCATGAGAGAGAGAGGGGAGAGAAAGGGGAGAGAGAGAGATACAGAGAGAGAGAGAGAGAGAGAGAGAGAGAGAGAGAGAGAATTGTTGAGCTAAAACTTCTTATAATTGATAAACTGTTTTCTCAAAAAAAATTAGAGTAGGAGAGAGTAACTGAAATGTGTGAGGAGAAATATCTTGTCAAAGATATGAGAATGTAAAGAAAAACACAAGAGCATAGAGAAACTCAAAGGGAAAAAGAAGGAGGAAAATCAGTCTGGGAAGAGAAATGGCTACCTTGAGACCAACAGAATACTGAAATAAAGCTTCACTGGTGTGAAAACCTTCAAATGACTTCAAGTATCTGAGAGGATAATAGAGGGCATGACAAACTCAGGCCCACACATAGCCCTTCTGACTTTTCTTTGTAGCACGGGAGCTCATGGCTTCCCTGAGGAGGCTATGAATACACACTTTAGGATAGTATTTGTCTGTTGCTGGTATTTCTTTCTTTCTTTTTTTTTTTTTCTTTCTTAAATTTTAATTTTTTGACACTTTATTTACATTTCAAATGTTTTCCCCTTTCCAGGTCTCTACTTTGGAACCCCCCTAACTCTTCCTCCCTCCCCCTGCCTATATGAGGGTATTCCCTCACCCACTCCCTTCTTCCCATCTTGGCATTCCCCTATACAGGGGCATCTAACACACCCTCAGGCTGAAGGACCTCTCCTCCCCCTGATGGTCAACAAAGCCCTCCTCTGCCATATATGTGGTCCGAACCATGGGTCCCTCCATGTGTATTCTTTCGTTGGTGGTCCAGGCTCCAGGAGCACCGGGGAATCAAGCCAGTTGACACTGTTGCTCCCTCCATGGGGCTGCAAATTCCCTCAGCTCCTTCAGTCCCTTCTCCAACTCCTCCATCTGGGACCTCACACTCAGTCCAAGGGTTGCTGTGAAGTGAAACTTGGGTATTCTGAACTTTTGGGTTAATATCCATTTATCAGTGAGTACATACCATGTTTGTTCTTTTGTGACTGAGTTACCTCGCTCAGGATGATATTTTCAAGTTCCATCCATTTGCCTGTGAATTTCATGAAGTCATTGTTTTTAATACCTGAGTAGTATTACATTGTGTAAATGTACCACATTTTCTGTATTCATTCCTCTGCTGAGGGACATCTGGGTTGTTTCTAGCTTCTGGCTATTATAAATATGGCTGCTATGAACATAGTGGAGCATGTGTCCTCATTACATGTTGGAGCATCTTCTGGGTACATGCACAGGAGTGGTATAGCTGGGTTCTCAGGTAGTATTATGTCCATTTTTCTGAGAGTCTGCCAAAATGATTTCCAGAGAGGTTGTACCAGCTTGCAATCCCACCTGTTGCTGGTATTTCAAACCAAGTCCATTCATACTAACTCAACTCTGCTATAGAATAATTTTTTCTAACCCACGCTACTTCCATAAGAAACATCACTCTCTATAAATCAGCCACATTATAACTCAAAGAATAAGTGTAATGCATTAAATGAAGGTAGTCTGACTAACTAATGGAATATCAAATAGGAATATCATTGGTTTTGCCAAGTTCAGTCAAGTAAAATTCTATCAAGACTCTCTCTCTCTCTCTCTCTCTTTCTCTGTCTCTTTCTTTCTCTCTCTCTCTCTCTCTCTCTATATATATATATATATATACATATATACACATATGTATATATAATATATGTATGACTATAGACACATGTGTATGAGTAGATATGTAAATGTTTATATGTAATGTTTATAAAGCAAGAACATATTTCAATACATATACAGATGCAGATATATGCATACATACATAAACATATAGAATAAATACTCACATACATACTTCTTCACATCAATGATAAATTCATGTATAGAAAGAAACATGTAACTGGATATTATTTAAAAATTTTTAAATATGTTGCAAAATGACTGAGGGAAAAATCAATTGTTGGACAAAGCCCTTGGCAGTCAGCAAAGGTTTTGTTTTTCTTTAGGTCTCATAATTATCACATAAAATGAAATGAGGAAGAAGCAATTTTTGAAGATAATTAAAAAAACAAATGAAAAAAACCTAAGTCTCCCAAGTTATCAAAAGGGTGAATGTAAACTTGACTTTGAAACATCACCTGTTCAGGTAAGTGAGTACATTGTCCAGAATGTTTTGCATGTAAATTAGATGTATAAATTAATCTTGAAGACTGCTAACTACTTTCTCTAAGGTACTTGAGAATCTTTTTGTTCCTTTCAAGTTTTAACTTAGTCTCTGTTAGATTAGAATCAATGTGATTCACCTGATACAGTTCTTTATAAGAAAATTCTACTAAATCTTGGTCTACACATGGCAAAGATCTAGGCTTTATCCACACCAACAGAAGATGCTCACTTAAAAAGACATAGATTATCCACATCTCATCCTGATTGGTGTAAATAAACACTGTGGGATTATTTAGATTATCCACATCTCATCCTGATTGGTGTAAATAAACACTGTGGGATTATTACTCATTTGGTAGTTACTGAAATTTTAACTCTTCTTTTATTAATATATTTTATAATAAGTTCATCATAGGTTAAGGAACATGTATGCATATTTTATAGATTGCATCACCAGAAAAATTTCTTAAAATGTCCAAATTAAGCACATTATGAATTCTTAGATCATATTACTTATTGTTTGGGATTAAAATTAACATTTTAGAACATTAATAAAATGAATTCAAACTTTATTAGTTGAAGAATGAACAACACTCCTATACTATTCATTCATCATCAATGAAAGTTGGTACAAAATAGACTGTGTGATAGTGGTCACAGATGTTATGAAATTAACCAATCCATGAAATGAGATGGAACTCATGCATGATACTGACATATGATGTTCAAGACTAAAGACTAGCTAAGTCATACTCCCAGGGGAAACTTAATGCTATTATTCTGCTAAAGGAACATAGCAATAAAATGATGTAAAATCACATTAAACAGATTGAACATGTAATATTTATGTGTTTATGAACATACATATGTGAATGTAAGCGCTACTAACAAAAAAGGCTATGTCTCTCAAAACAAGCAAAGAGGATCATAGGATAGGTTTTGGATGGAGAAAAAGTAAGTAGGAAATGATATAATTATATATAAACTCAAAACAAAATTGAAAATGATTCCTAATGGCATACTTCTATAGCCATGAAGCAGAGCGTTGATGAATTTTCATCGGATAAGTTGCTTCATTCAGTAGATGGTAATTAGCAATGATATGCACAACTGGGCAATGTGCAGAAGGTGAGTGATTTTGGAACACACAGTCCTAAATGCAATGTCTTTCTTCAACCCTTCTCTCAAGGTTCAGAGGTCTATGTGGGAGAGGATGTAGAATGATTATAGGAGCAAGATGTGTAGATGACTCCCAGGACAAAAGTGTCTTCCAGACACAACAGGAGTGATACACATATGAACTGACAGAAACTGAGACAGTGAGCTCAAGATCTGCACAGGATGAAATGAGGCAAAATCCCAGAACAAAAAAGGGAACCTGCACACAAAACCCCACTCCAAACGAAGAAGCTGTTTATAATTGATACTTGCTGGGAAAGAGAAAATCTGTTTTTACCAGGGAAGTGTCACTGGTAAATTCACGATACTCCAAATCAGGTCCCATGTCCAGGAATACCTGATCTACATAAAACAAGTTCCATGTTTTGCTTGTTTTATGTGATTTTTGTTTTATTATGGTATGTTTTGTTTACTGGTTTCCCATTTTTTGATTTGCCTGTGTACTGGCTGGTTTTGTGTCAACTTGACACAAGCTGGAGTTATCACAGAGAAAGCAGTTTCAGTTGAGAAAATGCCTCCATGAGATCCAGCTGTAAGGCATTTTCTCAATTAATGATCAAGGAGGGAGGGCCCCTTGTGAGTGGTACCATCTGTGGGCTGGTAGTCTTGGACTCTATAAGAAAGCCAGCTGAGCAAGCTAAGAGAAGCAAGGAAGCCAGTAAGCAGCATTCCTACATGGCCTCTGCTTCAGCTCCTGCTTCCTGACCTGCTTGAGTTCCAGTCCTGACTTCATTTCATGATGAACAGCAATTGGAAGTATAAGCTGAATAACCCTTTCCTCCCCAACTTGCTTTTTGGTCATGATGTTTGTGCAGGAATAGAAACCCTGACTAAGACAGCCTGTTTTGCTATTCATTTTGCTTGTTTGTTTGTTTGTTTGATTGTTGTTTGTAGATTTCTTTTTCTGTCTTAGATTTCTTCTTTATTGAGGGAAAAAAGAATTGTATCTGGATGTGTGGAGTAGTAGCAAAGATCTGTGAGGAGGTGAGGGAGTGGAAATAATATGGTCAAAATATAGTTTATAAAATGTTAAAATAATTTTTAAAAAATTAAATAAAAACAATGAGGGATGAATCAGTACATGTCCATATAGACCTAGTCAGACCCTTTACTTTGCAAAAACTTATTTTACTTTATTTAACAGGAGTTATTCCTACATGCAGTACAAATACAAGTTAGATCACACTGGATCTAAAATAACTAAGAATAAATTTTACCTTGAGGAAAAAACCAAAACAAAATAAACAACAACACAAAACCTCTGAGAGCTAAGTGTACCCTGACTTTAAGCATGGGAAGAAGCATCAGATCAAACAACGATTTGGCAAAATCATTCAGCATTCTTTTACAGAGAAAATGACTGTTTTTGATAATTTATTGAACATGTATGTAGAAAATGTTTACAGCACAGCACAGTATAGAATAATCATGTTTACACTCCTGATCATGGAGCTGGCTACAATGTCTAGAATTACAAGAGAGCATCTTAACATATGTTGGTATCATGAGAAAAGTTTAAAATATATAATGAAAGCATTTTACAGCATCATATTTTGAAAATGACAAATCTGGTCATAGCAAGTCAGGAGCCTGTACACAAATATTATTCCTTGATAGACATTTAAAATTACCTTTGCTTTAACTTTCAGAATTCTGGAATAGTGAGATGTTTATAATGCCATCATTTTCATTAATGTAGATATAAGAAAACATTGAATATGTTCAGGTGTCTCCTAAACATGCTCTCCTAAATATGCAAGTGTATGCTTGTTAAAAATATTCAAAGTAATTTATTTATATAGATTATTTAAGAAGCATGGGGGGAGTCCAAGTGCCAAAGAGAGAGGTTTTGCTTATTTTTAGAAAGAGCATTATTATCCACAGCTTGTGTTTGTATATAGTAGTAAGTCCAGAGGGTTTGTCAATAGAGATGCTCTCAGGAAGAGCAGATGTTGTGAGGTAACTCTAATGTGATTCCTTTTTTGTTCAGCACATTGCAGATTTGGAATTTGCATTCACATTTTAGAATTTAGAGCACCAAGCTAAAGTGCCATCCTAAGTATGCCATTAAAAAACAGCTTGTATAGTAAATGAAGTACCAAAATGCTGTGACCACAGCCTCTCTTCTTTGATAAATTGAGTGCTCTACTGTGCGCACCTCTCTATTACCGTGTCTCCTTATCCATGCTTAAATTAGAAGTCTGATATGTCTGCAACGTGCCAAGCATGCAGCAGTACTGACTACCTCTCATGTTTTGTTCAGTTTAGGTTTGATTTGTCTTTTGTCTGAAAGTCATGGAAAAAAATCTTTAGCATCAAATCTGAAAGAACCAGTTGAACAGTCCGTGTTCCTAACATGGTAAAGAGAATAAATAACAGGTTTTGGAAGTGTTGTTCATATTAAGTCAACCCAAAATTCAATAAGCTAAATTTTGTATTTTACTTATAATGAAATTGAGGAAGAAATAAAAAGAGTCTTGCATTTTGTGACAGTGTGTGGAATCAATGTGGCCAATAGTCATTTACATATTAATATAGTCACTTAATATTACATCATACTGTATATGATTTCAAATATTATATTTTGCCAAACACTAAGGCTATAATCTATAGCCAGTCAGGTTCATTTTAGACTCTATCTAGCAAAGGGGTTGATCACTTTCCTTATGTTTTCCTATAGCCAAATATAAAAATATTAAGGAATGGAATATACATTATATACTTCATATTGTATCATATCATATACATTTATGAACATGCACATACATATACTATGCATATCATACAGATAACTAAGCATTTTAATTCAAATTTTTATGGAATAATTTATTTGTACTTGGATGGAGAAAATCTGTTATGGTACAAAAACCTTTTGAATTTGACATTGTGATTTTTTTTTCTTTCTTTCTTTCTTTCTTTC
>CM052704.1:119364292-119426427 GCA_028551405.1 Uromys caudimaculatus
TTTTGAGACTGAGTTACCTCGCTCAGGATGATATTTTCAAGTTCCATCCATTTGCCTGCAAATTTCATTAAGTCATTGTTTTTAATAGCTGAGTAGTACTCCATTGTGTAAATGTACCACATTTTCTGTATCCATTCCTCTGATGAGGGACATCTGGGTTGTTTCCAGCTTCTGGCTATTATAAATATGGCTGCTATGACATTGTGATTTTTAAATGTACACTGTTTTGAAGAAAATAGTACACTGTATATGATCTTTGAACAAAAGTGGTAACATTGCTAACACATTCCACAACATAAGGACAGAATATAATAGGATTTGTGAAGGGAAGATTTCATTCTTGAAGCCTATTTAATACACTTAGTTTCTGATTTCCAAAATAATAATTATTAAAATCTAGTAAAATATTTTAATAATACTTGCATTCTGTCTCAGAATTGATACTGATTGAGCAGAATCTTGAGCATATATTTTTCAAGTAGATCTGTGAATTGAAATTTTGTGATTGTCATTTGGTGTAGATAAGAGCATGATGTGTTTCTCAGTGCTTTGGAAACATTTTTTGAAGAACTGCATAGAAACCAAACTTAACACAAGCACAAAAGCAAAGAAACAGTTTGAAAACACCTTTTTATTCTGGAAAACTTTTAATCTGGAAACTGTTGGTAGTTATCATGAAAAAGTAAACATTGATTGGAATGGTTTTGGAGATTCTTAACTAAAACTAATTTAGCATCAAAATTATTTTGAGTCTGTTTTCCATATCTTCAACAGATATCCTATATAATAAACTATTGAATACATATAATAATATTGAAATAACCTGATAGCAACTGTATTTGTGCTCTTAGGTCTAAGAATGCCTCTTGTAATGCAGGCTATACTCTATACGCCAATCAAGCAGTACGCTGGTCATTTATTTTAAAATAGAAGGAATTTTTAACACAGACTACAGCAGCAGTTTTCAACCTGTGGACCATGATACTTTTGGACGTCATATATCAGATATGCTACATATCAGATATTTATATTATGATTCCTAACATAAGCAAAAATACTGTTACGAAGTAAAAATTAAATAATTTTATGGTCGAGGGTCAACACAACACGAGGAGCCATATTAAAATGTTGCAGAATTAGGAAGTTGGAGAACCACTGGTCTATGGAGAGAAGGTCATGAATAGTTGATTTTCTAAGTAGCCTTTTTCTGACATATCATTCATTAAGAAGACATTCCTTGAGAACCAACCAATGGCTCACATTTCTTGAAATTCTATCAGGTACTTGCTATAAACATGTCATTCTTCATTTGATCACTTTGCTCACTCCAATCAAAACCATGTATTTAAAATTCTACTGTATATTTTTAATCCAAAAACAAAATATCCTGACACTTTTCCAAGCTTTGTATTGTGTGTCATTGCCTTCTTGATGTCTCTTCTGTGGATAGAAAGGAGTAATAAATGAACTATATGCCCTGTCATGTATTGATTAATATTCTTCAAGCAATGGTTCACTACAATAAGAATTTGGAATCCTGAAGCGAAGAAAAGTTTATAAATTATTGAAATTAATATTTTGTTTAATTGTAACCCTATGACTTCCTGTAAGGTACTATGTATGTTATTTTTAGCAGCTCCAATGTCTGAAGTCAGTATTCTTATATGATAGTTTCCCCATATAATTTTATATTCATATTTTAAGATTATATCTACCTGAACTACATTATAACATAAAACAGAACAATTGTTGAAGGTCTTGCAACAGACATGTAGATTTGCCAGTTTTCAATGTACTTAGACAATGGTTCTGATGAACTCTAGTTGGCTAGGACTCTTTTATCTAGTTTTTTTTCAAACTGTGATTAAAAAGAAATTAATCACTTTAAGGACAGACTCAGTTATGAAGCTTTCAACACAGCACACCAAATCTGATGCTATGATCTTATTTAAGTTTTGAAACTTAGCCAAGTCCATTATTCATATTTATAATTTAAAGAGCCACTGTGCTCTGAAAACATTCAAACCCCTCCTGGTTGTATTAATATTTGATATTTGATTAGGTTAAGATGCAAATATGAACCCTCCATATGCTGCTGAATTGTAGAGGAACAGCAGGTTCCATGTGGCCAGGCCACCTTGGATCTTCCAGTGATAAATATTCACAAACTCTATTAATAGCTCATCATCACTACTTGTGTATTGCCCTGACAACCTTTGGGTCAGTGATCAAATATGTCATGATTTTTCTCACAACTGCAGAAACTTATGCTCAATAATTATTCGTTTCTGAAAGTGGAAATTTTTTCTTTAAAAAAAAGAATAGAATAAAGCCAGGCCATGGTGGCACACGCCTTTAATCCCAGCACTTGGGAGCCAGAGGCAGGTGGATTTCTGAGTTCGAGGCCAGCCTGGTCTACATACTGAGTTCCAGGACAGCCAGGGCTATACAGAGAAACCCTGTCTTGAAAAATCAAAAAAAAAAAAAATGTGCAATATTGCGTTTTTTCAATTAAAAAAGTAGATAAACAAGTTAACCAGACTGTGAAAGAAAATAGTAATATTTGTTAGAACTGGAAGAAAAACAAAAGAAACACACTATTCAACACATTAGTTGCCATAAATAAAAGCTTAGAGAGCTTCCAATTTTAAAAACACCTTCATGCAAAAATATTTTAAAAAGACGCCAAGTAAAAAAAAAAGATCATGATTCTGGAAGGGATGTATATTTATTTTAGAGATGAAGTCATTTTACAGGGACTAAACATTGTAGACAATCTCCTTGCTGAGCAAATGATTTATGAGATTGAAAGAAGATGAGTTAAGTTTTGTGTGTAGAGCAAAAGAAACAGGAATAGTCATGGTGATCCATTATTAGACTAATCACTTTGAATGTTCCATGCTGAAGGCCCAGCCATGCACAGAATGAACAGTTTTTGAGAATAATATAAAATAGGAAATAAAACAAATTGAACAGTCTTACTTTCCTCTTCAATATCCATTTTCTATCCTTCTATGTTCTCCAGTTTTATCCGAGATGTAATGGTGAAAGTGGGGGATGTGGCTAAGGTACTGGGGTCTGCCACATGGGTCTCATTAGACATGAGCCGGCACTTACAATGGTCCAGACAGTGCACCCCATCACTCAGCTTTCTCCACAAGAGCAGTCAAGGTTTTTACCTTCAGTGTGTTGAGATAAAAAGTGAAATACAGAAATCATTTTTTGCTATCATGATAATCAGTACTCATAAAACTGAGAAGCTGAGGAGCAACTGTGTGCAAATCTAAGAGAAAAAAATCCCAAGTATTGGTATCAATGAGAAATTACCAAACTACAGTGAAGTAAGCAATATTTCACTATGTATATGTTATGAAGATACCTTTGTTCAAACAAAAGAGATATGTTTTCTTCTTTTTCAAATAAGGTGTCATAGTAATTAAAACTGAAGAAGAGGTAATAGGCTAACCTATTCATTCACAAAGTAAGTTTCTCTTTTATGAAAACATGTTCTGTACACACACACACACACACACACACACACACACACACACAGTCTCACTCACAAATATACACACACACAGTCAAAGCACATAAGTCTTGGACAAGTATTGGTTCTTACTTCTAAGACACCTGGTCTTTTTGTGGTCCTATTTTCATTACTTTTGTTTTTGTTTTGTTTGTTTTTTGTTTAGTTATTTTTGTTGTTGTTTTCTAGCATGGCTTTTCCCCTGTGAGCTGTGGGTGAGGAATATTGGATTTTGCCTGTGGATCTTAGAAGGCTTAGCTCTTGAAGGGAGAACAGCAGCATTCACCGCAGGATTAGGTAGTGTTCTAGAGTAGGACTATCCCTGTCCTCCAGAACATAGAGGGAGCTACAAACCTTGGAAGTTTCAGATTCTTGTCCATATTAACCATTCCAATGGTCACTCCTCATGTGTGTACTAGGGCAAAGGCTGTAGCCAAAGTCTTGGTGACTTACCCCAGTGCTGTCCTTGCCATCTGACGCTGCAGGTTGCTCCTTCTGTATTAAGCCCCAACTCACTGTGTATTCCTGGGAAGCTACAATCTCATCATCACCTAAACTTCTCTGTAGAACCCATAGCTGCAGTGTAAGCGGAACCAGAACATCTTATTAAAGGCTTTATTAGTTTCAGAGAATCCCATGAGGTCTATAGAAGCTTCTATGGTCTCATTCCATCTTTGCACTGAGTAGTACGCTAGTACCCAAATATGCTTCAGAGCCCCAAACCAGCAAGAAGAAACAACTAGAAGAATAAAAGCAGATACCATTATGAGTTTAATGAAATTTTGACTAAAACATTGATTATCTATGTCAGAGTTTCTTAAAATCTTTACAGGAAAAATGTGAATGACCAGGATCATTTTCAAAACTATTACCAAGTATTTTTAAGTGATTTATTTTATTGGTGTGTGTGTGTGTGTGTGTGTGTGTGTGTGTGTGTGTGTGTGTGTGTGTGTGTACATGTATGTGTACCCCTGCAGAGGCCATAAGAAAAAGTTGGATTCCCTGGAGCTGGGATAGCATATGGCTGTGAGTCTTCTAATGTGGGTTCTTGGAACTCAATCCCATACCTCTGAAAGAACATTGCTTACTGGTAATTACTGAGCAGCCTCTCCAGTGATGAAATTTTGTTTACTGTGTGCTATTTAAGTAAGGAGATAAGAATCTTAGTACAATGTAACATGCACTTGCATTGATTAGTATGCAGATGATGCATATTTTTCTAGCAATAACAGATAACAGTTTATCTTCATAGGAGATGGCGTCCTTGATGCTCAAAGGTTTGTGTGACTGTAAGCCATAATGTCCAATAAATTTAATGAAAATCATATTTGTGTCTGCTTATGTCTAATTACTTAGATAGCTTTTACTGGCTCAGAGTTAAGAACCTACTAGCTGAACTAGTCTAGATCCACTACTACACCTACTGAAATATATTCTGGCATTGCTCACAAAGCAGGTCACATGACAGAAATCCTCAGCTCCCTTGTTTGCTTAGCCTTGCTCTGCTGCCCTTGGCTCCTCACCTCTCATCTTCCCTTAGATTTTCAATCCTCTAATGTTCTTGTGAATTTTACCTGACAATATATCGACAATATTGTGAATGTGCCAAACAAACTTCATTCATATGACCCTTGTGTTACTGTGGCTTAGCTTGGGGCACAAAATCTCCTGGATTCTACAGGGAATCCAAGGTGTCTCGGGATTCTCTGCCAGAAACACTGACACGCAAGCCAGGACAAGGATTGCCATGAAATAATCTTTCCACAGGTCTTACCTTCTTGGTCTTTCACCACTTCTAGTCCAGGTCCTATTAAGAAATCTCCAGTTAACTTGAATGTGACATTTCAGAAAGAAAAAAAAAACTTACCTTTGATTGTGCATTTATTATTTTCAGGGAACTCATAATAAAATTCTAAGTAAAATTGACTTGAGTCCACTAAAGAGAGCCTCTATTCCTCTTTTTTGACATACCTACGAATTAAGGAAACAAGTTGTACTGAATCAGTAGACTTCCATATTTACTCAGTTCATTGTAGCTATATGATCTTCTTAGGTTGGGTTGCTCCCATGTGAACCTTCGTGTTTCCAGACAATTGACCTGTGTGTACTTGGTCTCGCCATTTTTTTTTTTTTTTTTTTTTACATATGTCTATGATTTCCTATTAACAACAAAAAAATACAATTTAGACTTACATCTCACATTGGCCATTTATAATTCTGCTAACCATCTTCTCTATAGTCTGCTGGAAAACCAACAACTTGCTCAGTCATAAAATTCAGACTTGTGAATCAGGAAGCATTTACAAATTCACCAAAATTTACTTTGGAAAAACACTGAAAAGCACATTCAGCTCAGTAAACATTTTGACTCAATCCACAGTTAAATTCATACTGAATTGATTCTCTCTGTGGATTTGGGAACTGAGGCATTCATTTTCTCCCAACGTAGAATCCCTTTAACTGACCCCAAGACACATTTTTTTTTTCTATTTCCCCAACAACTGTGCTCATCAATACTTTTCCTCACATTGTCTTTTGGATAATTTGTCTCCAAATGCAAATATTTCCAAACTGATCACTTTCTAACCAGAGAGTATGAAAAGCCAGCCTCATATCTGTGGTATCATGATGCTGTTAATATATTTTGATCCTTTATCTTCCAGCTAAATTGAAAATCATTAACTAACAAGTGCTTGATTCTAATTCTTTTTTTAAACTTTTTTATTTTTTATTTTTTGATACTTTATTTACATTTCCAATGTTTCCCCCTTTCCAGGTCTCCTCTTTGGAAACCCCCATCCCCTACCCTTCCCCCGCCTCTATGAGGGTATTCCACCTCCCACCCACCCGCCCATCCACTCTCATATTCCCCTTTACTGGGGCTTCTAACACCCTCAGGCCCAAGGGCTTCTCCTCCCCTGTTGGCCAACAAGGCCCTCCTCTGCCACATATGTGGTCTGAGCCATGGGTCCCTCGATGTGTATTCTTTGGTTGGTGGTCCAGCTAATTCTTTACTCATCAACTTCTTGGAATCCAGCTTCCATCTTCCAAACCTTGGTGTTTTAATTTCATCAAAAAAGCAAATTAAAATAAAAAAACCTCACATATCAATCTTTCCTCCACCATCTTTTAAATAAGTCTCTTATATAAATTATCCAAGAAGTCATACAGCAAGAGAATCTACAAATGTGACTGTCCTCCCAACACAAGTGACAATTTTTAATGTAGCTGTTCTTGTCAATAAATTTTTAAAACATTGCTCCAATTGTATAATGTCTATAGACATGATGGGTTCTGACGGTCATGCTTGTAGCACATGTTCTTGTAGATAAGGTAGGGCATGAAAATAAAAGAAGAACATATTCTTTTTCCAAAAAAGAATTGTGTCTTGTTTCCAGGAAATTTCCAGTTAGGAAACAGGAAAACAAACAGGTGGCAGCTGCATTGGTAAGATCACAGAGAAGATGGGCAGCAGCCAGTGGTATGGTGTGATGGAGTCAAGATTGGTCGTGTTATGCAAAGACATCCTCTCAAATAAAGGAGGCAGAAATAGATGTACCCAGAGAGTAAGTTCAGAGCCTGTTAGCCTCCAGCACCACAGGAGACAGCTAAGCTTCTTCCACTTCTAAGTGAGCTCAGTTTTAATTTTTGTACAACTTTCATCTTTAGCAAATAAATTTACAAATTTAGAAAACTTATGTATAATTGCCCTTATTTCAACAATACATAATATATTTTAACAAGTAACCTATAAAATACTAAGCTATACAAGTAAGCTAGTAAACAAACATAAATATATAATTATCTCAAAATATATAATAAAAACATCATTTCTAAGCCATGCATCTTATACTGACTTCTATGGTAAATTGACTCAATTCTAATCCTTGACCTGTGCTTGGTCAGAGCTGGAAAATATGAGTTAAGTACATAACACATTCCTGTAAAATACTACTTAGAGTTCAAATATGAATGAATTAATAGCAGTTGTAAAGTTTTGTTGCTTATCAATTAAAATCAATTTACAAATTATCTAAAGCATTCCACTCTAAATATCTAGTAGATTTTCTATTTTTCTGTCATTTTAGGTTTCATTTTGATAATAACATCATTGATCAAGGAAACCACACAAAGCAAATTTTTTTTAGCACTTCTAAGATATCAGGAAGAAAATATTAGTTGCCATTTATATTTATGTAGTTAGCACTAGAAAAATATGCTCCATGTATAGAATCAATGATGGCTGTATTCTCAAGTAAATTGTGATGAATACCTGAAAGCTTTCTATCCATTATGTTACTGCAGAAGTAAAACAAGTAACGATTTTACCAAGTAAGGCTATCAGTGATATGCTCTTCTCAATCCTGAACAGACTGAATGCATTGACCATGGTATGAACACTCACTTCCTTCCTGTGGGGGAACTTAGAACACACACTATCATTCCTGATGCTTATTTCAGGTATTTCATAAAAATTGGAGGTCTTAAATTTATTAATATTATCAGAAATAAAAGCGGTGGCTACATAAAGAAACATGGCTTCACATTTTCTAAGTCCAAATGTCAGGGAATGAATGTTATGATCACCTGACTATGATAAACAAAATAGGTAGGGGATTGTCATGTTACCTTGAAAGTAATCATGAGAATGACCTAGAATATTAAGTTGAACAAGGATAACAAAGAAGAGCATCCACTCACTTCATTCAAATTGTCAAACTGTGGCACTTTGTTAAGATTCTAGCATTAACACTTAGGGAAAGAGAGTAAGAAAATGTAAGAGTATTTTCTCTGGATTATATTGGTAGTAATACTTCCACATGCTTAAGACTACATCAGGCTGGAGATACAGGCTCAATGGTTAAGAGAATATACTGCTATTGCAAAAGGTCAGTACCCATTCTGGGAAGCTTACAACCTATGAAATTATAGATCTAGGGGCCATCTTCAGGCCACTGCTAGCCACTGCACTCATGTGAACATATAATCATACACACACACACACACACACACACACACACACACACACACACACAGAGGGAGAGAGAGAGAGAGAGAGAGAGAGAGAGAGAGAGAGAGAGAGAGAGAGAAATTTAATCTGTTTAAAAATGAAAGAAAATTAAGTAAACCTAGAGCATCAAGGCATTATGTATTTGTATAAAAAGAGCATAGCATGAGAAGTAAAGGGAATAGGAAGAAATTATAAAATAAAAATGTTGGTGACGACATAAAAACATATAATTTTAAGGACAATATAGAGTTTGTAGTTTCTTTATTATGGTCATAAATAATATTTGCCAAATTGGTTTGTGTTACCTGGATAATTCATGTACAATATACATCAATAAATGTTAACTATTAATGCATACTATTTCTGTAAGAAATTAGATAGCCGAATCCCTGCTAAAGTTCATTACAAAGTTAATGTGGAAGGAAGACAAATTAGGCAAGTCATTAATTGTGTTGCAGAGTCTAATCATTTGTTTGTTTTAGCAAAAATTTTCTTCCTTTATTGAAGTCATTAGTACTTGACAGTGAATAATCTTGTGTGGAAAATTCCTAATTAAGCTGAATATTTTTTTAAAAAATTATTGGAGGATAATAAACCTGAGTTTCTGCAAATATGGGTAGATATGATGATACACACCATCAAGCCACCAGATCCGACATAGAGATGAGAAATTATTTTTGACAATAGTTGAACTTTGAGCAGAGTTTATAATTTTGCTAATGATTCTTCCCTCTGTAGACATTAGCCATCTAAACTCAGGGTGTGTTATAAATCAAGTACTGCTTTCATTAATCATAATGGGAGTTAAATGTATGTCATGGGAATGAATCCCCTTAGGTGTTTAGAATGAGTTTCAGTTACTATACATCTGTTGATGTTGCTTGCTAAGGTATTTTCACACTTCCAAAGAATCACCCCTTTCGGCAAGATTAAATAAGATAGCCCCAGCTGAGCATGCCTTTGCCAAGCCCTGAATCTCAAATGCTCCTGAGGACTCCAGGAGCCTGTGAAGAGGCATCTGTAAAATATGTGCAGAAGCCAGACAGAGTGATCCAGACGCCTGCTCTGCAGGTAACTTAAAGACACCCAGCAGACTGCTTGCTCTGCCAGCCACTTACTCTATCTCTAGCAGATCTTTGCAAGCAAGGCAGAGTTCATCCTCCAGTGTAACACTGGGGAAGTTGTCTCTGTGCCAGGTTTATGTAAATGCTGTGAATTGAGCTGTCTGACTTTGTTTCTGTATCCAAGGTATATTAAGATCTAGCAAATGCAAATAACATCATAGGAGTCTCATTGCCATTAAGATGAAGGAAGAAATATCACCAAAGGAAAAAAATATATCCAGGAAAAATCTCTTCAGAGACTGAAAGAAGAGAACAGGAATCCCAATGAAATGACTTGGCATCTTCACTGTTTCTCTGGATGTCCAGCTTCTCTTCAACCAGAGCTAAGATTAAAGACACGTATTGATAGAATGCAGACACTATTTCACACTGCAACACCTTTACTGTCATGCTACTGGAGTTCTGCAGTTGGAACCATGAACCTTGCTAAAATAACATACATGCAAGGGAGATATAAGCCAGAGAAAAGAAGAGTGTGAAAGAGTAAAGCCCTGGCTACGGCACCATCGCTATTATTATAAACTTGCCTGCTAAGAACCGGGGGACGAACAAGGAAGTAACCTATGGAGCGATTACTCAGACACTTCTTCCACATGTGCACACAGGACATACATAATATTTGTAAAAATGAAGAAACCAGGAGCGCAAAGGAACTGTCTTTATAGGGATGGTGCGTGCAAATGAGATAGAAAATTTTTACTACACCTTCCTAAATTTCACCTTGATTTTCTTGTAATTTGTAATGTTTAGTGTTGACATAAATGGCAGGAAAAGCAAAGGCATGTAGAAGATGTATAAGTCTGGAAATTAGTTTAAACTTCAGGGTAATTAGCAAAAAAGACAACAAAAATTAAAATAAGAAAAAAATAAGACAGCAGATCAGTGTCTGTAAGCCAGGGAGATATTATAAAGTTCTAGGATACATCAGAAACCTGGAAGAGGAATCTGAATGCATTCCAGTATAGAGTGGAGAAGGAGGATGAAAATATCACAAGGATGCTTGTTTACAGGGTCAATGTAGGGAAAGAATTCAAGAGACATTTCCATGACGACAGTGACCAAATGTGCTGTTGACATGTAAAGGAACAAAAGGTATGTTACCATTCCAAAATGTACTGGAATAAATCCGGAAAGTGTTAAAAACAGAAGCATTAATATGGGAAAACACTTTTCTAGGCCTTGAGGACCTAACACAAGACATTCTAATTTCTTGAAATCACATTGCTGTGGAAAAAAAGTCTGGCTCAGGAATACTGAAGTGTTCATTTTATAACTTGCTCTTAGCAGGCATGGGAGGAGGTTAGATCTAGCTGCTGTGATCGAGGTTCATATCCAACAGTTCTCAGGGGCTTTTAGCATTACATCTAAAGCCGTAATCTCTTCTCTGTCTCTAACAACTTTACAAGCTTTTTTTCCACTATAACACTTAACCACTGCTGACATATGGTTGATTCTGATTACTTGTGTATTGTTTATTTCAATCAATGAGTGTCTTATGCAGTTATTGTTTTATTTTGAAGAATTTTGTTATTCACATGCTGTTTTATTAATAGGCACAAGAGTCAAATACTAGCAGTACTAAAAAAATTAATTAATGAGGGAGCCATGTTTAAAAAAATTACAACTTGATAAGTTTGAACAGTAATAAGTGGTACGGTCAGGAGTGTCACTGGCATAAGTGATCGACAGGGAGAGCTAAAGATCCCCTGCCAGGTGGATCTTAAGGGAGACAGTTTCAAAACAAACTATTTCAACTGTCCAAATGAAAAATTACTGACCATAAACAGAGCAGTGTGAAGGATGAAGCTGAAGGAAGAGTCCATTAGAAGGCAGAAATGAGATTAGGTATTTCCTTACAGTTTGTAGGAGAGCATTTTGAATGCAACTGATATCCTGGGAGTTTCTAATGTACAGAATACTGACCATTGTGTGGATCACTGGAGTGATCAAGGAGGGATATCAGAAATAAAGAGGCCCATGCGCATGCCTTTTAGGTGACCAGATTGTTACACTTTCATGGGTGCAAGTTCCTACCATATTTAGAAGATACTCTCTCTCTCTCAGCAGACTAAGATGTCGACTAGTTCTTATGTGCTTTCAATCCATGCCAACATGGGTGAAAAGTCTCACCAGGCCACATGTTTAGAGAAAGAACTACAGACAATAACTTGCTGCTGAATGAGAAAGAATGAGTCTTGTCCAGGAACACACCCCAAGACTGACAGATTATACAATCCCAAATCTCTTCCCCTAAACACGTAAACATATGAACAACACTAAATGAACCACAGATACAGTAGGATGGATATATATGTTGGAGTATATATATATGTGTGTGTGTGTGTGTGTGTGTGTGTGTATAATATGTGTGTGTATATTATAAATATATATGTATATATTTAAATATATCCTTGTGTATATACATTTATTAAATAGTTTATTTAATATTTATATTAAATAGTATTCCTATTAAATATTTACTTATATATTAATATTAACACTAACATTTAATATATTTCTAATATGCTATTTATATAATCAAATATATTCAAATATATGTATAAATATATATTTACAATATATTTTGTATTATATATTGCAACACAAATAATATATTTATAATACTAATATATATTTATATATTTAAATATGTATATATACATAATGTAAGCATGTATTCATATATATATATATGAAGAGTTTCCAACATAAAATCCATCCTGCTGTTTCAGTAGTTCATTTAGTGTGTATATATATATATATATATATACACACATATATATATGTGTATATATATGTAACACACACACATATATGTAACACACATATATAATACATTCAATAATTTGAGAGGAGGTAGCAAAAAAAGATGTAAAATGGTTCTCATGTGTGAAATGTACAATTTAAAAAGTAGGTTCATGTAATAGCACAGAACTTGAGATTTTGGGAAGTGTTATGCTGAAAATTAAAAAAAAGGATTGGGTGAGAAAATTTGATCAAATCCTCACAGGCCTGCTGATATCTGAACAAAGTAATTACTAAAGCCTTCTCTTATGTATTTACAAAATGGGTATAATTAAGTGTATACTTTAGAAAGTAAAAAATATTTATACTACTACATAAATTCCTTAATCAGATATAAAGATACATATTTGTTATTGGAATCAAGGACTAGAATGTTATTTGTAGACCAAACAGAAGACACCAATTCCTTCATGGTATATATGATTCAGAAGGTTTTAAAGTTGGATATGCTTACAAACCACATGCATATGAGTTTAAAATATGTTCATAATACTCGAGAGCCTGAGATACAAAGAAAGTGGGCATTTGATGCCAGCTGTTTTCTGTAGACTCCTCCTCCTAACAGTGGGTGTGGCTCCAAAAGTTGGTTTGCCATGCTCTGTCCAATTCCAGCCACCCAGGGAGCAGATTCAAAGTAGAATTTTAATATTGTATACATTACTCTTCAAAAATTATATGTCCAAAATTAAGATGAAGAAAATTTAATCTTTGCTATGTATGAATAGCAGGAAAAATGAGATTAAGGTATTAATATACTATCTTCAAAATTACTGTAATTATTTTCAAAGTTAAATTAAGGGAATATCTTAAGATTTCCTTATTATATATTATTAGTATTTAATGTCAAATTATATAATATGTATTATAATACACACACACAGATGTGTATACATCAATAAAAGAAGGCGGGAGAGAACATCCGAACAGTTAAGATCATAACGTGTGTTTTTCTTGCGGACCACTTGGATTCAATTGCTAGAACACAAACATCATCTTACAATTTTATGTAATTTCTGTTCCCAGGGATTCATCACCTCTAGCCTCCAAAACAGCAGACACTCATTTGGGGCACACACATACATGCAGACAAAGCGCCTATACAATGAAATAATTAAATCTACAAAAACTGTTAAAAAAGAAAGCCAGTGATCTCTTATAAAATATTAGAATCAGGAATAGTACAAGCTATAAATTAATTTGGCCTCCATCAACATCCTATGCTTCACAATTTATTATTGAACAGAAAAATAAATTCAAGTTTGATTTACTAAGTGCAGTTGAAGAAGAGAAACATCTCCAGGATGTTTTTTATAGTAAATCCAAAGATTTTTTTTTCTGGTTTTTCTTATTTATTTATCGATCAATACAATACATTTAGTAACAAGATTCTTGTTTTTTGTTTTTTGGTTTTTTGGCTTTTTTTTTTTTTTTACACTCCAGATTTTATCTCCCCACTCCCCATCGTCCACACTCCGGTTTTTCCACATCCCACACCTCCTCCCCACGCCCCTGTCTCCACAAGGATGTCCTACCTCCCAGCCCCCACTCCACCTGATATCTAAACTCCCTAGGACCTCCAGTCTCTTGAGGGTTAGGTGCATCATCTCTGATTGAACCCAGACCCGGCAGTCCTCTGTTGTAGATGTATCGGGGCCTCATATCAGCTGGTGTATGCTGCCTGGTTGGTGGTCCAGTGTTTGAGAGATCTTGGTAGTTCAGATTAATTGAGATTTACAGGGCTGCCCTCCTCCTCAGCTTCTTTCAGCCATTCCCTAATTCAACCACAGGGGTCAGCAGTCTCTGTCAGTTGGCTGGGTGCAAACATCTGCATCTGACTCCTTCCATTGCTTGTTGGGTCTTCTGGAGTGAAGTCATGATAGGTCCTGTTTTTGAGCGCTCCATAGCCTCAGTAATAGTGTCAGGCCTTGGGACCTACCCTTGAGCTGGATCCCACCTTGGGCCTGTTGCTGGACTTTCTTTCCTCAGACTCCTCTCCATTTCCATCCCTGTAGTAAGCACACATACACCCACTAAAACACATGCATACACACACATACACACACACACACACACACACACACACACACACACACGCACACACACACACACACACACACACACAAAATGTCTGCGTTGATTGGATATGATGTTGAAAAATCCCGAGGCAGGCTATTCGTGTTGGTATTGTGGTTCTAAAGACTGCCGATGGCTAACATGCTGTCTATTCACTTTTGGTTTATGTTGGGATTTATAAACTTTAGTACTTTACTTGGATATTGTTGTTCAATAAAGAAACACACTATTTCTGTCTGATAAGAAGATAACCATAAAAATCAGTTTTATTGATCTCTAGGACATTAAATGGTACTGCTTTTAACCTAGCAAATTTATTTTAGCAAATTATTTGCGAGAAGTTATATAATCACTGTGGCCCAAGTGACTTCCACAGAGTGTTTCTTAAATAGTCACATATGATGGGCACTCATCGCCGTGTATATTGATGGTAATTGATCTTTAACAATGACAAATCCAAATGCACAGCTTTGAAGACACCAGTGTATTGCTCAGGTAGATTCCCTTGGACAAGGCAAACAAACTGAATATCTAATAAAATGAGGAATCCATCTTAGTAATTGTGGAATCTTCTAGCCTACTGCACCCCACTTCCTCTGAGAATCACGGTCAAGGTCAAATGTAACTTCAGGTTTCCTTCTCCCATCTCTCTATTATTACCTTGCTCTTCCTCTCACCTCACACCTTTTGTTTGTACTTCCTGCCATGATTCTAGTTTATTTGTACTAAAATACCATTCATCATGGGGAACACCAATTGGTGAGAAACAAATTTTACTGTCTGACTTTACTGAGAATCTTTCTAAGTTTTGAAGTAAGAGATAACTGTTTGTTAGCTCATTTCTTTGTTTTGTTCTCTGTTCACAGTTAATTTTACTCAATTAAACTGTCTCATACACACTTGTAAGTAGAAATGCTTTGAAATCTGTGCACGTACTCTTAGGTTCTGCTTAGGTATGATCTCGGTTGGGATTCAGATCCAAACCTTTAAGCACTGTGTCAGTACCTGCAGCAGAGTGAAGATTTAGGCATCTGAGGTATGAGAGAATTATCTTTAAACCTTTGAAGTATCTGCAAATATGGATCCTGGGTCTCCATTATAAATGTACTTTATTTTATGAAAATAAGGCAAGCATTGTGTTTTAAAAAGGGAAAATAAGATTTCCAGGGATGGGAAGGGAGGAAAAATTTACTATTTTATGCACTACTCTAAGCAACAACAAAAAAGACCCTTCTAAATCTGCTACCTAGAATGATATATGATTGAGTGACATTTACAGAATTGAGCTTACATGTTGGCAAAGTCCAGGTGGCTTTACACGGCTGCTTAAAGACCGTGACTTTGTTTTTCGCTGATTCTGCTTGTTTGAAAGATAACATATCTGATGGTTCAATTTTTTTGATTTATTGCTACAAAATTATTAAGTTAAGAAACATAAATTATTTATGTTTCTTATGTCGGTGTAGAGAAAGTATAAGAACATGGTTCTCCAGTGTTATTAGTCACAACAGGAAATCACATACAACTGCTCAAATACATGCAACTGTAGTTTAGAAAAGAATTTATGCTATCGTCAAGAATTATACTACTCAGTTATTAAAAACAATGACTTCATGAAGTTCATTAGGCAAATGGATGGAACTTGAAAATATCATCCTGAGTGAGGTAACTGAGTCACAAAAGAACAAACATGGTATATAGGTATATACTCACTGATAAGTGAAGATTAGCCCAAAAGTTCAGAATACCCATGATCCAATTCACAGCAACTGTTGGACTGAGCATGGAGTCCCAGATGGAGGAGTTGGAGAAGGGACTGAAGGAGCTGAGGGAGTTTGCAGCCCCATGGAGGGAGTAACAGTGTCAACTGGTCAGTCCCCCCTCCCGGTGCTCCCAGAGACTGGACCACCAACCAAAGAATACACATGGAGAGACCCACTGTGCTGGCCACATATGTGGCAGAGGAAGGCCTTGTTGGCCATCAGTGGGAGGAGAGGCCCTTGTGTATGAGAGTGTTAGATGCCCCAGTATAAGGGAATGATAGGTATGGAAGACAGGAGTGGGTGGGTGGGTGGGTGGGGGAATACCCTCATAGAGGCAGAGGGATGGGGATGGGATAGGGGGTTACCAAAGGGGAGACCTGGAAAAGGGAAAACATTTGAAATGTAAATAAAGTATCAAAAATAAATGAATAAATAAACAAATATTAATAAATAAAACATTAAAAAAATAATTATGTTCTCTGAAATGTTATCTTAAACAATACTTTCCAGATTCTATAGAATTTAAAATCATAGAAAAAATGAATCAGTCCAATTATAATCTTTGAAAACCTGGAATATATATATATGTGTGTGTGTGTGTGTGTGTGTGTGTGTGTGTGTGTGTGTGTGTGTGTATGTGTGTGTGTGTGTGTGTGTTTGTGGTGTGGTGTGTGTATACCAATAATCAGACAACAGTTGGCCGAATAAAGCTAGCCTGTGTGCCATTCTTCTCAGTGAATAATAAAGGAAAGAAGGCATGACCATTTTGAGGCGTGTAAAGGAAGGGTACTAACTAGAAATGTGAGTTCTTAAGCCATATAGAGGCATCAATACAACATCCTAAGAATGAGAACAAAGCAATCTTCAACTTCAATCCAGGATTCCATGTGGACTCTGCATCCCCAGGAAGAAAAGATGGGAAATGGGAAATTGTCTATACCTTCAATTATAGCTTTGGTCCAACTGTCATAACTAGATTTCCAATGTCTTCACAGGCTTAATTCCAGTTTGGGAAGCTCTCTTGCCTTAGTAACTCATGCAAAGGATGAATGACCTGAAATCCCAGATCCCAAGTTGGTATAATAGCCACTACTGACTACCACCTTGTTTTAGTGGCCTGTAGCCAGTACCTGACTCTCTCAGAGTTTTGGCCAATGTACATCTCAAGAGGTCAGGGACAGTCCTCTATTCAAGAAGCTCCACATGGTAAATATCAAATAATCAATCACACTTAGGTAGCATGTCACATGGATTTTAGGGCAAAATAAAAGTAAGGAACGCAGGTCAAAGAGCTTGGTCAGACAAGGTCTTTTTGAACACTGCATTTAGATGAGTATCTGGTACATCATTAAACCATTTGGTTACTTAAGGAAGAACATTCTAGGTGTAATGCTAATTTCCTATTTCATAACAGATGATCTTATATATTTTTTTAAAATATTTTTTTATTTCTATAGTTGACATTAAATCTCTCCTCCCTTCCTCTTGCCTAGTCCAGAATGTGTGTGTGTGTTCATGTGCATGTGTGTGCATGCTTGCTTGTACGTGTGTGTGTATGTGCACATACACTCTTGCATGTCTATGATTTCATTTATGAATGCTCTTGCACTTGGGATATTGCAAGTATGTGTGAATGTATGTGTACACGTGTGTGGTGGCCAGAGGGCAACCTCCAATTGGTATTGTCCAAATAGTATTTTATTTTTGGAAGCAGGGTCTTTCACTGACCTGTAATTCAGTAATTTAGTCAGGCAGGCTATCTGATGTTATCTATCCCTACCTCCCCAGCACTGGGGTTACAAGCACGCCGGCACCTTCAGGTTAATTTTTAAGTTTCCTTTGGGGGAATTGATTTCATACCCTCTTGTGTAACTGAACACTTTACCAACTGAGCTCCTTCTCTAGCAACAGTTTTCAAATTCAAATGGAATACTCTGTACTCTTCCACTATGTAACTGTTTTTCCCCAGAACAGATGTATCCTGATTTACAAGCATCAGACTGCTATCTCATTTTCCAAGAGACAAGACCTTAATACTCAGCTACAGATATGAAGTGGTTGCCAACTTGTTTTCAATTTAGAAAAGCCTAGAAGGAACTATAGATTATTTTAAGGGATGTTTTCAAATATCTCCGCCTTCCCTGCTTCAATTACACTTCTGTAGCAGAGGAGCATCCGTGACAATTCAAACTCTCCTCTTGACTCCAGCTACAAACAGTGGCCACGCCCTTGCTCACTTCACTCTCTAGGAAAGTCTAACTGCTATTTCCATAAGAACATAAAGCTGCTATTGTTCTCACTATCATGAACTTTCAAGCTAACATCTTGAAATGAAAGGAAAATGTTCTAAAGGCAACATTCATTTATTTCTTAAAAGTTTTGTTCTGCTTTTGTCTAAACCATGGTTTTCATTCATTATTGATTTTAATGTAATAAGCTCAATGTGCCTGCAAACCAATTATGCAAGTTAAAACAAAACTAAAATAAACAAACACAAACAAACAACAACAAAAACAAGGTTGAAAAATCGGTAGAGTTTTTGCCTCTTCATATGAATAGGGACTTGGGTTACATTCACAAAAATACATAAACCCAGTGTGTGGTACACTCCTATAACGCCAGATGTTAGAAGATCAGAAACTCAAATTCATATTGTTACATAAAGAGCACGTATGAGACAATTCTCTGGTACATGAAATCCTTTAACATTTTCTCAGAACTAAATGGTTGCCAAAGCATTACTCCTCCAAACAAACTCTTTTCCATGACACAATCACATGGTATTATCTAGAGCAGATTTTTTGTTTGTTTGTTTTAAGTATCCCATAGCTATTAATATTCATGGCCTTCTTGTTCATATAATGCGACCAATCGAATTTCAATAATTTCTTTTTCTCTATGAAATCAAAAAAATTGAGTCCCCAGACATTACCTGCCCCAAAGAGAATGAAGATGAACCCTCAAAGCTTATATATTTGAATGCTTAGTTTTCAGTTGGTTCAACTGTTTAAGAAATATAAGGAGGTTTGGCCTTGTTGGGGGGTGTGGCACTGAGCACAGGGTAATGTGTTAGAAGTGCATGTCATTCCCAGTTGGCTTTTTGTTTGTTTGTTTGTTTGTTTTTACTTTCTGCTTCATGCTTATGAAGTACATATGAAACTGCAGCTGCTGCTCCAGTGCAATGCCTGCTGGTCTTCTGCCATACTTTCTGCCATGAGGATCATGGACTAAGCACTGAACCTGTAAGCATCAATAAACTCCTCTTCAATAACGTATCTTGTTTCTGGGATCTTTTCAGAGCAATGCAAAAATAACTAAGGCAAGATCAATGGTTGTTTTCACTAGAGCAGGTATTCAAAAGGATGTATGCATAGTCATCTTCTGATATACCATGCATACAATTGGGCTCTACTTCTGCTTTCAGTTTGCCCCAGGGTGCTTACTGCCATGTTCCTGAGAATGACAAGAAATTTGATAAAAGTTGTATCTACTTTGTCAGGTCATACAGAGCTAGATTCCCATGGTTTTACAAATCCAAGAGGAAGAAATGTGAATCCAAGAAACAAACCAATGAAGAAAATAGTCTATGCACTAATTATTTAGTGAAGAATGTCTACAGAGAAGTACAAGGAAATGAAGAAAATAGGTTTAAAAGAATGACAAAATTGTGTAAAACTACAGAGAAAACAACAGAAGAAAGGAATCTTAAGTTCCTATACTTATACAAGCCCTACAAACTAAGAGACTTAAAAAAAATCACAGCACAGCATAAGTGAAATCGTCATAGACAGACTTCTAATGTTTGTACAAATTTGTCTTCCAGAATGACCCATGGGTCTCAGTGTCTCTTTAGCTTCCTACAGATGTGTACTTACTCTAAACTCAGCTCAGTGTGTCTGTCTGCATGTACCTCTGCTTTAGTCTCTTAGTGCTGCTTCATTAAACTTCTCTTCCTTAGATGGAAAGCACAGCCCTCTGAAGTAGTTGTAAGCATACTTTCTACATCAGCGGCCAGAATGAAGTAGTTTGGGGATGGGAATTTATATAAATCCCATTTAATGGAATTTCAGCATGAAAGCACATAAAACATAGGAAAAAATATATGGGGGTCACATTGTTCTGATAAAATTTATTTACAGATTTGGCTGGAACCTACAATTTTTCCACCACTGCTCTTCACTTTCATTCTCATTAAAAATAGCATTTCCTTAGCTTCAGTTACTGAAATGGATATTAAGACATGGAGGAGCTTCTTACACAAGTTGTAGGGCAGATCAAATAAAGCAAATATTTCTGGAACAGGTAAATTAATTCTGAAGTCTAATAATCAATATGCTACGACTCTATGGTATGGTTGCCAGCAATATTATCATATCTCTTCTCAACCTTTTAGAAAAAGTCACTAAAATGCCTAACAACTGTCACTTCATACACATATGGCCTATTAGTTGCTGTAACAAATGTCTGACAAAAGCAACTGGAAAAAAAGTAGAGGTGTGTTTTAGCTCGCAATACAAAGAAACAATCTATCACAGCACAGAGTGCAAGACCACTTGATTGGAGGGTGGGGTGGGCCATGTGGATTCTATAGTCAGAAGGAATGAGTAGACTTGCTGTTGCTCATTTCCCTTCATTCCCTGTCTGTTTGTATTTTCCTTTGGTGCCTAGCCCACAGAGAGGAACACTCAAATACAGGTTTGGGTCTTCCCTTTAATTCCGAACTTTCTGGAAACATACTCAAGATACACTTACATCTAGGTAATTATGAATGTGGTCAAGTTGACAGTGACGGTTTACTATCACCTGCATTTGCATTTAAATAATCACATACTACTAGAACTAGAAACTCTTAGAAACTATACTGTGATTCAAGCACATCACTTCTGGATTTATTGCAATGAACAGTCAACCGGTGTATGATGGAGATACAAGACACACACATACTGTTCTTCACTTTATTGCCATTGTGGCACCAAATTAGGTCAGCCTTCATCGATGGAAAAATTGATAAAGCCAATGTGGTACATACATGTAAAGGAGTTTTATTTATAAATAAAGAAAACAAAAGTGTGTCCATTGTAGGACAGAAAATAAAACTAAAGAATATTGTGTTAAGGTGAAATGGCCAGACTCACAGAACCAAGTCTTCCAGGATTTCCCTCATATTTGCAGGACAGAGAGAAATAAACGGACATTAAAGAAATGTGGGAACTGTTAAGGACCTGGAAATAAAAATAGGATAGATAGCAGAGTGAAATAACAATGAGTCAGAGCAGGGATACATGCACCCTGCAAAATATTCATATATGGAAATGTCATAATGGAACAAATTAATCTGTACAACAAAGACTATTATAAAGGACATTTATTTGTATAATTTATATACTACATTCTTATTCCTTAAGATAAATACATTTTGTGGCCTTGAACTCCTGATCCTTCTATAGCCTCAGGAGTGGTAGGTTAGTGAGCCATGAACCCAGGCACAGACATGTATTTTTGTGTGTAATATGGCCTGATTCTTATCTAACTTCTCATGGTTAAAGTGGTATTTTCTGCTAGTGTTTGTTTTATTAAAATAATGAGTAAAAGTGTGTGTTTTAATTTATCTTCATTATATTATTTATTATATTATTAGCAATATTGCACTCAGCGTAATAGTCTGTGCTAAAATTCACATAACTTTAACACATTTTTTAACATTTATTTATTTATTTATTTATTTATTTATTTGTGTGCAAATGCCTGTAGATGCACATGTGCCATGGTACATGTTTAGAGGTCAAAGGCCAACTTGTAGGAGTTGGTTCTTTCTTTATACCATGTAGGGCCCAGTCATAAAACTCAGATCTTCAGGCTTGGCAGCAGGTGACTTTACCCACTGAGCTATCTCACCATCCTGTTTTTTGTTTTGTTTTGTTTTTGAGACAGGGTCTAATATAGCCTTGGACTCAAAATGTAGATGAAGATAACCTTGAACTTCTGATCTTCTTGCCTATACCTTCAAGTACTGGTTTACAGGCATGAGCTTTCTATGACCCCTGGCTCATGTGGTGGCAGGGATCAAGTCCAGGGCTTTGCATGTGTTAGGCAAGCACTCAACCATCTGAACTACATCTCAGGCCAGAAATTAAGATTTCTTAACCCGCTTTTCACAATTTAGCTGTAACCTGATCACCACTCATTCCTGGTTCTATATTTAACTATTCTAAAATAATAAATTTGTGAAGTTTTCCATCTTATATAAGATTTTCTTGCAGTGTGCTGTTTATTAGGTTTATCATTGTATTTTACTTCTAATAGAATAACCTTAGAATATCTGTAGTGTTATTTTCATACAAGGGGATTGAGACTTAGAGAGCTTACTGGTTTCCGTAAGCCTAAACTCATATTTCATGATTTAAACATATATTTTTGACTTTGTAATGAAAAACTATTTTAATCTTGAAAAAATACATTTTAAATGTGAAATAAAAAGAACCTAGTATTCTTATGGTTGTAATTAGTTTTTATAATGAGTTTGTATGCTTACATTTTAATGTAGTATATCCTTATGTTACCAGTTAGACAACTATCCTAGATCTGTAATGTTCGTTTAGGACTCCCAGATAACCGAAATCTTAGAGGCCTGCTGTATTGAGCTCTTCCATAGTAATTGTATCCTCATTAAAGTATTCCAGGTTGCAAAAATATGTAAGATACAATTAGATTTTATATATTTATGCATATATCCTATTAATCTGTTAGTTATTACATTCAAACAATTGTTATTAGAAAATCACTTTTAAAATTGCTAAGTCACTGTCCCTAGTGATGTTTTGAGCTCCTTAGGATCAAATCCTTGGTCTCTAAAATATTACTCAAAGAGTTTCCCATTGAGTTCAACCTTAATCATTAAGATTTGGAAACTTTTAATGTTCCACATATGGAGAAATATATAACAGTTATTTATCATAGAATAGAGTAGAGAATATATGAAACTGTCTTCCAAAAGCCACAAGAAAGATTCAGATCAGATATATTATAAGAAAAAGACTTGGTTTCATATATACTTGTACCCAGAAATGTCAGCGGTATATATATTTGTAGGTGTGAGTATTTTGATAGTCAGTTTTATAGTCATCAGGACATAATCTGATTCTTACATCATTTGTAACCAAAGCATACTAGGAAGACTTCTTGCTGATGTTTCAGTGTGTGTGTGTGTGTGTGTGTGTGTGTGTGTGTGTGTGTGTATGAGATGTGAGAGAGAGAGAGAGACAGAGAGACAGAGAGACAGAGATAGAGACAGAGAGAGACAGAGAAAGACAGAGAGACAGAGAGAGACAGAGACAGAGACAGAGAGTTTGTGTCCAACACATATAACTAACATTTTGTCAAAAAGTTTTGTACTTTATCTTTTAATTCTTAAATTAAATGTTGTAATTCATGTGTACCCATGGAACATAGAAGGCAAAAGTTGAAGCAACTCCACATTAGGTGAAGAACTAAATATATTTCAGTATTTGTCAGTGCTAGTTGGCTAGCTAATATTCAAATCAAAATCAGAATGCTCATGAAAACCAAATGCAATCTAAAGAACAGCGTCTTAATTCTATGAAATTGTCTCTGATTTTTTAATTGTAAAATGATGTTATTTTATTAGAATAATAAATAATTCATAAGGTAGATATATGATGAAAATAAATCTGTACCTCTGTAGTTCCAAAACGCCACACATAAAGTTTAAGCTTAATTTTCTTATCCAAAATTTCTCTCCCCTCTCTGAATGATCAGATCATTTATGGTCTTCAATTTGCATATATATTTGACATCATTTATGGATGCTTTATAGCCTGCTGCAAATGCTCTAAGTTTGTTTTATATATTATCTACAACCCTCCTGCACATTGATTATAATCGACCCCAAATTCATTCTCATACTAATGTCTTGGTGTTTCCTCCCCGTGTCTGAGCATAATGCTCTTTGCAACCATGGGGCTTGATGAGGGTGGCTTGGCACATTCATGAAATATTTCACTTTATTTTTGGATTTAGAGTATTAGATGGTTAGCCAAAGGAAAAAAATATGAATTGCCTTTCTTTTTTGCTTGCCATTAAAAATACAGCAAAGTACAAACCCAGAATTTAAGCTTTTTCTTTTCAGTTATTATTTTACATTTTTTAGGAAATTATTAATGGTTGAATAATCAGAATATCTCTTAGAATAAAGCAAAGCACATTTAGCATCATAAAAGATGGTTTTAATCTATAGATGCCAAGCTCCAGATCCACATGAATTTTGTGTATTCTTGATTTGTTTTTAATTTAGACTTACTTTTTCTTAAAACCAGTGTAATTATTACAGTTAAATATAACATCACCATTTTCCTCTTCCCCCTTTCTCACTCCATTTTCTCTGATGTCTTCACTACTTGTGTGCTCTTAAATTCGTGACCTCTTTTTGTTATTATTATTTTATTATTATATAGTTTATACTATATTGTTTTAATTATTATTACATACATAAAAGTAAAACTATATAAATATAACCTGCTGAACCTATTTAGCCTTGCTATCTGTATATTATTTCAGCAACGACCATTTGGTATTAGATAACTAGGTAGGGGACTTGCCCTTGGGGATAACTGTTTACTGCTCTCAGCAGTCCTTCATTGCTTATAATTTGTTGTCTAGGTGTAGGGCCAAGTGAGGTTTTCTCCCTTCTGTGTTAACATGTCTATTGTCACTGTCACTGTTCATATCTTTCTTAGGCAGCAGTATTGTCACAGAATCATGGATGTAGCTTTTCAGTCATTTCTAGAGGACACAATCTCATGGCAGATTTCATGGTCCTCCCATCATTACAGATTCTCTTTCCCATCCTTTATGATATGCTCTGACTCTTAGGTGCAGGAGTTGTCTTCAAGGTACATTCACTGATGCATGTGAACATTTTAATAAAATAAAAATATTATTCAGTTTTTATCTTCCAAACTTCAGCTTCACATAAACATGACTTTCTCATTTGCTAAAATCAAACAATCAATAAATGTTACTTCTGAAAATACCAGATAAGACCGGTATTGTTACTTGTTATTAATTTCTATATAATATAATAATAAAAAGTAACTTGTATATTAAGTTGTGGATATTTCTTAGAAACCTTTAAAAAACTTAAGAAAAGGTGTTTTGGATTTTATAAAGAATTGGGAATTATAGAGAATTTTGGAGAAGCTTAATATCAAGTTTCTTTATCACATATAAACATTAAGAACTCCTCCTCAGCTTCTTTCAGCCCCTTCCTTAATTCAACCACAGGGGTCAGCAGCTTCTGTCCATTGGTTGGGTGCAAATATCTGCATTTGACTCTTTCAGCTGTCTGTTGGGTCTTCTGGAGTGAAGTCATGCTGGGCCCCTTTTTTGAGCGCTCCATAGCCTCAGTAATAGTGTCAAGCCTTGGGACCTCCTCTTGAGCTGGATCCCACTTTGGGCCTGTTGCTGGACCTTCTTTCCTCAGACTCCTCTCCATTTCCATCCCTGTAGTTCTTTCAGACAGGAACAATTATGGGTCAGAGTTTTGACTGTGGGATAGCAACCCCTTCTCTCCATTGATGTCCTGTCTTCTGCTGGAGGTGGGCTCTGTAAGTTCCCTCTCCCCACTGTAGGGCATTTCATCTAAGGTCCCTCCCTTTGAGTCCTCAGAGTCTCTCATCTCCTAGGTCTCTGGTACATTCTGGAGGGTCCCCCATTCTCCTGAGGTTGCCTGTTTCCATTCTTTCTGTTGGCCCTCAGGGCTTCAGTATTTTTTCCCCACTCAATACTAGATCATGTTCCCCTCTTTCCCCCTCCACTTTCCCTCTCAGGTCCCTCTTTCCACCCTTGTGATTGCTTCTTCTGGGAGGGCTACCCTGTAGGGGGACCAGCAGTCTCAATAAACCTGGACCCCCCAAGATCTCTCAGAAAATTAGCCTCCAACTAGGTAGAATACACCAGCTGATAGGAGGCCCCCAACACATAGACAGCAGAGGACTGCCGGGTCTGGGTTCAATCAGGGATGATGCATCTAACCCTCAAGAGACTGGAGGCCCCTGGGAGAGTAGAGGTCAGGTGGGGTGGGGGGTGGGGGTGGAAGATACATCCTTGTGGAGACAGGGGCTTGGGGAGTAGGTATGGGATGTGGAACAGTTGGAGGGTGGACCAGGGGATGGGAATAAAATCTGGAGTGTAAAGTAATAATAATAATAATAATAATAATAATAATAATAATAATACATTAAGAACTAGTCTGGAGGTAATAATGTTAAACATCCTTTGTGTACCCATATTTGTACTGTGGCTCTTCACATAATTTAAATGTTGAATTTTGCACTCATGTTATCATGTTGGTATTCAAATATTGTGAATACTTAAGTAGTCTGTAGGTAAAAAGATCTATGTAGCCCAGAAAGGTTGAAACTCACTTGAAGAACAGGCTGGCTTTGAACTCCCAGAGATGCATCAAGAGAGATGGTATCTATAGGTATGCCACCACACCCTGTATTTCCATTTTATGCTTAATTTTTGTTTGTTTGTTTTTAAAACAGAGCCTATATTATCCCAGAGAGGCCTCAAACTCACCACTTTATGATCCTTTTACCCCTACTTTTCAAATTCTGGCAAGGCAAGTGTGGTCCAACATGCCAGCCTTCATGGCAAGCTGGGTATGGAACCCAGAGCTTCTTGAATGCCAAAGGAGCTCCATCACCAGCCATGGGTGGTTTTGGATTTTTTCAACATTGCCAGTTGATAGTGTATTTTCAGTATTTTTTTTTTTTTAGTAGACAAACTCAACACTTTTCTTGACTCACAGAATGTGGAAAAAGTCCAGAAAAAAAAATAGGGAAAATCAATTATGCCTCACTTGTAAGTATACTTCTACCTTAGAGTAGAGAAACTACTCAGGTTGCAAATAATGAAAATAAAAATTTCCTTTAGCCTATTAATTACTGTCTTGTAATATCTAAAGGCAAAATCATTTTTGGGAATATTTAATGAGGAAATCTATCAGCCTCCTTTAAAACATTCTCACTACTGCTACAGGGGTTGAATGCATTTAGTCAATAGCTAGGACTAAACAGTATGTTCAATAAACCAGATAGTTTCTCTGTGAGACTCCTCAATTAGTGTGCAATTTGTAAGAGCTAAGCAAGCTAGGACACAGAATTATATATTACACTTAATTGAAAATATATATTTAAAATATACTTTGGAGGCTGGCTTGATGGTTAAGAGCACATTATTTCTTACAAAGAACCTGAGTTTGCTTCATAAGAACTAACACAGAGGCAATCCACAACCACCTGTAACTCCATCACCAGTGGGTGCACCATCTTCTTCTGGACTCTGAGTATCCATATCCATGTGGTCATATTAACGGGAACACACACACACACACACACACACACACACACACACACACACACACACAAACACACACCTTGAATATTATAATAGACAAAAGCAAATAGAATTAGGTCATGGAAGAGCAGAGATAAGCTGGAGCTAGTGCTTAAGAGAGACATAGATGTAGAAGAATGAGAACAAGGAAAAAAGTCACATTGAGAATGAAGAAGTCATGAAAGCGATAAAGAATAGACAAAGGAAGTAAGGAAGGTTAAAAACTAAGGAAGACCTGAAGGAAGGACCATCATTCCCTTATTTTGATTTTCAACTTGAATCAACCTCTCAGACTGTTTAATGAAGTTTTGCTCAAGAACCAGAACAATGAATTTCTTGCAGCTACGGTGCGGCACCTTAGTTCTATTCCTAGAGTCTAGGTAGTCTTCTGCCTCTGTTGTTCCAACTTTCCTACCTTCCCACTTTCATCCCAAACTACCCTTAGCGATGAGTCCAGATGGAGTCAGTCTACCTATAGAACATTTTCCTCTTGATCAGGTCAGTCAAAAACATGTGCAGATGTTCAAATATGACAATTTTATGAGCTTGACATTTTTACTGCATTTCCCCCTCAGAAGTTAATTCAGTTTTACTGTTGAAGAAAACTGTCACTTCCCTATATAAAGACAACGCTTTCCTGTGAAAACAGCAACATTCTTCCCTAGGGCAGGATGGTCTAGTGAATCTCTTACAAAAAGAAAGCAGAGACCCGGCATGCAGCTATCATTTTAATGGGAGCAGCCTGCTAGTCCTCCTTCCTTTTTTTTCTTTCTTTGGAAGAGTGAATTTTAGAAGTTCAAGGATAAAGCAATTGCTAGGGAGTGTCTTAACATATCTGGAAAATAGTCTGTCTTTTATATTCTGAATATGGTAGTAGACTGCAGAGAAACTGCATCCGGGGTTGTAGCAACTGGACTCATTAAAGCCCATCACTTTTCAAGCATTTATTGGAAGAGATCTAATATATGATAAATAGTTCAGTCTTTGATCCTTTCACATTTCCCCTGCTCATCCACTACCTAACACCATTAAATTGAGTCCAACTCTCTATAGGATTTTCTGTCCTTTGTGTAATATGCTAAGTGAGAGCCAACAAGCACAAAGTATGGGTCTAATTCCTAATCCTTCAAACTTGTGAATATTGTTCATATGGCTAAATATAATGATTCATGTAAGATCCCAAGTTTTAGTCTTGAATATCCAAACTGTTCCCAAATACATTCAAATATATGCTTGAAGAAGGAAAACAAAAGAAAAAAATAGAAATCAACACTGAAAATGAAGAGAGAGATTGAAATAAGGTGGCCACAAGCCAAGGAAAGCTCAGAGCCTTTGGAAGCTAGCAGAGGTGGAAGCAAGTACCCTGGACCTTCTGCGTGAAGTGTGGCCCTGCCAACATTTTGTTTACAGATTCTTGGACTCTAAAATGGGGAGAAAATAAGTGAATGTTGTTTAAAGCACCTGGTTATGGGGAATTCATTATTTTAGGAAAGTAAAACACCTACTAATAAAGTCTTACTGCAAATGTCTCACCATAAATGCTGATATTTTGATGTGGTCTACCCATAATTGAACATAACTGTTACCGCAGGAAGAAGGCAGCTAGCCTACAAGGGTACTTCCTATTGAGATGTGCTTTGCTTATTGCTGCCAACACTTGGTGGCTGAAGATTTGCTCAAATTTTCCTACTAAAGACTGTAAGTGACTCTTCCAAAATGTTAGGAGCTCAATATACAAATTACAAATACAATGGGTACTTTGAAGGCAATGCACAATAGCTTCTTGATAACTGAAAATAGCATGGCAGAATTCAGAGAACTCCGAGACATTGTATGCTATGGAAAAATATTGCTAAGAGCTTATCCACCTCAGAATCCTCCATCTCCAGTACTGAAAGCACAAATTAATATCGAACAGAAATGACTGTTGACACTAGAAATACTTCATTCCAAAAGTGTGTCATCTTTCAAGGCTCAAGAAACTTCTACATACCCAGAGAGCCTAAGAACCCAAGCACCTGGAAGCCTGAAACAATACTTTAAGAATTAATATTGTGCTTCATACAATTAACTTTTCTGTCTTAGTAGTGATGTAACTCCAAATATTATATATCAGGCAAATTAAGAAAACAGAGTGAAAATGCAAGCATTAAAGTGCGTTTTTTTCTCTCCCACTGAGGAGCATATTGGGAGATTGACAGGAAAACAGCACCTTGCTTTCATTCATCCTCTGTTCAGGATAGCAATTGTGTCTGAACCAGTCAGGTAGAATTATGAGCATAATTTGAATTTCTTGTGCCTTTTAACGCCTTACTCTGAGCTCTTAAACTTTTTTCATTCTGCTTTTCTTACTTAACAATTCTATAATAATTTTATTTTAATGACCTGCTACTTGGACCCTCTTTTATGCTAAATACTTCAGCAAAGTATCCTATGATAGCCAAACTTTATATGTGTGAAGCAAATATTTCAATTATAATCAAAGGTTCTCAACAACAATTTTTTAGTTTAAACATTCCAGAAAAGAGGCACAATTTAGAGATTCAGTCACGAAAAGCTAAAGCACAAAAGTGAAAGCTTTGTACAAGACTTTGATTGTCTATAATTGCCTTCTAAGTTTTATTTTATGGAGAACACATCTTTTTGGTCCCTGCATATTTATCCATAATATTGCTATGACGGATGCATAAAAAACCTTTCAGCCAGCACAAGTGATTTTCCTAAGTATGTTGTGACTGCTTCACTGGGACTTACTTTCTCATGACCTTAGTGTGTGTGTAGATATGTATGTTTCTGTAAATCTGAATGTGAGCATGCACATACCAAGCTGTGAAGATGGAGGTCTGAAGACAGCCTCAGCTGTTGACTTTCACTCTCCCCCTCATTTGAGAAAGGCTCTCTTGTTGGTTGTTGCATGCAACAGGATAACTGGCTTTTAAGATTCCAAAGAATCTTTTTAATTTAATATTTATTTATTTATTTATCTATTTATTTATTTATTCATTCATTCATTCATTTTACACTTCAGATTTTATTCCTCTCCTAGTCCACCTTCTGACTGTTCCACATCTCATACCTCCTTCCCACCCCCTGTCTCCATGAGGATGTCCCCACCCCCACTTCTCCACCCCCAACACCCCAGGGCTCACCCCTCCAGAACTCTTCTAACTCCTCCATTGGGGTCCCCAGGCTCAGTTCGATGGTTGACTGTGAATATCTGCATCTGCCTTAGTCAGGTGCTAGCAGAGCCTCTCAGAGGACAGCCATACCAAGCTTCTGTCTGCAAGTACATCTTGGCATTAGCGATATTGTCTGGGTTTGGTGTCTGCAGATGAAATGGATCACATGGTGAGGCAGTCTCTGGATGCCCTTTCTTTCATACTCTACTCCATTTTTTGTCACTGCATTTCCTTTAGACAGGGACAATTCTGGGTTAAAATTTTTTAGATGGGTGGGTAGCCCTATCCCTTCACTGGGAGCCATGTCTATCTACTGGCGGTAGTCTCTTCAGGTTCTATCTCTTTGCTGCTGGGTTGTATAGTTAATGTCATCCCCACTGGATCCTGGAACCTCTCATATCTGTATCCCTGGTGTCTGGGCCCTTCCTAGATGTTCCCCAAGTTCCCCATCCCCACTGCTACTTATTTCTATTCATTCTCCTGACGCTCTTGACTTTTCTCAGGTCTCATCCCATACCTGCTCCTGTCCCTCCTTTCTGCCCTCCCCTCTTCCACATAAGTCCCTCCTTCCCTCTGCTTCCAGTGATTATTTTGTTTCCCCTTCTAAACGGGACTGAAGCATCCACATTTTGGTCTTCCTTCTTGTTAACCTTGATAATATCTGTGAGTTGTATCATGGGTATTCTGAGCTTTGGGGCTAATATCCACTAATCAGTGAGTACATACCATGTATGTACTCACGGGTCTGGGTTATCTCACTCGGGATTATATTTTCTACTTCCGTCAATTTGTCTACAAATTTGGTGGAGCCGTTATTTTTAATAGCTGAATAGTATTCCATTGTGTAAATGTATCATATTTTCTGTATCTACTCTTGTGTTGAGAGACATCTGGGTAGTTTCCAGCTTCTGCCTATTATAAATAAGGCTGATATAAACATAGTGGGGCATGTGTCCTTGTTATATGTGGGGCATCATTTGGTTATATGCCCAGGAGTAGTATAGCTGAGTCTTCAGGTACTTCTATTTCCAAATTTCTGAGGAACTGCTAGATTGATTTTCACCTGAATTTCAGGTTATCTTAGTCATTCTGATTGGTGGGAGGTAGAATCTCTCAGGGTCTTTTTGATTTGCATTTCCCTGATTATTGAGGAAGTTGAACATTTCTTTACATGCTTCTCAGCCATTTGAGAATCTTCAGTTGAGATTACTTTTGTTTAGCACTGTACACCACTTTTAAAATTGGTGTATTTGTTTTTCTGGATTCTAACTTCCTAACTTTTTGTATAATTTTGATATTAGCCCTCTACTAGAGGTAAGGTTGGTAAATATTTTTTTTCCCAATCTGTAGGTTATCCTTTTGTCCTGTTTGCAGTGTCCCTTGCCTTACAGAAGCTTTTCAGTTTCATGAGGTCCCATTTGTCAATTGTTGATCTTAAAGCCTGAGCCATTGGAGTTCTGTTCAGGAAAATTTTACCTCTGCTGGGATGTTCAAGACTTTTCCCACTTTCTCTTCTATTAGATTCAGCATATCTGGCTTTATGTGGAAGCCCTTGATACACTTGGACTTGAGCCTTGTACAAGGAGATTAAAATGGATCAATTTACATTCTTCTACATGCAGACCACCAGTTAGACTAGCACCATTTGTTGAAAATGCTTTTTTCCACTGTGTGGTTTTGGCTTTTGTGCCAAAGATCAAGTGACTATAAGTATATGGGTTTATATCTGGGTCTTCAATTTTATTCTATTGATCTACTTGTCTGTCTCTATACCAATACCATATGGTTTTTATCACTATTGCTCTTTAGTACAGCTTGAGGTCAGAGATGGTGGTTCCCCCAGAATTTCTTTATTGTTGAGAATAGTTTTTGCTAAACTGGGTTTTTTGTTATTCCAGATAAAGTTGAGATTTTCTCTTTCTATCTCTGTGAAGAATGGAGTTTGAATTTTGCTGGGGATTGCATTGAATCTGTAGATTGCTTTCAGCAGGATGGACATTTTTACTATATTAATCCTGCCAATCCATGAGCATGGGGGATCTTTCCATCTTCTGAGATCTTCTTCTATTTCTTTCTTCAGAGACTTGAAGTTCTTGTCATATAGATCTTTCTATTGCTTGGTTAGAGTCACACCAAGATACTTTATATTATTTGTGACTATTGTAAATGGGTGTTGTTTCCTTAATTCCTTTCTCAGTCCATTTCAACCTTTAGTCTGTGTGATCTGATAGAATGTACTATTTCAGTCTTTTGGTATTTGTTGAGGTTTGTTTTGTGACCAATTATATGGTCAATTGTGAAAAAGGCACCACAAGGCGCTGAGAAGTTATATTCTTTTGTTTTAGAGTGAACTGTATATATCTGTTAAATCCATTTGCTTCATAACCTCTATTAGCTTCACTGTGTCTCTGTTTAGTTTCTATTTCAGGATCTGTCTATTAGTGAGAGTTAGGGGTCGAAGTCGCCTGCTATTATTGTGTGGGGTTCAATGTGTTGTTTGAACATTAGTAACAATTGTTGTTACGAATGTGGGTACCCTAGCATTTGGGGCATAGATGTTCATAATTGACTCTTGCTCTTGGTGGATTTTTCCTTTGATGAATATGATTTTTCCTTCCCCATCTCACTTGATAACTTTTGATTGAAAGTCTATTCTTTGGATATTAGGATGGCAACTCCAGCTTGTTTCTTGGGACCATTGCTTGGAAGACTTTTTCCAGCCTTTTACTCTGAGGTAGTGTCTGTCTATGTTATTGAGGTGTGTTTCTTATATGCAGCAAAATGCTGGATTTTGCTTGCTTATCCAGTCTGGTAGTTTATGTCTTTTTATTGGGGAATTGAGAGATAATAAAGACAGATGATTGTTAGTTTCTTTGATGTTTGTTGTTGTAGAGGGTATTATGTGTATATGATTCTCTCCTTTTGGTTTTGTTGTGAGATGATTAATTTCTCATTTTTGCCTTTGGTGTAGGTACCTTCTACATGTTGGAGTTTTCCTTCTAAAATCCTCTATAGGGCTGAATTAGTGGAAATATATTGTTTAAATTTGGTCTTGTCATGGAATCTCTTGTTTTCTCTATCTGTGATGATCAAGAGTTTTTCTGGATAAAGCAGCCTGGGCTGGCTTTGCATGACATCTGTCCAAGATCTTCTAGCTTTTAGAGCCTCTGTTGAGAAGTCTGGTGTAATTCTGATAGCTCTGCCTTTATATGTTACTTGGCATTTTCCCTTACATCTTTTAAATATCCTTTCTTTGCATTTAGTGTTTTGATTATTATGTGATGAGAGGGTTTTCTTTTCTGGCCCAATCTATTTGGTGTTCTGTAAACTTCTTGTATGTTTATGACAATCTTTTTCTTTAGGTTAAGGAAATTTTCTGCTATGATTTTGTTGAAGACATTTCCTGGTCCTTTGCATTAGGAATCTTCTCTCTCTTCTATTTCTCTTATTCTTAGGTTTGATCTTTTTCATTTTTTTTCTTGAATTTCATGTTTTCAGTTAGGAGCATTTTGCACTTTGTATTTTCTTTGACTGTTGTTTCAATATCTTCTATGGTATCTTCTATGCCTGAGATTTTTCTCTTCTATCTCTTGTATTCTGTTGGTGATCCTTGCATCTATAACTCGGGCTCTCTTCCCTAGGTTTTCCATCTCCTGGGTTGCCTTCCTTGTGACTTTTTTATTGTTTCTATTTCCATTTTTAGATCCTGGATTGTTTTGTCCTATTCCTTCACCTGTTTGATCGTGTTTTCCTGTACTTCCTTAAGGGATTTATGTGTTTCCTCATTAAGGGTTTCTACCTGTGTATCTGTGTTCTGTATTTCTTTAAGAGAATTATTTATGTGCTCCTTAAGGTTCTTTATCATCTTCATTGTAGTATTTTAGGTAGGAGTCTTGCTTTTCAGGTGTGTTAGTGTATCCAGCGCTTGCTGTGGTGAGAGGACTGGGTCCTGATGGTTCCAAGTGGCATTGGTTTCCATTGCATATGTTCTTATGCTTGCTTCTCAGCATCTGGTTATCTCCGGTGTTAGCTGGCCTTGCTGTCTCTGACTGGATCCTGCCCCTTCTGTGAGCCTGTAAACCTGGTTGTGAACAAGTTCCTGGGAGTCAAGCTATCTCTGAGTGTGGAACGGGTCTGGAGCACTGGCTCTACCCCAGGGCTGAGTTGTGGGCCCAAAGAAAGATGTCAAGTTTATTATTTTTGTATTTTAATCTTAGTTTACTTTGTGTGCTCACTTATGTGCTCATGGGCTTGCTTATGCATGTGTGCACCTATACAAGCATCTGTGTTGAGTCTGAGATTTATTTTAGATATAGTCTTGGTAATTCCTCCTTATTCTTCAAGACAGAGTCTCTCTCTAAATCAGGAGCTCCCTGATTCAGCTACATAAGCAGGACAGTAACTCCTTGAATCCTTTTGTCTCTCCTTGTCCCCTCAAAACACACACACACACACACACACACACACACACACACACACACACACACACGTACACACACTTCATAATCATGATGACATTATGTTCCTAGGTTATTTCTAGATTCTAGGGATATAAAACTAGGTTCCCATAGTTGTACCAAAAACACTGAGACATCTTCTCAAACATTAAAAATGTAATTTATGTGATGAAAATTACTTTTAAGTTATTACACATTTCTATGTTTTCAATTCTACAAAGTAGTGTTGACAGGATTTATTGAACAGTTCTAGAAACCGTCTGCAAATGCTAGTCTGGGGTGAAGTGGACTTGTACTATGTACAGAGGATGAGTATGGTTTGTGTTTCTTCAGTCTCTTTTGATGCTCTACTGAGGAGATCATGGAGCAAAAGTCCACAGGCCTAACGGAGAACTGGAGCAGCAATGTGAACTTTATACTCTAGAAAAGTTATTGCAGTTAAGCTGCTAAAAGTTATTTTGCAATTACTAGTATTTATTAACATTTTAAATTTCTAAAAAACATTTGCTTTATGGTTTATATGTAGCCCCCCCTTCTGTTGTGTTGTGAAAGTTGCTTTTATCTAGCATTACGGCTGTCTCCAGGCTCACTTTCTTTTCATACGAGACAGATGCTTAGAATTTCTACAACAGAGTGAATAGGCCATTGAAGAAGCAAAGATTCTGTACCAGCTGTTTTGAGAATGGTAGTTTCCATCATACTGACACAGAATATGGCTTACACACTTTCTCAAAATCACACATAAACCCTATAATTGCTAATATGGCTTAAAGGACCCTGAAAGATGATCATTTGTATGTCAGATTTTAGCTAGGCATAGTCCTTGATGTAAACAAAGAAAAATTTCCTAAGTTTAGTACCTATCCAACTGAGACATGGAAGTCAATTTTTGATAAAGGATATGCTTGGCCAGAGCATCCAACAGTCTAAGACATGAACAAATAGTTAAATAAAACTTTAAAAAAATCTTAGCAGAACATGAAAGAGAATTTTCTTTTGATAATATTTTTAGTTCATTTTGTGCACTTGAAAGTTCCCAACTAACACAGGCACACATAATAATTCTCTAACTTCAGTTATATTGCAAATGAACTAAACTAATAGCTGAAATTCTTTGTAACAGTATGATTTGTGCAAATAATTAATATAAAATTTAATTTCAGATCATAGTTTCAATCTCAGGGTCTGGATCTCCTAAGTAACTGTGATTAACCAGTGGTCTGACTTGTGCCTTCTGGAAGGTTCCTCTCCTTCTCAAGGCAATTATTTTTCATCATTTAGTTGGACTGCATCCAGTTTATTTGGCAAAGATTCCATCAGAGCATGCTGTGGCCCAAATCCTTCCTTGATAATGTTCTAAGCACATTGTAAAATTCAGAGCTGGCTACTATGCTAAGCATACTATTTTAAAATTTGTGATGGATGTTTCATTTTCATAAGAGATACCCCCAATCTATAACATTAAGAAAACTCCCTATAGAGATATGCAAATCTTTATAATTTTAATTAACTAATTTTAATTGAAAAATTTATAGAATATATTTCAATCATATTCTTCAATTCCCTCAACTCCTTCAAGATCCTCCACCCAAATTATTTGCCCCTCTACATGTCTCTCTCAAAGACAAAAAACTAATTCAGAAATCAAAACAAATTAAAAATAGAACCATGATGAAAAATATACCAAACTAAATAGCACATTACACTACTATCACCTCCAACTCTACCTATACCTACACTTACACCTACACCACCAACGACAAACATAAATCTCTTTTGTGTTGGCCAAATGCAGTTTACCCTTAAGTATGGTTGATATACCGAGTGACATTCCGTAGAAGAACATTGTTTTTCCCTTTTCCAACCAGTATCATTTACAAACATCTTGATTAGGTGTCTTAGATAATGTATATGTATACACCTGTGTCTCTGTGTGCACACCATTAATTGTCCAAGTTACAAGGTAAAGCATTTATTTTAAGAATACAAATATAAGAGACACCATGACCATAGCAACTCTTATAAAGAAGACCATTTGATTGGGGCTTGCTTACAGCTATAGAAGTTTAATCTATTGTCAGCATGGTAGGAAGCATGGCAGCACATAGGCAAACATGGTGCTGGAGAAGGAGCTGAGAGTTCTCCATCAAAATCGGCAGACAGCAGAAAGAGAGAAACATGGAGCCTGGCTTGGGTTCTTGAAACCTCAAAGCCCAATCCCTAGTGACGTACTTCCTCCAACCTCCAACAAAGCTATACCTCCTAATATTTTTAAATAATGCCACTCTCTCATCTATGTGCCTATGAGATCTTGTTTCAGAAAGGAAGACTGATAGCTTTGAGAATGAGATCTGATGCTACACACATGCACAGAGCTGAATGTACCGAAACACCTATGTGGAGACATTTTATAGGCTCGGCTTCCCCACCTGAAGTAGTGTTATTGGCCAGCTGTTTTAAACTGCAAATCCTGTATGGCCAGGATCAATAGAGACCTCAGGCTGGAGAAAGCATAGTGAAAACAGATTTTTGGGGATACAACTTCAGTGTGACAGCTCACTTAATGTGGAGAACAAAGGCTACTTAAACACTTGGGGACTAGTATGGGCTTTTGTGTGAGTGTACATCACTGGCAGCAGTGAGGGGCGGCAGGGCTTTGGGGTAGCCTCATTGGCATAAAGAGGAATTCCACATGCTGCTGGAAATCTTCTGGAAGGAGCAAAGGCAAGGTGCAGGGCTCCCTTCTCTGGACATGCAGGCCCACGGCAGGGAGGGGAGCCTTCCTACACCTGGTGATCTCAGGACAAGATTTCTGGGGTTTGGACAAGCATGGCTTACTCAGTATAGTGTCATTAAATTTCAGTCATAATGCTTCATATAACAGAATTTATTTTTAAAACCTGAATAGCACTGTGTTATGTGCACTTTTAAACAATCTATTCATCCTGAGTATGAATTTTGCCTCCATAAATATCTTGATTATTGTAATTACTCTGTAATGACCATGGACGCACTAATGGTTCCTTGGGATTCTGATTCTGGTTCTAGAGATTTGAATCCCAAAGTGAAATGCCCCCATCATGGCATGTAAGTTCTATATATTTTATTTTTCACATGGCCTCTGTATCGTTCCCCATAATGAATATACTATACAGTCACAATTTTTGTTCATATGACAAATGGACTTGGGCTTTGTATACATATCGAATGGGGTGGGCTTAAAAGTGTTGAATATGAGAGTAGCATGGTCTGCTTTGTGTTCAGAAAGAATGATTTTAGCTTAGGCACTAAGAAGAAACTTTAGAAGGTCAAGAAATGAATGCAAGTATCCTTGTCTATAATACTACAATCTATAAGACTTTATATTGTAGCTAATGTGAGAATAAGAGGAGGGCCATTTATGTTCAAAGACAAGTTATTTTAGATATCCTTCCAAAACACCAGGGTTTATCTACTGACTGTGTACTATAGTCAAGCAATTCATCACAGTTGTTCAATCAAGATATACATTTATAACTATAATTTAAAGAACAGGAAGCTAGGGCAGAACTCAGAACCTAGCCTAACTTGATTTCAATGACCATGATTTCAGTCAAACCACACAGTCTCATGAGGTCATCAATATTCATCAGCTCATATTCCTCAAACATCCAAAATATACTTAGTCCCTTCTTAATTATTAACAACTCATCCAAGAAAATGATGAAAATAAGATCCCTGAGGAAGTATAACACAAAGTGACTGGGTGAAGGATGCATAGCAGACACTTTGCTAATGCAAAACAGATAAATTGCACATCAGATTTGTTTCATTTCCATTTCTCCAAAATTGGAAAATGACTTCTATAAGATGATTCATTATAGTAAATATCCATTATAACAAAACAATTTTATGGTCTTCAAAAGGTTATAGCAACTTGCACATAATGCTTAGAACGCTGCAATTTAAAGATTCTCTGTCCCTGGGTCACTAAAAGCTTTCTAAATGGAGCCATGATGATAGTATCTAAACAGCATATCTCCAGCCTTATACCTCACATGCAGAAAGATGAGGGAACAAGTTTCAGTTAGGTAGAAATATATGTTATGTTTGAATGTGCACTGTCCCTCAAAGGTTCATGTGTTCCTTTGCTCCTTAGATGAGGGTACTACTTTGATGAGAATGGAAATTTAAGGAGGCAGAGCATACTAGAGGAATTAGGTCACTGTTGGTAGGTCCTTTGTAGCATCTTGATTCTGGCCACCTCCTATCTTTCTCTGTTTACTTCCTGTCTACCATTGAGAGATACCCATTGAGCAGACACATGGACTGCCCTGACCACAGGTCTTCCCAAGACCCTGAAGCCCAGTGAGCATGGACTGAATGACCTCAAACTGTTGAGTGACTTCTTTGGGTAACATTTACAGATGAATACTGGAGAAATTCTAGCCAAGTAAAACTGAACAATCCACCAAGTCTATTGGGATTACATATAGGACTATATCTCAATGATTACTTTTGAATCATTGATGACTAAAAGATAGCTCTGTTACTGAGAAATAAAAACTTGTGTGCTGTGCATCCTAGGAAGCTTGACCAATCAGAATGTCACCTGTTTGTCAAGCAACAGCTGACTGTTATTATAGGGTTGAAAATGGACTTATTTTCAGGAGCCTCTTGAATCTTATAAATTCATTTTATTTCCCAAGTCTAGTGAACTTTTTAAAGCTTTCTTAGTCTTCTGTACCTCCCTCCTATCTTCAGAAGGGAAAGTTTCAACTCAGAGAGAATAGTTCAACTACAGAAATTATGAATAATATAAGTAATACCTCCCTGCTTATAGAATCCCAAAATTGACTAATACAGGAAGAAACAAGTAGAAGATAATAATCATTCAGATTGCTTTGCTCTGAAGACTGTGGCAAGTGGGTCTCCACAGTTTATAGAAAAACCATTACAGCTTGTTCTATGTTTAAAGTGCAGGGGTGGTTGGGTGAGATATTCAAACATTCTATACTTTAGTCTAGTAGGCCATAATATTCATTATATGTAGTTGTCAAATGAGATACTATTTTCAGCTCATTTGATGAATGTCTAAATTAATTACTGACTAGAATCATTTCTCTTTGGTCTACCTCATAGTGTCATTCCCTACTAAACAGGAACCAGAAGTACCATTGTAGATAATAGCATCCTACCTGCATGCTCTTGGGAATAACATAGTAATTCAGTCTGGTTCTTGATCTAAGTGCTTCTGTATATGACAGTACACTGAAGTTGACTGGAGTAGGCAGCTGTTACTTTAAGCAAGAGTTCAACAGCCTCTACATGGCCCAGTATTCAGATCATGCACTGTGGGCCCAATGATTTCCCTTCATGATGCCAAAGCACCAAGTTCACAGTCACAATCAAAGCAAAATATAGCAAGTATTACAGTATGCCCATACTTGCCTGTAAGGATTTATATGTAAAATTAAAAATTGTTTGTATAATAACGAAGTGAATTCCTAAGTCTTGTGTTCATTTTCTCTTAGATTAAATCCACACTATGAAAACATGAGTATCATAATTTCAGGAACATATTCTGACTACATAGTCACCATGTGGTAATGTGTTCTTCAAGTTATGAATCAAAAATTTAATAATTATATGAAAGTCTTGGCACAGGTGGCAAAAAATAAAACTAAACTAAAATGAAACTACAACTATCAATTCTTCAAAAGCCTGGAAAACATGAAAATTCATCTTTCACAACTTTAACAGCCAATTAAATGCTATTTAGATATGAATGAAAATAAAACTTTTATACTTGTACATGAATATTTTCCAGTAAGTATCTATGTGTTTTTGACAAAGTTATAGAAAAGTAGTGTAAATTCTAGCTTGTATTCAGTTTGTTTGCCTAACCAATTACACTTAACTTTTTTTTTCTGGACAATGTTGATGAGGATTATAATATTTTGACAGATAGTGTCACTATAATTCACTTGAGAAATTAATACATGGACATAAGCAGGCATGTCATTAAAGACAAAATATGTAATGACACAATTTTTGAGTGAAGAAAGGTTTTCAAGTAATTCAACCAATATGCTCATTTTTCAGTCAAAAGACAGATCATTAGGCAGGGAGATTGATTTCTGGGTAAAAGTGCTTACTATGAAATCCAAGTAACCTGAATTTAGGCTTCCAGAAACCAAATAAAAACGAAGCAAAGCAGTGTAAGCATCTGCAATCCTAGCAATAATAAAAAGGCCGAGGCAGGAGAATCTCCAGAACCTGTGGACCAGTTATCCTGACTTATACAGCAGTAAGGAGATGCTGTCTTAAACAATGCGGGAAGGAGAGACCAAACATTTCCCTCTGTTCTCTACATATGTAGTGTAGCTTTTGCATGCCTGTACTCATGAAAATCTCCCACATAAGTAGATGCTCTTCTCTCCCTGTCTCTGTATCTCCCAGTCTTTCTCTGACTCTCTGTCTGTCACTCTGTTTCTGTCTATGTCTCTTACACACACACACACACACACACACACACACACACACACACACACACACACACACTATACAAACCTTATTTAAATGGTTTCTCAAACCAGCCCTTGGTACTTAACTACCACTTATTTCTTATTCTTATTTTTATTTTATTTTCTTATCATTTCAGATTAATTTTAAATTTATTTTACTTAATGTTTATGTGCATGTGGTGTGTATATGTGTGTGGGGGGGGTATGTGCATGTCAATGCAGTCATATGTATATGTTAAGTATGTGTGTACTGGTGTAGATGTCAGAGCCTAAAGATTCCCTGGAGCTGCAGTAACTAGCAGTTGAGGGTCACTTCAGGCAGGTACTAAGAACCATACATACCTAAGTCCTCTACTAGAGCAGTAAAAACACTTTGCCCTTTGACCATCTCTCCATAACCCAAATAAAGGTTGTTTTGCTTGTTATTGTATCTGTTTCATAGTTACTTCTCCAAGAAAACATTATATTTGAACTTTTTTCTCCTTAAATAATTCACTTTCTCTTCACAGAGTTTTAAAAGAACACAAATGTGGAATTATATTGACAAATTTCAGGTGGTTGGAGATTACAGTGTTCCAAACATCATAAATGACTGATGGTTTCTATATGGTATTAAATATCATAATATGTAATTTCTATAGAACTCTATGTATGTGTGATGTGAAACATGCAAGTAGACACGAACCTCTTCGGGAGTGTTGTTTTGGTTAACTTCTGATGATCCCCTTCCAGAACCGTATTTTCCTCTTTTTCTATACAATATTCCATGGAGAAATTCTTCGCTCTGCATAACTTACTTCCTCTCTATTTCCTACACAGAATGTATATATTGGGAGTGCACTGGGGAAATCTATGCTAACCATCTATTTCAGTTGACCTTGTTGAGATGTTGCTGCAATGACTTTGAAAGAAGTTAGTAAAGAATGTAGTATGCAGGTTGGGGACCAACTGTGGTTCTGTGCCCTCAGGAGCTCTGCTGTACACCAGGCTGGAAGGATTGAGCACAGTCTGGAACAGGCGGGATCTGCAGAGTCCTAGTACAGTTGGGAGTGAGTGATGGCAGGAAAACGGTCTTCTGTTAGGAAGGCCCTCTCCAAGGATTTTAGTGCTACAGATCTTTTAGATGATACTCAATGAATCATCTCTCTCAGATGATCGTTGGGGAAACAGCTGGTGCACATACACTTTATTTGGGGTGACCAAGAGGTATATATGAACCCGGAGAACGGGAAGGAGTTTTCAGAGTGAATGTAAAATCAATGGCTGAAGTTTAAAGTTCTCTGAATGCCTCCTTTGTATGGAGAGGCACTGCAGGAATCCCAGGTACTTGCTTGGCAGATTCTTTTCAGGAAAGAGGAAGCTGAACTATAAGTTTGACAAGCACTGTGAAATATTACTCAGGTAGAAAATTGGGGGCCATGCTCCCTAGATCAGGCAGAGAAGAGGAAGCCCCACCAAGAAAAAAGAGTCCTTAATTTTGTGCTGAGCTCAGAGGAGCTATCCAGAAATGGTAGACTGTTGTGACCTTAAGTAGTGAGGTACAACAAAAGAAAACAGTTGAAAAAAATATATATATATATATATATCACCACACTATCACAATTCTCAAGGAAGGGATTTTTTTTTTGGAAGGAAGGAGAGGGCATTTGGGGTTGAACAATAGAAAAATTATGCTATAGGAACCTAGTGCAGAGGAGAGAGCAGTAAAACTAAAAGACCTGTGATGAATAGCATGGCACCTGTACAAGTAAGTACTGGTTAATATGTGAAACCTGCAGAAGCTAGGACTTCTCGTCAGCATTTTACACTTGAAACAATCCTGCAGTACTATATAATGAACCTTATGGACTGCCAGAACAGAAAACATGAGGAGGATTAGCATGCACTACAGCCATTCCTCAAGAAGCCAACACCCAAACCTGACCTTCTGTCCCTTAACTGAAAAATGAGTGTGTGGGCTTACAGCCTGAATACTTAAGTTTGAATTACACCATTACTGTTCATTATTAATGAAACAACAGCTCTTCTACTTTCCATGACATGGGCTTACCTTTTAGAAGCAAGTTTCATAGGTGCATTTCCAGGTGGAGCTGACAAGCATGAACCAAATATTCCCCCACGTCTCCAACAGAATGCATGGTTATGTGGCTTTGCACTAGTGGGCTGGGGCAATAAAGTTGGGCAACTGCTAAAGTGTGTAAGTCTTTAAACAATCACTCTTCAAGGAAGGTTTGCCTTATGCATCAGGACTCAGAGGGAGATAATTTGATTTCCCTCCTCCTTTAATCAAAGAGAACTGAAAAGGGAATCATAGCATGTGAGGCTCTGTGACTGCCTGTAACACTGTATCTGCCAGTGTCCTGGGATTCTAGGCAGTCAAGATTTGAGTTAATGATGAGATGGGATGCTCTCCAGCCAACATGACTGATGTCTGTTAAAATTTATTGCTCGCTAAGAGTTTATGACAAAGGTCTGGTGAAGCCATCATCAAATCCAATTAAAAATCTTATTTCTTGCATGCTGGGAAAAAATCAGCAGCTACACCCTTCACTGGTGCTAGATCAGAGTTCTAGGGAAAGTACATCTGACACGGTCTAGTCTTGGAACATGCTTGCAAGCAAAATCTTCAATCCTCATGATCAGACAATGTTTATTTATAGATAAATTTGTCTCTTCTTAACAAATAAGATGACAAGAAGTGAAAATGAAGAAAAATAGCCTATCTATTCCTGTTCATGTAAACAATCAGGACATTTTCTATAGTAGAAAGACAACTAGAATGTCAAGTAAAGTGGGTCAGAAAGGACTGATGCTGCACAAATCGCAGGTCTGTCATAATTTGCAGGACTGATTCTGATTTCAAAAGTAACTTTTGAAAGAGGGTCAAAGCAGAATGCAATGTGATAATGTAATTAAAGACATTTTCAGTACCTCAGCACTTATTCTACTTTTCCCCTTGGAATGAAAACTGTATAGGCAATTAGTTTAAATTAGGCTACATGGGGATATTATTTGTATAACAAAAATAAGTTTCTCTTTGTAATTAAATTTAATGATGTTTCACTGGAGAGAGACTGAACAAATTTCTAAGACTTATGTTGCTTTGGCCAACTCTGTATTCTGAAATAAACTGATAGAACAAGTTGCATTGTTATTTCCTTGACTGGGGTGAACTTAACATGCTAAGTAGATGCTTCTAGATGTTGAGGAATTAAAGGAAGTCATTATTCTCCCAGGATCCTGTAAGTTGCTTCTGTCTATGATGTTAAAACCTGCTCAAGAATCATTACTTCAGCCTCCCACACATTCCTATAATCTAAATCTTGTTCATGAAATAATCATGCACTAAAAGGAGCCTTTGTATATTATATGCTTGTACACAGATACCTTGCCATACATGCAAAACTTTATTATAAATTATGCAAATAGTAGATTATTTAAAAATTGTAGAAGCTGGCATGTATAACTTTCATGATTAGAAGATATACTGAAAACATTTGCTATTTCTATGGCATACAAAATCCAGATTTGATTCACTTTTTCTATATAAAGTTCTTAGAAGCTGTTGCAGCTGCTTTTCTAGTATCAAATCTACTGATTTTAATTGGAATAAGTTGCTAGATAAATTTTCAAACAGGAGCCTTTGGTGAATACTTTGAGATTCCTACCCTCTGTCATTTTCGCTAGGTCATATTTTCCAGTTTAATCACTAATCATTTTGTTCTGATAATATCATCTATTCCATCTACTAATTTAAAGGAATAACATACAACAGGATGGCTTCAAAGCTGAATGGATTAATGCAATTAATTAACAGCTAGAAAGTATCATAATAATGAACAGGTAACCGATTATATTAATGAATGTAATCAATCAGCATATTCATTTTTTAAGGAAATCAGGAGTGGAATTCAGAAAGAAATCCAAATGTCAAATGATTACGTTTGCATGTTTATAGCTCTCTGTGAACATCTGTATTCTCTAGAGTACCAAACAGTCCACAGAGAAGTGTGCACATGACCAAGACTCTTGCTTTCTGCTATGTTCTTTTGAGACCATGCCCAGGCTTGGAATGCTTTGCACTGGATGCCTTGAAAGGGGCTCTTCAATCTGAACCAAGGACTAAAAATATGTTAACTTTTCACAGCTCTACCCAATCTTTGCAATGTCTGGTAGTTTTCATCACATGTATGCTTTGCTTATATAAGTATTTTGTTTACTTTCCTCTCTGATAGTTCTGTAGATGCAAAAACCATAGCTGTCATCTTAAAGGAGAGCTTATTCTGGAGGCACAGACTTAGATTACTTCCAAATTCCATGTTCTGACACAGAAGTCATTAAATTTTCATAGTTTTACAGAACACTGGAAGTCATAAATCAAGGTAATTTAAAATATGTTTATGAGCACAGCAGAGAGGCAGGCATATCAATATGGAGGAAGGTTTTCTAAAGACCAAGATGTTATCTGAGCCTTTTTGTTAGTAGAATCTAGTGGTCTGCTAAGTTAATGGATCCTAGAATGGTTTCAGTGTTAGTCATAGGATGTTAATTCAGACACAGAGATGGGCAAGGAATGGCTTTTCCAGGGGCCAAGAACTAGCCCAAGACAAGACAATCAGCCTTTGGACATGCAACCTTTTAATCTCTCAAGAGGCCTGAACTTCTAATCAGTTACAATTAGTCTGTGAAGTTACAGTGTCCATTCCATAGTCTTTATTCACACTGCATAGAACTTATAGATACATTGGTCTATGAATGCATGATTGTTGACAAAGAAAAAAATGAAAGCAAGGATGAGAATAGTTTTAATAGTAGGATTAATTTACTTCATTGCAGATTGGCCATACCAGATTTTTTTCAGTATTTGTAGTCCTTTTATTTTTATTTATTTATTATTTTATATTTTTGTAGTGTAGTACAGTTCTATCCAAATGAAGACGATCTCTCTGGCCTGAAATCTGTCACATTACTTCTCTCACTTCTTTTTTTCCAAGCATTTTGCTTTTCATTTCACACCATTAATCAATCAACTCATTTCATTCAGTGACTAAAAGTTAAAAAACATTTCAAAATTGTATTAAGTAGCAAGTTCTTTTCTGTGGCCCACCATCCCTTCTCCCATTTTTTGACATATGTCTTAACTAAACATTTCTAGTGGAAATGTTACTCATGTGTCATCTTGACTAATTATTTCCACTGGGAACGTTGCCTGTGTAGTAAAATCTAGTGTATAAATACTAGTGACTTGCTCTCTCCAAAGTCAGGAATGTCTTTTTGAGCCTCTGTATTCAGTTTTCTTGGTGTTTCTTTCCTCTTAACAAATAAGATTGAAATGTTTGTTGCTATGTCAGATTGTAAATGGGCACATGCATACAGAAATGCAAATATCAATTGTAGTTGAATAAAATATTGCTATTTTTTCGATTTTTACAACCTCTGTGCTAAAAGTCCCCAAAAGACATTCCATACACATGTGCCTTTGAGTTCAGCTTTGTCTGAGCAGTGCACAGTAACTGACTCTGTTCTTTGATGGAAGTGACTGTGAAGTTCACACAGAGAGAGAAGAAATGGCAGTCCCAAAGAAAAAAAGCAAAAAAAGAGATGATAAAAGAATTAGTACAGAAAACTTAAGAAAGAATCCATATTCCAAAAAAGTGTATATTTTCCAAAATGTTAGTTAAGAATCAGTTACTTGTGTGGCAGTTTCTATTTGGAACACAATTTTCTGGACTATATTTTTAAGGCATAGGCTGCTGTTGAATCAAAAGAGAATTTGGATCAAGTTTCTCTAAAACCAGTAAACCTAAAAGTACAAAGACCCTCCCAAAATAGTATCTAATTTTTTAGAGAATGATATAGCAGTATTCACAATCTACTATGATAATCTGATTATGTTAATACAAATTTATTCATAAGAATTCATTATTTATTACAATAATTACAATGAAGAATCATAGTTCCTAGAATTCTTTAGAATATCGCAAATGGTAGCATTATATATTATGATCAGAAAATAAACAGTTTAGTAAAATATCAAACTTTTATTTAGTAAAATAAAAGTTCTTCTGGACTTCACTACCCATAAAAAGCTAAAGCAGAAAAGCATGGAAAAAGTTAATATTTTATGATAAGAAGTTTCATTTATTGAAATATTCATTTAATATACATTTTGTTTTATTTAATATTGATATACTTAATAGATGATGTATTTGATCCAAACTGCAAGCTTAAATGCAGAGTCCTAATTAGCAAGCCATGGACATAAAAAGGTGAATGATGTGTCTGATTTAATAGACTGAACTACATCTGGTTCTAAAATTGATTAGTCTTTTTATTGAGAGATTAATCCATTTCAAAAGGTGATGCATCTTTAATACGAGTTAAATCAAATCTATATTTTCTCCCCCTTCGTCTGCAAAGGTAACGAGAGGAACAAGTTTGCCCTCAAGTGGACTTTAAAGGCAGATCAGAGATTCAAAGAGCAGAAAAAAACAAAACAAAGTAGTATCATGAGTTCCAGCCCAGATCATTATAATGAATGATAAACACCATGCCCTGTTCCTTCTGGAACATAATTTCTTTTCTGGGGGTTTTATGTTTTTGTTTTTTTGTTTTTTTCTTGAACCACTTTTGTCCTGTAATTGTGGTTCATTCATCAGCCCAATTTCATGCAACAGTTTCTGTGATTAAATAAAATTACACATATTTAAAAATGTCTATGTTTTCCTATCCAATAAATAGTCACCATAAAGGAAGAATAGGAAAACCTCAAAAAAAAAAATCTGTAATGGCATATTTTGTTGGTTTGATTTGATTTTACTGGAGCGAGTGAGAGAATGAAAGAAAGAGACACGTAGACCAAGAGACATAGAGACCAAGAAAGAGAGACAGAGACAGAAAGACAGACAGAGAGACAGGCTGAAACCAAGGGAGACGGAGAGACAGTGAGTGGATATATAATTAGGTGCCGGATCTGGGAAGAATGGAGGAAGAGGAAAGAATATGATTCCAACATATTTTTATATGAAATATATGCTCTTAAAAACAAGCACCATGGCTAAATAAGTGGTCCCAGGCTTTATTAATACTTCAAAGAGAAAGGAATAAACATGCTGTAAGTAACTTAACAAGTGGTAATATCCAACTCACATCTGGTCCACAAAATGGGGCGAACACCTACGTGGGAATCATGTGAACAATGGTCTCTACTGACCACTCCCCCTACACAACCGTAGCCTATCTCACGTCAGTACTACACTGCTCAGACAAGTCTTTCCAAACATCATCGTTTTAGAGGGAAGGTCAACTGAAGCCAGGTTCTCAGCTTCCCTGGCATCTGGAGATATTCATAGGACAGTCATTTCAACTTTTTCACAGGAATGTAAAGGGGAAATGGTGTACCTGCATTATCTGAATCCAGGGAGAAGAAATCAAAGGAGCAGAGCTTCAGCAGCCTGTGGACAGATCTTGAGGAAGCTTTTTAAATTGTGAGTGTCGGTGCACACTCACCTGTTTTCATATACTCTCAGTGCTAAACTGTGCATTCCCAAGAAGGAAGGAAACTTCAACCCTGAATTCTCAGACAGCTCATCTCTAGGACTCACATCCCAATGCCCAACTCTTAGAGTCACATAGTGGACCTATGTTCCCAGTGATTTTTCCTAATCTGACATTAGTGTGCCTAGCTGCAAATCCTAGCCAGTTGCCTAGTTATTATCACTCCACCAAGTGTAGCAGGTATAGAAGCAAGCTTTGCCTACTCAGAATCATAACTAGCTATCTTAAACATACAAAACAAACAAAAACAACAAACACAAACAAAACAGGCCGAACTGAACACTGAAGCTCTGTCACAACGCTGCCATGTGTGAATGCTTGGAAAGACTTAGAGTCACCAATACAATATCAGAGTTATAAAGATGTAAGAAACAATGACATTAACAGAACAAATAAAGAAAGGTAAATCAACTGTTCTCAAAAAGTGCATAGCACAATGACAAAAACTTAGAAAAAGACTATTCTTATCTGAAGCTCAGTGAACTGAAACAGCACATACATAGCCAGATATGGGAGCACATACCTGTAATCCCGGCACAGAGGGGGCTGATTTAAGATCATGGGTTGTAGGACAGTCTAAGCTCCCCAGCAAGAACCTGTCTGAAACCAAATCTAGAGATAAAATCTAATACGCAGACAGAGCTAGATGATGACAGCACTGAAAACAGAAACACCAGATGAGCAGAAGGCAATGTCTAAACTCAATTCAGCTGAAACCTCAGTGAGCTGGTCAAATTCGCTAAAGAGTCAATCAGAACATATTATCCAGAGCATCACAAAGAAAAAAAGAAGAAGAATTTAAAGGAATATGTAGAGGCGCAAAGAAATGATGGGAAAATTAAATAGATTTTTTGTATAATAGAAACTTAAAAAAGGAAAAGAAAAACAATGGGGCCAAGGATGCACATATCAAACATAATGAACAAAATCTTCCAATGTTTGTGGAAAGTTGTCTAAACCCTTTTATAGGCACCTCAGAGATCCTGTTAAATAAATCCAAGAGGTGAGGTCACCAAAGTCAAACTAGAAAATAATAATAATAAAAAAATAAAACTATGCTCAGCAAAAAGACAGAAGCACATTATGCACCCCCATTACAATAGCACATTGTTCAGCAGGGATATTAAATGCCAGAAGAAACTGGACAAGGGACCTCAAAGAACAAAGGGCATCTCTTAGAGAGAGAAGACTGCCACCCAGAGCTGTTTTCCATAAGGTAGATTTCTCCCTTTCCCCATTACCACGCCCATTGATACTGCCAATGTTCCAGCCTTGATTACATGATCATTTGTAGGAGAGACTTTTTCAAAGGATTAGTAAAATATTTTATTAACTTTACAGTCTTCTTATCCTCTCTTCTGTGATTTTTCCAGAGCCATAGATGCAACAACTGCAGATGAATGCTTTGCTGTTAAGAATCTCAAGACCTGTTGATCTCTGCATCATGTCTAGTTGTGATTTTCTGTGGTGCTCTCATGTGTTTAAAGAGACTGTGATGATGGCTGACAGCTATACTTATGTGTGGGTATAAGGAAAGATTGAGAACCTAGTAAAGAATTATGCTGGTCATGTTTCAGAGGACCTTATTGGTTGTCCAATGTAGAGGAGTCAGCCCTGAAACCATATACGCACAAGCATTAAGAAAGGGTTTGGTAGGTTTTATTTGTATATTTGCTTATACATATGCATAAACACACACACAATTACAATAAAGAGGCTGCATATGTGAAAGTGGTGGAACACAGACAGGAGGTTGGGGGGGGGTGCCTGACTGAGGTGGCAGAAAGGAAGGAATAAAGGTAGATTATTCTATTTCAATTATTTATGTAAAGAGGATGAAAATATAATTTCCTAGAATAACCAAAGCCAAGGGAGTCCATCAATACTTGAAATTCCTTGTAAAAGAATTACTTAAGGTGGACCAAAAGACTAGGAACCAATAGCATAATCATAAAGCCAAAGTCAGAATTCTCTAAGATGGAAAAGATAGAATACAAAGAAATTTATTCTGGGATCATGGTTAAAAATTTATATTAATATTAATCACTAAGAAAATGAATTCTTAGGACTGAAGATGGCTTAATGGTTAAAAGTGTTTGTTGTTTACTCAGAATATCATGTTTTATTTCCAGCACCCACATTTGAGGCCCACAACCACCCACAGCTCCAATTTTGAAGGATTCAAAATAATATGTACCATTTGATGACCATTAAAGGATAAAATTGGAAATTATTAAATAAAGGAATGTCATGCAATTCATGAATGCATGAAAATTAAATTATAATCTTAAAGAATCCATGCATCCATGTAAAATAAAAGAGGAAAATAAATATGTCTTGAGACAACTGAGGAGAGAAACACAGCATGAAACTCCTCCGGGACAGAGAAAGCATCCTAAGAAGAAAGCACACACTAACAAATGCCTGGATCGAGAAAGAAGTAATCTCTCAAACCAGCAATTTGACCTTGTACCTCAAGCAAATAGAAAAAGAACAACAGTACAAGGCTTATAAAAGGAACTGAATAACAAGATCAGAGCAAAAATGATTGAAATAAACCCTTCAAATGTAAAAATTATCAAATGATAAATGAAAGAATGTTATAGTTTGTGAAAGATAATATCAAACGTTTAGCTAAGTGAAGAAAACCGGTCGACTCATAGAACAAGATCAAAAATTAAAGTAAAACACCCTCCATGGGAGAGGAACATCAAGAGAAATTACTGTCAATGCTTGCAAGTCCCTACAGTGTGTAAGGAATGTATAGACCAATGGACATGTTACTTTCACCAAGTGTGAAATATGGAAAACTGAACATCATATTTAATTAATAGTAAAATTGACCAAAGAAAACACTCAGACATGAGGACTTCACATGTGAATTACAAAGCACATTTAGCAAACTGCCTCAACTAAAAACTAAAGAAGATGGAACCCATCTATATTGATTTTAAGAGGCCAGCATTGTCCCAGTAGCAAAGGTAGACATGACATCAGAAGACATGCAAACCAAGGATGAAGATTCTTCTTGGACATAGTGTTTTTAAAATTCCTTCATAAAATACTAGAAAGAAGAATTCAATAGCATATGAAAATGTCTTCAAATTTTGATCAAGTGAGATATATTACTTGTTGAACTCTAGGTAGTTGGATTTATACAGTTAGTCCAATGTGAACTACTGCAAAGACAGTGTGACAGAGTACATACAAATTTTCTCCTTATATGCAGAAAAGGAATCAACAAAATTCATCATTTCATGATACAGCAGTCCAGGCATTTATGAATGGAATAAACATATCCCAGTGCAACAGTGGATATGTTTAATTACACCACAGCAATTGTAACCCTCAGTATATAAAATTGAAATTTTTCCTAAGTCAAATGTTATCTGCCATGTCTTATCAATCAGTACTGGATTTGGTGTCAGATCAGGAAAAAATTAAACAATATGCAAACAAACAGGAATTTTTCCAGCTGATATCATGCACATGATATAGAAAAATCCCCAAACTTTTTTGGGGGTTCGTGTCACCTAATGAGGACATAAGATATAGGACATAAAATAATAATCAGTAGGATTTCTGTATGTCAATAATGAATTACCTAGGAGAAAACAAGTTCATTATGAACATCTTAGAAAGCAACTGGAAAGTTTCTTAGTAAGTCAAGCTCAGAAAGACAAGCATCATATTGTCTTATTTGTCAGTCCCAGGTGTTATAAAGATGCAGAAAATCATACGTACACCATCATCCAAGTGACACAGTGATGGCAGCAAGATTGTTGGGAGAATGAACAGTTCCACCACTGGAGAGGAGAGGTGCAAATGGTAAGAGTGGCTTAATATCATGGTCAAAGTACATAATACAGCACCATGAGAAAAGAGTACATATCAATGAAGTTATATTTACAAAAGAAAATAGGAAAACATTTCAACAGGGTGATAAAAAACATGTGTACTAACAACTATGAAAAATTACAGAACGTGAAGGGACAAGTAACTCTAAAAATAGTCTTCCCTAACAGTTTATAGCTGATATTATTGAAATGAGTGTATCATGAGAAGCTTCTGTGTCCAAGGAAATGCCAGTCAAAACACTGACATCATTTTGTAGAAATAGAACAGGCAATTTTACAATTAATTATGAAAACTAGCAGCAACCATGAAAATAAAACAGGAAATTATGAACATAGTATCACTTTATTTTAAATTATACCACTAAGTGCTCATAATTGAAGCACTGAGGTCCCAGTATTAAAAGCAGACTCATTAGCCTGAGGAACGGATGGTAGAGGACACTGATGAATCCACAAGCAGACAGACAACTGATTATAAATAATGATGGTGACATACTTGTATTTGAAGAATAATGACTTCAAGAAGTTATATTGGGAAAACTGAATATATGTTTACACAGAAGAGTAAACTTGTTCTCTTTTTTTTTTTGGTTTTTCGAGACAGGGTTTCTCTGTGTAAACCTGGCTGTCCTGGCAGATGCTGGCGAGGATGTGGAGAAAGAGGAACACTCCTCCATTGCTGGTGGGATTGCAAGCTGGTACAATACTCTGGAAATCAGTTTGGCGGACCCTCAGAAAAATAAACATAATACTACCTGAGGACCCAGCTATTCCACTCCTGGGCATATAACCAGAAGATGCTCCAACATGTAATAAAGACACATGCTCCACTATGTTCATAGCAGCCAAATTTATAATAGCCAGAAGCTGGAAACAACCCAGATGTCCCTCATCAGAGAAATGGACACAGAAAATGTGGTACATTTACACAATGGAGTACTACTCAGCTATTAAAAACAATGACTTAATGAAATTTGCAGGCAAATGGATGGAAATTGAAAATATCATCCTGAGCGAGGTAACTCAGTCACAAAAGAACGAACATGGTATGTACTCACTGACAAGTGGATATTAGCCCAAAAGTCTGGAATACCCAAGTTTCACTTTATAGTAATCGCTGGTCTGAGAGTGAGGTCCCAGAGGGAGGAGTTGGAGAAGGGACTGAAGGAACTGAGGGAGCTTGCAGCCCCATGGAGGGAGCAACAGTGTCAACTGGCCTGATGCCCCCAGTGTTCCTGGAGGCTGGACCACCAACTAAAGAATAGACATCAAAGGACCCATGATGTGGACCACATATGTGACAGAGGAGGGCCTTGTTGGCCATCAGGGCAAGAAGAGGTCCTTGGACCTGAGGGTGTTAGAGGCCCCAGTAAAGGGGAATGTCAAGGGGAGAAGATGGGAGTGGGTGGGCGGGTGGGTGGGAGGGGGAATACCCTCACAGAGGCGGGGGGGGGGGAGGGGAAGAGATAGGAGGTTTCCAAAGAGGAGACCTGGAAAGGGAGAAACATTGGAAATGTAAATAAAGTATCAGAAAATTAAAAAAAAAAAAAAAAAACCAAAAACCAAAAAACAAAAAACAAAACCTGGCTGTTCTGGAACTCACTTGGTAGGCCTGGCTGGCCTTGAACTCAGAAATCCACCTGCCTCTGCCTCCCAAGTGCTGAATCCCAGCGTGTGTCACCACTGCCAGGCTAAACTTGTTCTCTTATCTTAGATCATATTTTTAAATAACAAAACAGATTAAAGGCATCAACAGAAAACATGAAAATACATGACTTACTAGAGTGAAATACAGTGTCCAAGAGCTAAGACCCTGGTCTGAGCGATGGATTGTATTTTATGCGTGACTACAAAGGTGCAGCGATGAAGAGATAGAATCTCCTGTTCATGTTCTATTGATGTAACAAAACCACAGCCCAGGGCAACTTCAGGAGGAAAGGATTTAATTCATCTGAGGTGTACAGTCATCATGAGGGGAAGTCATGGCAGAAACTCAGGGCCAGGATCTAGAGGCAGAAACAGGCTCAGAACTCTTGTAGGAATGTGGATTAATGGCTTGTTCTCCTGACTCATTCAGCCTACTTCCTGAGGTCTCTGTGAAGATGGCAAAAAAAAATTAACAAGTACAAGAACATGTTTCAAAACTGTTCCAAGTAAGCTAAAACTCTATGTGGCAGAGAAAACCCTCAACACGATGTAAAGACAATTCTGGAATCAAGAATAGTGGCTTACATCCATCTATCATCTGTAAAACCTGAAAACTAAAATACATAAAGCCAAACAACTCTGTAAAAAAGAAAATGACCAATTCAATTCACAGATGTACAGTGTATCTCAGTAGACAGATCTCTAAGGTAAACCTGGAACTGACCATATATACCAGAAGCATGTTAAGACTTCATCTTGTGGAGTAGAGACTGAAGGGAAGGCCATCTAGCGACTGCCCCACCTGAGGATCCATCCCATATACAGTCACCAAACCCAGTCACTACTGCTGATGCCAAGAAGTGCATGCTGACAGGAGCCTGATAGAGCTGTCTCCTGAGGCTCTGCCAAAGCCTGACAAATACAGAGGCAGATGCTTAAAGCCAACACTGGACTGAGCACAGGGACCCCAATGGAGGAGTTAGAGAAAGGACTGAAGGAGTTGAAGGGGTTTGCAACCCCATAGGAAAAACAACAATATCGACCAACCAGACCCCCTAGAGCTCCCAGGGACTAAACCACCAACCAAAGAGTACACATGGAGGGACCCATGGCTCCAGCTGCATATGTAGCAAAGGATGGCCTTATCGGCATCAATGGGATGAGAGGCCCTTAGTCCTGTGAGGGGGGACAGGAGTGGGTGGGTGGGTGGGGGAGCACCCTCACAGAAGCAGGAGGAGGGGGATGGTATAGGAGGTTTGGGGGGGTGGGAAAGGGAAATGTAAATAAAGAAAATATAAAAAGGACATCATTCATCATTAGAGAGTGTAAGTTACAACCCAAAATGTTATGCCATTTCACACCTAATAAGAAGGCTATTGGTAACATGAAGGCAGATGAAGAATCTTTCCGAAAATGTGAAGATAAAAGAATTCTGTATGTGCATGCGTGAAAGTGAGCAGCTTGTAATGTGAAGCTGTTTGTACATTGTTCCCCAAACTGTAGAGTTAGCAGTCCTACGTACACAGTGAATTCACATCCAGGTTAGCCCAAGGTTTAGAAATCAGTATACTGCAGGCATGTGCATCCCTGATAATTCCAGCTGTCACCATGACACCCAAGGGAAAGAATCAACCTAAACGTCATCAAGACACGAAAAGATAACAACATGTCACACAGCAGCACAGGATGGAATTTTCATCAGTCATAAGAAAAAATGTTGTTTGTGAGAGCACTGATGATTCTGGGTATTCTGTTAAATGATTGCCTTGGTTCTGTTCCTCTTGTGATAGACTACTCTGGAAAAAGTAACTTTGGAAGAATAGATTTTACTTAGCTCACAATTCCAGGTTGTTTTTATCACTGTGTAAAAGTTGAGTCAGCAGGATCTTGAAGCAGCTAATCACCTCACACCACAGCTCAGAGCAGAGAGTAGTGAGTTAGTGCTTCTGAGTTCTCAACTCTTGATCAGTCCAGTTTTACCTGCCTAGGGAATAGTACCACCCACATTAGGCAGGTTTTCCCACTTTAATTAACATAACCAAGAAGGTCACTATAGAGTTGCCCACAGGCCAGTTTAATCTCGATAACCCCCACTGAAATTTCCTTCCTAGAAGATTCCAGATTTCATCAAATTAACAACCAGTACTCCTAGAAACATAAGCCAAGCACACAGTTGAAAAGTCAAATGTTCTTCCTAATCGATGGAATCTATAATAAGATATCTCAGTGGTAGTTTCAGAGGAGACAGAGGACATGGAATGACAGCCAAAGGGCACAAATCTGTAGAAACAAGTTATAAGCACCATTTCTATTCCAGGTATGGTGCTCAGTGTGAGGGATACAGGAGCTAACTACAAATGGCACGTCTCAAAATTACTGAGAGTAAATTCCAAATGTTCTCACCACAGGAAAATAAGTATTTTTGTTGATGGATCTGCTAATTAGCTCAACTTAATTATTCTACACTGTATTCATAAATCACAACATAACTTTGTGTCACACAAACATACACAACTATAATTTGTCACTTTGCAATAAACATAAAAACTTAAAACAATATAAAAGTAAAATATGAGGCTATTTAAAGAACTTACTGCCATTAACCTCCAAAGAAAGCAAGCTATCATACTAATACCATGAAAATACATTGAAGAAAAAGTTGAGAATGTCTTACATAGGCTTTAGGAAACAAGAAACATATAGTGAATTACATTATCTTCATCACTTCAGATCCTCCAGCCTTTTCTGTCATATCCTCTGCAGTTCCTCCCAATAGAACTGTCCGGCTGCTCTTGGAATCTCAGAACTGCATCCCCCCCCCCCCAACCCTGCTACCAACCCCATTCTAGTTCTGACAGGTCTTTTCCTACCTCTGATCATCTTTCCACATTGTATAAGAAAATATTTTAGGTACACACTGGCCAGTATCATTCACTGATATTTTACTCTATGAAAAACCAACTCAAAACCTTGTTCTCCATTTTGTGAACTTTATGCACTGAAATTTCTAAAGGCCTGTTTCATCGAGAAATGAGTTCAGACATAATGAAATTTAATGCTATTTTAGTAACACCCTGGTTAACCAGATTTGTTCTGGCTAATTGCACCTTTAAATAATTACATTATAAATGAATTATCCTCTCTTAAATCGATGTCAGAATTATTTTCTATTCAAAAGTATTAGTTCATTTACTACCTTAGTACTGAAATGTAGATTCAAATAATTGTATTTATCTGATAATTGATAATTTAATAGTGCAATGAGGTCTGGAGAAGGTCTCATTGAAGGTAAAAACACAAAATTATATTGTTTTAAAGAGAAAGATATGGGAAGCCAACCAGGCTGCCCTGCCTTCTGAGGCTCAGTTCGTGGACACCACTATGAAGAATGAATACATGATAAAGAGATAGGAAAAGATAGAAAAAACAAAGCCCAAGTTTGGAGGGCTGGTTTATAGCAGACTGAGTCTTATGTACACACAGACCTGGCCCTCAAACATGAGAGTCATGCCTGTGACAACCCTAGATCTGGACAACAGAGACCTGAAATGAGGAAAGGTTCACTTTCAGGTTTTGACCTCCTCAAAGGATCACTATGGCCTTTGATGCCACTAGAGGTCATGTTGCTATCTGTGGTCCATGCTGCTGACCCAGACCATGTCGAAGCCTATGATCCATGTGTACATATGTGGCTTGTGCCACTGTCTGATGTCTTGGTAATATACTTGAGCTTGTCTGCCTAGGGGCCATCTGGATATGGGTGGTCACCTGAGACCATGTTGGGGCTGTGGTCCATAAAGAGCCATGAATGGATCCGAGGTGCTGATATAGCTAGAGCTGTGTTGATATCTGTGGCCCCTGTTACCATAGAAGGCCTGGGCTTCTGAATGAACCCATTTTCATTTCCATTGGCTTGCAGAGCTGTCACTATCCCTTCCTGACCACCTAAGGTTATAAGGGTGGTGATACAAGCACGGGAAAGATGGTCCTGCAAGGCTCTTCACAATTGACTGCTTCTGATAGGAAGAAAGGCTCACCTTCTCTTGGGCAACCAACCACTAGGAAATTGACCATACTTCAGCAAGTGTATGAGCAACACAAAATAGACTTTTTGGGAATTGGTAAGGTCATAGGGGACATTGAGTTTGATCAGGAGGCATGATTAGAGATTACCAAGTAATCTTTAAAAAATAAGAGAGAGAAAAAAGAAACCAGAAAGAGAAGGGAAGGAGGGAGGGAGGGAGGGAGGGAGGGAGGGAGGGAGGGAGGGAGGGACAGAGAGAGAGAGAGAGAGAGAGAGAGAGAGAGAGAGAGAGAGAAATTTGACTGGCTAGAAAGCTGATAAAGAATGATTAAAACTTTTGTGAAACACGTACATACACATACAGACAAATACACACATCACATTATCTGTGACATCTAATGTTTAAGATAAGCCAAAAATTTTTTAGCCAGTTGAGAATACAATTTAATTGAATACAGTTAGCTCAAAGTATTGTTATGTTTAAAAGTTAAATTTCAAACTTACTTTTTATATACTCTTTCCATTTCTTAGGACAGATATATATTGAATATCAAAATAGTATGTCTAATCATCTATTGAACCATATATGTCAGCATAATATAAATTTATTACTGTAATTATGAAAACCTTAAAATATTTTGGTTATGTAGAATAACCTAAAAAAATCTAACATACATATATATATATATATATATATATATATATATATATATTCCACCTTAAAATATGTTTTGTCAAGTAATTTAGAAATCTTAAAGATAGCATCACACATATAATGAAGATAGAATCTATTACTGATTACAGATTTTCTTATAATTACCTATACTTTACATGATTACTATATATGTTTTTGTACACTAAACATATAAAATTTATTTTTGTATTATCCATGTTTACCTATTTTCAGAAGTTTATGCTATATTCTTTCTAGATGGTCACACACACACATATTCTACAACAGTTAAACTCTATACAGCATGCATAAATTTAAGATATGAATTTAAGCCATCTAAGACACCATTTCCATTTTATTGAGCTGTATATCAGTCTTCAAATGTCTTTAGTTTTGTACCAAACTAAATTTTTGTAATTTATTCATTTGAATTTTAAATTATAAATTATGTTTTTAAATAATCATAGACTTAACAATTTATGAAGCTCTATTACCTAGTTGATGCAAAGTGGAGTTATTAGTGAATTCTTGCTATTATAAACAATGTTATCATACATTTTTTACAAATAGATCCTTCTGCCTGCATAAGAAAATTTCTTTATACAATATTCCTGGAAAAGAGAATGCTAACTCAGAAGTTGGTGATGTTTACACTTGACAGCATAAAGCTGGAAAATCTGGAAGTGATCAGACAGATGGAAATACATTTTCAGAGACAAAGTTCTGTAGATCCATTACTTTCTCCTACTTGCTATGATGAAAATTTTAAATTATTGCTGAAATATTAAAAGTAAAAGCATTAGTCTTGGAATATGCAGTTTTCTTTTGCTTTTCTTATTTTATGACTTTAATGCCAATTATCCAAGTCCTTTGGACAAAAGCAAAGATTAGTAGTAACACATCAGATCCGCTTATAATCAGTGACATGAGGCCCAGTGGGAAGGAAGGATGGCAGTCACCCTGGAGGGAAATTTATAACATCTAGAAAATTACAACTACTTTTGCACTTTTACTGAAAAAAAATCTATTCCCAATTTATGTGATTATGATTATAAGAGTTTTCAAATATAGAAAATTGTCAATAGTAGAAGAATGAATGCATCTGATTTCCAACTTAAAACAATATATAATTTTCATGTGTTAGAGATTTTAAATATGTCACCCTGTGATGGCTATTGTTGATTGACAACATGACTATATCTGGAATGAACCACAATTCAGAAATGGAGGGCAGACTGTATCTGGATCCTGAGACAGGAAGACACACCTTTGACCTGTCCACACATTCTGTTATATAAGGACAATGAAAGAAGGAAGTGTCATTCTTCTTTGGCTGCTTACTCTTGCCTTGCTAGTACAGCCATTACTTCTCTGGCATTGGAGCCTACTTCTTCAGGATCCTAGCATATACAGAAGATCAGCTAAGACATCCAGTCTTGTGGTACTACTAGATTTTTTGGACTTTCTATTAACAACTAGCCGTTGTTATATTGGTTGGACTGCAGCCTGTAAAAAAAAAAAATATATATATATATGCACACATACATATATATGTGTGTGTGTGTATGTGTGTGTATAGATATTGATATAGATAGATAGATAGACAGATAGATAAATAGATAGATAGAATTATTTCATAAGTTCTGTGTCTTTAAATAACCCTGACTAATACAGATTTAGATTTGTTGTACTGGCTGGTTTTGTGTTTTAACTTGACACAATCTAGAGTCATCAGAGAGAAATGAGCCTCAGTTAAGGAAATGCTCCATCAGATACAACTGTAAGGCATTTTCTTAATTAGTAATCAGTGGGGGAGGGTCCAGCCCATTGTGAGTGTGGTCCTGGGTTCTATAAGAAAGCAGGCTGAACAAGCCAGTGGAACAAGCCAGTAAGAAGCACTTCTCTATGGCTCATGCATCAGCTCCTGCCTTCAGGACCCTGCCATGTTTGAGTTTCTATCCTGACTTTTTTGGTGATGAACAGCAATGTGTAAGTACAAATTGAATAACCTCTTTTGTCCTGTCCACACTTGTTTTTTGGTCATGGTGCTTCTTTGCAGCAATGGAAACCTTAACTAAGACAAATCCATTCTCTGAGATTAACATATTCCCTAAATTTGCTGAAAGATCATCTGTTTATATATAATTAATTCATGAACTTTTCTATTTCAGATGTATGAAATGTTTGCATATAATAAGACTGAGCTACACTTTGTGACAAAAGTGGAACTGTTATGTGCACAGCCTTTTTCTATTCTGACGGGTGTTTTGATCAAATGCATACTCCACAAATACATAATAAAGTGATTATGAATGTCAGTACATATTAAAATTGTTACATAACAAGAAATAGTTTCAAAAACTTAAAAATATAATAATTTGACAGGGCTCCACAGCTAATCAGCGCCGGGATCGCAAGAGCCAGGAGTGGGCCAAAGACACGCCCCACAGCTCACCAGGCACGCAGAAAAGCCCCTAGCAGGGGCAACGCGTCCGCAGAGCTCACTGACTCCGCC
>CM052704.1:119426927-119589265 GCA_028551405.1 Uromys caudimaculatus
AATAATTTGACTGTTTTCCAAAAGAATAGGAAAAATTTACTCTTCAGTAACTATGCTGTTAAAAAATAATTGGCTTCACTCTACTTAAAAATTACTGTTATATTGAAGAGATATGGGGATGGTGGACAGTTTTGGAAAGATCAAGGGGATACACATTGGAAAAGAAGCCAAAGTATAGACATTGGCAGAAGATATGATAGCATACATAAGTGACCCCAAAAGTTCTACCAGAGAGCACTGCCACTGGTAAACACCTTCAGCAAAGTGGCTGGATATAAAATGAATGCCAAGAAATCAGTAGCCCTCCTTTACACAAGTGATCACCAGGCTGAGCAAGAGGTTAGGGAAATGGTACTCTTCACAATAGCAACAAATAACATAAAATAGCTTGGTGTAACACTAACCAAGCAAGTGAAAGACCTATATGACAAGAACTTCAAGTCTATAATGAAAGAAATTGAGGAAGCTATCAGAAGATGGAAAGAACTCCCGTGCTTATGGATCATAAGATTAACATAGTGAAAATGGTCACTGTAATCCCCATTAAAATTCCAACACAATTCTTCACAGAACTTGAAAGAACAACTCTCAATTTCATATGGAAGAACAAAAAAACCCAGGATAGCTAAAGAAATCCTGAACAATAAAAGAACTTCTGGAGGTATCACCACCCCTGACCTCAAGCTGTATTACAGAGCAATAGTAATAAAAACTGAATGATATTGGTATATGAACAGAAAGGTCAGTGAATGGAATCGAATTGAAGACTCAGAAATAAACCCACACACCTATGGACACTTGAGTTTTGATAAAGAATCCAAAGCTATCCAATGAAAATATAAAAGGGTCTTCAACAAGGACTGTCTAACTGGATGCATGCATATAAAATAACACGAATAGTCCCATATTTATCACCCTGAACAAAACTGAAGTCTGAAGATCTCAACATAAAACCAGATACATTAAATCTAAGAGGACAGAAATGGGGAATAGCCTTGAACACTTGTCAGTACAGGAGACAACTTCCTGAACCAATGGTTCAGGCACTGAGGTCAAAAATTAAGTGGGACCTTATGAAACTGAAAAGCTTCTGTAAATCAAAGGACAATGTCATTAGGATAAAATGACAGCTTATAGATTGGGAAAAGATCGTCACTAACCCTACATCTGATAGAAGGTTAATATCCAAATGTATAAAGAACTCAAGAAGTTAAACACCAACAATCCAAATAACCCATATTGAGACCCAACCCACGGATGGACACAAACCAATCCATGACACTATCGATGATGCTCTTGTACGCTTGCAGACGGGAACCTAGCATAGTTGTCCTCTGAGAGGCTACTCCCAGCAGCCAGTGGAAAAAAGATGCAGAGACATGCACCTAGGCATTAGGTGGAGCTTGGAGATTCTTATGGAAGAGTTGGCAGAACAATTGAGGGACATGAAGAGAACAGAGACTCCACAGGAAGACCAACAGAGTCAACTAATCTGGACTCTTAAGCATTCCTAAAGACTGTATCATCACCAACCAAAGAGTGAGCATGGACTGGATGGACCTAGGCCCTCTGCATATATGTAGCAGGTGAGCAGATTGGTCTTCATGCAGATCTCCCAACAACTAGATCAGGAGCTGTCCATAAACCTGTTGTCTCCTAGTCTGTGGATCCTGAGTCCCTCAATGGACTACCTTGTATAACCTCAGTGAGAGAGGAGGCACCTAGTCCTGCAGTGACTTGATGTTTATATTGGAGGTTACTGGGAGGGGGGGCACTGAGGGGGGATTCCTCTTCTCTTTTGAGAAATAGAAGGGGGAATGGGGGAAGAGTGTGTATGAGGGAGTACTGGGAGGATAGGAAGGACTGATATTAGATTCTAAAGCAAATAAATAAATTTTTAAAAATTACTTTTATATATTAAGGAAAGAAGTCAATAAATTACATCAACATATACATAAAATAACTATTTTATATAATTGAATTGCCCATTTGATATCTTTTCCAAAGAAAAAGAAAAATTAAAGCATTTAATTAAATGTTTTATTAAATTTAATTATCAGTATAAACTTTAGCATTCCTCATTTTAGGCAATATCAGTTTGAATTGTGATATAAAAACATGACATCCTAGGCAGAATCACCAAGAACAGGACTTATGTATTGTACCGTGTGTGGTGTGGTGTGTGTGTGGGTGTGTGTGTGTGTGTGTGTGTGTGTGTGGGTGGGTGTGTGTTAGTCTTTCTGCTCATAGTATGAAAATACTGCCCAGGGCATATGGTAAGAAAAATGGGTAACTGTCTTTTCTTCTTTTCTCTGCTATTAATGTCAACATAAGTGTTTAATGCATTTATTTGTGTAAGTATGAAGATTTAAATCATGATCTGTGACCATGGTGGGGCCCCCGGAACACTATTGCTTCCCTTCTGCATTTGAAAGGAATCCTTGTTCCATTGTAAAGTGTGACCTGTTGTAGTGATATTTTTTTCTGCTTAGTCATGAATGAATACATTTCAAGTGAACTAATTTTTAAATTGCTGAATTCCCATGTGTCACAGGTCCATCTAAGAGGATACTGGTCCCTGGACCATGTTATCTGAATGGTGAGACAAAGGCAGTTAGTGGATACAGACTGCATCCCTGTTCTAAAATGTATGGCTCCACGAGAATTCTCTTTGTAGATTCTAAGTTCACTAATCAAACCAGGTATAAAACAACAAATGGACACATATAATATTGATGTCGGTCCTCCGTATGTACAAATTTGCATACGCGCAAACGATACATGTATTAGTTAATTAGTGTTTTAAGCAGTGTAAACTGAGCATTCGACTTCACACAGACATTTTTGGTCACAGGTCTTCATATAATGGACCATGCTGAATGCTGGGGAAGCCAGTCCTGCTTACATTCCCACCCTAGAGATGCCTGTCCCCTAAGATTCTGTGGGGAATTGTGTGTACTAGCTACTTCTCTTTTTTAGAAGCAGTAATGAGCCGATAACTGAATTCTCAGAGAGTACATAGAAGATCAAATCAGTTTCTTTACATTCTTTATTTTATTTTTTTAATATTTTATTGGTTATTTTATTTATTTACACTTCAAATGTCGTCCCCTTTCCTGCTATCCCCTCCACAACTCCACCATCTCTTCTCTCTCCCCTTTGTCTCGAAGAGGGCGCTCCCGCACTCACACACCCACTTCCACCTCACCGCCCTAGCATTCCCCTGGGTCATCAAGCCTCCACAGGACCAAGGCCCTCCCCTCCCATTGATGCCAGATAAGGCAATCCTCTTCTACATATGCAGCTGGAGCCATGGACCCCTCCAGGTGTACTCTTTGGTTGGATTAGTCCCCGGAGCTCTGGGGTGTCTGGTTGGTTCATATTGTTCTTCCTATGGGGTTGCAGTCCCCTTCAGCTCCTTTAGTCCTTCCCCTAGCTCTTCCATTTGGGGTCCCCAAGGAGATGCAGTATACATTGGGGAATTATGAGAAGAACTTAAGCAGAAATTTTAGTGGATATAACTGACAAAGAAGGATGAAGAAAACTTTCAAGGCACCATAAGAAAACAGTGTCGTGACCAAGTATCAAAGGACAGTTTTGGAATAAAAATAACCACACTGTTCCATTATATCTTTCAAAGGAAATTACAGTGATGGCTAGCTGTATCTCAGCAGTGTTTCCAATATGGTTTGCATTCTGCATAGTGGGCAAAAGGATGTGCCTTTGAGGAGCTGAGGATTACAGACCTACCTAGAGTGGATGCTATGGAGTAAGATTCTAGGTAAAGATTTTTACTTAAATTTATTGCTTTTTGTGGACTCAAATCAAATTTCATTTTGTCCTTTTGCCTTTCTAAAATATCTCCTCCTCTATGAAAAGAAAATCCCCTTTCTAATTTCTGCAATATTTTGTCAAGAAAAAATTTTATGTACATTGCTAGAAGTATTTAATTATGGCTTTTCAATATAAAATGGACCACAGCAAAATTTGGCATCATTTGATTTCCAGATTAAGCAAGTCTTTATATAACACACTGTAGGAGGACTCATGTGACCTCAAAAACTGGTAACAGGAAAAAAATAGTTTATATGTAAAATTTGAAGGAGTTTATAGTTTATTTGACATTTTCATTTCTGAAATTATGATTTTTAAAATGTTATTCATCGCCAGGCAGTGGTGGTGCACACCTTTAATCCCAGCACTCAGGAGGCAGAGGCAGGTGGATTTCTGAGTTCAAGGCCAGCCTGGTCTACTGAGTGAGTTCCAGAACAGCCAGGTTTACACAGAGAAACCCTGTCTTGAAAAACCAAAATAATAATAATAATAATAAAATGTTATTCATCAGTCTTAAATGTAGCAATGGAACATTAAGAAATGTTTTGCCTTTTCTTTCTCTATGGATATTAGTTATGCAATTGGCATATTGTCCCTATGTTCTAGTATTAATAACATTTAAATGGAAAGATATGTTTTGAATTCAAAGAAAGGGCAATGTAGTATGTCCATAAATGCTTCCTTTGTGTTACTTTACAAACATCGATTATTTTATGTGATCTTGGGGTGAGTTTTATAAAAATCATCTCACTCAATGGCAATTCAATGGAGCGAAAAATACCATTACTGTAAGATATATGTCATTTCTATTCTGTATGCTTATAGAATCACAGAACAATTATATATTTTTAATTTATAATTATCTATATTTATATATCATAGTATATAAATTATATTATTAATTATATATAACATAATTTATATAATTTATAATTTAAAGTTATATAATTTGTATTATATATAATATATTAAATAATATATAATAATACATATTATATATCATATAACATCTCATACAATGTATATGTATCATATATCAATCATCATATACTGTATATCATACATTGAATATAATATACTGCATATTGTATAATATATCATATACATCACATATACCACATATTATTTCATTCATATTACATATCATGTATCACATACTGCATATCGTATATCATATATCATACATGTCATATAAGTCTTATATTATACATTTTGTATATATCATGTATATCATAATTATCATGTATATATACATATATATTATATGTCATGTGTCATATGTCATATACCTTACATCATATATTATATATATCATGTATTATATAATTATTAGTTTCATTTTAAATTAAATTAAAATATCTGTTGCAGTAAGCATAATAATTCAATTATAGATTATTAGGTTGAGAGCAGGAAATATGTCATATACCTTACATCATATATTATATATATCATGTATTATATAATTATTAGTTCCATTTTAAATTAAATTAAAATAACTGTTGCAGTAAGCATAATAATTCAATTATAGATTATTAGGTTGAGAGCAGGAAATATGTCAGTGTTTAACAATACTTGCCACCAATTTTTATGATTTATGTTTGGCTCACAATATGCATATGGTGGAAGGAGAAAACAGAAAGTGCTGTGTTCTTGTGTCTATGAAGAAGGAGCAGGTACAATGAAAATTTGCTTAGAGATTAATTTTTATTAGACATTTTTCTAATCTGTAGTAGTCACTGTTCTCTAGAGGAACGAAATCTAAAGGATGATTATATATAAAGGGAATGTATTAGATTGGCTTAAAGGCTGTGGTCCTGTTATTCTGACAACTGTTTATCAACAGAAAGTCCAAGAATTTAGTAATTTTTCAGTCCATGAGACTGGATGTCTCAGTTGGTCCTCAGTATGTAAAGGATTACCAAAGAAGTAGGTTCTAATGTCAGGGAAGAAATGACCTTTCTAGCAAGTGAGGGCAGGTGTAACCACATCTTGGGTTTTAGTTAATTCTAGATGTAGTCATGTTGACATCAAGATTATCCATCACATAGCCATAATTTATATGTTAGTACATTTTTTTTTGAGATAACATTTGTTTGTGTATCCTTTGATGTCCTGGAACACACTCTGTACACCAGGCTGGCCTCAGATTTATAGAGATCTGACTGCCTGTGTTCTGGAGGGCTGGTTTTAAATGTGTGCACCACCGGTTTCAAAACAACAACACAAATGAAGTAAGTAAGTGCTAAAAAGTAATGGCCTCTGATTTGTCCAAGTTCTACAACCCAGGTATTCTATGATAAAACCTTAAAATACATTTAAAAATGTTTAAGAATGAAAATTTAAGTCAGTGTAGGGGCTTTGTATTGGGCTCAATTAATAAAGTATTTGAAACATAAGTGTGAGAATTTGAATTTGATCACATGCACCCATGAAAAAGACCAAGTCCTATAGTAAGTATCTAAAATATTGGCACTGGGGAACTGGAGATACAGAGACAGGAGAATCCCCTGGGCACACTGTCCATCTTTTGCAGCAGAAACAAAAATCTCAGGTTCCTGGGGAGACTCTGTGTCAGAAGAACAAGGTTGGTATCAGTAGAGACGAACACACTGAACCTCTGATGACCTCTCCAAATGGCTTCCATGTTCTGGCATAGGAAAGGGCAATATCACAGTCTAGCACTCACATATACACCACACACAACAATAAAGAAGACACTAAATTTTATTTTACTTTTAAAAAGAAAGAATAGTATGGTCCTGTGGTTGCTCACTGGGGCAAGTGAGAGATGCTCGTGTGATAGGGTATGTCAGTGCCTAAGGTCCCCGGGAGAGCCAGGTTCTATCTAAAGGCATGGTGGAAGCTCTGGTGGAGTAAACCCAACTTAGTTTCAGCTAACCACAGACAAACAAGCTAATATCAGGAGTATTTCCTCATCTATTTCCTATAGAGCATGTAAGGAGTGGCAGCATTTGAGATGTAAATAAGTAAAAATAATTAATTAATGAAAAAATTAAAAATTTTGTTGCATTTGAAGAGGAAAAATAATTGCTATGATATCCTGTCCATCAGACCTGACCATTCGGATATTCTTCAGCTGACTTCAAACTGCTGGGGTGTGTGTGTGTGTGTGTGTGTGTGTGTGTGTGTGTGTGCGCGTCTGCTTGCCCGAGGCTTCCTATGAAGCTTTGGGAGACTGGTTTTTCTCTTATAAAAGTAGACAAAGTGTTAAGAATGTGAACTCCTCTGGCATCCCCAAGGCAATGCCAGTCCTGTTCCCTTATCTCTCTTATGGAATACTCCAAAGGAATGTTATTATGTATGTTTAAAAGGTGAAGTTTCTGCAGGCCATGAAGGCCTCTGGTGTCAAAACCGCCTCTATTGTCCATACTCCCTGCTTGCTTCTCTATGCCTCCATTTCCAGTTTCTACATTACATTTCTCTCCTAAATAATAAAACCTTCACAGATGCTTCGATCTGCAGCCACTTTCCCATGAGAAGCCAACTCATGTAACTGACTTACTTTCCAAAATGATCACTCTGGCCACTGTGTGAAGAACTACCTAAGAGTGCTCTGTATTAAAGAAAAACGATAGTGGATTGAACTGAAAAGTGGGGTTGGAGGAAGTCTATATACTCTGTATGTATTGTGAGTACCACAGTTGTAGAAAAATACAAGAAAGGTGTAGACAAAATGTTATAGATGTTAACGATGTATAGAAGAATGACCTCTTTTTCTGTCCTTGTAGAAAGACTATTTAATTAAGTTTCTGTGGTTAACATATATCAGAAGAACAAAGCATCATCTACTTCCAACAGAAAGGTTTCTAAACTACTGATAGGCTCTACCAGAGCCTTACAAATAGAGGTGGATGCTCACACCCAACCATTGAGCTGAGCGCGGTGTCCTCAATGGAGGAGTTAGAGAAAGGACTGAAGGAGCTGAAGGGGTTTGTAACCCCATAGGAACAACAATATCAACCAAAGAGATCCGCCAGAGCTCCCAGGGACTAAGCCACCAATCAAAGAGTACACTTGTAGGGACCCATGGCTCCAGCCGCATATGTAGCAGAGGATGGCCTTGTCGGGCATCAATGAGAGGAGAGGTCCTTGGTCCTATGAAGGCTCGATAGATGCCCCACTGTAGAGAAATTCGAGGGCAGGGAGGCAGGAGTAGGTAAGTGGGTAGAGGAGCACCCTCATAGAAGCAGGGTAAGGGGGGATGGTATGGGGGTTCAGGGAGGGGGGAAACTGGGAAAGGGGATAACATTTGAAATGTAAATAAAGAAAATATCCAATAAAAAAAACCCTACTGGGAATCCCCTGGTAAGCGTTGGACCTCTATTTCCTGCAACTAAGCATGTATTCAGTGCTTAAAAGTGGCAGCACTTCATATGGCAGCTAATTTCCCTGAAGACTCAGTGTCCATTCGCTTCCTGTGTGTTACCTTGTTCTCTTGCCAACGTCTTTCTCAGCATTTTAACTTTGTGAAGCCTCCTGACCATTATACTCAGATGTCTCCATGTTAGTAGGTTCTCAGCGGGAGATTTGTTAACCGCACCCTTACCCAATGAACACTTCCCACACCATCTTTGCATAATCTGTCTTTAGTTTTTATTTTCATAGGCGATATTGTATGGTTTTATATGTTCTTAACTGCCTCGGCCATTTGTACCTATGACGTCAGGGTTTTGTGCATTTTTATTTAGTGGTATATACTAATGTTCACACAGTGAGTGTTTGACAAAAAATAGTGGAGGGAATAGCTAACAACACCCGAGAAGGAAGTATGAATTAACTAAGGAGGGTTTCTGCAATTACCTCTATCTTAGCTCTCCACTTAATTTTCTGTACACTTATTAAATCAATATTTTTCTTGAAAGATTGGGGTTTTATTTTATCATAAAAATAAAAAATAAATTAAGTCAAAGTGAAGTTCTATTAATATGGAAAAGGAAAAAATAATTTGTAAAGGTGAATTACCATATATCTCTATCTAAGAAGTATTGAATTATAGACTATTCTGATATCTATTATAATGGTTTCAAAGATGTGTACCAAATCCATGCATAGCATATTAATTGATATTTTGTAGCATGTTAACAATATGGGGGTTTTTGAACAGCAGCCCAAGGTTTTGCGACGTCCTTAGGACATTCTTGAGACTTTCTTATACAATTTTCTCCTCAAATGACTCTCAGGAACCTGCTCAGTTTCATTTTAAATAACACACCCAGCAACATTTTAACATAAAACCATTTAATTATCTTCTCTTTAAACCTCACATCTCTTTTCTATAACTCTGCTCTTCAGACTTATATGATACATAAACATGTGTATGATATATACACATACATATTTCCAAGCTGTGGAAAAATATTTATTATCCCTAGAAACTATCTTCTTATCATAAATGTCAACACTCTCTCCAGCAAACATTTTCTATCTTCCTTTGTGATCTTTTGCTGCACACATCCATCTATTAATTACCAAATACAACACTAAAATGTACAAAAATACCTACACAATCCTTAAGGCCAAGAACTTTTGTTTTTAAGTGGCAATATATAACTCATTATCCTTATTAAAGTCTATATAGTGGTAAGATATAATTTCCATAGTCTGTTTGATGGTCTAAGTGAATTGCAGCTGTCTATGTTATGTTGCCAGCAATATGAGTCATTATTCATAGGACATATAATATTGTGGGAAAAATTGGCATTGCCGAGTTTTCAACTTATAGCACCACTGATGGGTCATCAAATAATTAAAGTGATTTCAGATTTCTCATTGACTGACAAAGAAAATATCACACAATCCAGTGACTCAGCTGTGATGTCCTCAGCCAGAGTCACATGCAGAATAGCCACACGCTACTGACTTAACAATCCTAGAAAGAAACCTAGAATGCATTAAGGAGAGAAACAAATGCATTAGAATAAATCTACACAAAAGAGTGTTGTACAACCTGTGTGCATGTGTGTCTGTGTGCGTGTACGTGTGTGCATGTCTGTACTTGAACCACATACATCAACCTCTATAAATTTTTGTAACATTATGAAAAAAAGTATACTTTGACTAAACAATACAAAATGTGACTTACTAATTATGTTTGTTTTCTTTATTAATTATTTCATCATGTTTATCAGAAATAAATGGAATAAAATAAAGCATTATCTGAATCTAAAATACACACACACACACACACACACACACACACACACACACACACACCCCTAACCAAGCATTGTGACTACTTCAAATCTCTATACTTGGATGAAAAAATAAGCAAATGTTCTAGTAATAAATTTAAATTCTTAAGAAAAATAATTTCACAACTCTACCAATTTCAAAGACATTTTTATATTCTCTCGATATATCTCCCTCTGTCCCTCCCTCCCTCCCTCCATTCCTCCTTACGTCCCTTTCTCTGTCCCTTCCTCTTTATCTCCCTCCTTTCCCCCTTCTCTTTCCCTCTACCTTGTTCTGTCTCTTTGTGTCGCCACTTATTCCAAGGAAAATATAAACCACTATAGTTTTTCAAAGGGTGAGTAAGCAGACTGGCCAAGTGAGAGCTAAGAACACATTAAGTGAAACCTGCAGGCTTGAATCGTTTCCTGTTTCCCCATTCTGTGACTGGAGAGATGGCACATGCAGATCCATGACAGAAGGTGTTGCTTGAGTTATATGTAATGACCACTGTTGTTTGAGAGGTAACGGGAGGTTTCTGCTGTTGTGCACCTGCCACAGCAAGCATTCTCCAACAGCCGAACATCACAGCATCCTTTGAGCAATAAGAGACATCAGAGAACTTCACGAGACTTGGAACATGAAGAATGTTACTACCATATTCCTGCTCCATTCTCTACTCTGCCAGTGCCTGAGACAAGGACATCTGGAGAATGACTTTGTGATTCAGGTGGCTTAATCAACCAAGGATGCCAACTGCACCAACAATTCTATCAGTGGTGTTTTCTCCACCTTTTACCTGTAAAAGTTAGATTCCATTTCTGCACCTTTCTTGAGCTCATGGCTTTTGCAGTATGGTCATAATTTGATTAACTTGTCAAAATAGCCAACATCTAATGATCCCATTACATGATATCTCTATCAATGTTTTCAGAAAGAAATATAAGATAAAAAACAATACCTGAAGAAATTATATAGATGTATGTTTTATGGTATATTTAACTTAACCTTTTTGATAACCCAGGTGATAAATATTCCTAGAATCAACATTAATATGAGTCACTAGATAATATAATGTAATCAACAAAATAAGCAGTGTCTGCAAACACTCCTGTACTGAAGTGCAGAAGTCAGAACACCAGGTCATTTGGACATTTTTAAGAAGTTAGTTAAATTGCTAGTATTTGAGTTTATAGTGCTGAGGGTTTCCTACTCTATAGCGTGTGCCTATCTCTTTAATAAGAGAGTGTTACGATGCAGAGAAGCCAAAATGAGACCATGCCAAAGAATGGCCAGTTAACTGAACACAAGCAGGGAGACTTTCCAAAAATAACTGCAAATATTCTGTGAACTGAGAATTCTGACCTCTAGATGTTAAAGAAACGAATTTCTGTTCCTTAAGCCACATGGTTGGGCTATGTTAGGTCGGTAATCCTTTTATGCTTGAGTGTTTATGTCCTACCTTCCTCATGTTGAAATTTGAGCTCAAGACAATGATTTTAGACTCTGTGGCACTGGCAGATGATTGGACCTTGAGGCTATAGGCCTCAAGAATAGGCTTAGCACTTTATAGAAGGGGCTTTGTGCCTGAGAGAATATAAGAAACTCTCCGTGGTCCACAGGACGGTAGAGGTAGGGAGACCTCACAAGGACATGGTCAACTTTAGAACATTAATTTCAGACATGCAGAATTCAGAACTCTAGAAATAACTATTTGCTTCATATCACTCATCCGACTGTGGCACTCTGTTACAGCAGCTTCAAGGGCCCAGGTTCGAAGCCCAGCCAGGCTAATACAGCCAATTTTAAAACTAGATCTGATAAAGGGTGAAATTGAAGATGTGGGAAACTCTGATGTATTACTCCATAAGAAAAAAACCTTACTGGAATATTTTACACACTCAGTTTAACTTACTACTTGCTCATGTTTTCTTGCATTATTGTGTGTGTTTTTTTCCTAGCCTCGTCCTTTACACTAGTTTCCAATGCCTGTGGTAATATCTTAGTAGCACAATACAGCTTGCCAAATCAGCAAGCTTATTGTATTAAAACTCCAGGAAGATAAATGTAGACTGACTTGTGGATAGGTTGTATTCTGAATGAAGACTTAAGAAAAGGAATTTTCAACTTCATTATGAAAAGGAGAAGGAAAATTCAACAGACTGGGTAAAGTTATTAAATTGCAAATTACTGACGACTAGTGCCATGGTCTGTGCCTCTGAGTGACACATTGGCTCCAACCCCTATTAGTGTTTCACAGTTTGTCTCATGAAACGCTGTAAAGAGTCATTCTCTGGATGGCCTTCCCTTGAGTCTCTGCTCCACACTTTGTCTCAATATTTCCCCGTGTGAGTATTTTGTTCACCCTTCTAAGAAACACTGAAACATCTACATTTTGGTCTTCCTTCTTCTTAGGCTTCATACGGTCTGTGAATTGAATCTTGGGTATTCCGAACTTTTGGGCTAATACCCACTTATCAGTGAGTACATACCGTGTTTGTTCTTTTGTGATTGAATTACCTCACTCAGGATATTTTCAAGTTCTATCCATTTGCCTGCGAATTTCATGAAGTCATTGTTTTTAATAGCTGAGTAGTACTCCATTGTGTAAATGTACCACATTTTCTTTATCCATTCCTCTGATGAGGGACATCTGGGTTGTGTCCAGATTCTGGCTATTATAAATATGGCTGCTATGAACATAGTGGAGCATGTGTCCTTATTACATGTTGGAGCATCTTCTGGGTATATGCCCAGGAGTAGTATACCTGGATCCTCAGGTAGTACTATGTCCAATTTTCTGAGGATTCACCAAACTGATTTCCAGAGGGGTTGTACCAACTTGCAGTCCCACCAACAGTGGAGGAGTGTTCCTCTTTCTCCACCACATCCTCGCCAGCATCTGCTGTCACCTGGGGATACATCCCAAGTATAGCCACCAAACTCAGACATTGTTGTGGATGCTGGGAATTGCTTGCTGATGGAAGCATAATAAGCTGCTTCCAGAGATGCTCAGGCAGAGCCTGACAAATATAGAGGCCAATGCTCACAGCCAACTGTTGGACTGAGTGTGGGGTCCAGGATGGAGGAGTTGGAGAAGTGACTGAAGGAGCTGAGGATGTTTAAAACCCCATGGAAGGAAGCAACAGTGGCAACTGGCCAGACCCCCTACCCGGAGCTCCTGGAGACTGGACCACCAATCAAAGAATACACATGAAGGGACCCATGGTGCTGGCCACGTATGTGGCAGAGGAGGGCCTTGTTGGCCATCAGTGGGAGGAGAGGATGTTGGGCCTGAGGGTGTTAGATGCTCCAGTGTAGGGGAATTCTAGGGAGGGAAGACGAGAGTGGGTGGGGGGAGCAACCTCACAGAGGCAGGAGGAGGAGGACTAGGTGGTTTCCAAAGGGGAAATGTATATAAAATGTATATGAAATGTATATAAAGTAAATATAAAAAAAAGTCATTCTTCTGAATGTTTGGATCAGGCCTCTTTTGCTTTGGTTCATCATCATCATCATCATCATCATCATCATCATCATCATCTCTCTCTCTCTCTCTCTCTCTCTCTCTCTATATATATATATATATATATATATATATAAAAAACACACACACACACACATATATATATATAATTAAGAATTAGAAGATCACTTAAGTCATAATAAATCACTGATTAGAATGCCATTCACTGTCCACAAAATATTTAAATTACATTTCTTGTTCTGCAAAGGAAATGTACAGATCTTATTTCTGGTCAACTAATTACAAAGGTAGGCTATAGTCTTGTGTAACTTTGGAAAAGTGTTATTTCAACATTATCATTAATTTATTAGTACAAACTAGCTGATTTCCCCAAGGTTCTTTAAATTTGTAAAAGAACTTGAGGCTTCTGAAGCACAATTATTGGAAAATAGGGAAAAATGCTTAAATTGGAATAAATGCAATAATCTTCATCAGATTTCTAAAACTACAATCAATCCAAATTGAATAGTTTTGATACAGTAAAACACAAAATGGAAATAAGCTTCCCAGATTAGTAGTTTATATGCATGCATATAACTTAATCCTGTTTAAAATGACACAGAAATTGTGAAATGGATTAAAGCTTTATGAAAATAAATAATTCGTGTCTTCAATCACTAAATCATTTGTAAATCCCATAAGAACTTTAGAATATCAGAAGGTCAGAGAAATTTCATGGGTACCTCCATCAGTAGATTTGCTCCCAAATATCACATCATTTGCAGAATGTGTTGCATCATAGGAAAACTGAACTGATTTCTGGTCTCAGCCTGCACAGGACTTTGACCACAAAGTGACATTGATGACCAGGTCTGCTGTGAGTTCATAGCACACATGCTGGGACAGAAGTCACATCTTTGATACTGTATCTTCCTCAAGTGTTTTGAGGACAGAGGTAAAGGGGGCTTCTCATATGAGAAACAAGGTGGGGTGAAGGACAGCAGTTGATTAGGTGAATGCAAATGTCTTTTGGTCAAAGAATGAGTAGCCGGTGCAGACTGTTTTCCTGGCACACTCAACTGCCCTAATGTGGTCAGTTTGTTTGCTCTTTCTCTTGCATCTCACAGGAGACACCCATTTAATTTCCCAAAGGCAAGAGTCATCTACAGATTGAAATGTGTGGACCATGAGCCCAAACCCATTGTTAGGAAAATATGAAAGGTTGAGGCATAAGCTTTCAAATGAGAGCACTTGTAGAGTAGTCATTATAGTCCCATCATGTAGGGTTTGGAGAGATGGCCAAGAACACTTGTGTAGTTAAGAGCACTGGATGCTTTTGTAGAGCAGGTCCCACATGGCAAGTCAAAACCACAGGCAACTCTAGTTTCAGGGACACTGATGTTTTCTTTGCTGTCCACCTTACCCAAATAATTATCTTTTCAAAATGCAACCTTTGTGCTCAGGTCTGTTCGTTTTCATTCTGTTTATTTTTCATAGAAGCCCACTTTTCAGTGCTATTCTAGAACATGCTTGTTCATTTCATGTATTCATTTCAGGAGTCTGAGAGAGGGAATATTTTAAATCCTTTTACTTATAATATACTATTGAGAGAATATATCTCGATAGAAGACAAACGACAAGTTAGGTAAATCCACTTCTATATCACCAAGAGTCTTCAACAATTTTATTTTAATTCTTGACCAGCAACAAAGCATTGTACTACCATATGAACATCAATGAAAGAAAAAAGTTATGTTTTTTCTCTTTATTATCACTTAACTAAGAATCTTTGAAAAGTTTTTCTCCATTCACTGACATAGACTTAGTATATTCTTGACTTTAAAGAAACTATCTTCATAAAACTTTTATTTAATTGTATTTTTATTAAGCAAAACTAATCTAATCCAAAATTCTAGAATTTATAACTAGAAGATATAGCTTTATTTTTAATAAAAAAGGAAATCTAGTTTTGTGCCATAAACCAAATCCTTTATTCTATGATATTAATGAGAGATTTTATGAGGAGAGACATCTCACTGCTTATGTTTCTGTGCTACAGGGAAATGCAGTGAAGTTCTTCTACCGTCCATTTTAGATATTTGATTTTTTGGAATTTAGCATCTACAAAAATGACCTGAACTATAAGAGGTTATGGCCCAATAAAATTACCCAAATGCTTAGAAATTAAGGATTTTGAAATCAAAAATAATATCTTGTGGATTATAGTCCTGCAGATACCATCAGTAACTAGATTCAAGGCTAAGTAAACCACCTAAGTGGATAAAACAGAGTAAGCAACACGTGTAATTAATATCTGGCTTGGTTGTAATTCAGAGCCAGCTGACAGCATTTTCAATGAGCTGACTTTTTGCATAATGGTTTTACCTTCCAAAACTTGTTATTCTTCTAGGACATTTATCATGTGCTAAGCTCAATATATGTCTCTTGTTATTACTATTTCTCTTTACCATTGCAAACGACACACACTGGACTCCTGTTTTGCAATCTCATTTTCTTTATAAAAATATATTTAAAAATATCTATTCAAATTCTCTTGTTTACAAGCAACTGAACAGTTTCGAGGTCAGTGCTTCACGTGGGTATTATTTACAGTGTATAAGATGCTCATGGTTTGTTTAATTTTTGATAGCTGACCTCTAAGTAATTGTTTTCATCTGTTGATATCCACCAGAAATCACTAGACATAATCTGCTCAGTGTGTACAATGCTAGGACACTGCAAGCTTTGCAGCCTCTGAGTCCTCAAATATTTGTTGAAGCCCTTCTGTGAACCTGTATGCCTGCCAGACACTAGGAAGACAACAGCATACAAAACTGCCATGACCCTGTCCTTGTGGATATTGACAATTTTAAGAAGTCAAGTTAGGGACACAATCATTAATAACTATAAGTCAAATAAAATGTTAAACTCTGATATTTTAAAGGATAGATGGAGAAACACTACAAAAAGAGTGTATCTCAGTTTGGTCAGAGGCATCAGTGTGGTGATTGACTAAATCTTTTCAGATAATAGATAAACTTTTATAAGTCCTAGATTATGGAAGGAGAAAGAAGGAGAAGGTAAAAGCAGTTTTAGTAGCAGTTGACTAAAGCCATACTTTCAAGGAAGCTGAATGAAAATATAATCAATTAAAAAAAAAGCTATATCAGGCAAAGTATCTTTACTGTTAAAGTAGTTTTATATTTTAAAAAATTATTTGTTAATATTTTCACTTTATTTAGAATATTGACTATTGAATGATTATTTTGGCAGTCAAATAATTAATTAATGAACGAAATGTGTTTTCCATTAATTTAATTAAATTTCATAAGCTTGAAAACTGTGTCCAAAAAACTACCCACATACAATGATGGATGCTATTTCTCAAGGGTTATATTCTATTCACAAAGATACTATTGAATTTTTCAGCTTTTGTTATTATATAAAACTCCTCGTAACATTAATAAAACACATCCTTGTATACACACAAAAATACATACACATACTTATATATACACAGACACATATATGCACATATACACACATATACACACAATAATATACAGCTAAAATACTATTATTCATACCTAGTCCTACCAAATACTACATACTATTCCTATTGAAGATCATCTAGAAAATTAAGTTTCTTTGGACAGTGATCAATGTGAAGTGTCTCATAGCTGAACTATTTAAGATTTTTCAGAGTGAGATGCTTTGCTACTTCTCACAAAAGATGACTGTAAGTTAAACCATTATTTCCAGAGCTTGATTTCTGGATCTGGAAATCATGACCCTGTAAAACACAGCACCTTACACTGTTCAAGGATTGCAGAAGATATGTAGCTCATAAAGGATCGGTCCCAATTTTAAAGTTATAGTCCCTTGTTTGATATTATCAAGTCTTCAAAAGGCCAATATATCTTCTTACAAAGTTAGTTTCTTCAGAATGGTGGAAATGTATAAAATCAGTTAGTTCCAGAGACTGGGTTCCACCCTGCATTCCTTTTTTTATCTTTGATTAGCTGCAGTACTAGAAGTGATGTAGCACAGATTATCACATTTGTGAAGGAAATGTTATGAAAATTCATGCATGGTAGTTCTGAGAGAAATATTGTATTAGCTAAATGCATATTCCCTAAATTTGCTTATCATGATTTTTATTTCCAGTCATTCTCATTCCAAATTCTTAATCATCCAGCCAAATCATTGGCTACAGATCATGAATCAGTACATAACCACACAGCTGGCAAAGCCTGAGTCACCATTTCAAGGTTTTGCCTACTGGGAGACTTTCCTTCACTAATGTCCTTGAGGGATGCCCCAGACAATTTCAGTATGATACAATTATGTGTTTTTTTTTTCAATAGACACATGTATGTAATGTATAAGCAAGTATGAATAGATCCCAGTCTTTTCTTCCTTTTGCCAATCACTAACAGGAAATGCCTTGGGTATACTGAGAGACAGAAAATAGTAGGCAGCAGAAGAAGGGCTCACATGAAGTTGGGTCACTTTATCATGTCACTTTATGTGGCTTCAGAAAACACTCATATCCAAACACATATATTATTCCCATAAATAAATAGAATACCACCATGCAGGGCATATGTTATTACTTGGCACATCAGATAATACAGAGGCCATGATGGAAAATTCAGGCTATTTGTACTTTCTCATGCCAAGTTAAGCATAAAACTTTGTTATGGATCTATTATTACATCAAGTGCTATTTTTAAAAGAACACCATCAACTTATCTAGTTACTTGCACTGATAGTCTGCATGCTGGTGAATCTATGGAAGCTAGCAAAGTTTACAAATCAGGCCCTCATGTGATATGTCTAAGTATCAGAGCACCTTCATCAGAATATTTATTTGCTGTACAGCCTTAGCTTTTAACAATCTCAATTAAACAATCCTCTTCTTGAATCATTCAGAAATAGCTCAACTATAAAGATACATATAAATCTTTCCTCAAAAGCTCCAGAACACCCATTAGCCACCATGCTTTATTTTTGGAAGTAGAAGGGGCCGAGATGTCACAACTTATTCCTTACCTCATAAAGAATAACTCACATGTTATATCATTAAAAACGTTGGAATAGAGGATTTTTTGTGAGATTTGTCATTATTCTATCGTGCATATAGATACATGTCTCACCACCAAGTCTATGGCAGTTACTATTTCTTGCTCATTGACTGTAATTTACATAGTGCTCAAAGTGGTAGACATTGCAACTTACGTAGAAGAGAATAACAATTCACATCCATGAAACTGAATTACACTAGGCACTGGAAAGTTCAGGTAAAACCACAGTAGAACGAGGGAGGTGTATTGGTGACCTTCTAAAAGCAAACTGCCCTGGCAGTCTTTATTGACAGGGATGAAAAGAAAGTATTTACCAGATCAATAGCTACATATCAGGTGCCAGGGGATGTGTTAATTTGCTCGAGCAGTAAAACCACAGCTGGTATAACAGATGCTGTTGGCGTCACTACCTGGTTTAAGCTTATGATAATCCACTGTCCTTCTCCAAACTGCATCTGTTTTCTGCATTAGCTGAATAGGCAAGTTGAATGGGGGTACAATGGGAATCACCAGCTTTGCATCCTTCAAGTGCTTGCAGTCCTTCCAGATGAAATATTGCTTCCCATTCACTATTTTTTAAATAGAAGCATTCTGTTGGCCTCAGTTTGATCTTTCTTGTAATAGCCCTTATGGCACAAACCAGTGAACCAAGGTGGAGATGTTCTCATTTGCTAAACATAGTGAAACATAGTGTGTACTCTAAAAATAAATACTCAAACAATGAGTTCAAAGACCAAATGAACCTATTGTGAAATGAATATAAGCTACAAAGACCATTGATGACCTGATGTCCATTGTCTCTTTGGAGTGTTGGAGGGCAGGGATGATTTTGTTCTCCTTAAGTAAAACTCATTAGAAAGCCTGTTCCTACTAGTATGAAAAGGGACTGTTCCTCAGTGCACTTGAACCTACTAAAAACCTCTGTTGGTAAATCCTGGAAGTAGAATTCACAGCAAAATGTCTTAGTTATGATGCAGATTTCTTCAAGGGGAAGGGCTGTTTCTGAAATCAAAGAATTCTGAATCTATAAAGAAGCTCAGATTGGAGAAATGAGTGAGCTGTGACTTTCTTTCCATGACTCACTTTAGACTTGGTTTCTCTAAAGAAAACCTGTAACATATCAAGTCAGTGACCCTAGCATCCTTCCTGTACAGTTCACTTCTAGGAGTCTAAAAGGGTACTGACCACTCATCTTACATAGGGATACATCTTGTAATCTTTCTAAGAGCTGGTTTTCTATTTTCTATTCTTGAAATAAAACCAAAAAAAGAAAAAGAAATAAAATATTATTCTAATATTTTATAGAGCAAATAAAATATTATATAAGAACATATTACTCGTGATAATATGTTTTAAATGTTGTTACCTTCATGACAAAAACTGATAATCATATAAACATTCACAAGTAGACTACATGCTTTTAGAGTTTTAGTTCTTTTGTAAACTGTTTGCACTGTGTGTTTGTGTGTGTGTGTGTGTGTGTGTGTGTGTGTGAATATCTTTGTGTGTCTGCTGCTCAGTACACTCTAGAACTCTTGAAACCCCAAAATTATGACTGGTATTGGCAAACAGAACTGTATCTTGTTAAGAAATTCATACATCTATGAAGTCTTTCAATACTTTGATGAATCTGACCCACACTATTAAGATCCATATTATTTATTTAAAGGCTAATTTATTTATAAATTACATCTGAAAATTATCCTTACTGAAAATTCTAGAATTATATTTGGCTCAGTATGGAGCCTAGTTAAGATTACAACATACCCCAGCAAACATGACACATAAAATTGAGTAGCTAAGAAAAAACTCATTATGTGATGCTAAGTGCATAACGCATACCTATTCTCTAATAGATATTGACTTTAAAGATCTCTCAATGACACCATAAGTCCCCTTGGTTTAGCACCCAACTTTCAATGAAGAATCAATCAAGAATGCTAGTTTTACACATTTTTAAAATTATAAGCTGTAAAATTATATTATACACCTAAGAATGTGACATTATACAAGTCCCATAGAATGATTTCAAAGTGAATTTAATTTTTTAATTATATATATATATATATATAAATATATGTACTATATTTATATATATGTATGTTATTTATTTATACACGTGTGTGTGTGTGTGTGTGTGTGTGTGGGTCTGTATGTGTTTGTGTGTATTTGTATGTGTCTGTGTGTGTCTGTATATGTCTGTGTGTATACAAGTGCAGAGGTCAGAGATCAACTTGTAGGAATCTATTATTTCATTCTACCATGTATGTCTCAGATACACACTTTTAGTCTTCAGGCTTTGTAGCAAATACCTTTACCTACTAAGCCATTTCACTGGCAATTACATATACAATGATATTTTGTTCACTGTTATTGGAGATAAAGGGCAGCATATTATGCTTTGTGAAAGTTCTTAAGTTCTCTTTCAAAGAGAACTATATAGGCAAGCTAACACACAGCTATAGACATACACTCTGCTTCTTCCTGCATGCCTTGACTCTTTCGATCAATAACCTCAAACAATGTACTTGACACAATGGCCTTGATTTGTTTGTTCAAATTCTACTTTCATTGGCAAGAATGTGGAGACCAGAGGTTGTATTTTACTTTTCTTTTTATGACTTATGCATTTCTCAGCATCCATTGTACCTTCAGCAAATGTTTGTTGACTTGTATTACACACTGAGTGAAAATATATTTTCATATACAATTATTATATGCTTCAATCATATTGGGTTTGTTTTATCAGCTCCATCAACAAGTAAACACACATTTTGTAGCTTACCATGAAACAAATTTATTATCTCATCATCTGGCAAAACATCAGCATGCTCTATTTCTTCCTGGAGGCTCTACAGGGAAATATTTTCTTGTTCATTCTGTTCTTAGCAAGGCAGAGTTCTTATTGATGTAGGTATGAATTCACCATTTTCATATCAGCCACTCTTAAGAAATCCTCAAGGTTTAGGAACTATTTTATTTATTGACATACTTCCATTCTACAACTTCCGAGCCAGCAATGGCGTGACAAGCTTCTCTCATACATTAAATTGATATTACCCACTCCTGTATGAGGTCTTCCTGATCCTTCTCCACAACACAATGGTCACTTACATAACCCAGGATATGCTCTATCCACTTCACTGTTCAATTTGCTATCATTGCTATTATTGTTATGTTTTTGATGAACACACCAATGTGACACAGTACATGCCTATTTATAGGTGAATGGTATGCTCTTCTAAAATTCATATTGAAATGCTTTTGCCTGCAAAAACAGTCTTAAAATCATAACTTCCACAACTGATTAGTCCAGGAGGGTTGCTCACTGAGATATTCAACTAATGTCGTTATAAAACCTCAAAGCCTGTTCTATATGGTCCTTCTTGCCATATGCTATTGTTTCATGAGCTACAGCAACAACAATAGCAGCAGCAGCAGCAACAATAGCAACAACAACAACAACAAAAGTCTTTCATAGTGGATGTCCAGACTCTAGAACTGTGAAAATAAAATTATCTTCTTTAAACATCAGCCAACCTTGGGTAATTTGTCATAGATGCACAAAATTCATTCTGGAAGTCTTCTAAACTATTGGTAGAAGATTTTCAGAATTTCAGCATAAAAGTATTACTGTTGCTTAAAAGCTAACAAAACCAGTAATGTATTTTCAAACAAGTTACTTCAATTTGAATTGTACTTTGTAAATAACACACACACACACACACACACACACATGGGCACACTCTAAATGAAGACAAATACTAATACACACATGTATAGATAACACCATGAATGCAAAACTTTATAAATCATTCATTTGCATTTTGGTATTTCATTACATCAGCTTAAGGGCTGTCTAAGTACACCATTCCCCCAACAAATAAAAAATAGCAGCTCAGAAAAGAACAACATATTTCTTTATGCGATGAGAAAACATAACCTAGAGTCATAAAATTCTCCTAAAACATTTGTGTTTCAACATTTTTGGTACATATAAACATTTCAGTACAGTATGATGATAAATCAAAGCCATAAGGCAATTCACTGTCCAATCATGACTTCATAAAACTGGTGATAGAAAGGTATAAAATGTTTATTGTTTTGTTATTGCTTTGGTATTTTATTTCTTCTTTTTACTGAAATATTATATATAAAAAATTCAAATTCTAAACTATGTATTTATTCTGTACCTTAATATCTTCTTGTGATTCTGATATCTAAAAGTAATAATATTATCTTCAAACATTTATGTATGTCACTGAATGTGTTCATATGGAGTTCTACACTCAATTTCATCATATCAAGTGGTAGCTGACAGAAGAAATGTTACAAAATGTTCACTATTTCTTGGCATCAACTGTTACTCATTCACTAGTATAATTAATTTAAGCCAATACCTATTTTACATGCCCAGGCAAGCTCACATCCATAGCCCCTGTAATGTATCACTTGCGTACCAGAATCTTCCTCCCGTGACATTTATAACAGTGAAGGGAGAAAGACTAAACACACACAAGAAAAGAAAGAAAGAAAAAAAAAACACTCTTTGCTCATGGAAGCAAACATTCATAGGCAAAACAATTACCATTTGCAAACACTATGGAGCTAATGGTTTTTATTAAAGTTTGCTTTAATTTTTCACTTGAATATAAATAGAGATTGTAAGAATAAAAGACCTTAGTAAATTAGTATACATGGGCATTCATGCCATCTAAAGATAGGTTTTACTTGCAATTAGGCAAATCGCTTAACCACAATATATGTTGTATTTCTCACCTTTAAAAAAGAGTCATAGATAAGTCTATTATCCATAAGAAATTGATTCTGTCCTGGCAGACAGCCTGTATGCCTTCAGATAACTTCAGATCTGTCTGCTTTCTCTGCTCTAGCCTGCCTAGACTATACCACAAATAGCAGCACCAGCCATCTGGAAGCTGGGAAATAAACCTGCTTCTCTACATGACTGAGAACAGTGATTTTGTCTTTCATTTTTCTGGGTACAAGCACTTCCTCACTGACTTTCATGAACCATAGCAGTGACTGGGAGGGTTCATTCATGTCAGGGTGTAAAAGCCTGCAGACTAATCAAAATCCAGAAGTCCTCAATGACCTTGTGATGTCAGTCATCTTTGGAAATGCATTCTAAGAAACACCTTCCTAAGCCCAGTGTAATCTTGAGTGCTTGGTGAAGTGCAGAGTGTTTTAGTAACACCTGTCCTTGGCTGCAGTTATAAAATGAAGTTGCTTGTGGAACCGTGGTTGTCCTGCAGTTGGCTAAAGCAGACTTCCCCAGAAGAGAATCTGCATATACAGGAACTCAGAATCAACTTCTGTGGGTAGGGAAAGCCTGATAAATGGCAACCAAGAAACCAAAGCAGTGCACTGGCAAGTGTGGAGGTCTCCCAAATACAAATCATGTTTATCCCTTGTCTGGAGAAGGTATTGCTTTTAAAGAGAAATTTTATCTGAAATGAAATTACAATAACATAATTGCCCACTTTCCCTGTACTCCTTCCAAGCCTCCCTATGAAGAACACCACTTCCCTGCTCTCTCTCAAATACATGGCCTCTGGGCTCCTTTTTTATTTTTAAGTATTGGTGTATGTGTGATGTATGGGTGTGTCATATATGTATACACACACACACACACACACACACACACAAACACACAGTTTGCATTCTTTTGCACACACGAACATATATGGTATATGGTTTTATGGGTACTTATTTGGTATAAGACAACCAATTGATGTATTCATTCCTAGGGAAAAATATTTTCTCCAGGTTTTGCCATTGCCTAGTTGCTTATACTTCTTTGACTGGGATTGGAAACTCTTAAGATTTCCCTCTTACCTGTTGACATATCTGTTGGTGTTATTCTTGATCAGATCTTGATTAGATAGCCATTTTGAAATATTTATCTTCATACCACAAAAAGAAACTTCTCTATTCAATAGATGAAAACCATTACAAAAAAAAACCCCAACCAACCTGCCAAACAAACAAACAAAACACAAAACAAACAAACAAACAACCCATAACTGATCAAATTGCAGAGAACAGGTGATTGTGAGATGCTTAGCCCAAACTCATCCATCCACTAGTCAATTCCTGCACTTCTGGTGCTGGATAAAATAATCCTGCTTGTCTTCTACAAATCATCTGGGAACAGAACTCAAGTCCTGTTGCTACCCACTAGTCCCACAGGCTTCTGAATTCCCAACTAGGTTTCTCTCTAGTCTTTGTATATTGTCCTAAGGGTACTGCCTGCTAACACACATCTAATTTAATTCATTTCTTACTAACCAAGATTAACTGGAATCCATGAACTAGCTAAAAACTGGATTTAGGAAAACTAAGTCATTGTAATTGTGTAATGACTAAAGAATATGAATTTAAGTGACATTTTTAACAGCACTGCAGTTAGAGTTCCATAAAATTGCTTATCCAATTAATTTAATTCAAGGCACCAAACACAAGAATCTGTTCTCACAATGTCTATAAAAATGCAGTATCCTGGTTTGGACTATATAATAAACATGCTTAAGAAATTGAGCAATTTTGAAAAAATCAAGTTAGCAGTAGTCTTCTATACTACAACTATGTCATGATGAAAGCTCTTAGGAGGCTGAGTTGCATGTGCATGTAGGGGTAGCTACACAGCTGCTTTACAATGGAGATATTTGTATACAGACAATAATGATCTCTGTGCTAGTTTTTACATTTGCCTAAGATGTTTGAGGTGTTGTTAAGTAAAAGTACAATAAATGCACTCTAGAAGGAAATACAAATCAGTAGCAGTATGTCTGTCTGACATGTGCAAGGCTTTAGGTTCAAATCCCAGTACTACAAAACTAAACTAAACAAACTACAACAAAGAAAGAAAGAAAGAAAGAAAGAAAGAAAGAAAGAAAGGAAGGAAGGAAGGAAGGAAGGAAGGAAGGAAGGAAGGAAGGAAGGAAGGAAGGAAGGAAAATAAAAAGAAAGCAACATATTCTCTACAATTGAACTACACTTCTAAGAGTGAATAAAACAAACATAAATCAGAATAAATAAAATAACTATATATATATATGAAATTAAACATTTACAAATAGATTAAAATAGAGTTTCTTTATATAGTACCGCAAATAAGATTAAAATTTAGGATTTAGAAGTAGCTGAATATTTATAAATATTCAACTTTTCTCTTAAAAAATATTATTCGTGTCTGAACCTTCAAATCTGTGGTGTACATGTTCAAATGCACCTGAAGCTTAAAGTATTCCCGGACTGGAAGGACAAACGATCAGTCTTAATTCTTCCAGGTCTTCTAGATACAGATGATTTGATTTGTTAAAACCAATGTACAAATAAGGATTTGTTCTGAGGTACTTTTCTCAAATCTGATGGGTGTTTGTTTGTTTGTTTGTTACTGCAATTACCAGTAATTTTCATAGCAATCACGAAAACACACCTTTTTTCTGACTGGGATAATGCTGATTATTTATTTTACATAGCTCAGATTAACATTAGTGATTCTTGTGAAATCAGAACAACACACACTGACTGAGCTGTTCTCAAGTACTAAAGTGGATTGCTGGAGACTGTGCAGGATATAGAGGGAAAGTCTGCTGCAAGGGAGGCAGACTTAATCCATGTAGTGAAACAATCTCATGCTCCAATAACACACAAAGGAATGGGAATTGATTGCTTTGAGTAAAGGCAGGGAACAGCTTTGTGTATTGGGGAATTGTCATTAATTCTAGATGTGAGTTTTACTTTAAATAAAGGAGAGATCCAAAATGAATGTAATCCCTCAATATTTTTATGATTCTTTGCATTTGAGCTTTTAAGGTTATTGCTTTGAACTAAGAATTAATATGTTGTACTGAAGTCTTTTTAAAAAAAATCTCCCTTAATATCCATTATATTTTCATTTACTTCATAATGCGGCCTTTTTAATGAGTCCATATGCCACTGTTGTATTAACAATTCTATGAAGTCAAAAAGTAGCATTGAAAAGAATTTCAGCTGCCTGAGAACTGGCTTCTACAGCAAGAAAGAGGAATTAGCATCCAGCAGCCCATGTTGCTCTTACAGAGGATGTGGGTCCAGCTCCCAGAACCCCCATGGTAGCTCCCAACCTTCTACTCCAGCTCCAGACCACTGAAGACACAAGGGACACCTGTGGTGTAAATTTATGCATGTGGGCAACCACTCATACACATAAAATAAAAATATAAATCTTCACAAAAGAAACTACATGTCTCTCAACTAAAAGCCAATGGGCCGGCAGAAACTAAACTAATTCCAAATTCACCTGAAAGTAGAGCCAGCACAACCCTTAAGATATGGCTCTTGATGGAAAGACATTGGTGAAGAACAGGAAGGCTGCTTCTAATTATTAGAGAGCTTTTTGTTACGAATAAATTTCTGTGTCTTCTCCTACAGTGAAATAATCAACTGTAGGATTTTCCACTTCAGTTTCCTTACTAATTCAAATATCCATAAATGAGAAATAGAATTCAAATATAGATCAAAATTTGTGAAAATGGTTTATTGAAGTGGAAAGATCATTTTATTTTTTAAAAAACAAATTTTTGCTCATATACAAATATAATCATAGGTTATTTTAAAGGATGTGTTTAATGTAGAAAATAGTTATTTAAGGAAAGTAAGAGATTTGCTATGTAACAGAAATCCTGGTTCTAAAAATTAATAATAAAAAAGACTGTTATAATCTATAAACTGCATTTTCATTTTTATTTCATTATCACTTCAAATTACATGAACAATCTCATATTTGGGGCTGGTCATATGACTCAGTGTATAAAGATTTTGTCCAACAAGTGTGAAGACTGAGGTCAGATCTCCAAATTCCATGTTAAAAAAAAAATCCAGGGGTGATGATGGATGTATTTGCTGAAATATAGGATCAGCTTGGTTATAATTATATCAATTATTCCATAAAACCACTATACTTGATTTTTTGGAAGAATAGTAAGTCACTGATACATTAGAAAATTTAAAAAGTATAGCATGTATATATTATCTAGGAGTAGTATATATACATTTGGGGGGGTTAAACTGATTTTTTTTATTTTTTTTTAAATTTTTACTTTTTGATACATTATTTATATTTCAAATGTTTCCTCCTTTACAGGTCTCCACTTTGGAAACTCCCTATCCCCGCACCCCTCCCCTTCCTCTATAAGGTTATTCCCCCACCCATTCCCATCTTCCCACCTTGGCATTCCCTATACTGGGGCCTCTAACACCGCCAGGCCCAAGGGACTCTCCTCCCCCTGATGGCTAACAAGGCCCTCCTCTGCCACATATGTGGTCCGAACCATGGGTCCCTCCATGTGTATTCTTTGGTTGGTGGTCCAGTCTCCAGGAACACCAGGGGGTCAGGCCAGTTGACATTCTTACTCCCTCCATACGGCTATAAACTCCCTCAGCTCCTTCAGTCCCTTCTCCAACTCCTCCATCTGGGACCTCACACTCAGTCCAATGGTTACTGTGAAGTGAAACTTGGGTATTTCGAACTTTTGGACTAATATCCACTTATCAGTGAGTACATACCATGTTCATTCTTTTGTGACTGAGTTACTTTGCTCAGGATGATATTTTCAAGTTCCATCCATTTGCCTGCAAATTTCATGAAGTCACTGTTTTTAATAGCTGAGTAGTATTCCATTGTGTAAATGTACCACATTTTCTGTATCCTTTCCTCGCTGAGGGACATTGGGGTTGTTTCCAGCTTCTGACTATCATAAATATGGCTGCTATGAACATAGTGGAGCATGTGTCTTTATTACATGGTGAAACATCTTCTGGGTTTATGCCCAGGAGTGGTATTGCTGGGTCCTCAGGTAGTATTATGTCCATTTTTCTGAGGGTCCGCCAAACTGATTTCCAGAGTGGTTGTACCAGCTTGCAATTGCAAAGTTTCTGTAAGGCAAAGGATACTGTCAATAGGAAAACACTGCAACCAACAGATTGGGAAAAGATCTTTACGGATCCTACATCCGATAGAGGGCTATTATCCAATATATACAAAGAACCCAACAAGTTAGACTCCAGAGATCCAAATAACCCTATCAAAAAATGGGGAACAGAGCTAAACAGAGAATTCTCAACTGAGGAAATTCATAGGGCATCCCTGATCTCAAGCTGTACTACAGAGCAATAGTGATAAAAACTGCATGGTATTGGTACAGTGACAGGCAGGTAGATCAAGGGAATAGAATTGAAGACCCAGAGATAAACCCACACACTTATGGTCACTTGATCTTTGACAAAAGAGCTAAAACCATCCAGTGGCAAAAAGACAGCATTTTCAGCAAATGGTGCTGGTTCAACTGGTGGTCTACATGTAGAAGAATGCGAATTGATCCATTCCTATCTCCCTGTACAAAGCTCAAGTCCAAGTGGATCAAGGACCTCCACATAAAACCAGATACACTGAATCTAATAGAAGAGAAAATGGGGAAAAGTCTCAAACACCTGGGTACAGGGGAAAAGTTCCTAAACAGAACACCAATGGCTTATGCTCTAAGATCAAGAATCGACAAATGGAACCTCATGAAATTGCAAAGCTTCTGTAAGGCAAAGGACACTGTCAATAGGACAAAACGGCAACCAACAGATTGGGAAAAGATCTTTACCAATCCTACATGAGATAGAGGGCTAATATCCAATATATACAAAGAACTCAAGAAGTTAGATTCCAGAGAACCAAATAACCCTATCAAAAAAATGGGGAACAGAGTTAAACAGAGAACTCTCAACTGAGGAAATTCGTAGGACTGAGAAGCACCTAAAGAAATGTTTAACATCCTTAGTCATCAGGGAAATGCAAATCAAAACAACTCTGAGATTCCACCTCACACCAGTCAGAATGGCTAAGACAGCAGATGCTGGTGAGGATGTGGAGAAAGAGATACACTCCTCTATTGCTGGTGAGATTGCAAGTATATATACATTTTACAAAAATAAAAAATAAAAAACAAAAACAAAAACAAAAAACAAAACCAAGGTGCTTGATTGGTACTCTATTTAATACTTCAGCAGCAACATGTTGTTGATCCCAAATGTATGTGATATAATTTTATCCACCCTGGAAACAGGTTTTATAAAGGAACCTGAGGCTTCTTCTTTTCCTGGTCTCCATTCTTCTTCTACCTTGAGCCTAGCACTCCCTACTAAGCACCTATAGTGAATTAGAGATGATATAAGCCCAGCAGTTCTTCCATTGAGTGCCCTGGTCAATTGCCCTTCTCTTGAACCTGACCTAGTTGATAACTTGCTTTTAATGAGAATGGTGTGGAAATCACATGGTGTAAATTGAACCCGAGTTTTAAGAGCTCTGAAATACTGCACTAGTACTCTCCAAACATTTTCTGGAGGAGCACAGCTTCCAGGCACATGGGGAGGTCAGACTTCAAGCTAAGATTACCAATAGAATAACTAAAACACTTTCACAGATAGACAAATCCGAGTCCCTAGCACTTCCAGTAACAGCTACTTATAACAAGAATGAGCACTATGGGAGATCTCTCCCAGGAAGCTTCCAGATACTTCACTTATGGCTGAAACCAAATGAAGAATAATTACTGAATGACTGATACATGTTAAACCATGAAGCATGGCAGGTTGAAAATAATTTGCTTTTGTGATGTTATACTAGATAACTGTGATGAGTTTAAAGGGTTAACAGCAAAATGGAATGTGTTTAAATGAGTATTCATGTATACGTTCTTGACTTCATCTCAACACTGTGAAAGTTCATGTTAAACGGATAGTTTTATCCCTGTTTAGGTTCTATGTCAATACTGCCATTGGCTAGCAGTCTACCATAAATACCACAAATTCTCTTAGGATCTGGATGATTGTTACTGCTTCTGGATTAAAGTCAACTTCAGTATGTATCTTTTGATTCCCCAGGGCCACGTAAAATCTTTCATTTTAGTCGAAATCTGTACCATCATCCTGGATCACATTTTGCTCAATACTTTAATACTTATTTGAAACTTCTGTTTTATTCTGAAGTCAGGAACACAGGTGAGACCTGAATCACTCAGCTCAAACATCTTCAGACACATTCAGCTCATATTCCTGTGAGCTGCTTTTATATTCTCTTTTGGCTTTGATTAATGACGTACTAATACAAAGGGAAATAGAAAGAAAGAAAAGCTGTAAGAGTCTCTATGATTCACAGGATGTAAATGAAGAGATAGTTGTTAAGTAGAATAAGAAAATTGTGAGAGAGGGTTGGTAACAAGGTCAATTCAAGAGACCACTGATGGAGAAGTACTGTCCACTGAAGCAAATGCTCAGGAAGGTTAAAGGAGATGAAGAATTGATACCCAGAAACTGGATCTAAGAATGAGACATGAGCAGTGAGGAAGGAAAGGAAATAACAATAAGCCCAGAGTTCAAGGAAGTCAGAAGAAAAAAGAGATTACAAAAAAAGTCACTGATACACAGGTTATCGACACAGAAGATCCACAAATCAGTTATAAAGTATCCAAAATACATCTGAATGTAGAATAATGAATCCCAAATTAGTGATTTTGTAACATGGAATATTTCATTTAATGAATGCAGTTATAAATTCCTAACAGATATTGGATGTGTTTGAAGACAGAGCACATGGCTTATTTAGAAAACACATCTGGGTAGTTTTCATTTATTTTCATTTAAAGTTATAGCCAAATTCATCTTAAACATTTTGTTGCATAATTTTTCAATATTTGAATATGTAGTGGTTACTGCCATGGGAGAGGCATAATTAAAACTTGATTATGGATTCATTTACAATTAGATTTCATTTTTTCTTTTAAAAAAAAGCAGAAACATTCATTTTTTCAATTCTACACACAATTACTTATGATCTTAAAACACTGCTCAAAGTTTTGGTTTTTACTTGAGTAATATTAAGCTATAGAGAAGGCATGGTGCATGATGAACGGGCTGAAAGCCTGTGGTGACCAGAAATTGAATCATCTGAACCCACTTAAATTGCCAGGTTTTGCAGCATATGCCTATAAACATAGTTTAGGTGGCTGGATCCTTGGGGCTTCATGCCTAGCCATCTTGTAGGAATGGCAAACCATTTCAGTGAGAGACCCTTACTCAGAAGGACTCCAAACCTTTTCAAAGAAGGTAGTATTACTCTAATATCCAAAGCAGATGAGGACATAATTAATAAGAAAAACTAAAGATCAATATCCTGATTAACATAAATGCAAAATTACTCAATAAAATACTTGCAAGTCAAATTTATATACACCAAAATTAAGCTGGCTTTGTATCAGAGATGCAGGAATGATTCAACATACACAGACCAATTAATGTACTATATCAAACACATAGACTTAAAACCAAAGTTACACCAAAATAAAAAATTAAAATAAGATGTAGAAATGAATACGGACATTTACATTTCAAACTCAGCTTCTATACACAGCTGAATGTTTGGCATACCTGTACACATGTGTACACACCTGGACACACATGAGTGCCAGAGAGAGAGAGAGAGAGAGAGAGAGAGAGAGAGAGAGAGAGAGAGAGGAGGGAAACAGAGAGAGATATACAGAGTAAATAAAATACTTTGTTTAATCAGCAATTGCTTCAAGTTCACAGGACTTCAGGAACTCAGATTGGCAACTCATATGACAAAGGCATATAGTTTAGTTAGACATTTTCATCTTAGAATAAAGAACGTTTCATGATTATGATGATGTGAAGCATACAAAACTGAACAAGACATGTTCCTCTCATAATAGTCTGTAAAATGTCTTGCAGGGAATTCAGTATGTCTTGTTATCCATGCTTCTGCTAAATTCAGTGTGTAGAGGTTTCATTTCATGTAATAAATGTTTTGATCTTCTACATTTCCAGTCAAGTAATTCCTGAAAAATGCTGGTACATATCTCAGAAAACATCATAAGAAGTCAAATCTAAGGAGATTTGTATATGAGCTGGTCACATTTCTTTGATTATTTTGTTGAAATACAACCAGAGAAAAACTTAAGAAGTGTGTCCAGATATTTTAATACATTTGTGATCAAAATATTTTTATAGTCTCCTTTAACTGTATTCTCTTAATTAATCTCAAGAAGACAGCAAAGCACTTAACAGAAGGGTTACCCATGTATACAAATGCTTAATTGATTGGATAAAAGAGAAGAAAATTTTCAAAAAATAATGTCCACGTTTTGGGACACATTTTATTCAGTTATTGTTATTTTTTATTTGTCTCTCATATATTACATTCCAACTACAGTTTCCCTTCCCGCCAATCTTCCCAGTCCCTTCCCTTCTATCTGCCCTCTCCCCCATATCCACTCCTCCTCCATTTCCCTTCAGAAATGGGCAGGCCTTTCAGAGATATTAACTGACCATGGCCAAGAATTACAATAAGACTAGGCACATACATTCATATCAAGGCTGGACAAGACAAATCAATAGGAAGAAAAGGGTTCTAAGAGGAGACAAAGGAGTCAGAGACATACTACTCACATATTTCAGAGTCCTACAATAACACCAACTCACATGACAATAATATATATGCAGAGGGCCTTAAGACCCATACGGACTGTGATGGTTGCTTCAGTCCCTCTGTCTCTTGTTGTTTTAATCTGTGGGTTGTGTTCTTCTGGTATCAAGACCCACTGTCTGGCTCCTACAGTCTTTCCTTCCCCCTCTTTTACAAGGTTGCCCAGTTATATCCAAGATTTACCTGTGGGTCTCTTCATCTGCTCTCATCAGGTGGTGGATGAAGACTCTTTCTCCAATCAGGCAAGGCTCCAGTTTATGAGTACAGCACACTTTCATTAGGAAGCATATTTTTTAAGTCTTGATCAGCACAGATTAGAGCGAGACTTATCACAGCCACATCTTCAAAATATTTAGAAACATCATGATGGAGGAGCAGCATGGAAGTGAAAGAAAGTCTTGGCCTTGTGTCCTGCAGGTAGAGCAAAAGACGCTGTCTGCTCTTGTGAATTTCACACTGTCCAGTGAAAAACGAACGTCTGCTTTCCTTTCACCATTCAACAACTCTTCCTTCTCTAAAACATCTGTGGCCCCGAGGTGAGTGTTAACCACAGATTGAAGAACTTCACAAGTACATAGGAACCCAGTCAGAGTGGGCAGCAAGGATAGAGGCTAGCTGACAGGGAGAAGGAAAAGCTTCAGAACTAACAGGTGATCCCTGCACCACTGTCAAGTACTGAGTACTGAGACAACAGTAGATGCTGAAGGTAAGAGCAAGAGGCAGTTAGTGAGTGGACATGGAAGCTCTCCGAATGACAATGAGCCCTATTACATAAGGGTATGGTATCCCATCACAAGTGTATACTATTGATTTGCATTTATTTGTTGGTGTATGAGGGTGTATTTTCAGAGTTTGAAGGACTTTTGTGTTGGTGTTGATTTTTCCCTACGACCTGTGGATGAGGGATTTCTTCTGCTTCTAGAGCTTCACCAAGAGTTAGTCCAGTATTCTGTGTACTCACTTGCATCCACCTCTGACATCTCCTGAATACAGATGAGAGTACCAGCATCCCGACTGTTAACTGAGTCCCAGCAATCAAAGCCAGGATATGAGGCTTGCAGAGCAAGCACTTTTACCTGTGGAGCCAACTCCCCCGTCCCCTGTAAGATTTCAGAGAATGGATTACATTTTAAATAGAACTCTACTCAAACTATTTTAAAAATACAACAAAGCATATAAGCCTTTCCTCTGTAGTGTTGAAAACGAACAGGAAAGCATTAAGTATGCAAACTTCAATTGCAAAATTAGATCTACATTTTCCTTCTTATTCATGTTTTACCCTGAAACAATATTTTACTTTTCTCAACATGAGAAAACTCTCACCATGCAGTATTTTGGGAAAAATACATACATTAAATCTAAATTGGTTATGTGTTTTTATTTGTTTCAAAGAAAATTTATGCATTAATAATGATGTATATTGCTAGAAAAAAATCCATGTTGACATCTATCGAAAATAAAGAATATTCTAAAACTACAAAGAATACTTATTCTTTACAAGCTGACTTAACAATATCACATTACACAATGGTTGTTCTAATATTATCTATCAACCTGTAATTCAATGCAAATAATAAAATATTGAAAGGATAAAAGCCATTAATAATAAAACAAAATATTCCAGGCCAGGTTTTTCCAAGGAAAAATAGAAAGCAGATTTTTAAAATTCATTTATTTTTATTCTTTAATCCATTTTACAGTCCAGACTTCATCTCCCTCCTGGTCTATCCCCTGACTACTCACCATCCCATATATCCCCCCCCCCCGCAATCTCCAAGAAGATGTCCCCACCCACACCCACTCCACCAGTCCTCCCCACTCCCTGGGGCCTCTAGTCTCTCAAGGGTTAGGTGCATCTTCACTCACTGTGGCCAGACCTGGTAATACTCTGCTGTATATGTGTTGGGGACCTCATATCAGCTGGTGTATGCTGCTTGACTGGTAGCTCAGTGTCTGAAAGATCTCGTGGGTCCAGGTTTGTTGAGACTGCTGGTCTTCCCATGGGGCCACCCTACTCCTCAGCTTCTTCTAGTTTTTCTCCAGTTCAACTTCTGTCCATTGATGGAGTGCTAGCATTTGCATCTGATTCTTTCAGCTGCTTATTGGGTCTCTCAGAGGGCAGCCATGCTAGGCTCCTGTCTGTAAACACACCACAGCATCAGTTACAGTGTCGGGGCCCCAGGCCTCCCCTTGAGCTGGGCCTGTAACTGGACCTTCTTTTTCTCATGCTTTTCCCCATTTTTATCCCTGCAGTTCCTAAAGACACGAACAACTCTGGGTCAGAGCTTTTGACTGTGGGATGGCAATCCCATAACTCCACTTGATGCCCTGTCTCTCCACTGGAGGTGGGCTCTATAAGTTCCTCCACCTCATTTTAGAACACTTCATCCAAGGTCTCCCTTCCTTTGAATCCTGAGAGTCTTTCACCTCCCAGGTCTGCGGTACATTCTAGAGGGTGCCCCTACCTCCCAAGGTTGCCTGTTTCATGGGTATCCTGTACTTTTTTGGCTAATATCCACTTACTTGTGAGTATATACTATAAATGTCCTTTTGGGTCTGAGTTAATCTCACTCAGGATGATATTTTCTAGTTACATACATTTGGAAGGTAGATTTTTTAAGGCATTACAGTCACATAGATATTAGATTAGTCAGAAGATAACAACGGATAATGACCTACACCACAAGCCCCACACTGGTACCATTATTTAAGATACCTAAGTTATGTGTTCTAAGGAATATGTTTGTGAATAATGGCATACTCTATAGAAAATCTGTAAGTACATGTTAAAAACCCACCTTCACTTTCTTTTGAAGAAACAGCTAGGAGAAACCATCTTTTCTACCAGTTACTATGAGATTTGGGGGGAAATTCCAATCTAAGCAATAAATGAAAAAACAAAGTCAGTAATAGCAGTCACTACAAGAACCTGAAGAGCAACAAGTCACCAATGCATGGCTAGAGCTAGAAAAGGAAGGAGATCATCAAAAGCCAATGAAAAGCAGAGCAAATTATGTCAGACATAAAGGATTTAAACACCAATTGCCAATGGAAGCCATGCTAACTCTTCCACCTAATGTGATATCACTTGATAAACCTCAAATTACATTTTAAATTTAAGAGCTGACTCTTCCTTGTGGTAGTCACATAATGCCACGTACATTTTAAGATCAGCTGGTGCACATCAGCTGGAAGACCTTTTAACAGAGAGATTTGTGACAAAAGCAGTTTCTCTTTACAGATCAGAACCCTGACTGCCATAGGGAGCTGGGCATTTCGATGTTCTTTGGTGATTCTTTTTTATTTTCAAAAGTTGTAAGTATTTGTTTTCTATCATGTACTACAATGATATCAATTTTATAGACATTGTTTATAACAAAATCTGACCTCAAAGTCATATTACTAATTTTTTCTTTTCGATACTGGTTACTTTTACGACTGAGCATGGAGCATACTTGTTGAATGAGATTTGTCTATAGACAGTCTTATTATGGTGCAAGGCCAGGAGGCATTCTCTTCTGGGGTTTACCATCTGTGGTTGTCTTTCTTTCTAATTGTTTTATGAACTGTGTCTTGATCATGTAAAGACAAGGGAAATAACTGTTTCTGTTGTGACACAAAGACAAACTACTTTCAGTTTAAATACACTCCTGGCTAGAAAAATGCAATAAACCATGTTATCTATTGCAATGCATTAAACATTTCTCGAAGTTAAATTGAGGAATTATACATGGACACAAATAGTGTTTGTGTGAGTGATTGGATTTCCCCTCCTGGGAACAATAAGAGTATTTCAGAGTTTTCCAGATCAACTCCCTAAAGTTGGAAAACATATTTAGTTCCAGTATATCTGTTAAAGCCTAGAGAAAAGAAGAATCAATACGAAATTCAAATCAATCTATATATGCGACTTGACCTGGGAATATATTTTGATATGAAACATGTTCTCACATGCAAGCTATAATAAGGCAATATCTTCTGACTATGAAGAAAGCAATTAACTTTTGGCATTAATCACTTCATGCTCCCCCAGTCTATTATCACGTTTGTATCAGAGCATCCTTCAGTTTTCACTGTCTGACTGTTCATCATTTATTGCATGCATTCACTAGTATCATTAAGAGCACCCTCATGGTAATGACAAAACACAGCTAAAAAAAACGTGATTTCTCCTTCCTTTTCCTTGCTTTACAATATGGAGTGGCTCCAACAATTTACAGAAAAACATGAGTTCATTTGGATTATAAAAAGAAATGTGTGAGAAAAGACAATTACTTTGGGAAACATATTACCCTTACCAATAAAAGAATATCCTTCAGGATTGATGAGTTATTAGGATCCTAAATCTACAAATGTCATTTACAAGGGAAAGAAATGAAATATATTCTAATTATAGCAGTGGAAATTGACAGAGACAGAGAGACATACAGAGAGAGAGAGACAGAGACAGAGACAGAGAGACAGAGGCAGAGAGAGACAGAGAGACAGGGACAGATAGAGAGGCAGAGGTCAGTGACTTTCCATATCCCTCAGACTGGTTCTGGTGCTATGGTTACCAGCTATATCTGTCAACAGACTTAGAACTCAGCTATCAAATCAGTGAGGTAGAGTTTTTGTGAAGACATTGTAGCTGCAGTTAAATTCTACTGTAAATTAAATTAAGTAAAGGATGTTAGGCTTTTGATAATAAGGGCAAGCCTCATGCAAAGAGTTCAAATTCAAAGCATAGAAACCGCAAAAAGATACTATGCTTCAGACTGAAGCAAAGACTTCTCTATTTTGCCTACAAAATATAAAATCTGAATTCCTTATTTCTTACATTCCATTAACCGATTCCAAATATAGAACATTATGTTTAGTATGCAATATATCTGGGTAAACATGTATTCATATGCTATCTAATATATATAATTGGTTTTGAACTCTGAATGATGCCTGGGAGAAAGGAGCCTTCCATGCACTCATGGATGTTTTAGACATTTCCCTGTTGCTATAACAATAAGGACATTGTGGAAACAAAACTTTGTATAAGAAGAATTTCTACCAACAAATAACAGCTACGTCTACATGAAAAAGACTTCATTGTCTCAGGTTTGTTTTCATGAATGTATTCATTTTGTTTTCAAAATGTCTGCAAAATCGTTGTGAAACCGCCGTTATCAATTTCACATTTCCACAAATTGTGCTGCAGGTAAGCTACTTTCCTTCCTTCCAACTTTCTGTCCAGATACTATGAAAATCGAATTTGTTTTTGTAGCCATCTCCTAGGACAGTGCCAGCAGGTAGGTGATAAGATAGGAAATTCTTTTCATTGTTTTCTATCTAAGGTGACCTCTCTAACAAGTCTGTCATCACAGAAGGCTTAGCAACGGACAATGAAGTGCTCTGTGGCTTTAAAAGCAGCCATCATTGAAAATATTTGAGTGTGATACAGTTCTATAAACATATATTTAAATGTTGACTATCATTTTAAAATCTCATGAGGTTTTTGTCGCATGTATACATGCATCTGTATATATACATAATGTTCATGGTTTTTATGGATGCATGTGCGTAGCGGTACATGTGAAGGCACAAAGCTAAGTTGACCTGTCTTCCTTACCACTGTAGGCTTTACTTATTAATACAGCATTCTTTCTAAATCCAGAAAGCCCTGTTTCAGCTAGCCCTGTGGGCGTGAGAGGAGAGGTTGTCTGTCTTTACAGTTGTCTGTCTTTACACCCACTGCATGGAGATAGCAGGAGGCCGTCATATACACTTGGCTTTACTTGGATTCTAAGGATCTGACGACTAATCCTGACTCTTGCAAGGCACACCCTTCATCTTCTGAGATGCCTTTTCATCTTCTGGAGTATCATTTCTTATTCTCAAATGCAGTTAACTGTTTTGAATGTAAGAATACAACAAAGAAATCTATGTGCTCTTCTTTCAGGTTCTCAAGGCAATTATGCAGCCTGCCCTGGACAGTGGCAGTGAAGAAAGGTTTCCTCAAATAAAAGAAGTTGGTGTAAATTGCAATAAACAGCAACACTTTAAAATAATTGCCTAATCAATATTAATTCCTCTGGTATCTATTTAAAAGCATTAATCACAGTGAACTCATCTAGTATTAATGTGAATGTCACAAGTAATTCAATTGGATTTCCTCTGTAATTCAACATTAATTACCTTAACTGGGCCATTATTTTAAAGTTTTACCAAGTAAACATGAAAATAAAAGCAATAAAATGATGAATTACAGAATTAAAATATAGGCTATTTATTATAACTACATATAATAAACTAATTCAATTAAATATTTCCTTGAATGAATTTATTGGTAGATGACTACACTCATGCTTACTCAAAAATTATAACATTTCCTTTAACCATATTTGTCAAAAATAATTGAATTATATAAGAATTATAATTTTCAAATATTAACATTTCCTCTTTAATTTCCAACTCAGCAAAATACATACTTTTAACTACTGAGCTCCTGTGCATGAGACACACATATTTTCCTAGAGCCTGCTTTAAAGCCACTACCCCCTTATGGTGCGTGTGTTAATGTGTGAATGTTTCTTGGTGTTTTCTGTTTCTTAGTACTATGAGGTCATCAGGATGTACAAACCACTCGGATGGATGTATTCAATTTAGAATTCTCCATTCACTGTTAATGTTATCTTTTAAATACGCTGCCATCAAGGAGCACAGTATTGAAAATTACAGAAAAGAGAAATAAAGAGGATAGAATGGAATATGAGAGAACAGTGAGGTGAAGGGAAGGGAAGACACAAGAGAACTAAGGAAGGAGAGGAGGAAACTGAAACACTATGTTCACTGCTGCTCTATTCATAATAGCCAAACAGTGGAAATTAAACATTCATCAAAGCATAGATGGATAAAGAAAACATGATACATTGACAACATAAAATATGCAGATAAATTGATAAATCTTGAAAAAACCATTCTTAGTAGCTTAGACCCTGAAAGACAAATATTGCTTGCATTTACATATACATGGATGTTTGCTATTAAGTCATTGATACTTATCTACTGATGAAAAGTGCTTTCCAATCTTCTGTCAACTTGACACAAACAGAGGAATCCGTTTTTGAGACAAGCCTTCCATAAAATCCTGCTGCAGGCAAGCCTGTAGAGCATTTCTTAGTGACTGATGTGGGAGGGTCCAGCTGGGCCCAGTCCAGTGTGGATGCGGCCACTCTTTAGCTGGTGGTCCTGGATTGTATAAGAAAGCTGACTGAGCAAGCCATGGGGAGCAAGCCAATAACAACACCCCTTCATAGACTCCTCATCAGCTCATGCCTTTGTGAGTTCCTGTCCTGCCTGAACTTCAATGATAAAGAGAGATGTGGAAGCATAAACCAAATAAATCCTTTCCTCCCCAAGTTGCTTTGGTCATGGTGTTTTTTCACAGTAAAAAATAACCTAAGACAATAAGGAAGCTTCAATGTGCATAAACACTGAAGTTTGGTAGAAAGGGAGAGACTAGAAGGAAAAAAGATGAATCTGGCCAGCAATGGGAAATAGAATGCAGGGTTTCAAATGGACTGGGTGGAACAGACAGAGATGCCAGCTTCACTCAGGGGTGAGAAGGAGAAAGTGAGGGGAGGGCAGAAAAGCTAAAGATCACTTGCAGGGACATACAGCTGTGTTTTTGAAGGCTGTCTTGATTATTAGTTGACTTGAGAAGGGCCAGTCACCTGTGGGCAGCACTGACTATTTTCTGGGCTGATGGAACTGAGCTAAGTAAGAAAGCTAGCCACGGATCAGCATGTCTGTGCAAGTGGAGGTGTGTTCTTCCCACTCCTGCTTGAGTTCTTGCCCCAACTTCCCTCAAAAACAGACTTCATTGACCTGGAAATAGGAAAAGTCTTTTCCCCTAAGTTGTTCTGGTGCGGTTTTTAAAATAGCACCACAACGAACCCAGAGAGAGCTGATTCTAGTCACAGCACAGTTTTTGTACTTGCCCATGTAGTCAGTTCTGAATACTTTCTCATTCTATACGCAATTACAGGAGACAAAGACAAGGAGAGCAAACAAACCTAAGCCCTGCATTTGAGGATACAAAGGTTTACATGGCGGCAAGCAGCATAAATAGAGTAAGGAATCTGAGTTACCTTTCCTTGCCCATGGTCTAGAGAAGTGCATTACAGGAACTCACGTCTGATTTGCAAGTAAAAAGCCAAATACATATGAAGGAAAGTGACATCCATGGTAGAAAGGTGACATCAAAGGCCCTGAAGTGGGAAGACGTCAGTGCTTAGGAAGCACAATGAGGAGAACATGTGCTTTATAAAGATTGAGGGAGACAAGCTGGGGTTATAGCATGCCAGAGCTTCAGATCACATAACCCTTTATCTCTCATTTTAATTTTGATTCCTAGCTATATGCAAAGATACTATATGATGCAAGATCCTTTGGTTTACAAGTTCCAAAGAGCCCCATGCTTTCTTCAGGGAAAGAGACTAAGAAGAAAGGATCCACTGACACAGAGTAATTCTGTTTTGAATTTCAAGACTCATGATACAACTTTGATATCTCTGAGCATGTATTTGTGTGGTGGGGTATTATTATTATTATTATTCAGTGATTTATATTTATCATCATAGGAAATAAAGATACCTCGAATTAAGACAAGATTATATTTATGTTCACATGTGCACTGATTTCGAGTTAAAACCAGGGAGAAATGCATCGTTTTTCTCTTTACTAGCTATGGTTTTATTCATGCACACAGGTTTCCTCCCTCAGGAGGACATTCTCCTCTAGTACCAGAGCATACCCCATTCTGCAAACGTCCTTTGCTTGATTTATAAAATGGTTGGCTTCGTTGCCCCAGTTAGAATTAATATTGGTAGAAATAGTCTGAAAACTATAAAAGGGCCTACAGCTAGTTGTCAGGAACAATCAATAAATATAGCTTATTGTACTGGAGCATGAATCGTGCTTATATAATGTATCTTATGATCTGAGTGACCCTTATTACCTGAGGTCTTTTCCACATCAAGTTCTCCGCTGTGTTCTGTCTTCTTCAGAACCTGGTTTTATGTGGAAGAGAGCCTTATCTGAACTTAAATGTGCTTCTACTTCAAAGGCACAGGCTGGAGATGCATCTGCTGGGAGACCTCTCTGAATCCAGAATAACTTCATGACTGCAATATGACATAATATGCCACAGATGGGCTAGAGTTATTGTCTTTCATGAATTTATGTATGCTAGAAAATATGTTTCTTCCTTGTGATTTGTAGCTTGCCAGTAGTGGCTAGACTTTTCTGTTTTCTCTTTTGGTCTGGGGTGGGGGATGTATAGAACAATCTTTTATAGAATATTGTCTTTGTGATTGTTTTTAGTACTGTTCAGTTTGTATATGCCCATCTTTTTCTGTGCTATGTTATTCAAATGGTTCTTGTTCTTTGGCATTGTATGCTATCATGTTTAACATTAGGGTACATATTTCATATTCAGGTGACTCCAAGATCTATAAAGGTAAACGTGACACTTGAACAGTGTTTATATAAGTGGAACAAGGTTTCCTTTTAGGTTCCTGAATGATTTTGCCTACCAAACTGATACATCATAAAAAGTTGGCCAGCAAAGACTGATTAACATCATAATACATTGATTCTCTATTTTGTTTAGTTTTGCTATGAACCTATGTAAGAATAGAGATGCTAGAATTTGTTAGTTAATGACTTCTTTTTAAAGGAAACTTTAAGCGTTTCCTGTAGCCATTGAATAATAATAACCCTCCAATTTTATGTTATCTCTTAATAATCCTTATATAATTTCATTCCTTTTTCCTTATGGAGGAAATTAAATGATCAATGAAATATTTTCCATACATATATTTATTCCTTTCTGATATTATAATTGAAGTACTATAATTCACATAATAAAGGAATAAAAAACTTAAAATATGCAATTTCATGAGGTTTAGCATAGTTTCAAAGCTTGGTTAAAATAGCCTAATTAGGGTGGTGGGTGGGGCAGCACCCTCATAGAGGCAGAAGGGAGGGGGATGGGATAGGGATTTGTGGAGGGGAAACTGGGAAGGGGGATAACATTTAAAATGCAAATAAATAAAATGACCAATTTTTTAAAATAAAAACCATTTATTCTCTTAAACAGAAATGCTATGCCTTTTAACAGTTATTCTACATGTCTGCACGGTACTGGACAACAACATTCTGACTCATGGTGGGTGCTTCTGGACGTTTGTTATACAGTTGTGTACTCTAAGGATTTCTGTGAAGATTTCCTTCACCAAACATTCAATTTCAGATTCAGAACTATTAAATTACCATATTATTAAAATAAATATTTTGAATATATATTCATTAAGTTGTGATATCATAATTTAGTATTAATATAATCCACTTGCTGAAGTGCTAACACACCTAAAATATGTAATTTTATGGGGTCACAATATTTACAATGCAGCATACTTCTATATCCCATCCCTTCTATTTTCATAATATTTCCAATCTGAAAATATATACAATTTTCACCCATTAATTAATGGATTTTACAACCTTTTGATATTCAAAATAGTGTTGGAGGGGAGACTGGAAATGGGGATGACATTTGAAATGGAAATAAATAAAATGATTAATAAGTAAAAAAAATAAAATAATTTCAAAGAAATTTAATTTAACTTTGTATTTTAAATATGTTTATTTATTTAATTAGTAGTATACAGATGATAAATTTATACAAGGGCTTTAAAGATATATTTTAATTTTAATTCTACCACTCATTATTTCATCTCTACTTCTTTTTATCTCTCATTAACTTTCTTCCCAAGTATGTCCATATTTTTATTTGAGTAACTACTTTCACTCCTTTGCAGAGTGAATCTATGTAAGCAATGCTGAATTACATAGTAACTCCACTTATCCTCATAATGAGTTCACATATATAGTTTTATAAAGTGACTGCACCATTTAAGATTCTGAAATTCAGTATTTTGTGGGTAGAATTTTTCTAAATCTTACTCAACACTTTCAATTATCTTTCAATTACATGTGATTCCAAATGAACTCTCTGCAACTTGGTATTCAGATTTTAGTATTGAAGACATTATTACACAGTTGTCTCATAGAACATTGAAAAACTTACCTGGAAATACCTGCTTACAAGTTTTCAATAGCACTGAAATGTGCTATGTACACTACAATATGCAAAATGTAATTGTCGATGGTGCACAGTTCCAAACCCTGTGAAATATAGTAATGAATGTTAGCAAAACATGACCACTTTCACAATAGTGTTAGGAACATATTGGAAGTAACTAACCACTTGGTTGACTTTATGATCTTTCTCACAATACAAAACTTAAATCTGTTAGTATTATTATGTCATGGAGCTATGGCTAGGTTGTGGGTCCTAGTGAATTATCTACTACTATTATTCTGTTTAGTGGGCATTGTATTAAAGTAATTCCTAAAGACTTATCCTTTTACTCACATATTAACACATCTTCCAACCACCATCAGAAAAACATCTTTTAAAACTAGATGGTGATTATCATGGAGACTTACAGATGACTATGGTGAAGAGAATAAGATACTGAAGTATATTGCTCCCTAAATGGAACATACTTAGTCCCAAAGCTCAGCCATCATTGGGGTAGAAAAAGAAAGAGCCAGAGATGGTGAATGATTCTAGGCACAGCAAGACAGCTGCACATAAAACTTCACAGTGGTTGTGTCAGCCTTCACAACATATAAATAAGGCCAAGCAAGGCTAAAGTCCATCATAGAGAGAAGAGTTGTCATGAAGTCCCAACCCTAGTTAAGAAGCTATTTATAACTGCTGTTGGAAGGAGAGACAGATTTCTAGAAGAGTATAGGCCCTAGTAAATCAATATCATGCTCTAGTGAAAGCCACACATGTAAGAATATTGGGGTAGCACAAATTCGTCCTGAGGTGTTTTTTAATGTATTTTTTATTTTAAAAATGTCATGCAATATAATTTGAAATTTTTTCTTCCCAGCTCCTCACAGAACCTCCCAGCTCCATCTTCACCCAAATTAATGTTATTACTCCCATTAAAAATGAAATAAAAAAATAAAGATGCTAAATCAATGGTACAGAAATGCAAAGCAAAACTAACAAGCAAAAGACCAATAAGACAAAAGAAGGAAGAAAGAAAGAAAGAAAGAAAGAAAGAAAGAAAGAAAGAAAGAAAGAAAGAAAGAAAGAAACAAAGAAACAAAGAAACAAAGAAACAAAGAAACAAAGAAAGAAAATGCCCAAACAAAACAAAGGAAACAAAATGTCAGCCAAGCCTTGCCTTGGAGCGTAGGTGACACACTCAGTGGCATTCCATTGAAGAAAACTCATTTTCTCTTTTGTCATTTAGCATCAATTTCTAATAGCTTCGGGGTTAGGGGTCCGACCCTATGTCCATTTCTCCTGCTCAATGTTGGACTTTGTCTGTCTTGAACCTGAACAGATTTATGCTTGTTGGTATGTTTCCAATAACATAAAATAAATAAAATAAAATAATAAAACACAAAGTTGGGTCCAATCTGGGAAGACCTGAAAAAGGAATGTGATATTATCAAAACATTCAGCAGAAAACTCTCAAAAAACCAATAAAAATATTTGCAAAAATAAATTACATGGAAGAGTTCAACTGTTTTTAATATTTTTAACTAACACTGTGAAAGAAAAAAGCAAGCAAAGCAAACAAGAAAGGAAGGAAGGAAGGAAGGAAGGAAGGAAGGAAGGAAGGAAGGAAGGAAGGAAGGAAGGAAGGTAGGTATTTGGCCATTGTAAATATTATACCATTATTGTTTCCTTTTTAATGACTGAACTACTGAGCATGTGTTTATTGATTATGGGTTCATGATTTTTTGCTATGTTTGCCTGGAAACTATTCAGGTTGCTTACAATTATAAAATTTTATTATTTTTATTATTAGAGTTGTTTTAATCATTATTTACAGATTTTATATACAAAAGTCTTATTAGATACTCTATTTTAACTCCCATCCTTGGGTTTGCTTTTAAGCTCTTTGAAAGTGTACGTCTTTCAGCATAGGCAATTTAATTTGGATAAAGTCTGATTATTAATGTCCCTTGAGTGATGGCTGTTTTGACTGTTTCCCTAAAATCCATTGCTAATCAAAGATGCTAAAAGGATAGTATTTTCTTCTCAGAATATCATAGTCCTAACACTTATATTTAGGTATTTGATATGCTTTTGCTGGTTTTTAACATAATGAAATGTGGTCAAACAGCTTAATTCTATTAAATATAATTAGTAATGTTCTAGAAACATTGGCAACAGTACAAATCTCAAAAAACATTGATCTTAGTGTTTAGATATATTTTCTATGACTATTTGCAATGATTCAGTAACGAAAATCAGCCTTATTTCTTTCAACAAGTACTTTCTAATATAACCCTTGTATGTAGTTTGTGCTGGACCATGTACTAGTAGTTCGCAAAGTCCCTCTACCACAAGGGAATAAAGTATCATCAGTTCCTCTACAAATTACTAAGTCAAAATAATTTCATGTGTCATAGAGTACTTTTCCTTCTTCATCACTAATAATCTATGCTGCTGCTATATTTTTTCTGCTTTTTTCTATAGTTCTGTTCTCCTCTCCTTTTTCGTCCCTCTAATAGCAAATATTAGAATAAAGATTCCAGTCTTACCTAAGATTCTCTACTTTCATGACTTTCTTCCCAACAACTTAAGATATTTGGTTTTCCCCGAATATAAGAACTGGATTATTTAGGCTTCCTGATCGTGTTCCATGTTTTCTTTCTTTTTAACGTATTTCCTATCTGTGTATGTTTTCCCACTTCTTTTTACATACTTTCCTCTCTTTCTTGTTCAGTATGTTTTATGTAAAAAGACAGACAATACCTTCAATCCAGTGTTCTTCTATCTCAGTGTTGCAAGCACAATTATTTTACTAAGAATGAGAATTCTGGAACAGACTGCTCCAGTATTGTATCTGGCAACGTAACTGCCTCTTAGGTGATTAGGACAGGTGTAGCGCTAGTAATCACAGCACTAAGGTTGAATTTGCAATACACTGTTACATTTTTGTGTTTCCCATCATATCTGCTATTCAGGCACTTGGGGCTTTACAGACATAGTAGCAATAACAGTAAAAAGCATGGAGAAGAACCATCCCAGGATACTTTGGCTAAATGCTCTTTGCACTAATAACCATGTATTTAAAGTCCCATTTCAATCCTTATAGATTGGTTTGGTCAATGCCTGCAGTTGTTATGAAAGCAGCATTGTGATTTCCTAGAAACTATAAAAGTCTTTACCTTGATCAGCAGCTGTTGGTCAAACAACATAGCTATCTCTAACAGCAGCTTTCGTGAATGCAAAAGCAATCCCCACAGGAGATCTAAAATGCTAAATCAATTTCTGTTTTAAGATCTAAACCAAAGTAACTGATGTTTGATGCTGCTCTCAAGAATTTTTAATTTTTGTGAAGCCCTCAGGGACTCCCAGAGAAAGCCACTCAGAATATAAGTGCAATTTATTGTCTGAATTTTATGAAGTCAAACTCCCCTCATTCATTTGCCTTAAAGAGAAAGATACCAGATTAATGATTTTTTTTTTATTCTGAGCAATTATGTGGTTTGAAGTTAAATGTACCAGCATCACAGGACAGCATCTCTGAAATCTCAAGGAAGAAAACATTCAAACCTATTACAAATACTTTTACATTTTAACTAGGTGATTTAATGATATTTTTATATCAAATCTTTTGAGCAGCTCAGGAGTGGATACTTTTCTAAATAAAGGAGAATACATACCTATGCCCTGTTTTTCTTAACTGAAAGGTGAAAAGAGGCTACACAGATGAGATCCAGACTTTTTTATTCTTCAGCTATTACATCAGAGGAAACACTGTAAGGAGGTGCCATTAGGCACTGTGGAAAGGTGATACCGCTGTATTAAAAATGGTCATACAGTCAACATTTAAAAACTAACTTTAACATACTACGGACAGTAACACTTCCAGTTTTCTTAACTAGAACTAGAAGGCATATGTTCCTTCATGTTTATCATAGATTTGTAAAGAACACAAACTGCATTTGTGTGAGTGTAGTGATTAAATTAAGCCATGTGTGACCATGAGGGGGGGAAAAGAGATCTGAGTCCAGAAATTTTGTATCAATATGTAGCAACTATATAAATAGGTGCAGAACCTCAGAAAAACACAGAAAGCCAAACTTTCCTCTCTAAGAACAAAGCAACAGTAGAATGTCTACATCTAACCTACAGATATGGGCCCAGGCAGCCGGACCTATGGGTAAGTGCTTTCTGCTCAACCTGGACACAACCTGAGTTTGATTCTCAGATCCCCTAAAAAGGGAAGGAGAGAACTAACTCCACAAATTTTCCTCTGACCTCTACACATGTGGTAGGGCCTGAGCATTCTCCCCAATTACACACACACACACACACACACACACACACACACACACACACAAATTAAAATGAAGAGTAAAATCTTCAAAGATAAGAGATGCATCTCTCTTAGGACTTTAGTGACTATTGAGTAAGAAAATAAATGTGCAATATGTAATGAGTTCCCATCACAATATTAATCGTAGCTATAAATAATGTCAAAAGGGCTCATAACTAGGTTATATTTTAACAATAAAACAAAATATCAAAACACACACAGAAAATTAAGAATTCCAAAACAAACCTGCTAACTATTCTCTGTCCTGCTTGATTTTAATATGATTTGTTAGACTTCTGTGTGACTATGTAAACAGCAAATGTCTGTGTACCACAATTCTATTTGAAAAGTTCAAAGACAAAGGTCATATCTGTGCCTGATGTAAATGGAATGTTTCCATTTCTAGTTTGTTAATTAGTTATTCATCAGGCTTATGTAGCCTTCAAGAGCCTTTAAATGTAAACAGTGTGACTGCATGCTTTCAGATTGAGTGAATGGGGATTGACTTCCTTTAACCATATTGCAACACCACCAAGTCTCTTTGTGGCAGGCACATGTCTAACTTCAGTAATTAAATGCCACCCTCTCATTTGATGATCTACTAATACTCTTTCCTTCAGTTAGTGAGGAGAAATGTTGAAGGACTTGAAGAGTTAGACATCTCTGGATGTTGAGTTTGTATTAAGAAACGATGTCATGCCAAATCAAATCTGTGCATTTCCAGTTCTTGTAGTTGAAATTTTACTAAGAAGCACAATTCTCAGTGGACTCTCAAAATGTCACAAATGTGTCTTAAAGAGAAAGATACGTGAATTTTTTCATTGTAGAAAGTGTTGAGATTTTTTTATCATCTAGTAATAAGATATCAAAGCTAAATTTTTAGCCTATGCCATTCCATTTTCTTAGATAAGAGATGAAATAAAACCACAGGAAGTGAGATCAACCACTTTCATATTTTTTCTCTTTTGTATTATTTATTCACTTTACATCCCACTGTCAGTATACCCTCTCCTCCAAGTACCCCCTCATACAGATCCTCCTCAATTTCTCCTCCCTTTATCATTTGAGAAGGGGGAGCCCCCACCATGTATCACCAACCCATGGGAGGCAACAGATTCAGGGACTGCCCCTGTTCCAGTTGTTGGGGAAACCACATGAAGACCAAGATGCACATCTGCTACATATGTGGCTGAGTGAGTGGGGCTAGGTCCAGTCATGCTCACTCTATGGTTGGGTGGGTCAGTCTCTGGAGGCCTCCAAGGATCCAAGTTAGTTGACTCTGTTGGTCTTCCTGTGGAGTCACTGTCCTCTTCTGGTCCCTCAATCCTTCCCCCAACTCTTCCATAAGAGTCCCTGAGCTCCATCTAATGTTTGGATGTTGGTATCTGCATCTGTTTCCACTGGCTGCTGGCTGGAGTCTCTCAGAGGACCTTTATGCTAGGACCTTGTCTAGAAGCATAACAGATAATCATTAATAGTATCAGGGATTGATACTTGCCCATGTTATAGTTCTCAATTTAGGCCAGTCATTGGTTGGCCATTCCTTTCTTCTCTGCACTATCTTTGTCCCTGTACATTTCATAGGCAGGACACATTTTGGGTCAAAGGTTTTGTGGGTGGACTTACAGATTGGGAAAAGATATTCACCAATCCTACATCTGAGAGATCTAATATCAAAAATATAAAGCATTCAAGAAATTAGACAACAATAAACCAAATAGCCCAATTTTAAAAACACAGAGGTCAATAGAGAATTCTCAGCAGAGGAACCTCTAATAGCTGAGAAACATTTAAAGAAATGTTCAACGTCCTTAGTCATTAGGGAAATGAAATCAAAATGACTCTGAGATTCCATCTTACACCAATCAGAATGGCTGAGGCCAAAAACTCCAGGGACAGCACATGCTGGTGAGGATGTAGAGCAAGGGGAACACTCTTCTACTGCTGGTGGGAGTGCAAACTTGCACAATCGCTCTGAAAATCAATTTGATGGTTTCTCAGAAGACTGACAATAGTTTTTCCTCAAGACTCAGCTATAATACTCCTGGGCATATACTCAAAAGATTCTCTGTCATCCCACAAGGACACTTGCTCAACTATATTTATAGTAGCTTTATTCATAGTATCCAGAAACAGGCTACAACCTAGAGGTCTCTCAACTGAAGAATGGATAAAGAAAATGTTGTTCATCTACATAATGAAATATTACTCAGTCTTTAACAAACATGGCCATCACAAATTTTGCAGGCAAATGAATGGAACAAGATCAGCCACTATAATCACAAATACTATTTGTTTAGTGATAAACTTCTAAGTAAAAAATAAATAAATAAAATGTTTGGCATTTTTAAAATGTAAAAATATCATTCAGAAAATCATAAACAATAGTTACCAATACTTGGTTTATATGTTACAACTATTTCTCTGAAATATATATGAAAAAAGGATATATACTTATATAGTCATGAAGTACCTTTTCATCATATGTAATATGTATAGTATATATTTTATGATATATATGTATGTATATATATATATATATATATATAGTCTCTATGTTCATTTCTTTGTGTGTGTTTTCTCTGTGTACTGTACTTTTCGATACATAAACTTCACTGATTTGAAATATCATTTTGAGTTTGGCATAAGTCAATAAGTCTGATATGCTACATAATCTCTCCACTTCTAAAAGTCTCTTATTTTGACTCAAAGACTACTTACTCTTATTTATAAAGGAATGCATATTTATAAACCTACTAATTTCAAGTTTAAGTAATACTATGGCATAAATATTCATATATTTACCTAAAATACTTTTAGATCTATGCTGTTTATATTACAATCTATCCACATCAATGAATCCACATTTAAAAAAACAGAGGAAAAACAATAACCACTACTATAATAACAACAACAACAACTATAATAATAACATTAAAAGTCTCCACTGTTCTCCTCTCTACCTTATGTAAGTCGAATCCAGTTGGAGAAGCCATTAGAACATAAAACATCACAGCTTTTTCTCCCTCCATTTCTCTGCATACTTTCCGTCTACAGAAATTAAGAGTGCCAACATTTCAGTTGCTACCTGAAAGTATTCGGCAGCATGCTGTATTAGTTACTGTGTTGATGATATGATAAAATATCATGACCAAAACCAACAAAAGAAGGAGTTTATTTTGGTCTGGAGTTTGAGAAGGTGAGTGGATAAGACAGTGGTCTGAGCAGGAACCTGAGATCATACACATCTTCAATCATACACAGAAACCAGAGGGCAAACTGAAATAGGCCAAGGTGATAAACTCTGAAAGCCTATCCCATTGTTGTAATTCCTTCCTCCAGGAAAGATACATATCCTAAATTTTCCACAACTTTCACAAGCTATACAGCATATATATGCTATACAGCAAGGCTAAAAAACAGTTATATAATTGTTTCTATAACAAATAATTATTAAGGAGATACAGTTGTAGCTCAGCAGTCTAGTGCTTACTAAACATTTACAATGCTGTGAGTTTTATCCTCAGCACTGTCAGGGAAAGAATGAATAGCTAAATAGACGTTAGTTAGGAAGTCCCTAAAGCACATCTATGAAGAAACACAAGAGCAGATGTTGAGGTTTAGAGGAGTGGAGAAACCATTCTTGATATGTACAGGACTTTATTTGACTTCCACAGCACCTGATAATCAAACAAAATGAATTACTTAATAGTTAGGACTACCTTGCCTTTTCAGGATCTCACTATTGTAATGGAGACCTAGAAAAACCACAAAGAAATAAAAGGCTTATTTGTGAGGAAATAACATGCGTAGAGAGAGTGAGAAATACTATAGAATGAAAGTACAGACCATGCAGAAAAAGGGACCATGGCAGAGCCTTCAACATGTTTTGAAGGATACAGCTAAAAGTGTAGATACAGAAGATTCAAATCTTACTTTAGTCATATAAGACAGACTCATAGCAAAACTATTGGGTGCCAAGTAATAAAGAAACAAACACGGCTAAGCAGAGCTTTGTAGAAAGACACTAGTGCATTGAAATCCCGTGAGTAAATATGTCCAGTGTGGAAAGTATCCTGTAAAATTATGGAGAGGAAAATAAACTAGTCTCACTGGAAGTGTGATAGTTGACAGTTAATCTTCATGTTACTAGATTATTGAATCAAGGTGGACCCCTGGCTCTCTAGATGTCTACAAGAGTGTTGGTAGACAAGTTTAACTGAGGTAACAAGGTTTACTTAATAGAGGAAGTATCATTCCCTGGTCTGGGTTCCAAAACTGAACTAAAAGGAGAAATAGAGGTGAACACTAGCACTCATCTGTCTGGTTTCTGACCATGGGTTACCGTGCATAGCTGCCTCTCCAGTCTAGTAGGAAAACTCTTTGCCATGATGTGCAAGATGCTAAATTGTGCTTCAACAGGAAATCGTGCCTTGGGTTCCTTTTGCCAAGTATTTTGTCCTAGCAATGAAAATTTAACTAATACACAGTATTTCATAGGAAGTCATTAAAGGGAAATTTTAAAGAACAGATTGGTGTTTTTCAGAAAGGAAATAGAAAATGTTGAAGGCAAATGAAAACACATTTAAAAAACTTACGGGAATAAATGAGCATTGCATGGGAAAGTTATGTGAGGATCGTAGACTTTGAAAGCCGCTCATGCTGATGTAATCGGAAATACAGGCTGGGAAAACTGAGTACATTTCTTTGGCTTCTATATTTGCAGAAACATACACAAAATGTATTTTATAAGAAATTTTACAAAATACTCCATTTAGAAAAACATTTGATACAATAAAAAGATACGACAATGATAGTGAGCCAGGCTAAACACCAGGTCTGTGAGGATTTCCCAAGAAAGAAACGGTGGAATTGGATGACAAAAACAAATTCTTCAAATAAGAGATCCTGAGTAAAGGAGACTTTTTGTTGTGTAGAAGTTTGTGATGAAGATTAAGAAAGAAATAAAGAAAGAAAGAAAGAAAGAAAGAAAGAAAGAAAGAAAGAAAGAAAGAAAGAAAGAAAGAAAGAAAGAAAGAAAGAAAGAAAAGAAGGAAGGAAGGAAGGAAGGAAGGAAGGAAGGAAGGAAGGAAGGAAGGAAGGAAGGAAGGAAGGAAGGAAGGAAGGAAGAAAAAGAAAGAGGCCTCATTGCATTATAAAATAATTCAGGATATAGACTCACTGGTTTGGAGTTTTAGGAAAAACAGTATATGGATATAAAAATAAACTTTATTCAATTTACTGACTGAAATCTGAGGTTTAATTTTGGACATCAGATAGAGTTTTCATATAGACAGTCAGAAATATGGTTTCAAATTTAAGAGTATGGCTAGCATTGATTATAGACTTTGAGAACCTGTAGATTGTGTCTCATAATTTGGAGTTATACTTGAAGGCTAAGATTGTCTATGAATTATACACACAAAGAAAGAAGACCAAGACATGAAAGAATGAATTTTAAGAAAGGGACACAGGAAGAGGAAACTGGTTAGATCTACTTAGAAAAATGCTCAGACCAGAGACAGAGGGCTTTCTCCAAGAAGAGAGGGGGTCATGAGAATGATTCAGAGAGGATGCTAGATGCAGGTTAGATAGAGATAACACAGTGAACAAAAACCCCATGAGAAACAAGGGTTGAGATAGACAATGTTCCATGGACCAGAAATCTGCCATTCTATTTGAAATCAGCTTAACTACTCTATGTCATAATAAGGGTGAGAATGCCTTTTCTTGGTTGGAACATTAGGAACAATGTCAATATCTAGAAAATTCTTTCTGTCTTTATATGCAGTCAAGTTCTCCCTTTGTTGGGATAACACATTAATATTGGCCTTACTTAGTATACAGTTGCTTTTCTTAAGATACCAAAATTACTCAGTCTTTATCACTCTATCTAAGTCAATTTATTATTTCTAATAAAATGTTTAACATTCTAGTATTATAACAAGAATATAATATAATATTAGCCATAACATTAACACTTTACTTAAGATACATAAGTAGTAAAATATTAGCATGATTTTTCAATTCATATACACTTTTCATTGAGGAAAAGGTGAGAATTTTTTTAAAAATCAGAAAAAAGATGGAGGAAGTTGAGGAGAAGGGCAACCCCATAGGAAGACCAGCAATCTCAACTAACCTGGACCCCCAAGATCTCTCAGACACAGCCACCAACAAGGCAGCACACACCCGCTGATAAGAGGCTTCTGACACATATACAGCAGAAGACTGCTGAGGGCATACAGCATTCCTGTGAGCTTGTGAAGTCAGTTACCTTTAGTTGTCAATCACAAAGAGACCTGTTGTAAGGAAGGAAGACGTTCGTAGTGTGCAGTGCTCCCATACTTTAAGATGACATAACAATGCGCATGCATGCGATACACAGCCACCAATTACAAGTGTGTTATACAGAACTTTCATACAAGTTCTTTCCCTGTAAGTTTCTGGAATCCAAGATGCACTTAAAACCTAAACCGTCATGATGGATTGTACAAGAATCTGATCGTTTGGGACAGATTTTCAAGTTCTTATATGATGTCGTAAGACTGCTTCTCCAGTTGCGATGGAAAATGGACCCTTGTCTGTAGTTCATTGTTCTGCGTTTGCATAGTTTTACACATTTAATTATTTTCTTTTTATTTTGTTTCAGTGTTTTTCTTCTTTCATTGTAATCATTATATTATTTTAAATCTTCTTAAACAATTTTGGAGAAAGAAGAAAGAAAATGAGTTAAATGTTACCATTATCTTTCCACTCAAGAAACTGAGTGAAAACTCAGAAGCTTAGATTTTTACCACAGGAGCATGGGTGGGATGACATATTGAATGCCTTGCAGGTCTTCCTTCCCTTCACCATTGAGACTGGAGTTACAGTTACAACTCTAGCATTTTTCAAAACTTACCACCTTGCTGCTTACCTCTATGTAATTTTTTGCTTTACTAAATATTTCAAAACTAGTTATGGCTGGAATTCACCTGTAAATATTTTAGATGTCCCTCAAGAGTAAGTTGAGATATTTTGTTCTGACAATTATCCCAATCAAGATGGAAATTTTTACCCAAGAAGATGGACCAGGTCACAACTATGGGAATGTCAAATGTCCTGAAACAGCTGCTGTTCTGACTCTGTCACTTGCAAATGAGTTATCTTCTATCATGTTTGTCTGCATTCCAATGCTAAGATATAAAACCATTTTTTAAAATGAATGACAGCCTTTTAACTTAGATTACCAGCTATCCTTAGAGTTGGTAAGGGGTCCTCTGGCACCAAGATCCATTTATAAAATCTCTCTTTACTATAGTTCTGAACGGGAAGATGCCATTTCTGAATTAAAGAAAATAAAGGGCCGGGTGTGGTGGCACATGCTTTTAATCCCAGCACCTGGGGGGCAGAGGCAGGTAGATTTCTGAGTTCGAGGCCAGCCTGATCTACAGAGTGAGTTCCAGGACAGCCAGGGCTACACAGAGAAACCCTGTCTCGAAAAACCAAAAGAAAAAAGAAAAGAAAAGAAAGTTATAAGGTCTCTAAAGTTATCATGACTATGAGATATTAAATAGATATATCTAGTACTTATACACAGATTAGTTATCATAACTCCAAGCTATTAAATATATATATTTAATATAATACTCACTGCAGATTAGTTACATTCAAACACTCATTGGTTCTGAAAGTATTTATTGTAATATAATGCCACATTTCCAAATTTTTCTTAGAATTTATCCTTGGATATTTAATTTATTCATTTAATTAATTAATATTATAATATTAAAACAATTTTAAATATTTATATAGTTACATAATTTTATGTATATTTATATAATATATTTATGTATAAATTATATATGTGCTTATTTACTTATTTTATTTATTTATAGGGTATAATATACAAATAACCAAAAAATGATATAATGTGAAATCTTAAGAATACTGTTTCCAGAATAAGAAAAATGAAGTACAGTAAATGAAACACTGATGCGCCACAGTTCTGAGATTGCTTTAGTTGTCACCATTAGTCTATTTTTGTGTTTCAAATCTAAAGTTAACATGGAAAACACAAAGACATGAGTGGAAGTCCAATGCTGGACTCTGGTTACCTTCAGTGATGTGGTATATGCAATATTTCTCTAATTTCATCCATTTTCCTGAATGCTAACCCCAATATGCATATATATATGTATATATATGTATACATATGCACATGTGTATATATGTGTATCTGTTAATGTACTTGAATGTGCCTGTGTATGTTTCAGTGGTTCTGCATGTATATATGCATGTATGCATATTTGTGCATGTGCATGTTACAAAAATGTATGCATATATATATATATACATATATATACATATATATATATGAATGTATGTATGCATTGTACATGCATGTGGGTTTATCTGTATTTCACATAAAACTGCCTTCCATCATCTTCAGAAAATCTTTTATTTTTATTGGATATTTTATATATTTACATTTCAAATGTTATCCCCTTCCCAGGTTTCCCCTCCAGAAACCCCTATCCCAGCCTCCCTTCCCCTGCTTCTATGAGGGTGCTCCCCTTCCCACCCACCCACTGCCACTTCACTGTCCTGGCATTCCCCTACACTGGGTCATCTATCAAGCCTTCACAGGACCAAGGGCCTCTCCTCATACTGATGCCAGACAATGCCATCCTCTGCTACACATGCAGCTGAGGCCATGGGTCCCTCCATGTGTACTCTTAGGTTGGTAGTTTAGTCCCTTGGAGCTCTGGGGCATTGTCTGGTTGGGTGATATTGTTCTTCTTATGGGTTGCAAACCTCTTCAGCTCCTTCAGTCCTTTCTCTAACTCTGCCATTAAGGTCCCCGTGCTCAGTCCAATGGTTGGCTGTGAGCATCTGCCTGTATATTTGTCAGGTTCTTGAAGAGCTTCTCAGGAGACAGGTCCTCCTGCCAGCAAGCACTTCTTGGCATCTGCAATAGTATCTGGATTTGGTGTCTGTATATGTGATGGATCCCCAGGTAAGGCAGTCTCTGGATGGCAGATCTTTACAATGAATACCCTAGTCCCATTACCCCAGAGTTCCCACATACAGTAATCCCTTTTGATATATAAATGGATGCTCTGGCTGAACTTAAATTCTAAATTCAGTGTTATACATATAAAAAGAAGGTCTGAAAGTAGAAATGGATTTGTTGAGGAGAAGCACCCTAAAATGAATAGAAGCAGGGGTTAAAATTGCTGAAATTTATTAAGGAAAAGCTATGAAACTGTTCAATATGCATCTTTTGATAAGATGTATCAAGCTAGATAAGAGAGCAGTTAGGAGCACTGGTGTTCTTATGGAGGAATCAACTTTGTTTCCTTGAACCCTCAAGATAAAAATCCACCCAGTGTTCTGTAAATTAAGATTAGAGCTGAAATGATGACAAATTCTCTCACCTTGAAACAATACCATTCACTGTGAAGAGCAGCATTTGAGACTCACTATGGAGTTGATAGACATTAACACACACATTAGAGGAACAGGCACCATGTGAGGAAATTGGATATATCATGAGCTTTTACACAGAAATTTTTTTAAGGAATTTAGGAAGTGAATATGAATTTGAATATGAACTATTGCCTTTGCCATCTCCCACTCATTGTGTCTTAGGAAGAAAACATAGTGTGTCTAAACATTAGTTCCTAAATCTTTAAAATTAACCATTGTTTCAAAGATCTGTTTGTGCAATCCACATTCAGGATAGGCCCTATTTGCAACAGGCATCCAGCAATATTGCATAAGGATAGTTGAAACTATTAAAATGTAAAAGATAAATCCATGCAAAAAATGAATGAAGCAAACAACAAAGGAGAAAGAACACAGCATATATTCACATCTATGAAGTGAGCTAGTTTTCATGACAGAGAGAACACATAGCAAGGAGAATACTAAGCATGCTCTGAGAACTTCCCTAGAAGTCTTGAACATCGTCTCAAAGGTAATGTGTTTCATTAAGAGCACCACTATGGCAGTAGTAGTTTGAAAGCTCAGTCTGGTGAGGGAAGATTTGTTTTGTTTTGTGTTCTTCTTTTTTCCTAGGAACCTTCTACTTCAGCCCAAATATTTTTGGATATATTTATTAAACTTCAGTCTTCAATTGTCTCACCCCACAATGGTCTGAAGAGACAGGGAAGCAAGGCAACTTCAATGAATGTTAATTTCTAATTTTGTTCTAAAATTGAGGACCAGTGGGCAAAGATCTGTATCTGAACACCTAAACTAGTATTCTCTAAGCACAGTGAAGTAGTTTGATACATTCTGAGAGATTGGTTTGATTAAAACATACACATAGCCATTTGAGAATAAAATTTGACAATATTATTATAAAATTCCTGATTATATTAATTATTTTCCTCAGCTCTATGACAAAAAACACCTCACAAAATCAACTTAGAGAAGAATGGGTTTTATGTGGCCTACAGTAAGTCCATCATGGTTGGAAAAGCAATACTGGCAGAAACACAAGGCTGCTGATCACGTTGCATCCACAGTCAGGTAGCAGAGAGACGTAGATGTCAGCACTTAGCTCTCCTCATCATTAAGGACAAGAGTAATTCATGAAATGGTACCATCCACAGTTAATGCACATATTCCTACTTCAATCCTTTACATATAAGCCCACAGGTTTGTCTAATAGGCGACTCTAGATCCTGTCAAGTTGACAGCCAATATTAACCATGACAAGAATCAACTGAAATTTTGAAAACCATTCAGGATTTTGTGTTCAAAAGTATCACAAAGCTGTGGTCCACACTAAATACTCTATTCACTTAATGTCTAGCATTACATCAGTAAACACTGTAACTGCACCAGGACAGTAGTGTTATGTTATCACATATCCTAGGAGCATGGAAACTCTAGAGATTGTGTTGAGACATCAATTTGATATTTCTATTCTCTGCCAAGTGTGTATTTTTAATTGCAATTGTTCTGATAGATGTGTGTATGTGCATGTGTGTGTGTGTGTGTGTGTGTGTGAGAGAGAGAGAGAGAGAGAGAGAGAGAATGAGTGTGTAAGTATGTGAGTGTATGTGTGTGTCAGTGAATGAGTGTGTGTGTGTGTGTGTGTGTGTGTGTGTGTGTGTGTGTGTGTGTGTGTGTGCAGGAAGGAAAAGGAAAAGTGCTATTATGGGAGTCATTCTGTGGGGCAGTCTCCTAGTGACAGCCCTGGTATTTCTGAGATGAAGTATCTTATTTTATAATTAAATCTCAGCCATGTCTGCTGATGCCTGTCTTGATGCTTGAAAGAGTTCCAGTCTTTGGCTCAGTCACATTCTCAGTTACTTTGCAAAAGCTCTAATGAAGAAAGTGAGAAAGTGTTAATATTTAATAAGCCTGCTGATGGATTGCTGCATCTCCTAAAGTGTCCATCTCTCTGACTGTTGGGAAATGGACTTCATTAAGAGTTCACTGATACCTTACAGTTCTTGTTAACATTGCTTCTTTTGGGGACCAAAGAAAATGCATGGAGCTTCTGTCCATGAATCTCTGAGAACCATATTCTCCTGTTTTCTGTATTGACATTTTCAGAATGGTAGATGTGAATCACATTTTGGAAGGAAAATATTACCAGTTCTTTGTGTTATAAAGTAGAATTCATGAAATGGTGGTTTTATGATTCTGAGAAATAACCAGCAGATTGATTTAATATATGGAAGCTAGGACTATCTTTAGTTTCAAGCTATGAATATCAAAACCAGTAAGCATAGTTTTCATCTTTTAGCTCGTTTTATATGTTTTACTTGAAAGGCAAAAGAAGAAAATGTATAGCTTTAAAAAAATCTTCTAAGAAAAGTTCTATTCATGTAAAACAGTTACTATAAAATATAATTTTTTCAAAGGTCTCCAATATGTGTATAAGACAATAGAGAACCTCTCATGCAGTGCTGGCAATAAGGAAAATAAGGTGATTGCTAAACAATATCTAAGTTAAGTTTTGAGTTTTGTATACTTTGTGGTCATTTCAGGTAATAAAATATATGCATGCTTAATAAAATTGTGCATATGACTAATGATTAAAAGAAGTCAAGGAAATATATTGAAAACTAAACACTTGCTAGAAACCTTTTAAATATTTCATGTGCATTATCTTGATTAGTAACCACAGCAAAGGAAGCAGCTGTACTAAAACTAGTATATGTTTTTTAAATTTTATCTATTAAAATACTAGGGAAAGATGTGTAAGAAACCAAAGTGCCACAATTCAAACAAACAAACTGTCTTAGTCAGGGTTTCTATTCCTGCACAAACATTACAACCAAGATGCAAGTTGGGGAGGAAAGGGTTTATTGAGCTTACACTTCCATGCTGCTGTTCATCACCAAAGGAAGTCAGGACGGGAACTTAAGCAGGTCAGGAAGCAGGAGCTGATGCAGAGGCCATAGAGGGATGTTCCTTACTGGCTTTCTTGCTTTTCTCCTGGCTTGCTCAGCTGGCTTTCTTATAGAGCCCAAGACTACCAGCCCACAGATGGTACCACTCACAAGGGGCCCTACCCCCTTAATCACTAATTGAGAAAATGCCTTACACCTGGATCTCATGGAGGCATTTTTCTCAACTGAAACTCCTTTTCTGTGATAATTCCAGCTTGTGTCAAGCTGACACAAAACCAGCCAGTACAATTGATCCCTTGTCAACTTGACACACAAACACATTACTATAAAGCCTTGACCCTTACTTTCTTATTCATCCCCAAAATCTAAATAATGTTAAAAGTACCACAGTCTTTGCAGATTCTTACATATCAAAATTTCAATCCCTTTAAAAATATCCAATATCTTAGAAGTCAAAGTCTTTTTACCATTAGAAATTTCTTAACTGTGGGCTCCGTTAAAATACCTTCTTCCTTCAAGAGGGAAAACTTATCAGGGCACAGTCACAATCTAAAGCAAAATCAAACTCCAACCATCCAATGTCTGGGATCCACTCACGATCTTCTGGATTCCTCCAAGGACTTGAGTCACTTCTCCAGCTGTGCCCTCTGTAGCACACACCTTGATTTCTAGGCTCCAGATGCCTGTACTCCACTGCTGCTGCTGTTCTTGGTGGTCATCTCATGGTACTGGCATCTCCAAAACACTGCTGTCTTCCACTGTAACTAGACTTTGCGAACAGCTTCTCAAAGGCTCTCCCTATGGTGCCAAGCCTCAACTCCCCTGCATGACCCCTTCAGTCCTGGTCCATCAACTGCAACTGAGGCTGCACCTTCACCAATGGCCTTCCATGGCCTCTCACAGTGCCCAGGCTTCAGCCGCTCTTCATGACCCCTTCAGGCCTTCAAAACTAGTACCCACCTGGGTGACTCTTACACATTACCAAGTCCAGCCACAGCACAAGGTACAACCCTGGCTATCTCTGGAACAAAGCCTCTGTGCTCTCAGAAAACATTTCTCAGAAGACTACACCTCAATAATGCTGATCTCCTCTCAATCACCACCAATTTCCCAGCTCCTGCCAACCAGCATCAATAGTCCCAGCAATGCAATGGTTTTGCTTTAGTAGTTCTGGTATCTTGTAATTCACAGCTGATTGTTCACCCCAGCTAACCAAAACCACAGAAACATCACAACAAAATAGCAATGGCCCTGATAAGAGTCTTTAATCTTCCCTCTGAAATTTCACAAGCCAGGCCTCCATCTTCTGCACTGTTCTCAACATTATCTTCCAAGCTCCTATACAACATCCCACAGAGCAGCCCTAAGTTCCAAAGTCCTTCCACAGTCCTCCCCAAAACATGGCCAAGTTGTCACAGGAATATCCCACTTCTGGTACCAATTTGTCTTAGTCAGGGTTTCTATTCCTGCACAAACATTATGGCCAAGAGGCAAGTTGGGGAGGAAAGGGTTTATTGAGCTTACATTTCCATGCTACTGTTCATTACCAAAGGAAGCAGGACTGGAACTCAAGCAGGTCAGGAATCAGGAGCTGATGCAGAGGCCATGGAGGGATGTTTCTTACTGGCTTGATTCTCTGCTGGCTTATTCAGCTGGATTCTTAAAGAGCCCAAGCCTACCAGTGCACAGATGGTATCACCCACAAGGGGCCCTCCCCCTTAATCACTAATTGAGAAAATGCCTTACACCTGGATGTCATGGAGGTATTTTCTCAACTGAAACTCCTTTCTCTGTAATAACTCCAGCTTATGTCAAGTTGACACAAAACCAGCCAGTACACAAACAGCAGCAGCAACAACAACAACAACAACAACAACAACCATTAACACCTCAAGGGATATTTTAACTAAAACATTTATTTCGACTGCCAAGTTCCTGTAAAGATTTGCCTGCTCTGTTTGGTAAGGGTTTCAGTTATGGTTATGAAACACCATGACCAATGCACCTTGGGGAGGAAGGGGATTATTATGAGACTTATGCAGGAAATCAGACAGGAACTTAAATGGGCAGGAACATGGAGGCCAGAGCTGATGTAAAAGCCATGAAAGGGTGCTGCTTACTGGCTTTCTCCCCATGCCTTACTCAGCACGCTTTCTCATGGAACCCAGAACCACCTTCCCAGGGATGGAACCACCCACAGTCAGCTATCCAACATCAATTATTAATTAAGAAAATGGCCTACTCATGGCCTGATTTTCTAGAGGCATTTTCTCAACTGATGGTCCCTCCTCTTCTCTGATAAATCTAGATTGTGTCAAATTGGCAATAAACTAGCCAGCACATGTCCTCCAAACCAGAAAGGACACATTTTTCTTTTTATGCAAACAATACCAAATGGGAGGGAAGTAAATCATAATCTCTTAATCTACCTGTTTTCCTGGAGAGCTGACGAAAGCAGCCATGGAGAAACCTGAGCAGCCCCAGAAGTCGGTATTGAATCTGTCAAAATCAAAAGCCTTTCTTTCAGTCAGACTTCATCTTAGTGATTTCAGCCCAGTAAGACTGTAATTCAAGAAGCTGAAAGACAGAATGGCCAGACGTGTCTCCTTCTTTTGTCTGGAACAATGCCCACCATACTCAATCACTAAACACGTCATTTAAAATCTAGGCTTTTCCTGTTGATGGGATTTTCTTAGTTTCTATGTAGAGAAGAACCAAACTCCTATAAAAATGCATTTTCCAAGTAACTCAGAGCAAGTGCTGGCTATAATTTGTCAAATTCAATATGAAAAGGAGAGGCTCTCATGCCTGTCCTGTGAAGGCCCTCAGAATGTTGGGAGGGAAGCATGGCATCATGGGCATCGTCAGATATTTAGCTCTGTTGAAGTCACTGTGAATCCTGACTCATCCTAGACAAATTCTAAGAACTGTTCAGTGAGTTTATTGGAGAAAAATGTTTAAAGTCTGTTATACACTGATTAGTTGCTTTTGTTTTAGTTTTGTTTTGTGTTTTGTTTTCCTTTATTTGCTTAAATTGAAATGGATTTAATTAGGCCATTCAGTAATATCTTTCTCACTATCTTGTGAACATTGTAAGAAAACTCTATTCTCTTAGAAGAAAAAAATTTGTCATTTCTGCATGATATTTAAAAGAAAAATTCAGAGAACACATTGGGGTCACCTCCATATTCAGCATCATTTATTTCATGGGAAAAGGTACAAAATCTTTGGGTAATCACTGAAAATAATGTTGGCTCATTGTAGTAAATACAAAATAGGAAAACATGAGTAAGTTAGGATGTTTGAGAGTTTCATAAATCTTGAGTTGATTTTCTCTTTGAGAAAGGTACAGTCAGAGTAAACATGTTTCTCTCAACCACATCAAAATTCTCCCTGGCTGCAATATTATACTTTTACCATTTTAAAGAGAAATTAACAACAGGAAAATGGGTTAGATAAATGTGACAGAAAAATGATGAAACATGTGACAATATCAAGAATATCTATCAATGTAAAACAGGGACATGGACAGAGGGACTGGCCACTGAGTATGCCAGAGGTCATGTGGTTTCAAAAGTAATATAAAATTTATTAAATCTAAATTAATCAAAGATGGCATTGTGACTGTCATTGATGGAACTGCTCAGATAGCAGAAACTTGGGTCTTCAAGGGCAGAATTGCATTCATCTGATAAAGCTTTAGCTGGAAACTTCCAGAGGCTAAGTGCTCTCACCTGGTGCATCTACCAGGGCATCCTGTGTCAGCACTGAAGATCACAGCATAGCTCCAAAGTCATTCTGCTCCCACTGTGTCATACCTGGTTCTGCCTTGCATAGAAACACTGCATAAAATATTACATTTATAGGCTTATTAAATTGCATGAACAATTAATATAGTGTTGAAGAACTATGAAAATTCTCATGTGGTAAGAGAAAAGAGTAAAAGAGACTCTGCTTGAAGTCAGAGGTGATGTAACTGACTCAGTTATGAAAAATGGCCAACAAGAATCCTGTCAGAAAACATATTTCATTTTGTCCATAACTTTCTAGTGAAATATCATATTAAACTACTGATTTCATGTTTCAGCAATAATCTACATATAATAAAATATGAGGAAAAGACATCATATCATTCAAACCCTTCTTGAGAGCTATTCCTGAGATTAAATTTATAAGATTTGCACATTTTTCTCTTACCTTAACTTTCCCTTGCCTCATAAATATTTCTTTGGTCAATATTCTAAGTTTTCTGATTATATGCGGACTTAGCTTAGCGTGTCCTTCACAGAATGTTGAAGAGTTAAGTACAGTTTTATTTCGGCTGCAAGGCTTTTTCTATGTAGTTGGCATTTTTGAGTTTTCAAAGAATAAGTCTCTTCCAAATGGCTTATATTTATCTTTAGAAACAATTTAAAAGGAAAATAAATCTGTCATAATCAGGTCATCCAGACATAGTGCTGAAAGCATTTAATATCTGATCTATTCTGTGAAATAAGAAACAATGCTGGCTCTGCTATTAAATATCACATAATCGCCTTAGTTAAAGAAGTCAATTTTAGTGACTTGAGCTCCATATCTTAGGAAAAAATATTTATATTAACATAGATTCAGCATGCGTACTGTGATGAGAATAGCTTCTAACTTAGATTTTGCTTATATTTTCCAATTTATTACATTTGTCTATTTGAATTTGACATATCAACTTTACTGTGAAACTAACTTGGAGGCATCTCTGTGTGCTCCAAGGAATATATGGGGCGTGGTAATTCATTAATTTGGCTTGCTTCATTATAACATAATAAAATGCAGCAGAGGACAGTATGGGTATGACACAGAAATAATTAAACATCCAGTTATTTCTAACCACTTAATTACATGCTAATTATGCCTGAGTTTTGTTTTGTGTCTGCGCCTGATGCTTTTCAAAGAGTATTACACATGGAGATTGTACATGTGCTAGAAAACAAATTAGTATAAAAATAACAGAATATTTTAACCACAACTGGCTTTGTGTTCTACAAGAATTTTTCAATACTACACATAAATCGTATCCATTAGGTAAATATGCTCAATTACGCTGATACCAACTGGGTGGCAATTAGTACTTTAGGTCATAATATTAATATTATCTGAATCAAATAGTAATTTTGTGCCATAAGAATATAAATTCTGTGCCATTTGGAATATAAACTAGTTTGCTATTGACTTATAGACTAAAAAGAAAACTGTCATTATCTAAGGCAAAATTTCCTGCTACTTGTAGAACCATCCATGGGAAAGCACAGTGGGGTCTTTGGAAAGTCTTCTAACAAGGGCCACACTCCCCAGTGAGGGTCAGAGTTCAGTTCCTGAACTCATCCATCACATGCAGACTGGCAGGGGGTGACTAGCTGTCATGACTGAGAATGGGACAGGGCCCCCTCCCTGACCTCCCAAATCGCTTTCACACGCAGGGTTCAACTGATACACATTCCCATTCACAAACAATATGACCCAGTAAGTGAACATTTTCAAAAGGGCACTTGCAATCAAGGAAAACAAGTACAGATGACCTGGAATCCTCAGAGGTCAATATACTTGACATTTTTATTTTTAAGGCTTATTTTAAATACTCATTAAGAAAATAAAACATCAAGTCATTATGTCTGTTATAAATGACTATCTGAAAATGTTTTATTTCTCTTTTTGCATGTGTGATAATTTTGAAAGCCATACAGGGAAGAGGTTTTTTGTTTTTTTGGGTTTTTTTTTCTAAATGAAATCAAAACATATCTAGCCAGATCTGAGGACATTTAAGGTTAAGTATCTAAAACGTGCTAATGGCTGTGCTCAGTACACATCTAGCCTCTTTTTCTGATGACATCACCTTCATGATAAAGGTTATTTTACCTTGAGATATTTCAACATTGTCTATTTTATTTGGCTCTTTTAAGAACTTGATGCCCAGAGAGTGCTGTGTTTTTTAAACTGTTTTTCACTGTCTGATGATTTAATTCATTAAACGATTATCTATGAAATTCTGATTACGGAGAATCATCCTTAGAAACTAAAACAATTAGATACATAAGAGTATGCAGAAGTCTTCAGCCCACATTTCAGACAGAGCAAGTCTATGAGTGCTTTCCTTAAACTTGAGAAATTGAATCTACTTGGAGCCACATTCCATCCTGTATGTGAGAAAAAAATAGACTAAAGTTTCTGTATATATGAACTGATTTTCATGCATTCCATATAAAACATTCAGTGCTGAACTTGACTGTAGTTTTCTACAATAGTTAAAAAAAAAAAAACAAAAACAACTAACAGATGCTTTGCTTCTCCCAGTCTTCTGAACAAAGAAAAGCTTGGAGATGGGAAGACTAATCAACAGGGTGACCTCATGACTTCAGATTCTCTTGGGCAATAGCCTTTTTAGAGTACAGTGTAGTAAAGATGCATGACCTCGGGTTCTTAATTAATTCTAAAGTCATACAAAATATTTTACATATAAAAAGGTTGTCTGCTCCTGCCTTGGCCCTTATTGAATAACTTTCTTCAGGCACTTAGATAGAGAGAGCTGCATTACCTAAACATCTAAGTAAATATTAAAATTAATATTGTAATGTTGTCAGTGGTTCCGCGGAGACCAAAAGAGCAACAGGTGCTCATTATTGCTTTCAATATTTATAACGGCAAAATTTTCATCAATACAAGGATATTTAATTCCCTAATGTGTAAGCAAAATCAGAAAATTACACAGTGAAACTGCATTCTATTCTTTCCTAAAATATAATATTGCATCAGCATAGGACACTATTGGCTTTATAGAATCGATTATATAACAGTTCTTAATTGGCTTGTTTAACTGCCCAGAATGTCACTTATTCCTTAAAATTATCGGCCTTAAATTTTTAGAAAATTTTGAAAATGTATTCAAGGGAGGAAATGTCTTTTAGTAGTTACAAAAATACAGAATGTGCATATTTTATGCTCAGACAAATCTGTATCGTCAGCATATTCTATGTAAAAATCAGCATTTGAAATCTTCTTACTCAAATTTCTTTCTTCACGGACCTTATCGAAATGGGTAGTAGGTACATCCGTGCACACTTATATCCCACTTCACTTGATAAGAGAATGATAAAAACATCTTGTTTTCAGGTCTGTTTAGGCTTCAGTTGTAAGGTTTTGGCGCCCCCTAGCCCCGTGTTGGAGAACAGCAGTCATTCTGAAAAGCAGGAAATGGGTTATAAAATATATCTGTAAAACATCTGCACATTAAAATGTTTATTTTCCTTTGGAAAGGCGTTATGTTTTACATGGTAACAAATTTTGTCCTGTTTATAGGTTTTTTGATTCTTAATAGTTTTCACTGCTTTTATATACTAAAGTGTGGGAGCAGAGTGGTTTAGGTTTTGTTGTTACTGTATTTTTGTTTTTTTCGTAAAGAAGTTTTTTAGCATAAATACATCGAACAGACTTACACGTGTCCTCTAAATGCTTCTCTGCAAACCATCAAACAGACAGACATTTAGAGTAATAGCAGAAATGTAGGACATGCCTTTCGGTTATTGGCAAACTTTATGCAAATAGGCAGCCTCTCTCTGGGGGAAACAGCACACTATTGAAATTTATATCTAAATGTGACACCATCCAAACAGGATCTTCACCATCATTATTTTCTATCCTTGTCATACGTTAAGGGAAGAGTTGAAAGACGAAGCATTCTGAAGCATATTCAATAAATTTCAACTATTTTGCTTGTCCTGTCTTTAAAACTCCAAGTTTGCCTTATTAGGATCCAGTTCTGCATTCCGCGTGTCGGAATGGGGCTGCTTGCACAGCACCTGTCAGTACGACTTCAGCAATCCAAACCTTCAAGTTTTTGATGTGAATGCGAACAGAATACCAATTTGCCCATGCAGTACTCACGCCTGTAGTATCTACGGGCTTCACACAACTCTGATTAATCTGACACTTTTTGCATACTTCTGGAAAATAACTCTTGTAAAAATATGGAAGCAAACAAAAGATCTGATTTCTCCCCTCGTTTGGCCTTTTCCGTGACTTATTTCTATCTGTACTCCAGTAAAACCTGAAAAGTCTATACACTTCCTTTTGAGATACTGTAAACCTAGATACTGCAAATCACTTGGTCAATGTACATTAAATCTAATTTAGTCTGACCACCACTACTATTCAAAGACCAGCAAATTGATTGTGTTACTAAAAGGTGATAGAGTTGATACTGCTCCTTAATGAACTCCACGCCGGCACACGGCTGCTAATGCACCGTGCTGTGGATCGCCCAGTCACCTCCCCTCTAATTGAATTTATCATTTGAAACCTCGACATGATGCAAACAGTCCAAAAATAGCAGAGTTCTTCTAGAATATTCCTGTCTCCCGAATGCCTTATACTGAAGTTTTCTGCAACAAACACTTGCCTTTCTTGTCGTTTTGTGAGGGCCACTTGTCAGTCCACAGAGGGGCAATTACAAGAAAGCGTGCATTTAGGAAAAGATATTATTGACCTCTGCAAATTGACTGGCAACATCAAAATTTGAAAGTGAAGCTTCAGCAGCCTTAATGGGCTATATGCAAATTGTCTCTACACAGGCCTGGAACTGTCATATGGCTGCGGTTATTTTAAGACACACGCAGTCTTCTCTTTCTGTTCTACCCACTTTTATTTTCTCTCAATGGAGGCAGCGTGTTTGGGAGACTAGTTTATCTTGAGGGAATGACAATAGCATTTGCGGGGTTCTACCTCCAGGAATCATTATGGGTGCCAGTTGGTTTCTTAAGTCAGCCCTAGGGAGGGAGAAAGAAAGCGAAACTGAGGTAAGGCGACATTAAAACCGGGGAAGGGGGAGGAGTAATGAGAAGACATGATTCCTGTAGGTTTACAAAATCAAGGCTGTATTGTAGAATTAGAAACATGCAGAGAATAGTAACTGATTATGCTTTAATTTTTTTTTTAACGAAAGAGGAACCTAATTTAGTGGTGCATTGTAGTTCAAAAATAGCTCCGCATAATTCATAAGGTGCTCTACTTGAGGACTGCTGAAGTTCCTTGTTGTGATAATGCCTTTTGATAACTTTTTTTGAACATAAGCAGCCCCCTGATTAAATCTCTTAACAGGCAGTGCTTTTCGGTACTAGCTGCCATCGTTTTGGGGCTGGGCTGTACACACTCTGCAGAGACAAGATGAGACATAGCACCGCTTGCCAAAAATCCATCAGAGAATAAATATATGAAAAAAATCTAATTTACAATAAGGATTTCCAACTGAAAAATTACCATCTCTCTAAACTCTGAAGCACCAAGTAAGCAATTTGTCATCATGTGTTATACTCAGATAAACAAAGTAACTAATGTAAAAAAAAAATCACGCATGTTATTGAACTTAGCTATTTTTAATTCTATATATGTGTGCTTAATTATGTAAACCCTCCAAGAAAAAAAATAGCTAGTTAAACATTTACTAATGCCACCCCATATGACTACACTCAGAGATTTAATAGGTCTCAAATCTAGGTAACTGAAAGATATCTATGAGCAGAGGTTTGCCAGACCTGAGAAGGTCTTAACTTACCAATAAATTAACCAGGCATTCTGATTGTTTTCTGAAAAAGAAAGGAAGAAAGAAAGAAAGAAAGAGAGAGAGAGAGAGAGAGAGAGAGAGAGAGAAAGAGAGAGAGAGAAAGATCTTTGCAAGTGTTAAGAAGGGGCTGGGTTTTGTTGTTGTTGTTGCTGCTGCTGCTGCTGCTGCTGCTGTTGTCGTTTTCTCTTCCATATCAATAAGTCTGTCCCTCTTTCACAGACACTGGAGAAAAGCAGAAGGCTCTTGGTGAGAGAAGCAGATTCTGCTACTCCATGTTTAGGGAGAAAATGAGCCCTGAGGCCTTACAACTCTCTCCTACAGGACAAACCAAGTCATCAGGGAGGATGATCCCCCTGACCCAAAGTTTTTCTTCAGAGATTGAGGAGCCCTGAGTTGAGGAAATAACCCTTCCTGATTCACTGGGTATCTCGTAAGCCTGCCATGTGCTCTCAAGCACATACCTCCTTTTCCTATCCTGCTTATTATATGAAACCCCATAGACGTGTACCCATGGAATCAGGGTCTACTTGTGCATAAATCTAATTTCTAAGAATGATCACCCAGATTCTGATACCTCTGAGCTCTCAAATGATGTGTTTGCCATTCTGCAGCCTATGTTTTCCTAAATTTGTATGTCTAGAAATATATTCAGTGTCTCAAAGGCACTGAAATATCAACTCTGGAAAGGCAGCTCCATGGTTAAGAGTATCTACTATTCTCGCAAAGAACCCAAGTTCAGTTTTCAGCACCCAAGTTGGGCAAATCACAACCACCTGTAAGTTCAACTCTGAGGAATTCAGAGTTCTCCTCTGGCCTTCATGATACCTGCTTCCACGCACATATACCCATACACAGGCACACACATGTACACACAGTTAAGAGTAAAAGTAATATCTAAGATAGATGATAGATGATAGGTAGGTAGGTAGATATTCCCTAAATAAAAAGAATAATATTCGCACTAATGTATATAGCCTTAATCCCCAGCATAGTGACATGACAATTTTGTAGTCACTACATGGTTAGGAACAATACCTGATCTTAATTATTTTCCTGACCAGTACTAAGGATTATATTATTTCTGAAAAAGTGTGGCAGATTTTCCTGAGATATTTTGTCCACATGATGCCAGAACCTATATTTTTACATATACATAAATAGAGGTGGTTGGGAATACATAGAACACGAAACAGGATGGTCCCCAGGCTTACTCTCCAGTTCATGCATGGATGCCACGGAGAAACGATTCATGTCCAGAACCTAGTGTAGATAAGTGCATGAATAGTGAGCTAAACCTATTTTGTATGGTGTCTTAGAAAAGTGAGGAAAGTATAGAACAGAGGATTAAATAGAGTTAAAATTAATTCCAAGGTAAAATGTTTTTCAAAACAAAAGCCATGGATACATTTTAACAGTCAAAAATAGAGAAAAATGTTTGTGTTTGTGGAGAACTGACTATAACATTCGGCACATTTCTCTGACAAAACAGTCTAAGAGGACTCTTCTCGATATATATATATTGATAAATAGTTTTGTTTTCTTTAAGCATTGGTATTAGAATTTCCTACAATGTAAAACAAAAAGCAATTACAATAAAAATAAAAAGAATATCAAAGATAAAAATTTGGAGTCAGAAAATACAAGTACTGAAGCTTCTTCATAATAAATTGTTTTACAGGAGGAATAAATGATGTTTACCAAGTGAGACACAATAAAAGATAATTGTTTACATTTAAATGTACTTTGATGTTGAAAACGAGTGCACATAAAACTCATAGCCTTTGAATATCATAGATTTCATTTTGTATGTAGAATACTAAAATACATGCCAAAATCTACACCACAAAAAACTACTAAAAAGAAAACAATTTGAGATGTAAATATCTGACAAATAAGGTAGAGAGGCAGAGGAAATGAGACAGGGATACAGGGGAGAATGTGCAGCTTCTAGTGTTTGAGGCAATTAACCTTTCTGCAGAGTGGTTAAAAACCTTTTTCATGCGCACTGCTAATTTTCCTTCAGGTTGTAGGCGTCCCTATTTAGCAGAACAGGAGGGAGAAAGGAAATATAAACTGTCATCCCTCTACCTCCACAAAGAGAGCACAAAGTACAAATGATCAACGCTGAATTCTTTCTTTCTGGTGTATGTCTTCCTATCCTAGTGTTTCACCCCAGGTCTCTCATGCCAGTGAGAAACAACTTAGCAAACAACATCTACCGATCTCCCAATGACCATAAACCTTGTTAAACACAGAGTAGTCTGTATGGTATTGTGAATAAGACTCATAATCCTTACAGTGCATCACACAAAGAGTGCTTGTGTTACTATTTCATGTTCACTAAAGGATGCTGCTCAGTGGCACTGTGCAGGGACATTGTCATCTGAGTGTTGTGTGTCTCTTTGATTGCTAAAGGAGAGGTAAATATGGAAAGGGGTAAAGTGCTATGCTAGAAGTATTCATACAAGCAAAAATACTGAAAGACTAAGATTATGGACTAAAAATGGACTCCGTTCTGCCTCAATGTACAATAGAGCTGGCACACTCTCAAGTTTAGTCTACCTTTAGATTCTCACGTGAAGAATTTTTATGTCCATGGGTAATTAATGCTTTCAACTACCTGTGATGCTGTCAGTCCTTTCATGCAGTGGAAACCCAAAGAAACATAATCTTCTAAATCCAGAAATGGTTGTGTGCAAATCTGCCTGAAAGGATTTGTGAGTCTCTAGTAGACTAATCTCGCCTAACTGTACAGGGTTATTCAATTTATCTGAAGTGAAGACAGTGGAGATAGTCTCTGTGTCATGTGGCAAGTTGTTCATAGTTCAATGGATCATCACATTACACAATGAACACATGGTAAAGCTAATGGCTTCTAAGAATCATAATAGAATCATTTCACCTGAAAATAAACAAAAGACGATATAGAAGAAAGCTTAGAGAGTTTAAATTACGTATGCCTGAGTTAATGAAGGTCCATTCCAAATCTTTCTCAGTTGTCTTATTTACGGAAATTCTATTTAAAGGATTTGTATGCACATAAACCCAGAGAAAACTGGAAAACAGCACTTCCTTGTTCTCAGCAGAAGTCAAACATCCTTAACTTTATTTGGTAGAATAGACCAGGGCTATGCTAATTTGTTCTGTTAGCATACTGCTTTTCCTACCTACTGACAAGTGAGAAATCACTTTGTATTTCCATTGAAAATTTTAAAGAAAAAGCTTGAACATTACAATTTGTTTATTTTAAGGTGGTCTATTCTTCCTGATGAAACTGTTTCTAAGGGAGAGTTAATTCTATGTGCAGTGCAAGTTTAGTAGGATGAACCTACTGTTTCCACAATGCTTGGTGATGAGCAAGTATAAATTTATATCATTAACTCAAATGGAATCTCTTTGAGTATAGTATGAGTCTGAGCTAGATTACTAAGCCAGGCCACATCCGTTGGCTAAGTTATAACTTCATTTTAAAGATAATTTTGGATAGATGCAACCCAAGAAGCTAATAATTTATGATTGTTTCCTCAGACCATAAGCTCCTTCAAATTAATTATTCTTCTCCAAATTAATTCAAATCCTTCTTTTTAAAGTCTGGAGTTAGAGATGTTTGCTGACATTTTCCTGAACAAGGAGGTAAGATTATTATTTGGAAGGTGTCTTCACTACTGGATAAAGAATGAAAAGGTAGAGGGATGTCACGGTGATTTGACTGGTACAGGTATCCCATATGCTCTTTTATTTGCACTCCTGATTCAAATTTGCTGGTGCTGTTTAGGAAGGAGATCTTTAAGAGATAGAAACTTAGTGGAAAACGGATATCATAGCAGGGGCAGGCTTTGTGTGTTTATGACCTTGCCCTATTCTCTACTTCTTCCGTAACAATAAAATACAATCAGCCTTATGCCTGTCACAGTGAACTTCATCCCTCTGAAAACATAAGACAAAAGAAACACATCTTCCTTAAGTTGCTTTGGTTAGAGTACCTTATCGCTTATTTTCTTATCAGAAAGTAAATAATGCAGATGCCCATATTAAGCAGATGGATGCTGCTAGTTTTTCATCAGATTTTGTTTTGGCTTGGTCATTCTTTGTTTGTTTTTACCATAAGAATCTATGTTTTGCCATAAAAGTCTTAATGTAGCTAAGACATCATCTATTAAGCTTTTCTATTAAACTTCTACCTTTAAGTAATATATAGACTGAAATATGTAATAACAAATGGTACCCATCATGGTAGGCATGTAATCCAAATTTAGCTAAAACTCCAAGCTAGAACAAAAGATTCAGATATTAGAAAAGTCCCTGGTGAAAGGCTGAGAGCAAACTCTTTCCAGAGCAATTTCCTTGCTGGATAGAAGATAGTCCCTTTAAGAGACAGTGAACCCTGTTATCCAATGATTCCTATATTCCCCCTTTGATCTTTTCATTCCTTTCATGCCTTCTAGCCCTAACATGAGATAGGGGAGAAAGGGTAGAGGAAAGAAAGAGAAAGAGGAAATCCCTGAAGATAACGTCCTTACTTGATCCTCCCTGAACAAGAACATTATCAACTTGTGACCAACCAACCTAAAACAACAATAAACATCTGCCCTCCACCAAATGATAAAAGCCCACCAACTCCAAGACCAAAAGCCAATGGGAAGCCTTACGTGCTTTCCAGGTGTGGCAGAAGGACTGAGCAAAGGTAAGCTCAGTATCTCAGCATTCACACAGGCCCATGGAAAACCATCGTGTGCCAACTGGAAAAGCCTGCAGCTGCCCAGAAATGAAACAACCTAATGCTGATGTCAGCCTGTGCCACTGGGCCAAGAGGCATAGCTGCTTAAGAGCTCCCACAGAGCAATGAGGCCCGGGTGTCATGCTACTCTATAAGTTTCAGCATAGGCAGAGGCATATTGAGACCAAGATCTACCTTCTCAGAGTGTGCAGAAATCAGAGGGAAGGCCCAGTCCACTGTGGAAGGTATGCAGGCCATCAGGTGAAAGCCTGCAGACACCAGGGTGCAGAGAGAGACTGATTCAAGTGAGGAGAAGTCAGGAGCCATTAGGCTGCTTCTCTTACTAGTAGAGCCCTAGCTATACTTGACTGAGGCCAGCTACAGACATGTGGACAGGGCTAGAAAAAGCTGAAAAGTCAACAGACGTGGTAAGGTACTTGGGAAGTCCTTAAGGAGAAAATTAGAGACTAAAACTTAAAAATGTTTTCTATGTTGAAAAATGGAAGATGCAGTGACATAATGCACCTTGATCACATGTGATTTTGATTCTCTTATCCGCATACAACTATTTTTTTCAGTAAAGATTACAATTTTATGTATCTTCTTTAAGAAATTCAAAATAAAACAGACTTAGATGAGGAAAAGATCAGAAAACTAAATGCTACTTTAAAGGACATAGAACAGAGATTAAAATATTCTTTAAATCAGAATGAAGATCTTCAGAAGATTTCAATCTCGAACCTACAATGACAGCCAAATAGATAGTTCCAGATAACAGAAATCCACAAAGGTTTGAGGAATGAGAAAGGCCACCCATAGAGACACAATATACTGAATTAAAAATACAGATTCTATTTAATGAAGTTGCATTAAAAATATCATATAATAACTATGTATTTCATTTTGCAGTTTAAAATTTTAAAATCTGTACAAGTGTTATTACATCATACATTTGATTCATGTTCAGAATTCCAAGGGGCTTCAGCCTTAAGTTCTGAAATTAAGTTCTGAGATTGCATATTTATTAGAGATGGTGGCTATCTTGGCGATGTTTAGTGAACTGAACGTGATGATACTCCAACATATGTATCCATTATAGTATAACTTTTTTTTAAAGAAATTATGACATAGGAAATGTTACAGATATATCTTATAATCCCACAGATCGATATGGAGAGACCTAACAGTACCTTAAAGGAAATGTTCATAGAACAAAAAGGGGTAACAAAGATTCCCAAAGATAGATTACATAGTGCTGTATTAATTTAAAAAATTAAATGCTACTGATAAAAAAAAATCTCCGAGAAACATTGGATTATGGGAAAATCTGCTGAAACAAACCAGCATTTTATCATCAGTATGGCTTAACAATCGAATAGAAGGCAGGAAATTGTTACATTGGGAAAGTGGCTTTATCTTTGTTTCTAAAAAGAAAAGCTCTAAATTACATCAAAATTAATAAAAATTAGATTTGACCAAGGGAAACCTCCTGTGTCCATGGGAACAGCTCTGAGATGGGCTGAGACATGAAAATGTCTGTGCACAGTCAATAAATCTTGTTGGCTACAGAGTCCTCATGACTTATGTCATCCCTTCATATGGCATGGATGAAAATTTATATTACAGTTTGGATATCCAGTCCAATTAAAAGTTTGATGCCATTTTCTTGATCAAACATTGAGCAAAGGATCGTCTTTAACTGATCTGTGGACACTGCACATTTCATGCATGGGTTAACTCAAAAAATGTATATTGCATTTGAAAGTCTATATGTTCACAGAGACAGCAACCAAAGACCAATGAAGTTAAAGCAGCCCTGACAAGATTCATTCTTGAGGATTCTGAGAATAATATTGAGATCTTGAGACATATTTATCCCTGTATCTAGATCCAACCTCATACTGCCTCAAACTACATAACTTGCTTCCAGAACAGCTTCAAAGTGGCTGACCCCAGTTGATCCAGCCTCTTAGATTGTTCCAGGCAGGACTTCAGTTAAGGCCTGTACTTTGTCATAACACAGAGATTGGATAGCAAATGTTATAACTAGATTTTCTATTAGCCTATAACACAATTTACTCTGTATTCCCATATAAAAATATTGCCCTCCAGATAGTAGAAGGCAATTTTAAGAGAACAATGTCTCATTCCCCAAAAATGGAGTGAGTAGTTTTTGATCATATGATGGGTGGGAGATGTTTGTTGTTGTCTTAGGTTGGTCAGTCACAAGTTGTTAATGGTCTAGGCCAGGGAGGAAATAAAGTAAAGGAGGTTAACTTCAGGGATTTCTTTCCTTCTTTATTTTTATTTCCTCTATTTTTCTTTCTCTCCTATCTAATGTTAGGGAAAGAAGGGGGTAAAATGGATGAAAAAGTAAAAGGGGGAATATGGGAATGATAAGATGAAAGGGTAGACTACTGAATCTACATTTAGACTAAAGAACATCAACCAGCCAAATATTTTCATATTGATATAGATCTCTGTATATTGATACAAATTTAAGGTTAATTTAGTTACAACATACTGTATTTATAAATAATTTAAGGTATTATACCTATATAACTCAAGGATAATGGGAGGGAACGAACAGGGAGAAAGGATGTTGGAAGGGATTTACCCAGGAAAGTGGCAGTGAGCAGGATGCAAAGTGAATAAGTTTAAAAAAAAAAAAAAAAAAAAAAGATAAAAAAGTAATGTGAAGTTCTAATCCCTGAAAGCTAATATTGCAAACTGTTTAGAATAATAAAGAAATGTAAGTAGTAGTCAATCAATTAAACTTGTAGTCACTTTAGAAGTTTAGTTGATTTCAGAAATAAATTTTATTTAGCCTTTTTTTTTTTTTACTTTTTTTTTTTTTTGATACTTTATTTACATTTCCAATGTTTCCCCTTTTCTGGGTCTCCTCTTTGGAAACCCCCTATCCCCTCCCCATCCCCGCCTCTATGAGGGAATTCCACCTCCCACCCACCTGCCCACCCACCCCCATATTCCCACCTTGACATTCCCCTTTACTGGGGCCTCTAACACCCTCAGGCCCAAGGGCCTCTCCTCTCTCCCTGATGGCCATTGAGGTCATCCTCTGCCACATACGTGGTCCAAACCATGGGTCCACAGACCCATGTTTGGTTTGGATGGTGGTCCAAACTCCAGGAGGACCGGGGGGGGGGGGGGTGTCAGGCCCATTGACGCTGTTGCTCCCTCCATGGGGCTGCAAATTCCCTCAGCTCCTTCAGACATTTCTCCAACTCCTCCATCTGGAACCTCACTCTCAGTCCAGCAGTTACTGTTAAGTGAAACTTGAGCATTCTGAACTTTTGGGCTAATATCCACTTATCAGTGAGTACATACCATGTTCCTTCTTTTGTGAATGAGTTACTTTGCTCAGGATGATATTTTCAAGTTCCATCCATTTGCCTGCAAATTTCATTAAGTCATTGTTTTTAATATTTAGCCTCTTATACATATTTTAAAAGTTAAACAGATAGTAAAGCAGCTAGAAACAAGCAATATTTGCTTATTCAGATATGGTCTGGATTGATAGATCATTTTTAAAAACCTCAGAGATCTATAGAATATGGCATTTAAAGATGTTTTATTAACATAAGGCTTTTCATGACAATGAGACATTTCTGCTTCTGACAGCACCCTCTTCTACTTCAAAGAAGATGATGAGCATTGAAGAACCTCCTTTTGGAGTTTGCCTCAAGTGTGGCAAAGCTGTCACTATAAAAACAAACAAACAAACAAACAAACAAGCAAACAAAAAACAAACAAACAAACAAAAAACTGCCCTTGCCTCCACTGACATTATACTGTCCAAACTGGACAAACCTGACACACGGAAGTTGACTGCTGAGCTTTGCCAAGACAAGATAAATGGTCCTTCATAATTTCTGCTTAACCAAAAAGTCTGTCAGATATCCTAGGCCAGCAGACTGAAAATGGGAACTGTCAAGGTAGCCAGCAACTTCTGCCATATCTATAGTTTTGGAAGCTGCTTGCTCTGTACTTCCTGTTTACTTGGATAATATTTATTCCTTCTCAGGTCTCTTATGGAGTTGAAGATTAGATAGTTACAATTAAGCTTAATTTGTTTAGGACTTAAGAAAATGTTTTAAAGTCTAAAAGGGTATTTTTACATTGGCAATGTTAGTTATGTTAGAAAGTGATCTATGTTCAGAACTTTGAACTCACCAAGATAGTATGGATATTTGAGCACTTTATTCCATTGGGTATTATGAATGTAATTTTTACCTGATAGTTTTAATAATTTTTCTTATTGTATGCAGTTAGAGAAATAGCTTTTTATTGGACTAAAAGGGGGACATGTAGGGATAGTCTTTTGTAAAGACTATGGAACTATCATCTATCAATATGGCCAAAATACTGACACAGGATTAGAAGGCAGGACATCTTGAAGAGAGAAACTCTGAAAAATAGTCAGAGGTGGGAGATATTTACCTCTTGGACTCAGAGGATGTCAGAAGTATGAATTTGAGGAGAGGTTACTAGCCATGTGGCAGATGTCAGTAAATATAGGTTAAATAAACTATAAGCTAGTAGCATCAAGCTTAGATTAAGATCTAGGCATTTTTAATGCATAACATGCCTCTGAGTCTTTATTAAAGAATCAAGACATGGATAGAAAAGCCCACCATTACAACTCCCAACTCACCCAGATCCACTCCTTTGTTTCTTTTCAGAAAAAGATAGGTTGCCCAGGGATATCAACCAAATATGGCATAACAAGATACAATAAGACTGGGCAGCAGCCATTATATTAAGGCTTCATGAGGCACCTCAATAGGGATGCAAGGGTCCTAAGACTAGGCAGAAGAGTCTGAGATAGCCCCTACTCCCACTTTTAGGAGCCCCACAAAGAAGGCAAGTTAAACAACCATAACATATATGCGGAAGAATTATCACAAAGTCATGCAGGCTCTGTGATTGCTACTATTGGAAAAACTGCTTTCAGAAGATTTTGTTTTAAGCAGAAATGCCTGTAGGGAATTCTCTCTCTCTTTTTTTTTAATTAATTAATTAATTTTTTTGATACTTTATTTACATTTCCAGTGTTTCCCCTTTTCTAGGTCTCATCTTTGGAAACCACCTATACCCTCCCCCTCCCTGCCTCTATGAGGGAATTCCACCTCCAACCCACCTGCCCACCCATCCCCCTATTCCCACCTTGACATTCCCCTTTACTGGGGCCTCTAACACCCTCAGGCTCAAGGGCCTCTCTTCTCCCTGATGGTCCAACAAGGCCATCCTCTGCCACATATGTGGTCCGAACCATGGGTCCCTCGATGTGTATTCTTTTGGTTGGTAATCCAAACTCCAGGACGACCAGGGAGGGGGTCAGGCCCATTGATGCTGTTGCTCCCTCCATGAGGAGCAAACTCCCTCAGCTCCTTCAGTCCTTTCTCCAACTCCTCCATCTGGGACCTCACTCTCAGTCTTGCGGTTACTGTAAAGTAAAACTTGGGCATTCTGAACTTTTGGGCTAAGATCCACTTAACTGTGAGTACATACCATGTCTGTTCTTTTGTGACTGAGTTACCTCGCTCAGGATGATATTTTCAAGTTTCATCCATTTGCCTGCAAATTTCATTAAGTCATCGTTTTTAATAGCTGAGTAGTACTCCATTGTGTAGATGGACCACATTTTCTGTATCCATTCCTCTGATGAGGGACATCTGGGTTGTTTCCAGCTTCTGGCTATTATAAATATGGCTGTTATGCACATAGTGGAGCATGTGTCTCTATTACATGTTGGAGCATCTTTTGGGTATATGCCCAGGAGAGGTATAGCTGGATCCTCAGGTAGTATTATGTCCATTTTTCTGAGGGTCAGCCAAACTGATTTCCAGAGTGGTTGTATCAGCTTGCAATCCCACCAACAGTGGAGGAGTGTTCCTCTTTCTCCACATCCTTGCCAGCATCTGCTGTCACCTGAGTGTTTGATCTTAGCCATTCTGACTGGTGTGAGGTAGAATCTCAGACTTGTTTTGATTTGCATTTCCCTGATGACTAAGGATGTTGAGCAGTCACAGCTATATTTCTGAGAAGTTCTTGTTCTACTACACTCTCCCTATTCTCACCTGAATTAAGCATCATTTGTTCTATTCAGTATTTGTTAACCATCCTCAGAAAATCCCCAATTTTATGATCTACAGAGTGAGTTCCAAGACAGCCAGGGCTACACAGAGAACCCTGTCTCAAAAAGCCAAAAAAAAAAAACAAACAAACAAAAAAAAAAACAAAATAAAAAACAAACAAACAAACAAAAAATACACACACACACATAAGGATCTGCATTTGGTTGCATAGTTGGTTTGTTGGGTGATGTGTGTGTGTGTGTGTGTGTGTGTGTGTGTGTGTGTGTGTGTGTGTATGGGGGGCGTCTTCTGAATCTAAGGTTGGCCTAAAACTAATTATGTAGGCAGAATAACCCACAACTTATGATCCTCCTAAATCTACCTGCCTAGTGCTAGGATTACAGGTCTACATTTACATGGTTAGCTCTCTAATTGCATTTTTAAAAAAGCAAATAGATCTCCAAGTGAATATAGTCGTTATTAGTGGTTGGTCATTTCGGTGAAAAATAGAGGACCCATCATGGTGTTCAAAGTTTATTTTTGCTCACTATGGACATACAGATATCTATATGCTGGTTTTGTTTTTCTGTTTTCCAACAGACAAAAAAGGGTAGGGAAACATTTTAAATATTGCTTGAAATTGCATATACAGTACTTAATGTGTGTCTTTGCTGTTCTATATATTTTTTCCTTTAATTCCCAAAGCATTTAATGTTGAAATCAAGTCTTTGAGTTAATTTCTGTCACTATTCCCATTTTATATTGAGGAAACTGTGGCATAGAAGGTGAAGATATTTTTCCTGTGGTCACATAACAAGGAAGATAAACAAGGAGTCAAGTGGGTGACAAACTGTACGTAATCATCCCTTCCACTTACTGAGTGATTTCCCCTTATGGTATTTGCTTTCAATTACCTCTTATGACTGTACAATAATTTTCTAAATTTCATCAAAGGATATTTCCTCAGAAAACAGTAGATTAGTTAAACTCTGTGAGTCTGCTTTCAAGTTCAAAAATAAGCAGACCCCTGAAGTCTAGCTCCTGGTCTTTAATGGTGATAAAAGTAGTTTCTGTTCTGTTTGATTATTGAAATAAAATTAAGTTGAAATATGTCCAATATTGTTCTCAATATATAACCCACTGGCATGTGTCTGGTTTTGGATTTATATAAAAATTATTTAAATATATAAGCCAGTAGATGTATAAATTAAGATACACAGCATTATGGAAATACCATAATTATTGTTTTATAAAGTAGGGTCAAATGTCAAGTTAAACTCTTGACTTCAAACGTCCTTGATACCAAGTAATAGAAGCCAGGTTTTTAATAGATGTTTTGGAAGCCTAATCTATCAGAAAGGCCCAAAATGTCACATATCTGGATAAAAAGAGTTCAATAGCAGGAAGTAAGTAAAGGTACTGTGGAGTAAATAAGAGACGGTCCTCCATTCACTAATAAAACATCGACGGTCCCACTTGTATTCATTTAAAAGCGGTTCTAGTACATAGCAAACTTTATGTAGCCTGTATGTCCACCCAGCAAAAAAATTCTCCTTTCTGCTCTAATACTCTTGCCATGTGATTCTGTTTGTATCAGATGAATCAATAAGCCATTAGTTTATAAAATCCTCGCCAACATTTTATTATGCTGCATGGAATCGACTGTGCTAAATGACCTCCTTCTGATGGTCAGCTAACTTCAGACACATTTGCTTTTGTCATCTTTGGTGAATTTATTTTGATTTTGCCTTATTTATCAATGTATTTTCTGGAGATAGGAATATCTGTAACAATATTTGTCATCTGTGTTTGATAAAGTTTTACATGTAACACATTGAAATATTTATAATTAAGAAAAACTAGTGTAACATTTGGCATATTCATATTCTTTATGTTGCTGTTGGGCTTTGAAGTGAATTTGCTTATGTTTGTCTTTTGAGAGAGTGCCTTATACAGCTTAGACTGGATTAAAGCTCAGTATGTCACCAGTTTCTTGTCTTGAACTCTTGGTCTCCTGCACGTATCTGTGAAGAGAGCTGAAATTATAAGTGGGGTAACCATATTTACTATACCTGTAACTTTTTAAAACTAGATTGGTTTATTTGTGTGTTTATATGCATGTGTGGTCAAGTGTATGTAAGATGCTGATGCCCACAGATCCAGAAGAGGAGGTCAGTTCTCTTTGTTAGAGGTATTTGTGAGCATCTAAACATGGGCACTTGGAACTGAACTTAGGTGTTCTGCAGAGCAGCATGTGCTCTGAACTACTGAGTCATTTTTTATTTCCTAGACCTATATACTCTTAGTAAACCTTTTCCTTTGTGTTCAACCACTTACAAAAAAAGAATCCAACTTGTTCAATGCCACTATGTCCAAATTTTTTCATGTGTCCCAAACAAATACTACTCTAAGTCTTAAATATGTTCTTTCATGTTGAAAATTAATTTTAAGTTAACAAAAACTAGAGCAAGGGCAAAACTAAGATCTATGTATCCCAAGAGACGTTATAATTCAGCTACAAAGCAATACTGAGACACAACATCCACATAGAAGAAAATGTTTCTCTGTGGCTTAACTATGTTCATTAACCAAGCAAACGTTTTTGCTTTTCAAGAAGTGTTGAGCCACACCCTGAGTCAGAAATATTTGCTTTTGTCAAGTTATTTGTAATAAATTTTTAGAGAGAAAACACTTGAAATACTTATAAGTTTGTACCAGGCAAATCTATTTCCTGGACAATTCTTCTCTCACAGTATCACATATTATCTAATGTCCCTAATGATTGTATTTGTAATCATTTTTATCGTCTCATATACTACTTGACACCAAATAAAAGTTCCCTTTGTATCTCAAACGAACCACGAGAAACCATTTGCTAGGTGTTCTATATAAAAGACTGGCAGCCTAGCTGAGCCTATACAATGTCTAATAATCTTTCTATCTAGATATTGTCACTAGCTACTGTGCTCGAAAAGTTCATGCCGTCAGTACAGAAACAACCCTTTATTTGAATTACATTATTGGATTTGATCAAGAGAGTAGGTTTTTTTTCTCCACAGAATCTGAAACTTATGAAAAAGTGCAGTTTCCATCATTGAAACACTATCAGTCTGCGTATTTTTTCTCTGGCTGCCTGCTTACGACTGATACTTGAAAATGAAGTCTCCACAAAACAATAGGTAAACAGTGTAGTTTCTACGATGGTTTCAGAATTCTGAGATTGGCTTACTGCTGGTAATCATTGTATGTTGATGGCTTCTTTACTCTGTTACTTAAAACATGTTCTCTGTTTAGTAAATAATTCAATATGTCTTACCAAGAGTATGTACTACACTTACTATAGAGAAAAATACATAAAATACCACATGAGCTTATACCAGACAAATTGAGATCATGCTATGGTTCAAGTTCAGAAAACTGAAGTTATCACTATACCTTGTGAAAAGCAGCTAGAAACTTTGAGTTAGTATTTTCATTTTGCATAAAAGCCTGAGAAAATAAATCATTTGACCTTCAGATATTAGATGTTTTCTGCCAAGTTCAGTCCTTTTGTTTGTAAATTTCTAAAGGCTTTTAAGAGATTATAAGTGCAAATGTATGAAACCCTGAAAATTTTGCTATTCCACTTGTCAACTAGTTCATAGTCACACTAAAGGTCAAATCTCAGTGCCATGGAAGTATTTGATTCTTCATTTAAGGATTTTGACTTCATTCCAGCCTAACCCAGTTCTCACCACACTCTCTGAACTGCAGGTGGCTAGTTAGTTGTGTAATTACAGTCCCATGGTTGAGGTCTAATACTAAAGACTCAATTTAGTTGTACAAAGAGAATGCAAGATCACCACACAGATTAGCTCTCTAAAGACTTTTGATCCTTTTGTATTTTAATAAAATTTCCAAATGCTATTATTGCTTCTTTTAAAGACTAGGTTCCTGAAATCTTTTGTTCTTTGCAAGCTTAATATCTACTGAAGAAAGCTGTAGAAAAACTTTCAATAATGGAAGCGCTAAGCCCCATTCGCATAATCAACTGAAGCTTTCAGTCCTTATCAAGCTATGATCGACTGTTCATTACTGTCTATCCTTTAAGCCCATGCTGACTTCACTGTTCAACTTTTCTTATTGCTTGTTTTGCTTTGACAAATTTTGTCTCTCTGTGTGTTGACTCTTGGAGGTAATTCATTATTTTTCTTGTTTATGGATTTTCTCAGTTAATGATAGTTTTAAATTTGACCACACCTGAATGTAATTAATGAATATTTTACATATAGGGTCTGTAATTCTTATTTCATCTATGTTATCACTGTCCTAAAGTTAAACTTATATTGAAAAAGCATTTAGTGATGGTTATTTTCTGGAACATATTCACAGATGTATATTCATGTGCCTTCACTTTGTTTGTAAAATAAAAGTCATATTTCCATGATTTTATATGTTAAAAACTAAGTTATGGGTCAAAATTATTAATCTTTGAGTTTAAAATGCTTTCAGGCTTAGAAATGCATCCACTCACCTGCAGCCCAACAATCACTCACTCAGTACTTATTCTCATTATGGAGCACCTTGTATATTGTACAGATGGACATGCACTTGATTATAGATTCAGAGGCCCACATTTTGATATATGAGAGGAAACTCTCATCTATGAAGTTCATTTCCAAGAACCACACAAGATGTTCAACATGTTTCCAAAAATTAGAAACATATTATTGATGTTCTAATGTTTTAAGTTGATAGGTTTTTTTTTTTTTTGAGCCACATTCATAGCTATTCTCAGCTGAAGAAATTTCACAGGCCATTAGTTACCCACATCTGAAAGATAAATTGTTAAATATACCACAATTAATGGCTTAAGAATCATGGCATATAAGATGTACCCAGACTGGCACACTCTCTGCTTTATATATTAAGCAGAGATTTCAGGGAGTGCTATTTGAGTTGAACTATGAAGAACACATAAGACCACCAGATGAAAATATTTCTAAAAACATAAAAAATGAAATCAATATAAGGTAGAAAGGTCATCTGCAGCAAATATAGTGTTGCCCTTTGAATAATCATGGCCCAGGCTTTGCCTTAACATAAATAATCTGGAACATTACTCTGTTTTGCCATCTATAAGTCTCTGAAAATCTTATTTGCAGATTTCCAAAGCTCTTAAGCTAAAGGATAAACCCACATCTTTGCATTCAGACTCTTCAGCTTCATAGATACATAGTTTACATAATTTCTGCCTCTCAAGGCTATTATGAAATTTGGAAAAAGGATGCTCATTAATTTTGTAATAATTTGAACTGTGTTACTTGTATCATTATACTAAAGATCTATCATTTATGCTTTGCAGGTTGTTTGCTAAATACTAGCTTACAGGATTCACTGCTATTAATGATAACTTCCCATTTACTATTTTTGCATATAGTATTGAATATCAAAGATCAATGTTATGCATGCCTACTGACAGCTTTTGGCAGTAGATAAGTAGTTCATGAAGGAGAAGTCCTTTTCTGAGGATGTGGCTATGAACAGGTTCCTCTGATCCAGTGAGTGAATCCATATCATGCAAATGGGTTAAAATAACTGATGTTCTTAGTGTGTTATAAGCAACAAAACCAAATGGACATGAAGTGGGGAGAGAGCTGTACTGGACGGTAATGAATGCAGCCTGATAAACTGAAATGAAGATAGATAATAATTATATTCAATTTTATGTAAGCATGGAATTTTCTTTTATATATATTGCCATGTTTTAATGAGGAGCAATTTTCAACTTTTTAAAGATTAATATGGTTTCTAATTAATATTTATGTTAACTTTGTTACTTATATGCATGTACACAGCAAAGTGACATCTCATTTATTGACTTTAATCAGATTTATTGTAGAAAATTAATTCTTATTAAAAATAATTTCCTTTCTACTATAAATAAAATAATTAAAATCTTATACACAATCCTATTCTATAGGGAAATATTATCAGTATAGTGAAGGAAATATTTTAGAGTCATGGCTCAGCCTTTAAAGACTGGGCTCTCAACCAAAATGTATGGAATTTTCAACAATAAAAATATTTTTAAATCATTTATTTTAAAAAGTCCAATCCAGTGCCCAAATAATGGATGATAAAGATCTAATATTGGTGTATAACAGTAAGCATCATGTAGCTCTATACATGTGCATCAGCTAAGCTAATGCTTGCACAGATTGGGAAGTGTTAAGTAAGGAGAGAGCAATACAGCTTGAATGTCATTGCCAGAGCTGGCCTTCCAGTGGGGCTGGCCTTCCAGTAGGGCAGGCTCTTTAGTTCTTTCTTTTTCTCCTTGATTTAACAGCATGAGCAACATCTAGCTTTTCAGAGTCTGGAACTCTTCTTTGGGTAATGTACTGGCTGGCTTTGTGTCAACTTGACACAAGCTGGAGTTATCACAGAGAAAGGAGTTTCAGTTGGGAAAATGCCTCCATGAGATCCAGGTGTAAGGCAATTTCTCAATTAGTGATCAAACGGGGAGGGCCCCTTATGGGCGGTACCATCTGTGGACTGGTAGTCTTGGGCTCTATAAGAGAGCAAGCTGAGCAAGCCAGGAGAAGCAAGCAAGCCAGTAAGCAGCATTCCTCCATGACCTCTGCATCAACTCCTGCTCCTTGACCTGCTTGAGTTCAGTCCTGACTTCCTTTTGTGATGAACAGCAATTGGAAGTGTAAGCTGAATAAACCCTTTCCTCCCCAACTTGCTTCTTGGTCATGATGTTTGTGCAGGAATAGAAACCCTGACTAAGACAGGTAAGCAAATGAAATTTTATGGAATTCCATTTGGCTCATGGTTGTATAATTTGCCTTTTCCTATGACAGTAAGAAAGATATTTCTCCCTTGAGGTGTACTCTTGGCTAATCACTCTGATGAGTACATAGTGATAGCAGTCAAGATTAGATGTTCCTGGAACCCTGACCACTAACCTGAGCAGATTTGCAAGGATGTGCTTTACTGAAGCCACTTATTGTTAAGACTCATATACTAGCATTTCATAGCCCAATTTTTATTCTTTCCCCTGTAACTTTTTGTATTTGTACTTGTAATACTTGTAATAATATGACCAAGAGTCAATTAACGGCTATTGATCAGTTTATATATAAAATTGCATGAGTTGGTTTATACAGGCTAAATTATCTTCCCTCTTTTAAACACAAGCCAACAGTCCAACTGAATGTACAGATCTTCTCTCCTCAGAAGAAATGGCCCTGCATAGAAATTTTAGACAATCTGTACACTAGAAAATATTCTGTAGTTAATGTGAGGTCTTCTTTGAACTGCTGCATGATATCAGAACTACCCATCATTCAGAAAATGATGACAAGGATTGAAATATCTGATCTGTTTTTGCTTCCTGCCCATGTATTTCTCACTTTTAAATTTTATAATTAACAATGTTTAAAGATGAATATGACCTACAGAATTAATATGGAAATTAAAAATGAAGAAACAATAACATTATTTAGTATGTATGTGTTGTCAACTTCTTGGCTTTAGTTTCCTAAAATGTAAGGCACATTTTCCCGTTTGTATTTGTTGAGAAATCATGTCAAGTTCAGCTAATTGTCCACAACCTGCTTGATAGGAGCAGCATTCCAAGTATATGCATTGATTTGAAGCCATCTTATTTACCACTGTAAAATCATATAGACTGGAAATAATAATAAAGACAATAACAACAACAACTTTATTCCAAATATCAAGGAGGAAAATTATTTTGGCAAAGAATGTCACATGAGAAGCAAAAGTAACAAAAATGTCAAGGTTAATTTTTTCCACTAAAATGTAATATATTTTGCTATTGTCAGAATTCTTAGAATTGTAAGAGATTTATTTCAATTTAGTCAAAATTTAATGACTACTTAGGCTGTGCTTCTGATATTTTAAAAGATAGTAAGACCTTCAAATGCAAAGTAGAATTGAAATGAGCTGTGAAGACCTTCTCTTTATATCCTGGGTAGAAATTTGCACCTTGGGTATCTGGGACTGAAGTGCAAGCCACGGGTACACTGAATTCCCAAAATAAACATCAAGGAAAGTTCATTTTTCTGAGCCTTTTCCTGTAAAGACTCATAGATGTGTTTCTTATGTCTTCATCACTGTAACATGGGCTACATTCTATTTCATTTCTATTAACATGTTTTAGGCTTTAACGGTTTTTGCAAAATAGAAATGTGTTCAGGATGATCTAATTTGATTGTAATAAGTTAGGATTGTCAGTCATTTTACTGAGCACAATATTTTGACAACAGATATTAATGTTTAATGCACACCTTCCCAGCCTATTGTATGTGTGCACTTACTCAAACTCAATGTTTCCATCAGGAAAACTGGTATAACATTCTCACTCCAATAAGCCATCAGTAAGAGTGAAATAAATAAATACACATTATAGGGATTTCTCTACTCCTATTTCATAGTTTTATTATTTCTTTTATTTTTTAAGATTATAATATAATTACATCATTTCCGTGTCCCTTCTCTTCCTGCTAATTCTCCAATACAAACACATTAATTCTTTCTAATTCATGGTCTCTTTTGCATTAATTGTTAGTAAATATATACATGTTAAGTATGTGTGGACACACACATGCATATATGTTCTAAAAGGTAATATGCACAGTCTGTATAACATTACTGTCTTAGTAAGAGTTTTACTGCTGTGAACAGACACCATGACCAAGGCCACTTTTATAAGGACAATACTTAACTGGGGCTGGCCTACAGGTTCAGAGGTTCAGTCCATTATCACCAAAGTGGGAATTTGGCAGCATCCAGGCAGGCATAGTGCAGGGGGAGCTGAGAGTTCTACATCTTCATTTGAAGGCTGCTAGCCGAATACTGGCTTCCAGGCAGCTAGGATGAGGCTCTTACAGCCAACACCCACTTCCTCCAACAAGGCCACACCCACCCCAACAGGGCCACACCTTCTAATAGTGCCACTCCCTGGGCTGAGCATATACAAATCATCACAATTACTTATGCATATATTTTCAGGGATTCTTATATTCTTATCTTACACTTAATATTATCATCAGAATGTTTGGAAAACTTGAATTTTTATGCTGAAAATAATCCTCTCTTGCCACTATACCAATCTATCATCAGTTTCATGAAAGATTGCCTGAATAATTTATTTCATTTCTCTACTTCTTCTTTTGTCTCTCAAATGTATATTCCCTTAACAAAATAGACAGCAACCCTCGGATCTTTTCTCACTTACCTTTACTTGAATCCCTGAGTAACTTAGCTCTGGAGTCAGAATTGAACATAGAATTGACACATTGACAAGAGAGCTTCATAAGACTCAGTAGTTCATAAAACTTGTAAGATTCAGAAATTTGAGACATCACAGAACACGTAAGGCTCCTCTACAAATTAGATCTAGATGTAGATTGCACAGCCACAGACCTGCATAGGAGTTCAGAGGAAGTTTCCATGAGTTGGCATCTATGCTGAAGTGGGCATTTTGGCAAATAATTTGCCGTAAGTCACCTGTGCTCTTCTATCCAAACCAGAGAAACACACTGCTTCACTATGTTACATTTAGGTAGGAGTTTTCTGAGATCTGTCCTTGGTGCCCGTCCCAACATGAATAGATATTTATTCCCATCTCATCATGAAGAGTTGCACCACCCTGCTCCACCTGGTCAAATCTCTGTTGGCTAAGATCTGCAGGGTCCACTCCCTGGTTTTCCTTGTCCATTTCCTCCCTACTTCCAGTACTCGCTATATCTCAGCTTTTTGCAGATTTATTGTTTTTCTAACACAACTCATTTCTTCTCACCAGAGGTGATTCTTCCCACCACTGGAAAGCCATGCTCCAATCATTCAGTGCGCTCATTCTTCCTGTTCCTGTTCGCCTGGAAGCCTTCTCTAAATTCTATAGAAAGCATCCTCTTACCTTCCCTTTAATTTCCTTAGCTCCTTTTTTTTGCGATAACAATTATTATCACTTGGAATATTACCTAATTTTCACTGACTGCTCATGCTCTTCTGTTTAAATAGCTTACTTGGGATAAAAAATACCTATTTTCTTCAATGAAAAATTTCTCACAATAACAGCCCTTGAAATAATGCGTGACAATTTACCATCATATTTAACAGTGAAAGAGAGAGACAGAATATACTATATAATTTAAAATATATTAGTATGACTCCATATCCCTAATTTAAATAATGACACTTATCTGAATTAATATACCGTTTCATAAGAAGAGTTCTTTCCAGATAAACCATGAAAATTTAGTGCAAAGAAATAGTCTTTTAAGGGGTGAAGTTTCTCTCAGGGTTTTTTGACCATATCTCAAAATAATGACACTGCTATTCTCCAAGAGTTTGTCCAACATGAGAGAGATTCTCAGCATAGTATTTCTTAAGTGCTTGTGATTAGTGGGGTGGTAAATTTGTACAGTGCTCTGCCCTGGGAAAGAATTGAAGCAGTTTTATGAGTCTCTACATAATTACCAGGAGCCTGGGTTGTTATAAAGAATAACGCTGATCCATGTGTCTCTCTAGGTTTCCTGTCTTCCACAAGATCTCTTGATCTTGACTCTACTTCTGTTGTGAATACCTTCATCACAGTCCAAAAATATGAACTGATTGTACTTGGACTTGCAGTCTCAAAAACTGTGAATTAAATAAATATATTTATATATATATTTACACATTTTCCAACCTCAGTTTAAAAGGTACACTTTGAACACTAACCTGTTTATATGGAAAATTCATAATACTTGTACAGTGAAAATTATTACATATTACAGATTACATTAACACAAAGATAGTGGACTACTTTAAATTATAGAATCAAGCTTCACAAAAAATTCCTTCTTTGAGAAACATTTAAAGGAGGAATTTATGCTTTCTTTTATTTTTTTTACATTCTTATATATTTGTAGATTTATAAAACAAAACACTTCAAAATTTGTTATTCAAACTCTTCACATGAATGAATATTAACAACTAGAAAGGTTAGTCTATGGATCTACATGTCTAAGTCATTATCTTGCAGACTACATTTGAGGAAATCCAACTTTGCATTATTTTTGTGCTTCTTAGGCATTCACCACATATTTTTCACAAGTCATCTGCACTCCTTTCCAAAATTTTAGAATAAGAACAAAAACACCCGGTTGTCCACAAAGCCATAGGTGTATTTTAAACTGATTCTATATCAATCTTTATTTTGAAATCTCACAGCTTTGACTCTAGTACAAGTTTTAGGAAATAAACTTTATAAGTCTCCTGTTCCCAAGTCTCTAAATTGCACATTCTGAAACACCGGCTATTACCGTGCAGACCGTAGAGATTGACTGCAAGGCTATAATTCACTTTCACGTTTGAGGCTGTTGACATAAGCCAGCATGGCTTTTTGGCTTAGGGACAGCAAACACAACCCTGCTATTGAGTCATGGCCTGTGTCAGACATGAGTAGGAAGAAATTGGCATTCACAATTATAGATAGAGTTCCATCTATCTGCACTTGGGATATGAAAATAAAACATTTTTTAAACATTCAAGGAAGAGTTCATCTTTGCAAAAATTTTACAGTTTGAAAAGATACCAATTTAGAACATTTTGAGAAACTATCAAATTTTATACTAAAGGAAAAATAAAATAGAAAGATGAAAAAATACATGAAATATGTGTGATTTCTTCCACCTGAAATGTCTTGGGATTAGTTGACACAATTATCATTTTCTCTTCTACAGGTAGGACATTCTAAAGAATTATTTAGTGCATCCCTGGTTCTCACTGCTAGAAGCAATAAACTCATTCATATCCAAAGAAAATTATGTTTTTTTATTTCTTGGAATATTTATAAGAGAGGGAATATATAGAATTATTAAAAGCCATGTATGAGCTGAGAGATTTCTTGGTGGGCAAAATACTTAACAGGCAAGTCTGATCTGAGGCTGAGCTCTAAACCTCTCACAAATGTGGAAAGAAAGAATTGACTTCAGAAAATGATCCTCTGACCACTACACTTGCACTCTGGCCCACAATAATAAATAAATTAAAAATAAATAGAATTTTTTCAGCCATACATAGTATGTTATAAAGGTTGATATTAAATACAATCTTATAGCATTATTTGCTTTTCAAGCATTTACAGCCGTACAGGCACTCAGTTCAAAGCAATAAGGAAAGCCGTGTGAAAGACATCTATACACATAAAAAGAATGCCCCACTTTGTTTGCTTTAGGAGCAGTTCTTATAATGAAGATTCTGTGTCATGTGTTTGTTTTGTTTTATATTTGGGAAGCTTTAAGGACATTAGAGCGAAGAGAACAGCTATACAAAAAGAAAACAGCTTCTAATCTGTGGGTGATGAAGCCTCAGTGTAAACCAGATCTTAATCTCACATGGAAACTGGGCATCACTGAAAAATGAAGTTTCAATATTATTACATAGAAGGGAAGAAAAGAATCAGATAATGTACAAACTTTTCACCACTTTGAGCTAAGCCACCATGGAAAGAGGTTGTATTAGTTTAGAAAACACTTCGAGGCATTGACGAGTGATACCGACAATTGAGTTAGACAAGATGGCTGTAGAGAAAGGCATAGACTGGATGCTGGTGGGGACATTTCCAGTGAGCCTAGGAGCCATTTGCTTAATTCTAACCTTAGCTCTTTGACTTGTTGGTAATGTGATTATGAACAACCACTGGTTTGTTGTGATAATTGTCAGAATCAATGGAAGTTTGTTTGTGTCAAATAATTTTTTAAAGGCCTGGATAGTACATCAGAAAAAAAAAAGGAGTCTCTTGCACAAACGAATTGTATAAGGATCTATCATTAAAGACCTACCCAAATCACAGATTTTCACAATGGTCACCCCAAACTCATCCTGAGCACACCTCTGCAAGGACATCTGCATATCTGTCTAGTATCACTCTCATTTCCTATGGGCATGGACCATACAGTATAATTTATTAGAAAGAGAGTTTACTTTGCATTTTGGGAAAATATTCCACCTAAAGCCTGTAAGATATTAAACAATAACACACGTGTTAGGAGTGGGAGCCATTCCATGGAGTTGTTGGTTAGGGATGTCTTAGATGCCCTAAAACAATCAGCTCTTGTCATTTTTCTTGGCTGCCTATTAGAACTAGACAACAAGACTCTATTGTTGAATAGACTACCCACTGTAGTTACATAGAAAAAGCAGCCTGGATCTGCTATATAACTTTCATAGTCCTGTGTGGCACCATGCAGGATACTAGAGGAAAGAGTACACTGTTCTTAACTACCTGTGAACTCAATAAACTGAAAGACCAACCTGTAAGGCAGGTGACTCCCATCTGTGTAATAGTTACACTTCTCTTATATGAATAGCCACCTACTCTATGATTGCCTTATACTCTGCAAGAGATAATCCTTGTCTGTTTCTATAAGCTTGGCCAAAGATTCTGTGGAGGAGATAGCCTAGGCCCTGATGCAGAAGAAGCAATACCGTTATTTAGCTAAATTGACATGGCCTCAAACCACCTTCTAATATTTATGTTTAATCTCAGACAAAAGTCTATGTTCAATTTTAATTCAGAAGCCCCTCTTTCCAGTGAATATTAGTAAAAGCAGAGATTCATGGCCAGACAAGTTATGGAAAATAAGTGATAGATGAGATTTCAACCTTAAAGAAGATAAGTGAAGATTCATTGTTGGCCTTAAGAAACACTGTGGAAGAGGAGGCAGAAATAATGTAAGAGCCAGAAGATATGGAGGAGAGCTGGAAATGCCGCCTGTTGGTAAGAAAAACAAACCTACATTCAGACAAAAATCTCATAAACAGAAAATAAAAATTAAATAAATTTCTAAGGAAAACTAGCTGACAGTTGTCATGGAATCATAGCCAATATATATATTTTTAATTTTAGTTAAAATATAATAAGACATGGAAAGTCAAACTTTGAATAAAATTGAATTTTGTGAGTATCATTAGTAGATTTAGAGGTGATTTAACATATTTTTGACTGTTTGATTTAAGTAAGTTTATAGTTGAATTATTTTCCCTCTAAATTGATCTTATCGTGTGTTAACGTACAGCAACTCAAAGTCAAATGAAAATTTATAAAATATTTACAAATACTGAAATTATAAGAAGAATTTTAGCTGCAAAACAAATACTTAGCATTATTTATTTATTTATTTGTTTGTTTGTTCCAGACACATGTAGTTAATTAAGAATTGCAGTAAAATAATATTACACAAATTTTGGCACTTTGTGTTCAATATTCTTCTAACTCATTATTATCTTTCAAAAACAAAATGCACAAGTCAGTAAAATTATGTGCATACCATGTCTACTCTTTGAGTTATCCTGCAAAATTACCTTTCTAAATTCTATTATATAGTTAAAACAGAAGGTTAGAAAATCGCATTTCTTTTTGGTGCTTTTTTCAAAAGCTATTATTTTCTCTATACCTTTACCTAAAGACCCTCTTCGTAAGAGTAAGTGGTAACACATTATAAATTAATACTTTTACTTTTTAATATTTTATATTCAAACTTGCTTTGTGCTCATTGAATGTTAATGACATCGGGCACAGAAAAACGAGAGTGAAGTATAGGATTGAGCTTCACGATGGTGCTCCTTAGAAACTGCTCAGATCTGTTCTAAAGTGCCAACTAACACAAGCTCTGCAGTTCAAGGCGCCTTTCAGAAGGCAGAATAATAAAATTCACGTAAAGTGATGCTGAAGTTGACACTTTGCAAGGCATGATGTGTTCTGATGGGGAACGGAGATGAACAATTTGAACGATTTGGAAACAAGTGTGTAAGAAGCATCAACCAGAGGCAACCATGTTTATCGGATATCTTTGGCCAAATATTCATTTACTGTCTGTGTACAATTCAAATTTAAGAAATCCTGACGTTTTTGTTTGTTTGTTTTTGTTTGTTTTAGGTCGTAACATCCTTAAGAAAACATGGGCACAAGGCATGTTTATTTGGAAATGTGTAGGTAAAGACTTTAGCTAATAGATATCAAGGGGACTTCTGGCGTAAATCCAAGTGTCACTCAAATTTTAACTTTTGAAGGTGCATAAAAACAGTTACCTTTTAGAGTTGCATTTCAGAGCATTTTTAAAGTTTGTAGCCACCTAGCCTTAGATTTGAATTCTGGCTTCATTTCAGATCCTACTTGCCTTAACTGAATCTGAATATCATTATATGTAAAGATAAAGGCAAAAATCTCTTAATAGTCTGTGAGGCTTAAATATATTAATGTACACAAACTAAATTTTAAGATGCCACTCTGCATAAGATCTGTGGGAATCCCCTTGATATCATTGCTTATGGTTTTCTGGTTTAAGATTTTGGCATATCTGCAAGAAGTAAAAGCTTAAATCTACTGGCAGAGAACCGTAGGATATATAGAACATATTAAATCCTTGACATAGTGGAAATAGACTGTCTAAGAGGGAGACAGCTGAAGATTGGTGATACAGACTATACCTTTCTTTTGTAACTGATTTAATAATCAGTATTTATTAAATAAGCAATGTATATAAACATATTTTATACTTTTAATATAAATGTATAAATACATATATAAATATAAAAAGTATTTAATAGCACTTTTATCTTTTACATATAGTGCTTATTGAAAATATTGAATAGTATACCACTGTCAGACCCCATCAATCTCAAGATCAGGTTTCTTTGTAACCAGAATTGTGCTTGTTAGACTCTTCTTGAAAGGGGAGATAGAGAGACGGAGAGAGAGGGAGAGAGGGATGGAAAAGGGGAGACAGAGAAAAGAGAAGGAGGCAGAGGGACTCACAGAAAGAGATAGAGAGACAGAGAGACAGATACTGGTGGAAAGGGAGAAGAGAGGAGACAAAAGGAGAGGAGAGGAGAGGAGAGGAGAGGAGAGGAGAGGAGAGGAGAGGAGAGGAGAGGAGAGGAGAGGAGAGGAGAGGAGAGGAGAGGAGAGGGGAAATTTATAAGATATATTTAGCGACAATCATGGGTTACAGCTTAAGTGCCTAAAATAGAAGCCAAGAAATGAGAACACTTACCAGTATTAGAGCTCTTCGTCACTGCTGAGTTTTGTCCATCAGCATCAGTTTACATTTTGATGATTTTTGATTTATTTCATAAGATTCTTATGTTTTCCTAATGACATATTGGAGTTTTATCAACAGTGAAATATCTAAGATTGACCATGCATCTTTCATTCCTGAAAAATCATTTGTTGTAATTGACAACATCTGTAGGTTAATTGAGAATTCTGTTCATGATAATGTTAAGAAAGCTGACATATTTTCAATATCAGCTGCCATTACTCAAGCCCAAAGCATAACAGATGTTTGTTCAACAGTTCTGAGTTATGTTATAGATTGGTTCAGAACACTTAATATCTAGTCTAAACGTAAAATTAGTATTGGAAAAACATGCTCTCTAGACCAATGCTGTTCTTCCTGGTATAAGACAATCGATGGCTGCTGTTGCATTGGTCAGGAAGAGTACCAGTCTCACCTCATTATCATATTGCAGAAGAATAAACAATATGAAAACCAATATGTCATTATGATAGGAGAAACTCGCACTCAAGTTGGGGTCAGAGTTCTTCCATATAAACAACATAGTATCAACATACCTGATTCTAATCTATATTAAACCTCAGATTTAAGGAAATCTTCGGAAGCCTTTAAAGTCTGTGCAAACACATGATCATTAATTTTTTTTCTTGAAATTGATCTAATTCTTTTTAATACACATTATTTTATTGTGTGTTTGTGTATGTGTACACACACATGCACTTGGATAGCACATGGAGGTTAGTGGGCAAATCTAGGAGGGAGTTCTCCCCTTCTCTATGTGTTTTCCAAGGATTGAAGTCAGGTTGTCAGACTTGGCAGCAAGCAACTTTGTCCAGTAAATCATCTGGCTTGCCAAGAAAGGAGTCTTATTCTCAATAAGGCAACCGCTTAGTCCTGTACACTCTTGCCTGCTTCTGTTGACAAATGGGCCTGATAAGACAAGCTTAGTAAATATAGTTTCTGAGATTTGCTGACAAAACATTGACTACAGGGACAGCATAGAAAGAGCTTTAGAGAAAAGTTACATTGCCCCCTTCCCTTCCCATTAATTCCATCTCTCTCATATCTTCTAGGACAAGAGTTTGTGATTTTTAAAAATTCATAAAGGTCATTACAAGTTTCTTTTGCATTCAGGCCTGGAGGAGTGATTAAATATAATTACATTTCCATGTAATATTTTTTAAAGTTTTTACATAACAACTAAGTACTTTACGAGGAAAAAACATAAATTATGAGGAATAGAAATCATATTGTTAATAATTCAGCCTGGACAAAATGGAAAACAAAGACTGATGTGCTAAAATTTCATTGTCAACTGGAAGCAACCACCTGTATAATCAGCCCGGTTAGATGAAGAAGCTGTTGGTACCCAGCCAGTGTAAAGCAATATCACCTGAAGCTGATGTAAGAAGCCCAGAAGCTGCATAGATTGGAAACTTTGTAGAAGAAGCGTCACACACAAGTTAAATGTCTAGCAGAGCCTGGGTTTTCCCAGACTGAGAAATGAATGGGGATGTCTTCATATTCCATTCAGACTGCAGGATACAGGACAAGGAAATGTAAGGAGGGACATGAACCTGAAAAATCAGCTTGGAGAGAGACTGCGGGGTGCTTGATGACCGAAATGTAAGGAATATGGAAGAGTTGCCTTTAGTAATAGTGCACCCGAAGAGTTTTCAGCTGTAGTGAGGAAGTGCATGATCATAATTTTGGGCTATTCACCTGGCAGTCTCATGTCATGGACTGGAGAAGAAAGAGACCAGAGACTGAAAAAAAAAAAAAAAACAAAAAACCAGTTCTAAAGATATTTTGCACTTACAGTTGACAAATGCAAGCTCATAGTTTTAAGCAGTATAATTAGGAATGAATTTTACCTGGGGTGGGATATAAAGTATACCTTAATTCTGGGGCTTTCTAAGTACTAACTTTTAATCTCACAGCTCAGGCTGGCCAGATTATGAGGAGAGATTTTCTCCCATAGGGTAAAGAGAGAAAACAGTTCTCTAAGGTCTCTTTGAAAGTACAAGAAGGCCATCCATGAAGTCACACACATGATCCAATTATGCCCAAGGACCCACCTGCATTTACCATAACACTGAGAGTTAGGGATTCACTGTAGGAATTATGGAGGAATTAACATTGAGGGACTAACAAACAGAGACATATTTCAGAGAAATGTGAGCTTTTGTTATAATTCCACAGTGATCCAAAGTCCTTCCTTTGCTCTCTATGGCTATAGTTTTTCATATTTCTATCCTTCTCTACTTGATATTTCTAACTAATGAAATATCTTTTTCACAGTTCCTCTCTGATTTTGATGAAATCTCACTTGTCCTTTTGGAAATAAAATAAATATTTCACCTTTGTGAGATCCATTAGCTTTTCTATATTAATTTTATCCATATTTCCAAGCTTGAGTGAGGATATACCACATGGCAGAGACCGTTGTAAATACTACACCTGTTCCCACTCTCAAGTACCTTTCTGTCTGCTGGGAAAGATAGCTAAGTATAAAAAGTGACAGTGACTCTTTCACTAAGAGGGCCTACTATGACCCAGGACCATATTTTGGGTTGTTGGCACAAAGCAGTGAGTGGAAGAGATGGCAGTTAACTCACTCATTGAACAACTTGTGGATGACATAGGGTAGAGAGGTACATAAAACAAGAGACTAGGAGTAAGGAGGGCTAGACTCACTTATGTATTATGTACATGACCCTACATTCAATCTATCTAAAAAGAAATTTGGCCCGAATAGCACAGAAGAACAGTGCTGGAGAAAGATGCGTGTCCTTGCTTATCTGTGGCGATCAGGAAAGAAATGTAGTTAGAGATGCTGAAACATAAATAATAGTAATGTCAGGACTTGAATCAATGAGGAAAGAATACAGGGATAAGAAATCTTAAGTGTAAATTCCTGAGACAGTAGTACTAAAATTGTGAGTTTTAAAGAGGCTGGGTACTAGGAAGCCTGATATCTCCCTGTCCAGTGATATGACTATCCCCCTGATTAGTTCTTACATTTGACAGAAGAGGAGAAAGCCATCTAAGGTGGAGTCTGAGTGGAACTGAACTCGTGTGAGAGGTTTAGTTATATTTAGTAATTCAGAGAGCCCTGATTAATCTCGATGAAAATTATGGTGTTGTTTGAAAAAAGACTACAGTTTATATTGAGTGAATATGTAAATTTCAACACAGTGAAATTAGTCAGAAGAACATAAGAAGCACAATATTCTCCTGACTTGACACACATGTAGTCCTCCTGGTGAGACTCAACTATGTTGAAGTTAATTTTGGTGGAAAATCCAAACAGGAAAAGATTACCAATAGGTGCAGAATGTTAAATGTGGATAGTAAATATTCAGTAGTTTATAAGGCAGTTGAGGGGTGAAATGGGAGGAAACAGTTTACCGTGAAAGAACAGACAGACAGTAGTCCTAAAATTGTGAGGTTTAAGGAGGCTGTGTACCAGGAAGCCTGGCAGATCCATTGTCTAGTATCATGATTTCCCCCCTGGTCAGTTCTTAGATAGTTTTTAACTTAGTTTTTCAGATTCCATTCCTGCCATTTCTCAATCGTTTCTCTAATGTGCAGCTATAATTATCTTCAAAGAGGCCAAATTCAATAAGGCATCATCTCCTCACTCTCACATAAGGGATGACTTGAAGACATTAATACATGTGACTTTTAGATCCTTTAGATCAGTATGTCTTGATCCTGTCCTCAGAGCAGCTTTCATGAGCCACAGAAGAAGCTTTGATTCTCTCCTGTATGTGTCAAAACTTGATGTATTTCACCATGTCTGTTATAATAATCTTTAATTATGTGTTTCTATTTAATTTGCGATATTTATTAACAAACATTGGTTCAGTGCAAAGATCATATATAAGCAAACTCTGTATCTTCTGGTACTCAGATACCAAGATGTTCAATACGTATTTTTTCAGCTAACAAATGACTATACCGTTTCAATGTGGGGTTATTATGTAAGATGGGGGATGTAAAGCAGAGTTTGGATGATATAAGTTCCAGGGTACCCAAGAATAGAATTGGGAAATAAGAATGCATAGCAAGTTCAGAAACAAAAGTCAGATAGATTTCTCTGCCATAACCTACATAGATTCCTGCTGACATTTGTAAGCATCAAATTGGGAAATTTTAAAATATTTTTCTAATTACATAAATGTAAGTAATCACTTTAGCTATGGATTTGTTTTCTAAGAATTTAAAAATTATATTTATAAATGTACTGCATTTCATTATAATCTACCCATGAAATATTTATGAACATAGTTATAACAAATACTCGTATTTATCTATATGGCCCAAATATATTACAGAGTCTTTAGATTTAGTAAGAATTCAATACACAGATTAGATAGTTTGTCACTTTTCCTTCAAAAATAAAGAAAGGAATTAAAAAAGAATGTATATTGAAGATAAAGTTGGGCCTGAAAGATGTGTCAAAAGTTCACAGCACTTTCTACTTGTGCAAAGGATCAGAATTTGGTTCCTAATATCTAATTCCTAGCAATTCAAAATCTCATAACTTCCTGTAATTATATCTCCAATGGACCTGAGTCTCTCTTCTGAACTCTGCAGGTACCCATGTGTTATGAATAATCCTGGTTGGCAACTTGATCACAGCTGGAATGAACTACAATCCAGAAATGGAGGGTACACTTGTGATCCAGATCTTGAGGCTAGAAGACAACTCAAGGAAGACCTGCATCTTGGCATGGAGATCTTGTGGTGGAGTGGCCATGAAAATTTTAGTCCCAGGCAAGGTAGTACACACCTTTATTTCCAGGAGACTGAGGTAAGCAGATCTCTGAGTTCAAGGTCAGCCTGGGACAAAGCAAGTTTTAGATCCAGGTAGTGGTTCACACCTTTAATCTGCTCCACACCTTCTGCTAGAGTCCTACACAAGGACACTGGAAGAAGGAAGAATCACTATTCTTTGACTGTTTGCACTTACTTGCCAGAAAATTTGTTGAAACCTACTTCTATAGAAGACCAGCTTAAATAACTAGCCTTGTAGAACTGAGTAACTACTAGATTCATGGACTTCCCAACCACAGCTGCCCATTGTTGGATTAGTTGGAATACAGACCATAAGTCATCACAATAAATTCCCTTAATATATAGAGACATTCCCTAAGTTTTGTGACTCTAGAGAACCCTGACTAATATACCATTCATTCATGCTTACACACACACACACACACACACACACACACACACACACACACACACATGCACAGCAGAAGGGGGGGTGCATGCACCAACATTTAAAATTAATAAAGGAAAATTAAAAGATCTAGACAAAAAAAAATTAGAGAGAAAGAGAGAGAGATACTTGAAAGTAGAGACAGCTTTTACTAATTTAAGTATGTTTAGTAAGTAATCCAATAGAAATATTGGAGCACATTAAAAGCGAATGTGGGATTGGATATCATGAACATGCAATATATTTTATTGACACATTTTTTTCTAAGATTGTAAAAGTATCTTTAATTCACCAGATGTAATTGTCATCCTGGAGGCTTACTGCTGAATAAGCTCACTGTATTAGTCAGGCTCTTCTAGAGTCACATATCTGCTTGCCTAAGTCTCCTGGGATTAAAGGCATGTACTACCTTGCCAGAGCCTAATCTTTTCATGGCCACTGTGCCTCAAGATGTCCATGCCAAGATCCGGGTCAGAAACTTGTTCCTTCCAGCCTCAAGATCTGGATCACAGGTTTGCCTTTTAATTCTAGATTGTAATTCATTCCAGATATAGTCAATTTGAGAACTAGAGATAGCCATTATACTCACACTAACTAATTCTTTCTGACCTCTGGCTGGCTGGTTAAACTCAACTGTTCTAGCTCAAACTCCTCTCCAAGCTGACTGATTCATACTGTCTTCTCTCATCTTTTAACTGAATTTCTCTGCTTGGCCTCAAACTAACTTTGGCAATCTGTTCTAATCTTCTGGCTCCTTATTCTCTGCATTCAACACTATCTGCTGACCTGCACAGAACTTCATGAACTCAGCTCCACTGCAATGACTCACTGGACTCAACTCAACTGTCTGAACTGCACTGAACTGAGATGATTTGGGTGATGGCAGAGGATAGGAGTTGAGGATCAACAGAGAATCTTCTCTCTGATAGGAAATAGCAGTGGTAATTACAGCGCAGGGGAGTTTTTCAAATGGCCTTTACCTTCTTAGGCTTCCTGTAGTCACAAAGTTGTCACAAGCACAGCAGTCTCTTCAACATACCATCTCATTGAGGAAAGAAATTATGGTCCTTCAAAATGTCATTGATTCAAGATTTAGGATTGTAGTTATATGTAATAATAATAGTAATTAAAGTAAAACAGATTCACATATTTTATTTTCGTGAATGTAGATAGACACAAAATTTAGTTCCTAAGCCTCTATAAGGCAAAACTTCAAAATATGTTTTCAAGTGTTTAGATGGATCCTACCATTTCCAAAGTGTCCTGAATAGTGACGGAAGTGCATTACCAGAATAAGAAAGATATGAGATGAGCAGAGTCGAGATACTATCGGGGATGTTTTCAAGAATGTAGGTTTTGTGTTTCCTGTTGGAATACATTATATGGATGAGTGATGGAAACCTCTGGCAAGTTCATAAGTCCAAAGTTCCACGAAAGCTCAGTTAAAGAGATGTAAAGAGGAGAGTAACAATTTAACTTGTGGTTATTCATGCTTTTTTATCTATTGAAGCATCTTAATATATACTTTAAGGACAATAATATATCAGGTCATATATATATTTTCAACACTTCTATACTTTTATGATTAACTTTCTAAATCTTCAGCAGGATATGACTAAAACCATTTTGGTCATAGATATAATGCTGAAAGTAATTGCTTAGTCATTAATTGAAATTACAAAAACCTTGATTTGAGAAAGTAAGAAAAGGAATATCCTACCATGTTTGTCAGATATGATGCTGTAACTGCAAAAAACTGTACTGCCCAGGAAGGAGAATTTGAAGCAGTATTTTAGGACAGCATTTTAAATATCCATTTTCAACAGAATTTAGAAAAATCATCATAGCATTGATATTCAAGGAAACTAATTTACTATGTGTTCTCTAAGTGAACACAAAAATCCAATTTATAATCTGGTAGCCCTTGGCTATATCAGTACTTCAGAGACTAAGGTTGAAGGATCAGGAGTCCTACGCTATCCCATCTCAAATGAAATTAAATTCCTAAAAGTGTGATATGACCAGAAGATAGTAATAGTAAACCAGCATATTTAGCTCAAATATTATTCCATCTGGGCAAAACAGTTACTATAATGGCATTGCAGACAAGTCAAGCAAATGAAATTTTGTGAAAGGAGAGAAAAGTTCAAGCTTTTATGCAGAATCTTCTCAGGAAAACTAAAATTCAGAGAATAAGAGAAAGGTTCAGAGAATCAATACAAACACAGCATATACTACAACATATATAGGATAATATTTATGCACTTACTCTGTTAAAGGGACATAAATACTGATGTCAAAGGAAATATTACATTGTGGGTTTAGGTCTGTAATAGAGACATTGTGGTAAGAAATCTAACAAAAGTGGTGGAGCTCATAGGCTAACAATGTGGTATTCAGTGTAGTAGATTCTCATGACATTAACTGTTAGTATTGTTAACTTTAAAGGAAGAAAGCTGAAGTTAAATCCAGTTTTATTATCATGAGGAAAGTAACTATCTGTATGAAGACTATGAGACTTCCTACTTTTTCAAATTACTGATAATATCTACCCTATTTAGATTTAGTTTAAACATTTTCTTGGTTAGTGTGGCTACTGTAAAGTATCCCATTTTCTAATAAATAAACTTCTACCCCTGTTCCTGCCAGCAACTTTGAAAAAATCAAATGAGTAACACACATACATTAGAGAGTTCAATGTAGGACAAGGACTTTGAATGAACAGAAAGCTTCATCAAAAGAGGGAGGGTATATGGGATAGAGTAATGGAGGTGGAAAATGACTGAAATTCACTCCGTGGATGTCAAAACTGTCAAGATAAAGGAAAATGGAAAGAAAATAGTAACTAATACAAGTAGAGATAAATGATTAAAATGTTGTCAAATTTATCTTAAAATATATACTGATAATTATTATCATTCATTTCTATAGGTCTTGTGATTATAGTAGAATTTGTTCATAATTTTTCTTACATAAAAGTTACACTCTATAATTTTGCAGTATATAGTGGAAGGGATGGCTCAGTGGTTAAGAACATGGATTCAATTCTTATTATCCACAGGAAGGCTTATAATCATTTCTAATTCCAAAGACTCTGATACCCTCTCTGGCCTGTAAATGCATCCGATGCACAGCCATACGTGTAGGTACAACATCCATGAACATATAATTTGAAAGATGAAGTAAAAAAACATAAAAAATTTAATCTACACAACAAACCACATTTACTGCATGAAAAACTATTTTTATTTTCTTCTTTGTTCCTAGTACATATTAGTCATACAAAATAAGTGAGTTTTCTGATGAAAACTCATATCTGAACATAATATATTTACATAATACTTTGATCATATCCTTTCTCCTTACAATCATTTATTCCCCAAACTCTTTCTTGGTGGCCCCATCCCTCTAAATGTTTGTCATCTACTATCATGCCTGAATTTTAAGATCTTCATTCTACATATACAAGAGAACATATAATAAGTGTCTTCCTAAGTCTGGCATATTTCCCTTAACATAATCATCTTGTTGGAAATGATATAATCCCTCATTATGACTAAGAAGCCTATAGAGTGAGTATATGTACTACATTTCCCCCTGATGAGTAGGAAAGTAGATTCTGTAACTTTGAAGAGTAGCATGATAACATCACATGCAGGCATCTCTGCTCTATGCTTATTTTTATTCTGCCAACATGTAACCAAAAGTGGCATAGCTGGATAGTGTGGTAGTTCTGTGTTTGAATTTAAGGGAAAGATTTTAATATACCATCATTTGCTTTCCAAAGGAGAGAACTGAAGAAACGATGTGGTGTTGGGTGCCTGGGAACTTCAGAAGGATCTAGGAGGAGTAGAGTGAGGAGAAACCACAGTCAGTATATATTGTATAAAAAAAATCAACCAACAAAATCATGTCCATATATACCCCCATTGCAGTTGGATGCATTTGTAATCATAACAACAGTAACGGAGGCTTCCTTTTACCTAAATGTTTACTAGTATTGTTTGTTTGTTTGCTTGTTTATTTTCTTACTGATGACCATTCCACAAATGGTTAATGTTGCTGAACATTTTTCATGTATTTTCCAGCCATTTGCTCTTAAGACTCACTTCACTGTATGTTCTCATTTATTTATTCAATTGTTTGCTCGTTGTAGTTTGAGGGTTGTTCATGTGAATATAGACTTGGACATAATTAATACATATAGATTGATGCTTACAAGGACATAAATTATCCAAAGCTATATCTCTTGGTAGCACACAACTTTATAAACTGATTTTTAGAATTTTGGAATATCTGTACATTGGCTAAGAACTAATGGAGAGGGTATAAATCCCCAAATTTCTTACAAGTACTGTGATATTCAAGGTCTATAATGAGAGACTTGACAATGACTGCGCAAATTATCAGTTTGCATATATGAGAATTTATAACTGTGCCTATACCATCTTGATATACATAGATGAATAAAGGTATGTATGTGAAAATATAAACCACCAAGACTGAAACTATAGTATACTGACAGCCCTCCTTGCACAGTAGAAGCAAATGGTTGATTACAACCTATTCGGTAAAGCTGAATGGATTTTTGCAGTGGTTCTCAACTGGAGACAACTGTTCATGTGTATGTACTTGGCAATGTTTGGTGACTGCTAAAATTAGTAGATGACTTTCATAAAAAGACAAGGGCCAAATATGATTGACATCCACCAGAATATATAAGAAGGCTTATACAAGTAAGCCCTAGTTCAATCTGAAAAAAGGAAGAATTAAAAAAATATATATAAGAAGCCTGTTTTAATTGCCCTTGACCTTTAGACTTACAAATGAATGCCTACTGTTCATGAAAACAATATTAAAAGAAACGCTTTCATGGATCCACAAGTGGATAGAGAAGACAGGACATGTTTCCAGGGTAAAGGTTCTAAAAAAAAAAAAATTCACATCTGTATTTCTCTACATAGAATCCTTGATTGGTATAATTTAATGAAGGAATGGAATGCATTAAAAACTCTAGAGTAGTTTTTTTAATCCATTACTTGGCATTTATCTTCATTTAAGGGTATGTACTTGAAAAGCAGTCAAGAACTCTGAGACTCCTTTAAAACCAGAACTTTGGAAATTTTGCACTTTATTTTGCATGAATTGCTAGCTGTAGAAATGTATTTTTGTTAAGATACAGTTGTCTTTTAAATTGCTAAAATCACTGGAGAGGTTACCACACAATCTGCTCTTCCATCAACTGCTACTAGCGGAACCTTTTTAGACATGACCAAAAAAACATAAAAATAATAATACATCTAAAGGGGTATTATAAGATCATGATTCCTTTAAGGCTGCATGTGATATCGTAAATTGTAGGAGCAAACTCATGCAGTTTAGTGATAGGAATTCTGATATGAAATTACAGCTTTTATAATCCCCTGAGAGGATATTCTTTGGTCATTGTGGAAACTGTAGTCATTCGGAAACATCCTGTTCCTACAGCCCCAGAAATTACATTGGCCATTTGAAGAATAAAAACACTAAGCTTGTGTCTCAAAGGCGAGTTGCACTGATCATAAGAATAATAGAAAAATGGCGGTGAAGTCATTATGGGATATACGAAATATGGGACTCTTTCTAAAATAAGAGATTTGAGAGACATCTACATAATTTCATCTCTAAGAAGAAATGTTACTGGTGCAAAAGCAAAGGCACCAGTTGTATATTGTTACATCCAGCCAGCTTTTCATTAACATATAAAAGACATTTATAGTCACATGGAATAGTATATATATTTTTTAAATTTTTTATTGGTTATTTTGTTTATTTACATTTCAAATGTTAACCCCTTCCTGGTTTCCCCTCTGAGAACTTCCCATCACAACACCTTCCCCTGCTTACACGAGAATGCTCTCCCACCCACACGCCCACTTCTGCCCCACTGCCCTAGCATTCCCCTATGCTGACACATCAAGCTTTCAGATGACCAAGGGCCTCAGAATAATATATTCTTTATACTAATGCCATTAACGACATAAACAAATGCTTCATGACAAAACAAATAAAATTAAATCTAATGGGTACTGAAACCCTGTCTATTGCACATAATATTATGATTGTGCATCACATTTGAATTGTGAGATTCTTTTTAAGTTTGCTGTTGTTACTTTTAATTGTGTGTGTGTGTGTGTGTGTGTGTGTGTGTGTGTGTGTGTGTGTGTGTACCTGTGTGTTCCTGTGAACTCATGTGCTCTCACAGGTTAGATACATTGGATCCCATGGGGCTGGAGTTATAGGTGGTTGTGATCCACCAGATATGGATCATGGTAACTGCATCCTGTTCCTCTGTAAGAGCACCAGGCACTCTTACTCCCTGAACCATCTCTCTAGGTCCTGAACTGTGATTTTGTTGTTGTTGTAGATTTAGGTTTCTTTTAATTTAGGGGTATTTTTTGCACAGATACTGTATTTATATCACATATACCTTTCCCTTTGTCTCCTCCAACTCCCCTCATGCCTTTCAAACTCATGACTTTCTTTTATAATTATAATTGTTTTACACATACACACACACACACACACACACACACACACACACACACATGGCTGATCAATTTGGTAAGCATAATGTATTATGTGACTTGTCACTGGATAAAACTAATTATCAGCAGCCAATATTTGTCTATATCTCTTCATCTAGAGTTGGAGATTCTATGAAATGTGCCTCTCCCCCCCTGCACTGGCATGTCAATATCCACACTACATATCATTATGCAGGCCTTATTTAGGCAAGCATACTTTTGAGATTTCATGGGTGAGAGCTGGAAACATGGTTCAGTGATTTAAAGGCTAGGCTCCCAATAAAAAAACTAATAAGAGATTTCATGGGTGTGGCATCCCTGTCATGCCTAGATACAATCTAGCATCAGCAGTCCTGTTTCTCTGGCCCTTACAGTACCATCCCCTTTTACACAATCTTCCCCGAGCTGTATGTGTAGAAATTGTGTGGTAGATGTACCAGTTGGGGCTGATTATACCACTTTGACTTATGCTCTGCTTCTTGACTCCTTAGGGATCAATGTTGTATCCACAACCTGCTGCTAAAGAAGGTTCTAGGGTGATGACTTAAGAGTAAGTGGAAAGAATCTAGTTAGAAATTATATTAGTTTACTAAAATGGTAGTAGTAGTTTCTCTATAGGGTCGAATTTTACAGTATCAGGACTGAGTTCCCTCAAAATGAATGATCCATTGTCTAAATAAATCTATACATGGAGCCATTTAATACTATGTTGTTTCAAGTCTATAATTTTCCAGTATTCCCTAAAATGCTTAGTAAATGAAGGTAAATCAAATGATCTGTGGAAATTAGTTTATGTTCTTCTCTTTCAACAAATAAAAGTCTATGTATATGAAGATCCTTTATGGTGCATTTTTTGTTTGTTAGTAAAAGAGGTTCTAGACTTCTAGATTATCTGCATGCAACAAAATTCACAACTATGGGATCCAAATCTCCTCACCGCTGCATTTTTGCATAGGAAACTTAATTTTATCCAAAATCAAATTGTATTATTGTGACTTAATAATGTTTGTGTGCATTCATTCCATAATTACAGATATCTAGTCCATTATAATTCTATTTTTATTTGATATTATGTTCTAAATTGTCACTAATTAATAAGCTATTGACTTGTGACTCATGTTATTACCTTTAAACAGAATCAATATTACCAACATCAATATAAGTTAATCACTTAAATATTACATAACATAAAGTTTGTTTTCATTGTTAAGAAGATCAAACCAATAGCATTGCTATAAAAAGTGTATTTTCATAAATCTGCCATTTAAATAATTAACAGCATCAATGATATTTATGTAATTTTTCAAATTTCTTCTCATATGAGTTTGGCCAACTGGAAACAAACACTATCCAAATTTCTTTCACTTTAATAACTAATAAATATAAATTTTCTAAATTTCTTGTTTGCCAAATTTTTCTTTTATAAATTATCACAACAGTGTATATATGTATTGTTTGATTTTTCTTCATAAAACACAAAAGCTATCTCAAGAATGTTACTCAGCTTTTGTGATGGCTATGTGGAATTTGAAGAATTGGATTATATTTAGCTGTATATGTGAAGCACCACTGAAAGAAAGTAGTAATTTAACCTGATGGGAATAGATTTTTATTACACAAATATGACTGAAGATTGACAGTCTAGGTTTGTAGCAAATCCATAGTAACTATCCAAATTCCTTCAACATTCTCAATGTCTCATTACAGCATTGCCCACAGGGGGTGTACTCAAACAGTCACGGGTATAGTTATATTTCATGTATAAAAATATCAGAAGATGCTAGGAGGGATGGTTCATGTCTATGTCCTGAGCACTTGAGAACATGAAGCAGGAGATTAAGTATTTCATGCTCATCCCGGGTACTAATTAATTTCAAGACTATCCTGGGCTACATCTCAATAAACAATGGGCAATAAGAATGAAAAAGAATAAACAAACACTACAAATAAATACATTATAATGATTTAGAAATTGATGTACCTGTCCCTCACTGCTTAGAACCTAGTGACATGGCCATATCCATCCATCTGTCTAAGAGAGACAGGGACATGAGGTATTTATAGGAGCAATATTACCCATCTAGGAATGCAATTCCATTAGTAATAACTAGAAAGAAATTTAGGATGACAACTAGACTTAATTTTGGTACTGATATAAAATTATTATTTAACAATAATAGAAGGATATTTTGGAAGCTCTGACTTAGAGACCAATCACCTAGTTTGCACAGTAAACAGTATCATTGAGGCTCAGGTGCAGAGACCTGCTCTTTACATGCTTTACAACAGTGTCTGGATCTCAAATCCTTTGCCGATGGTGTGAAAACATTATTTAATTTAAAATATTGTTTCCTTGACAAAATATAATCTTAAATTAATAAAACAAAGTGTTCATTCAAATAATCCCTATCCAGTGTAGATACTGTTTCATAAAATAATCTGTATTGGAAACACCTCGATCTATGCTCCAGAGACCAAAAGTTTAAATAATGCAGAAGAAAGAAAGAAAATTTGCTGGTCAATAATCATTTCTTCATTAGTCTGGCATTAATAAAACAGCTAGGAGAATGGTCTTAGAAGCCAGCATGGGCTCTTCTGCTCCAGAAGGAAAAAGACTATATAACATGCAGAGGAAAGGCATAATTCTTCCCAATTAGTTTTGACAGAGCTCAAAACTGGTTTTGCAAACTTTAAAACTGAGAAAGGTTCACTTTTGGAAGACACTCAAGTCTACTCTGCATTGATTTTAATTTAAATAGCTGTGTGGTTCCCTGTGAAAATGTCTAAGGTTTGTAGGTTTTCTGTGCTGGGCTATAAAGGTGCTCTAGACATGTTTACTGTGGGGAACATCACTTCTGTAAATGGAAATTGGAAGCCATTTTGCCTAAATGAGTAATAAAAATTTAAATTAAAAGCATAATAATAAAATGACATGAATCTGGGAAGGAAATGGTTTGGGGGACACATGAGAAGTTGTAGGGAATGTAATAGATGGAGATGATCAATATATGTCATAGAGAGTATATGATTTCAGTGAATGACAGATATATTTAAAAACCCCTCTCGTTTTTAACATAGTTTCTGTTACAGACAATTTGGATACTCTAGCTCAAATATTACTTTCCATGGACACCTCATGCCCTCATGCTTAAAACTCCAATAAATAACCACAGCTCACATGTATTTACAGATATCGACAATAATGACACCCTGGGCAGATTCTTTGTTATGGAGTATTCTATGTAATTTTATATATTTAGCATAACTTCTGAACTCTATCTTTCATGTGTCAGCAGTGCCTTGAATTCTGAGAAACAAAACCATGACCAGGTATCTTTAGCCCTTCTGCTTCTCAATAGGAGAAAATGGCCCTTGTTGAGGACTCCTTGACTCTAGGACAAGTCTAACTTCAAGTAACACTGACCACTGGAAAGTGGATTCACATATCCTGGAGTTCTTTTTCATTTAATTATGCTGTAAAGAAAAGAATTCTTTAATGGACTCACTCGAAGCACAGAGCTCAGCTCTTCTACCAGTTGTAGATCACACACCCATCTAGTTATACAACCTCACTCCTCATCAAGCATCCCAATACCCCTATGCGTCCCCAGGAACTCTCCTCAACAGTCATGTTTCTAAATCCTAGCTTCATTCCTCAGCTCAGTGTGATTTTGTCTGTTCATTAGAAAGCTGGCCAAACTTCCAGCTCTCCATGGAGCCCCACTGGATTTCTACACATTGTCCTTCAAAGAGTGAACATCAAACATCACAACTATACACTTGTGCTCTATTTCTAAAGGCACGGGGCCTCCACAAGGCACCATTGCACAATTTTAGAGATAGGCATATTCATATTGTTCTAACCATACTAGTATACTTACAGGTGGCTCACATGATGGATAGTATTTAGTTTTGAGGGAAATTGTGAAAATGGGGTGACTTATGACTTAGAGTCATCTTTCCTGGTCTCACTGGGTTTCACACTAAGATGGCATGGCCACTATATCAAGTGATCAGTTCACTGGAGTTAAGATGAAAGTTACCTTTTTTTTGTTCAATCTCACTATCTCTTTTGATCTTTCAAAACTGGGAAGTGTATGTGAGGAGTTTGGGGATAGTGCTGTATGTGCACAGGTACATGCAGGTTCCAGAAGAGGTCATGATGTGTCATCCCTGTTCACTGCATTCCTTTGAGGCAAGATTTATTAAGCTTGGAATTAACTGAACCTGGAATTAAGCTAGCAACCAGCATCCCTACTTATCCATCTTCCAGTCTCCCCATTACTACATCACTGGTGTCACAAACATCCCCAGCCATACCCAGATTTTTAACCTGGGTGTTGAGATTCAAATAGAAGTCTTCATGTTTATGGATCCTGTGCTCTTACTCAGCAAACCAGTTCTCCAGCCTCTAAACTGGGATTTCCTTTCTTTTTCTATTTTAAATTCAGGCATGTGTACTGCATTTACATTATTTTAACCCCTTCTTGTCTCCCTCCAACTTGTCACATGCCCCTTCCTCACATTTCTACTGATACTGGTTATGCTATTAAAGAGTTCGTTATTGGAGAAGACTGATTCTCCCTCTCTTGCCATCCATCGGCTGCACGGAGTTCTTCCTCTAGGAGTGGGCCTTTGTGAAAATGTCCCCAAGCACACTGATATGTCAACTGGTGCTGACAGTGTACAAGTCTTGTTTAGGTAACCATAATGCTGATATTTCATGGATGAAGCTTGTCTGTTGTGTTTTGAAGAAACTGTCCAACTGGAAGCATCCTAGGCTATTGCAATCTTTCTGTGCACTTTACTATAATTTTCTCTATGTCTTTTGTGAAGGGATCATGTTGTATACGTATCAATTGGAGCTGGATACCTCACAGTCAATTAGCTGTTCTCTACAATTTGATGGGTTGCAGATTTTTATAATGTTCTCCTGCTTCCACAAAAAGAAGATACTTTGGTGATGTATAACAGACACACTTATCCATAGATATAAGGATAAATATTTAAGGTAGGTAGAAAGAAAATGGCAGTGATGCGTTCTCATTATTGCACCTCTGTGGTCACTACAGCCACAGTAAATTGTTTAGATTAAACTGGAGCTCTTTATGCACTGAACAGTACTTACCCCTCTTCCTTCCTCTACCTCTGGAGGCTGATTAAGTAAAATATCCAACTTCTTGTTGGCTTCTATGCCCAAAAGAGTGCACGCACACTCACACACTCACACACACATACACACAAACACACACACACACCACCACCACCACCACCACCACCACCAAGAACAACAAAGCTCACATACATACAAAGCAAAAAAATCACACGAAATATATGTATATGAAGATACTAATATGTATTGAACATATAATTATCTCTGAATGATAAATAATGTTTTTCTCCTAGAGGGACCATGTCTCTCTAGTTCCTCTTTGTCTTGAAAGTATTTCCTCTGAAATATTTTCAGTCCTATATCCTGAACCAATCAAATTGTAGCTTACATGGAAAACCTATTGAGAGGTCTCTTCTGATTGGTATAAAAAAGGATAATTACCCGATTTGTCTGTAATTCATCAACATTAATTATCAAGATGACAACCGTGTTCTTAATTTATTTTGTTTGTTTGCATATGTATGTTTCTGAATAAATTTTATACTTGTTTGTGGTAAATTTATTTTAACTTCAAATTATTATATTCATATTGAGATTCAAATCCTCTGTCACAAGATAAGTTAATAAGTTTAATGATTTTGTTTCTTTTATTCACCACTATACCCTCAGTATTGTAGCCTTAGAAAACTAAGCACTGAATTAGAACAATTATATAAGGTTAAAAATTTGGATAGCAAATTCTAGATAATCATGTAGAATCCTGGTTTTGCTTTACTTATATAGAACCAGGTAAGAAACTTCTATTTTTTTTTAAGAACCGTATCGCAATTGTCATTTTACAATTCCCATAAAATTAAATCTGAAGATGAAGAAAACTAAAGGCTACAGTTAAAGCAATGGGTCATGTCCACTGTAATAGAAATTATTGAATGTGTCCAACCTGAGATGGTTTTTATCCCTCTTTATAGTGAGAAAATACATAGAGTGTTACAAACACATAGGAAACGGCTTAAATTGTTGAGCTAAAGGCTGGCTTCTTACACTGCAATTTCTTATTTTATCACAATGACACAACATAAAGTTCAGAGCATATAATGGGGTGAGAAGAAAGTCTTCCAAATACCTGGCAGGCGTATCTTTCAATTTAATTCACCTGTCAGCCCAGGCAATGGTGAGTGAACCTATTATTGGCAGTTCTGTTCCATGGTTACTTTCAAATGTACTACTTTCCTATTGGCACAGAACAAGTCACCACATCTTTCTTACTGTCTCCCTGGATTTATTTCTTGATATTTTTAAAGGGAAAATTCCCATCAGAACCATGTAATATATCACGCCTATCTCCTTTAGAAAAAGGAAAGAGATTTAATTTTGGAGCACCGAAAAGTAATGATTTTAATTATTTAATTTTCTTATAAATGAGAGACAATCTACCTATGCTCATATCATTCATCACCGAGAAATAATTATCTCATTTATTTTATTGTATAAGACAGAAAGAAAGAAAAATGAGAATGAGAAGATTTCAAAAAAGCAAAAAGGGAAATTACATTTCTGAAATATCCAGTCTCCTTTGTCAGAGAAGACAAGAAGTTTACTGATTGAATTACTTCATTTTCCATTGCTGTAACAAAATACCCAAGGATGAATCATTTTTAGAGAAAGTGCATTAGGTTGTTAGCTTACGGTATCGGAGACTCGAGAGCAGGAATAAGTTGTGTTGGCCCTGGTAAAAGTCCTATTGTATAAAAGAACCATGACAGCAGAACAAATTTTAAATTAATAATACAGACAAGAAGCCAGAGGGAAGCTCAGAGACCATTTAACCCCTTTGTAATAACTTACACTTAGGTCACCTAGTCAGGGTATTATAAAACTCTCTGAATCTCCCCCCAAAGACAGCACCCCTATTGACCTGCCCATACCCATGTCCTTCAAAGTCCCAAGGTCTAAGGGTTTCACATTTCTTTATATTGTCAGACTGGGAAGGAGATCCCTTGGGAGACATATTCAATCTATCTCTAAATTGTAAGAACTTCGCTTCTTAGCAAGGACAGACTTTAGTGCCATATAATACTTCAAAGTTCAGCTAATTAGGGATGTATGCAATGAACATACTCACGTACAGACAAAAGCAGAAGGAAGCTAGAATGATAGACACACACACATAATATTTAAAAGTAAAAATCAGGACAGTCATACAAATATAAAGATGACCATATATTCAGAATTTTATACAACTCATTATGTAGTACCGAGGAAGTGTTAGTGACTCCCTGAAAGCCCAGTCAGGAGTCAATCGGATGCAATCACACAGGGCCCTAATTCTAGCTGGAGCTTTGGCTCAGCCCACTGCCAACACGCAGGATGGTTTTGGTGGAGAACAGCTCCAAACACTTATGGGGCAAGGTTTTATACAAAGTGACAATCGAGCAGCAAATGTTTCTAGCCTGGCAAGCATCTAATTGGAGAGCTACTCTGGCCTCTAGCATAATTGGCTGGGGCTGGGAGTCAAACCCTAAACTAAACTTCTGCTTCCCTCTGCATTGGTGGTTGTTAGGCAGGGGACAGGCTTGTTGGGAATTAACCTGGAAAAGCTGGATGTTGGGGGAGATTAATCTGGAGAGTCAGGTCTTGTAGGGCTTGTTGGAGTTAGCCTAAAACTGGAGCTAGGCTTGGGTTTGTTTGGGGGTTACTTGGAAACTGATGCTAGATTCTGGCCTGGTAGTTTATCTGAGTTGAAACTTAGGTCAAGTTCTCTAAAATAGATTTGAATTTAAAAACTTTGGTCTCTCAATTAAAACTGAAGCTGGTGAGGTATTACAATCAGTTCAAAGGGAACCAAGGATATGAACTCTTATCACAGGAATATTAAAAGGAGAACACAAACAGAGGCAGGGTAGTATTTTCCAGAGTGGGTTTCCATTCTACCAGATAATATGAATATCCATGTGTACACACAGAGTTATTTTAGATTTTACCAGTTGTCTGCAAATCTTAATTATCAAAGTGATACAGAACAATCACCACAACTTAGACATGGTTTCCTATGCACATCCATATTTCCCTTCTCACATAGATCAAACGCATCTACCTATAGATTCTTCCCCTTTGGTACCACATATTCTTCCCTTGTATCTTTAAATTACTCCACTAATGCCACCGCTATGGGGAAACAGCAGGTACCCACAGACAGCTGTCAGTGTTTTATAATTTGATGGGGCCAAAAAAATAGTCATATATATTCTAATAGAAAAACTTGAAAGAAATAGCTATAAAACAAAGCATGTGTTTAGAGACATATTTTGAATAGTAGATAAGATGACTTAAGTCTGCATTCCTTAGTTCTCAACACAAATTTAAGGTGACCTGTAGGATTCGGTTACTGTCCATCTTCTTTTATGGTGATTCTGTCAAGGTCAAATAGAGACACCATCTCAGTGCTTAGTACTAAATCCACTTATGGTCACTTGAAAATGACTTTTGCATATCTGAAAGGCATGTGTTAATAAACCCCACTGCATTCCAGCCCTCAAGTGTGGTGGTCATTGGCCTGAATATAATCCCAGAGAAGCAACCGTTTGACTTACCAAAAATCCTTGAGGACGCTTCAGTTCTACCCTTTGCCAGCAAGCTTCCCTCAAGGACAGTGATGTCAATCACAGACTAGAGAAATGTTTCCTTCATTCTTAATGACAGGCAGTGACAGGATTCCTGTATTCCTTAAAATAACTAGGGCAAAAAACAGTGTCCATAGACACAATTGCATAAAGGTTAATAAATATAACAAAATATCTATTAAAGTATCATTAAAAGCTTTAAGAAAGAAATTTGCTGGCAATTTTTAATATGGTTCACAATTTGTAATGTAAACCAATTAGCTTGAATTCACAATCTTTCTCTCCCAGACAGTTGTATACTATGATTATAAGCGTACCCAGCCATATCCAGGTCTGCTTCCCAATTCCCAATATACTAAAGCTATTCCACCTATAGTTTGTTTACATACTCTATGCAGATGGTGATAAATAAGTGGGATAGTCTCAAAAACACACAAAATCTCTGTATATATCCCAGACACATGTCAGTATTTCTTAGACAGGTTAGGGCCATCTATGAAAAGTCAAATGTGCACCATAACAGGAATAAGACAATCTCCTACATAGCATCTTCTCATGCTAACCTCATCAGGATATGGACCAAGAGCAATAATTGGGTCCCACATATCAGTGGGCAATGAGCCCTTTAAACTGAATTTTAAACCTCTATTTTGTCACAGAATTTCTATTGTGACCACTATAAATAATTTTATGAAACATTATTTTAAATGACAATTATAACTGCCAGATGCATAGTTCACTTGTTTAGCATTCAGAAGAAAAATAAACATGTATCTGTGTCTGGTTTTAGCTTGATTTAATTAGTACCCCAATGACCATAGCTGTTGAAATCAGTTTGTTCAGATTTTCCTCCAAGTCTGCCAAAGGTCGTTTACTCAGAAAGGAGATTTCTATATTCCAATGAAAATAAAGAGGCAGAAGAAAAGTAACTGTTAAAAACTACATTTTGTAGTTAAATATAAAGGAACAGTGTGCTCTGCTGGGCTGTTAGGTTCTCTTACTTCTCCTTTTAAAAAAAATATTTTAATGAAATGGTATCCTGACTCTGAAGTCACGCTTAAATTGGGTCCATTGAATAATAAATTTTCTCTTTCTTTCTTTCTTTCTTTCTTTCTTTCTTTCTTTCTTTCTTTCTTTCTTTTTTTCTTTCTTTCTTTCCTTCCTTCCTTCCTTCCTTCCTTCCTTCTTTCTTTCCTTCTTTCTTTCTTTCTTTCTTTCTTTCTTCTTTTTTCTTTGTCTTTTCCTTTCTTTCTTTTCTTCATCTCTGTTGTAAAGAGCATATTTTTGTTGTTATTCCTCCAGAGCAATAAGTTGCAATTCATCTAATTAAATATAATGACTATTTAAAAGGGGAAAAGACTATACATTTTTACTACAGTCATCCTACTTCAAATATTAGTAGTTTTATTGAATTTGTTCTTGTTCTCATCTCCCTGGTATTCTTTCAAGGTGTCATTACCACCCTTTATTTATTTATTCAATTTAAATCCTGATTGCAGCCTGTCCTCTCTTCCCATCATACCTATTGTACAGTCCCTTCCCCATCACCCCTCTTCTCCCTGGAGAAGCTGGAGGTTTCCTCTGAGTACCAACACATCCTCTCACATCAAGTCACCGCAGGACCAGGCACATCTGTTCCAATGGAGACAAATCAGCCTAGATAGTGGAACAGGATTCACAGGCAGGCAACAGAGTCTCTTCATGTAGGACCCACATGAAGAGCAATCTGCACACTTGCTACTTATGTGCAGGGCACCTAGGTCCAGCCCTCTTTGGTTGGTAGTTCAGGCTCTGAGAGCCCCCAAGCTTACAGGTTAATTGACTCTGTTGGTCTTTCTCTCGAGTTCCTATACCCTCCAGGTCACTCAATCAACCGTGAACTCTTGCATAAGTCTCCTGAGTTCTGCTTAATGTTTGGCTGTGGATGTTTGCATCTGTTTCCATTAGCTGAGAGGTGGAGCCATTTCAGAGGACTATTATACTAGGCTCATGTCTGCAAGCATAAGAGATTATCATTAATAAAGTCAGCAATTTGTTCTTGCTATGGGGTGGGTCTCAAGTTGAGCAGGTCATTGGTTGTCCATTTCCTCAGTCTCTGCTCCATCTTTTTCCCTGCAATTCTTGTAGGCAGGATAACTTTTGGTCAGAGGTTTTTGTGGGTAGATTGTTGTCCTTATCCCTCCACTAGGGGTCCTGCCTGGCTATAAGAGGTAGCCACTTCAGGCTCCAAATTCATCCACTAAGAGTCTCAGCTACATTCCTCTCCATAGACTCCTGGAAGGTTCCCCCATCTCAAGTCTCTGGAAACAACCCAGTTGTCCCTCAATGAAAGATCAGATTTTTAAAAAGGTGGTACTATTCAGTTATTAAAAGAATAACATCATGAATTTTTGTAGGCAAATGATGGAACTAGAAAATATCATCCTGAGTGGGGTAACCCAAGCATGGTATGTACACTCCCTTATAAGTGGATATTAGTCATAAAATACAGGCTACTCATGCTACATTCCTCAGACCCAAGGCAGCTCAATAACAAGGAGGGTCAAGGGAGGATGCTTGAATCTTACTTAGAAGGGGAAATAAAATAGATATTGGAGACAAATGGAGAGAACTGTATGGGAAAGGTGATAGGACAGGAAACAAGGCAGGAGAAGGATTCAGAGGAGGAGAAATCAAGGAGGAGAAAGGGGTGGAATGAATGGAAATTTCAGATGGGGGCTTGTGAAGGGGGTGGAGCTTATTTCCAGGATGTGTCAAAGTATCTTTGAAACAAGACTTCACTATGCCCATGCACTGAAGCTCACTTAAATACAGATGAGGGAGGAATAATTTTTTTTGTCTCAGTCACTGCTTTATTGTTATGAAGAGACACCATGACCAAGGAAACTCTTATAAAATAAATTATTCCATTGGAGGCATGCTGACAGATTCAGAGAATCATTTCATAATCATCAGGACAGGAAGCAGTGTCAGATGTGGTGCTGAAGCCAGCTGAGACTTTTACACCTTGATCCTGAGGCTTAGAAAAGGTACTGAGCCTGTTGTGGGCTTTTGAAACCTCAAAGCCCAACCCCAGAGACATACCACCTTCAACAAGACCACACCTTCTAATCCTTTTCAAATAGTGATTCTTCCTGATGGCTAAGCATTCAAATATATGAGTCTATGGGAGTGGGCCATTTCATTCAAACCACTATAGCTTTCTACAAGTAAACTTCCACTGATGATATTTATTTATAACCCCTAATATCTGCCCTATCATCAAACTTCATTGAACATAAATGTAATATGAAGACCATAATCTCACTATACTAATTAAAGATAAATCTTGTCTGGTAAGTGTTTATTCTAACACACTAAAGAAAAAAATTCATAAGCTAAAATTACAAATTAAAGAAAAAGATTTCAAAAGAGAATTCAAAGCCACTTACTGAAAGCATGTAGGACTTGCCACCATCTCGTCAACTTAAGATTATGAAAAATGAATAACATGAAAGAAACAGCTTCATGATATGATGATAGAAACAGGACATTATGTATGTCAAGTGTATCTGGAAACCTTTAGTGACAAGGAAAGATGGGAGACTTCTACCAGCAGATAGAAAATGGAAGAATCTAGGCCAGTGGTTCTCACCCTTCCTAAAACTGTGCCCCTTTAATCCAGTTCCTCCTGTTGTGGTGACCCCCAGCCACAGGTTATTTTGTTGTTCTTTCATAAGTGTAATCTTGCTACTGTTATGAATCCTAATGGAAATATATGATTTTTGATTTCAAGGCTTGTGAACCATAGATTGAGAACCCCTGATCTAGAAAACAAACAAACAGGTTAATAGATTAGCAGACAATTCTTTGAAAGTAATGATAGTGTGAGAAACAAAATGAAAAAAAATTCTTAATTTTACAAAATTACCAAAGGCTTCCTAATTTGAATATATGTGTACCAAGATATGTAAGCTTGAGCATTGGGCTCCGTTTACCTGTCTTCCTTTATCCTCTGTGCATTAAAACATTGGACAAGGTGTTGAGATGAATAATAGAGAAGCATATTGGGGGTAATAGTGATAAACAGCTGAACTTCCTTAAAATCCCTAGCTACTTTCTGAAAGTGAAAATTTTCCTATAGACACTTTTAGAACCAAATGATGTGTTTCATCCAGTTAATAAAATTGTGAAAACACCAAAAATATTAACAACTGTGCTATTTCAAACTCCTAACGTGGAATTGTAGAAACTCAAAGCAAAACAATACTCTTTTTGCATTTTTAAGACAAAAATATCATTTATTACAATTATGCAAAAATTAACATAGTAAATGGCTCGTTTTACTATTTCATTGAAGCATAATGAACTAATGTGTGGCAAGTTGTACATTGTTTCTGTTATCAACCATTGTCTTGAACAACATAGAGGCATCTCTATCTCCCCACAGTTGCCTTGTGATTCCTTCCCTTCTAATGACTCCCCTTCCCCTCTCTTAGCAACTACTGATCTGATGTCTATTAGCATAAATTAAATTCACTGGTGTTAGATCCCTAGTTCTTATGACTCTTCCACATTGTTATATGCAGCACTAATTGGTACATTTTCAGAGAGATGTGCCACCTCCTATTAATATTCTGTAGTCCTGTGTGTATTATGTTGTTGGCTATCATGTTTTGTTTTAGTTTTAATTTTCTTCCTGTGCAGAAAATAGATCAGTTGTAGTGTTCCTGGTGTGAGTGAGCCTTTATGTTCTGTCACCACTACAAAAAGCAAAACAAGTAGTCTTCTACAGATGTCTCCTTACAAATAAATCATAGACAAGCTTCCAGTCTCATTACGGGTTGTGTGTTCAGTGTAGGCTGAATTTTATATGTGGCAGTCCAAAGTTCTTCAGACTTGTTTACATAATTTTACATTTTCTTCAGCAATGAATTCCCTAATTTCCAGCCATGTTAACAATTCATATTGCTCAACTATGCAGTCATTTAGCCATTCATCCACATATGCAGTGATATGCTTTTACTTACTAAAGCTTTTAAATGTTTGCTGGTCTCCTATACATCGCCTGTGAAACATTGTCTTGATGATTGCTCACTGTTCATGGTATTATTTTTGTCTCCTCATTATTGTTGTTTTACCACAACTTTCACTTTATTTTAATTATGTAGATGAATATAATTATAAATTATAAAGTAATTTTTTTGCAACAAGAGCATTTAGTTTCTTTTTCTGAAATGTAATTTCCCTTTTTCATTGTGAAACGAAGCCATTATATATTTTTCAATAACAAAATGAAATTTTAAAAATAATTATGATATTTTAGAACTCTAGTTATTTAGTAGGCTCCAGAAGGAAATTAAAGACCTTGATAGTATTATTTTCCAGATTATGCTTTTATTATTTATTATTAATTTTAAATGTTGTAAAACTAACACACAATTACATAATGCTCTGGCCCTTTCTGCTCTTCAGCCCCTTTCGTATCCACCCCATTATATCCCTTGAGAATTTGTGAGCTCTTGTTCTTCAATTATTATTATCATCTACATGTCTGAAAATGAAAATATATATACACTCTAGTAAGTCCAGTTAGTGTTGCTTGAGTGTATGTGAATTCAGGCTGACCCTTGGTATTGAATAACCATTTCTGTGCGGATTATGGCAACCCTTAGTTGCCTAGAGTTTGTTGTCTGGGGTGAAGCCACATTCCATTTTCCCTTTAGGGACAGCATGTACGTTGGGATTGTCATTGGTTCATGACTTATCTAGGCATCTATATAATTGATAGTCATGGATGTAGCTTTTCTGTCACTTCCAGAAGACATGATCTTACAGCAGAATTCATGGTCCTTTGACTCTTAAAAGTGTTCTGCCTCCTCTTTGATGATGTTCCTTGAGCTTTATATACAAGAGTTGTGTTGTAGATGTTTCTTTAATGCATGGACACGCAACAATTGGGGTATAGATTATAAATTATTGGCTTAACTAGTTGTGGTTGATTTGTCATTGTCTCCATCCTCTGCAAAGAGAATGTTACTTACTATGGACTGACAAAAATCACTTATCTGTAGGGACAAGAATAAATATTCAGAGAAATGTGATTCTGCTCTGAACTGTGTTCCACACCAAAAGTTTTGCTGCTTTCTGTACTATAGAGTCCTAGACTCTTAGGTGCTAACTATATCCTCATATTACACCTGTAAATGGTTCATTTGGGTGACTATAATATTTTCATGAATTATCACTTCATGGCCTGACTACCTCTTAAACTGTTGGTTATTCTTCAGACACCCTTTATACCTTCATTAAATTTGTCTCAATTTCACCTCTACATTTGCAAGTTCACCCAATGAATTTGATACTTGCATATAGTTGCCACCACTCTCAATTTCAGCTTTAAATATCCAACCAAATGTCATTTCTATCATTTCTCTTCATTTCTTCTATTTTCATTAAGCCTTCTCTTCCATCTGCAATGTGACTTCATAAATTTGACCTCATTTGATTGCCGCTTCTGATTTTTCTACTCCTTCATATACATGTAACACTTATTAATCAACTTTATTAGGATGACTGTCTAAAAGACTTAAAAACAACACCTTCTTTACCTTCCTTGAGCATTTTAACATTTCCTGAGTGAAACCACAATCCTCCTTATGTCAGAATAGTTTTCTTGGTACCATCTAAATTTGGAGACTCAAACACACAGTCATGTAGACAAACATTAAGTAAATGATAACTAACTTCCATTTATCCCTTAAACTCTATTAAGTTGATCTTCTTAAGGATTCAAAGATGTGTCTATTAGTAAATCCAGTGCTGCTCTCAGTCTTTCATTATTTTTACTAATAATAGCCATTTATAATATTTTTGTTTTCTAGTCTCAGACATTATTTATTTTTTACTTCAAGTAGCCTATGCTTTGCTGGAATTTGTTTTACATTTCTAGTTACTACAGACTTTTATTTGTTTCTTTATTCTCATCTAGAACCAGCTACATTATTTTTACGATGCAGAACCAGATGGAAAAAGTGAACCATTTTGTCAAATATAAAGATTCACAAGGCAAGAATATAGCAATGAAATAAACATTACTGGAGTCTTCTGAAAACTGGGTGTCTGTAATTGTACAGTTGTCAAGTTCAAGATGTTGGCCATCCTCAGAGTCTGTGAGGGTCCCCAGGCTTTAGTCCTTAAACCCTGTTTCCTTTTTACATATACTCTATTTTTCTATCTACATCTATTATATCTTCTTCCTGCTGGTCTCTAGGTGATCTTTTATAGTTTTGCAGGTTTAATATTCAGTGTTGATGACTTCTGAATTTACATCCACATACTAAAACTATGAAGTGATTTTTTTTATCCTTGAATGAATAATAAAAATTTCAGACTCAAATCCCTAGGTTAAATTCCCATCCATCTGCCATTCATCGCCCTCAATTTTTCTTTTATTTTTTTAAATTTACTTCAGTCACTCAGACCTACCACTATGGTGTTATTATTAGTGTTTCTTATATGCATCAATTCTATCAATTTTAGACCATTAAATTCCAGCCATGCACAGTTCCGTCTTTCCTACTGCTTCTAGAGTCTCTGTTTATAATACCCGACTTCTCATCTATCTTTTTAGTATTCTTCTGCTTTCTCTCCTGAGTCTGCTCTTGGCTTCTAGGTAGTGTCTCTACAAGATCTGCACCCCCATAAAAGCACCTTCTGACTTCCCCCCCACTCTTCACTGGTTGACTTTCTATTGATTAAATAAGTCAGAATACACTGAATCTTTATATTTTATGTACCCCGTCTTTGCACAGTAGTTCTGCTACATTTTAGCCTTACTGATATGTCATTTTCTTAATTTTTTTCTTTATGTGGTAGGTTTAGTAAGGATGCTCCTGCAATGATGCCATCATGCTAACCCTGAGATGGTTATGAATGCTTCAATTCTTTTGTCAATCGCAATGATGCAAATATGAATAATTTAAGGATCTGGAGGTGGAAAGTTTACCTGAATTACATAAGAGGAGCTGATAAAGTCATCAGTACTGTTGTAAGAATGTAGCAGCAGCATAAGTAATAAATATGGGTCAATAGGAGGGAGGGTTGGAATAGGATAAAGAAGAGGACACAAGCCCAGGAAAAAGGTCAGGTCTGGAGGCTGAAGAACAAGACAATCAATTCTTCCATGCAGATCAGTGAAGGAAAATGCTGTTGCTAGTTTGGTTTGAGATTTATGGTTTTATGAGTAAGTCTGTGTTGTTCAAAGCTTCTGAATTGTCTCCTCATTTATAATAGAACTTCGAAAGGCTAATATGTCTTCTCATTGATTCTCTGACCCTGAGGCTTTGAGGCTAGTTCCTTTGCTAAATTCTCTCTTTGTTCTTATTCTGTACACCTCATGCTATGTAAGCTAGCATGAATGGGCCATCTAACATGCTTTTAGTGATCTATACTAAAATGTGACTTTTCTAAGTGCTGAAATGACACACTTCTGTTACAAACTACTCTATCTATAGGCCAGAATGCAGAACATAACACACACAAAATAGATCGTCAGAAAGTATCTGAAAAAGTGATAAATTAATAAATGATTCAGACTTGCTAATTTCATTTTTTATATATTACTTGTATTCAGTGATTGAATGTATGAAGTTTCTGCCTTTGCACAGCATACTCACCTAGCGAGGCTAATGTGTGTGTGTGTGTGTGTGTGTGTGTGTGTGTGTGTGTGTGTGTGTGTGTGTGTAAAAGAAAGGGGTGTGTGTGTGCATGTGTGTGTGGACATATGTGTGTGTAAGAGAGAGGGGTGTGAGTGTGCATGTGTGTGGGGGCATGTGTGTGTGACAAAGAGGGAGAGAGAGAGAGAGAGAGAGAGAGAGAGAGAGAGAGAGAGAGAGAAAGAGAGAGAAAATTTGAATTAGTAACATATCTATATTTAACTAATAGTCAGATAATGAGTGGGTTTTACCACATAGTGATAATAATATTTAATTAATTGAATCAACAAAAGGAGCCTAAACATTTCACATTTGTGATCTGATCATTTCTGCCATAGAAATGATAAATGAAGTCAGCTGTGTGGTTTAATCAGGGTAAAATAATAGAAAAGGCACAAAGAAAACCATGAGGAGAGGTTGGAGACACTTCTTTATTTTTTTTTCAACATACTGCTTATTAGATGTGATGAATGATACAGAAAATAAAGCTCAAAACCAGTCTCCTTTTTACATAAATTAATTGTTCTTACCACACATCACAGATCTTTCCCACTAACACCCAGTATCCAATATATCACAACTTTAAAAAAAAGAAAAGAAAAAACAAACAAACAACAATAACAACAAAAAAGCCATCACCTCCTAAGCATGTAGCTAGAATGTTGACACCTTAGCTTTTGACTTTATTCTGTTTTCTGTTATGTATGTGGAGTAGCAGGTTAGGAGAGCAAAGCAATGTTTGAAATAAAACCAATGTGTAGAAAAACTGGATGCATTCCTAATAGATTTTTCAAAAAGAAATTACAGAGGAGATGACCTACAATTCTGTATTATTTTTATACTAGATAGCTCTTAGTAATACTGCAGACTATGTAATAAGCCGCACTCACAATCAGCTTGTTAGTTACTCTGTGCCTGTACCATATACAGACTTACAAAACTCAGTTAAAGAAACAGTCTTCCTGGGAGATACTCCCATGACCTGGAGTTTTTACAGATTGGGACTTAGGAATTGATTTGTGATCATTTCCATCCATATGATTAAATCAACACATTTATGATTACTCTATGCTTTCCTATTTATAACTGATTTGGTAATATATATTTGTATTTAAAGAATATTGATATTTTCAGAAACAGTGTTTAATATTGCTGATATTGGCTTTCAAGTTTAGTCAGTGAAGCTAAACTTGAAACTAGTTTGAGTTCTTTCTTTCTGGATTTGCTGTTTATCCTAGACTGGACAAATTTATAATACTGTCCCCCTTGTCACTATAAATTTACCTAGTGTGTGATACTAAGTCATGGGTGGCTAACAATAGATCATTGACATACTCTCTACGTTCAGTCTATGTCCCATTAATGACAGAAGAAAGCTCATTGCTGATAAGCAATCAGTTATCACTAACAGAGCCATATGTTTAGAGATGGGAAAAGGGATGAAAATATTGATATTTCAATATTCCCATGAGAAAATTACATATATGTTCACCATAAGATGCTGAGACACTTATTCCTGTGGTAATGTATACACAACCTTAATACATCACCCTATGAAAATCTGGTATAACAGCTAATCCATCTGAATTGTGCAAGTCAGAATTAATAAGCGTACACAAACATTCCACATATCATTAAGAATAGCATATACATATGTGTTAACATGAGCTAAGTAAGTAAAGTCTTGTCATGCTACTTCAATTGCTGCCTTCATAAGAGAGGTAAGAAAAGTGAGAGAAAAAGAAAATGGATTTCTTACTCAAGGTCAATTCCATAGGTCAGGCACAGATCCAGAGTGAGACCTTATCCATCAGATCAGATCAACACTCTCTCTTGAAGTTGGCATATTACACACAAGGTAACATCATACGCGTATCTAATAAAGACTTTAAGCTACTATAGTGGAGTGGCTTCAGACAAAATTCGAATTGATTGAAACTTTCCTCTGAAACCTGAATCAAAGCAAACCCCATCTTTTCTTTCTGTACCTCTTCTCTTGTACTGAAGGGTCCAAAGATAGCACACAAATGGATGTTTCTCTGATACCTGTGGCTTATCAGTAAGAATAGAGGTAATGGAAATCTCATGAGGAAGCCTGCTCTTCAAAGATTTCCAATCCCATTTTTGAACTCAAAAAGCTTGAATTAGTTTCAGATTAACATCCAAGGCTTTGAAAGAACTTCTTCCAGAGTTCAGCTATCATGAGGACATTGGACACTAGAATCTATCTTCAATTTTTATGGCAAGAAGAGAGAAATGGGCAGATAGTCAGGTTTTCTTCTATTTCTTATTTATTCCTGTATTTATATCCTTTCAATTCTTTTCTGTACGCATTGTTTTCTCCTATTTAGGTTTTCATCACCTTCTTTGTAAATAACTATTCACTATTTACAGGCATGCACATCTATGTAAAGGATCACCGAATGTAATATACTGTCTTTCAATCTCCTGTTCAAGTAGAGGTAACTCAGTAATTCATGGCCTTGGTTTCTTTTCTGTTACTATGATAAAACATTTTTTACAGAAGGGCTACTTTACATCTGAAGTCAGATGATAAAGAGTATTGAGCATTTGTATGGTACTGCTCAGCTCACTTTAACTCTTACACAGTCTGCGATTCCCCCGAGTGTCAGATTCTGACAACTGCCATAGGCATGTCTTTGCTTTTAAATTAGCACAATCAAGATAGTCCCTCTGGATAGGGCCAGAGGGTCATCTCATGTGATTTTAGATTGTGTCAAGTGGCCAACACTAGCCAACACGGTCATCTTACTTCCTTTTGCATGTGATAGTCCGTGTCTGAAATCTAGAAGCTTAAAATTCAAAGTCCAGCACTTTTGATGTCTTTCAAATACATTCTATAGAAAGAAACTGTACCCTATAGGTCCACAAGAGAACATAGTTCTCACTCCCCTTCCTGTCCCTGATCCTTGGGGTTTCTCCACTGTAAACATACCGTGATTGCTGTCAGAATTTGTCTCAAAAATTTTCTCAAACTTGACCACATCCTCACAATAATTACAGGACAGGTAAATAATGATGATATTATATGGTGGAATCTACCTCAAGCTTTCCTATAGAATTTGAAACCAAAAAAAGGATTAAAAATAATGACTTAGTACTCAGAATGGAAGTTTTTTGAGGACACACAAGAAATGTGACAAACTACACAGAGTATATATTAATTAAATAAAATCCAGTCTTTTATAAGAGGCTGGAGTAGGATTCTATTCAGGAGAATTCAGTCCAAGGCAATTTCCAGCCTCGCATTCATTTGCATCCTTTGCTAAACCTTCCTTTTGAGGATGGCTCTCGGGCTGAGCAAGCCTGTCTGTAGGAGGTTAGTGCAGCCTTGAAGTTTTACACCATAGCCCTAGGTGTTTTTGTCAGATTTTAAAGAAGAAAGCACTTCACATCCAACTATATAAATGGAGGCAAATGCTAATGTAATTTCATGTGCTCATGTTTATTTTGAGGGAACAAATGTTTAATCCGATTCAATTAAAATAAATCACAGAACATTTGCCTACAGACTCTATACATCTGGAAGCTGATAGCCATTATTGGGAGGAGTTGAAAACCGACGGATGTGTATAATGCAGAGTCAAGGGTAATATCAGTGGAGGAAGGTCCCTGTTGTGTAGCCAGTAACATCTTTGCTATGGATAGTACTGCTAATGTCAATGAGAGTTTAAAACAGAAAATAAAGAGAAGAGAGTTTCCGTTAGGTTAGGACTTCGTTTCCATGGAAGTCTCATATAGCATGACTCCAAAACCTGACACTCAGAGTGTTTGTTGCTATTGTTTGTTGTGTTGTTGGGGTTATTTCCCCAGGTGGTTTGCAACTCTGTAAAACTGCTCTGTTTGAAGTTGAAATATTATATAAGCTAGAATTCAAAGTCACTTCTTCAAGAAGTTATTCATTTCTATGCAGCTTACGAAATACAAGCTTTGATTAACTTCTGCGTGTTTTCCTCTTATTAGTGTCTTTTGCCATCATTCAGATGGTATCATAGGGGAAACAGTTGTCTACATTCCCATTGATTTATCTAGTTCTGTTTTCATTAGTTTTCAGTTCTTGGGTGGCCTCATACATCTATATAATAGATTTGAGAATTTCCATCCCCATTACCTTACCTCACCACAGCCTGTTCTCTTAACAAAGATCTTTCTTCTCAGCATGCCCCTTCTAACGTCCCATCGTCTTTTCCTGATCGACCCGTGGAGCTTTTTAGAGTTACTGCATGAGCATGGGTGGGAGATACATTAACGAAGCATCCGTGGCTACACCACTGATGAAAATGGCAGCAGAGACCATTCCTAAATTTCATTATCTATCTATACCTGGCAATATATGAAATTTGTAGCAACAATAGAAACTTTTCTAATGGTAGAATCACTTGTTTGTGATCTCTTTTGTGGTCTCATACAATCTGACTCCTTGAGTTCTTGATCGAGTATCACTTGTGTCAGTCTGTGAAAAGAATCTGTGAAATATCTAGTCATTTACTTCTTCAGTCTTTTATTTATAGCTTCCTTTCCTAACTCCTGTTTTCTGATGAAAACAACAGATCCTTAACTTCTCACGGTAATCTCCGGACCTTTCCTGACATTCTTCACTGTTTCTCTTTTGATTTTTCTTCCCTCCTCTAGGTTTTGTTCCTTCCTTATTCTGGTTGCAGACTACAGCATGTATGCTTTCTCTGCACACCCCTGCTGGTTAACTTCCTCTTCATGTTGTTTCCTTGGATGAGGGCTCTTAGACTAAAATCGTGACTAAAATTTCCTGCTGTTCAGGTTCATTGAGTTTTTACTCTCATAGTAGAATTTCTTTGCTTGTTTTTACATGCAAAGTTTCTTACAACTCTGCCTCTTATAGTTCTGTGGACCTTACATACCCTGTAAGTTTTGGGCATTGAAATCCCACTTATTAACAATTTCTAGGTAAGACAGGCTAGCTGGGATGTTGGGAGCATCTGAATGGCAGTAAAGTCCCTAGGTTGGACAGCACTGAGATTCTGATTATTTCTTAAATATTTGTTGAATTTTATTTTTATTAATAATTATGAATAGAAGAAGAAAATTTGGACAAAAGCTTCAAAATTATGACATATAAGGAAAGAATAAAAGAGAAGCAATATATCATAATTCAAATAGATCTAAGGATTTTTAAGGATTAAGGATAGAATGCAAAAATTATATATTTAAAGAACTTTGCAGTGTCCTATTAGAATATATTTAATTATATCATATATGTATGTGTGTATGTATATATATATATATATATATATATATATATATACATACACACATATGTGTGTGTGTGTGTGTGTGTGTAAGCATTATATGTCATGGTTTTATGTATGTTTGTATGTATGTAGATATGTATGTATTTTTCTGTGAGTATTCATTTCTGCTATTCCTCCTCATTCTTCTAGAAACATGCTTGCCATTTACCTTAGATTCTTCTTTGCTCGTTAGACAAAAAATTAGGGTGGAATCTAGTATGAGCATTGTAATAGCACCTTCATTTACTTCCTTATTCCGCATTTCAGTTCATGTTTGAAGCTCCAAGGTCATGTATAATGCATGAGCTAAGTAGAGAGCTAAGATGAGTGAGGAGGACAAGGACGGGCAGACAAAGCAAAGAAACAAGAGTCTTGTTGGGTAAATCTGGTAGAGTAGGTCTCTAGTGTAAGAAGCAGAGCCAGGAGTCTTCTTACTGCCTGAGGCAGCAATGTGAAAAGGAGAAGGAAATTGAAAAATGTCCTTCTTTGGCCTTCAATGGCCATTGATGGAAGTAGCTAGGGAAATTAGGTGTGTGATATATTAAAGAATGTCACATGACAAAGAAATATTCCCTGTGACCAGTAGTGGATGAGCAAAGAGCAGAAATCTGGGAAACAGTGTACTTTAGTTTTAGAAATTATTGTTTAACCAAAATGTTTAACCAACAAAAGAAGAAATTTACACAATAGCGTGTCCATGACTAACAAGAGATTTTAAAATATATCAAAGATCGATATCTACGCTACTCTCTTAAAATGTTTCAAGAGATGTTTCTGTAATTTCTTTTGTGATTTCTTTGACAGGAGCAAACACCAAAGCATTCACCATCAGGCTGATATATTTTCTTATAGCATTTCCACGTGTATGTGAATCCCCTGAACAAAGGCATATCTTGACATTTATTAAGCTTATTTGTTAATATTAAACTTCAATATTATTTGATTTGGAATATTGCACTGATGAGTACAGTTGTAAATATTTAACTACCATTTGACCTGTACAAAATACTTTTAACTTATTCACATTTTTAATCAAAATCATTTACAAAATAAAATACAATGTTTCTCTGTAAGACAATGTCTTAAATCATTATATAAATGTCTTGTGCTATCAATGTTGTTGCTTCATTACTACTGAACCCACAGCCAAGGGCACTTTAACTCACACCTGAATGAAGAATACTTAAAACCTGAGTTTTCCTTCTATGGTACATTATGGCATTTATTGTATTGAACAACAATGTAACTGTATAAAGAGAATTCATATTGTATTGACATTTCTTTGAACATATTAGAAGACCATTGCAATGAGAAAAATACATAGCCACAGAAATGATAATAAGAGAGGCAGTAAATAAGCCTAAAACGATGTGTTTATTTAAAAAGGCAAAGAATCATGTAGTCCAAATTTGCTTTGGAATATACTTGTTAAATATGCTGGACTTCCAATTTTTGGCAAATTTCTCACATTTATAAATTACTCTGATTTGGAGAGTCATAGATTTGGAGATTGCAGATATAATATTAATCAATAAGTATCACAAAACTAGAACATTTAGGAATCAGGTTCACCTCTTTTTTTTATTAAACAAAATAACACATAACACACACGTTTTGCAAAACTGAGCAAGTTTAGATGTTACTTTGCAAAAAAAAAAAAAAAAAGTACTGTGAGAAATGGTAAACTTTTGGTCACCAACAGATCCAATATTCAAATCAAACTGGAAGTCAGAAAATGATGGTGCCATGTTTTTCATTAATTACTAAGTAATTGCAAATTAGCACATTACATTTTACCATTTTAAAATTACTCAATAAATTATATTTTTCAAGGAGAAGTAGTAAGTACCCAGTCTACTAACAAGGATTTGCTACATTTGTCAGCATCCTAACATACAGAGATGAGATATGTATTAAACACAGTTGTATGTGCCATGTGGGAAACGGAAGTTTGGACTATGCATCTGTCCCTATTATCTGACAGAAACATAAACATTTTATTGAGAATTTTATCCTATAATGTTTGTGCAAAGAATGATTATGGGAAATCCTTTCTGGCCAGAAAGACAAGCTGTAACATTGTTACAGAATGAGACCTCCATGAGATAGGCTGAGTGGGATGAGATGATGCTTACTGACTAATTGACTCTCTTATCTATTACAGGCAGGAAGAGATCCCACGCAGTATAAGTGCTCCTGTGAAATGTTCAGTTTCTTGAGAAATCACTCATCCGAGAGGACCATAGCATCACACTCTTGGTTAGTGGATACTTGCTTGATAAACAAATTGCAATTTATTTAAAAGGCTGTGGTCTCTAACTTTTCTAATCACATATCAGAGGAGCTATTCATTTTGCCTCCCAGATGCCTATAGATAATGTCTAGGATGTGTGTTTTCTGCATAAAATCTACAAACCTCAGCAACAATATGTTGGCACAGAATGCGAAATGAAGGACCTCCTGTAGGTAACATGACTGTACCTACTTTTTCAAGATAAACTCTTGAGAATGAAGAATTTTGACAGGTCGGGCAGGAAAGCGAAAAGCATTTTTCTTTTCAATAGAAAGTACAACCACAGGGGTTGATGCGATTATAGCTTGAGAGCATGTTCTTAAGCATCAGAAATGACTCAGTGGGAAAATGGTGGGGTTTAAGTTCTGTTAACGTCACCATCGAAAACCAATCCAGAAACATAAATGCTAGGCACTTCAGTAGAGTATGTAACACTGTGCACTGGCTTTGCAGCTCTTGACAGACAGAGCCACACATGCCCCTCAGCTGACACACACATCCCCTACAACACTGGCTAGATTATAGTTTACCTCTTTGAAATTGTGCTTCTACCCATGGTTAGAAATATTTACGAGTCACGTGAGAGCCAGCATGACATGAAGATGAGAGATTTTCCCCTCTTCAAGCCATTTCTCAAAAAATTACCACAATGCTTTTATGCTCCTTATTTCTCCCTCCTTTGCCGCAAGTTCCGTGTTGAGTGCCTGCCCTGCATGCTTTTCCTTCTATATTACTTGTCAAACCAAAGATTCATAGAAATAATAAAACAGCAACAAAAGGAGACAGGTTCTGTTCCACAAAGTTTTTGCAATTGGCAGAAAGAAAAGTGTGAAGTCGGGGTTTTATCCCAGAGGCTTTAGAAAAGATTCTTGCTTTCTCACTCTGAATTTGGAAAGTATAAATCAAGTACAGTAGCTTTCATTTGTTATTTATATGAGATTATTTGTCACTTTTGAGAATTAAGATTATTTATTGGTGTGTGTGTGTGTGTGTGTGTGTGTGTGTGTGTGTGTGTGTGTGTGTGTGTGTGTGTTGAGGAAGAATGGGAGCTGGGGAGAAGGGGAGGGCACACCATGGTACACATGTGGAGATCAGAGGACAACTTAAGGGAGTCAATTTTCTTCCTTCCATCATGGGGCCGTTAGATAAAACTCACATCCCCAGGCTTGGTGACAAACATTTTGATCCACGGAGCTGTTTTCCTGGACCCCATATGAATTTTTATTTGATTCAAACTTGTTTGTCTTAGTGGTTTGGGCATCTGAAGTTTTAACAAATTGAGAGAATGGTCTCTTTATTTCATGCCATCTGTCCTTCTAATCATAGGCACAAGGAAAATCATACTGATGAGATTCAAGAGCACAGCATCAGCCATACCTTCACCAGAACCTTACAGTACAAGCCAGAGAGTGTCTTCATTGCTCATGCATCAGCATGCGACACAGTGAGAGCCCATGAAGAGCACTTGGCATTCTCAGGGTCACATAATACCTGAGAATTATGAGATTTCTATAAATTTCCAGAGGACAAAAGGAAAAATATCCAAAAGAGCAGAACTTGCTGATGAATGCTTATAATTCTGGGAGCCACCCCTCCTCCTTTTATGCATTAGCAATTCAAGTTAAGCTATTCTGTTTCCAGAACCACAGTTGAAAAGAGGTTACAATTAAAACAAACAAAAAAAAAATTAGCAAAATGAGGTGTCTTTCCCATTCCTCAATGAATATCTCTCTGCATTGCACCCACTGAATTGCAAAGACTGAACCATGTTTTCCTTCTGAAAGTCACCTGCTTCTTGACAGATCTGTATGAAGACAGCCTAGACATGTGGAGAAGAAAAGTCACAATAGAGGTTCATGGCACATTAATGAACTGAGGCAAAATCAGTGTCAATGTGAGTTAGATGGGAAGTTAGAAAAAAATTAAAAACTGGTAGTCACCAAGGAAACATGATTATTTTAGAATGTGTCTGACATTTGAACATAATATAGTAAAATAATGACAGTCACCACCAAGATCATGTCAGTTAGTCATGAAGATCAAATGGAAATGAAAACATCCCAGGACAAAGAAGAAGCAAAGGAATGAAGTATCCTAGACTAAGGAGGCACTCCCTCAGGCAGGACATCAGGAAACAGCTGTCTGTGGTCTGCTGGATCATTGCAACTTCTCAGAAGACAAGCTAGAAAGGTCCTGGGTCTATGGACATGAACACAATTTCTGAAGTATTTATAACTGGCTGATACTGAATCTTGAGACTTTCAAAAATGTCTGGCTGACTGTTAGACATTTTTTTTCTAATCACTCCATGTGTTACCAACTCAATAGGTTTCTACTTTTCCCAAATTAAGGCCACTCACTAGAGAGTGATGCACAAAAGGAATAGAGTCTCTGCTTTACGATTAAAATTCCCCAATACCATACTTAGAAGAAGAAGAAAAAGTCTTTGAAAGTTATTAAAATTATGGCAGCATCAGGAATCAGTGTGATAACTGGTGATTGTTATCCCCAAGAATCTCATTTGTGACCTTCATAAGAAAAATCCTCTATATTAAAATCTAATTTCTATCATCGGGGATCAATTTCTCTCCTTTAGGCAAAATATTCTGCTCAATTCCCAAAGAGTACTACAATTACTTCATGGCCCATTCTTGGAAACATAAAATATAAGTATCCACGTACAGTTAATGTACCGAATAAACTATTCAGGGGAACAAGCATGGTCAGGACAAATTTTACAATTTCTCAAAGCATTGATGGGTTTATTCTTTCCTCGGCACACAGAAATATAGTTTATTTTCTTGTAGTAAATTTTTTCTTTGTAATGTATGTTAAGAGAAACACTATGGACATCCAAGGCTAGCTGTAATAGAAATAGTAGAATACAAGATAACAATAAAGTGGTCTTATGATCATAAAGATTCATGCCTGCAATCAAACCAAGTATGTGCACATTATAAACTTAGATTAGTTCAACTTCTGTGTCTATGTTAGTCCCTTGGTGCCTCTGATAGGTGGGTTGTGACTTCCCCAAATCACACACATTTAAGTCTCTAAGCCATATGAATTTTATAAACTCCCAAACAATATAGTTCCCTCTGCTGTCATTAAATCACAAAGCCACAATGTAAATAGAAGGGGTAAAACACTTCAGATATTCTTAAATAAGATCTTTAAAAACACAAGCTCCAGAAATACGAACTGAAAAAAATACATTGCCCCACAACAACAAACCAGACATAAACCCAGCTGCATAAAAGTGCAGTAATAAAAAATGACAGAAACTATAAAGGTTTGGACTATAAAAACTCCTTGTTTTGTGTTTCATATTTCTTTGAGATAACCTGCAACCTTCACTGGTAATGTGCCTATAAAAACCGGAAGTGGGTTATTTGAATTTATTCTAGTGGATACAGCTTAAAATTACTATGGAAGAAATTCTGGTATTTCCTGTAATGAAATTTGAAGAACAACAAACACATGAGACCTCAGATATACATGGGAACAAAACTTACATCATGAGCCCAAGTCTGCATGCTGAGATCTCACCCTTCCACATGTGTACATTTGCTTCGCGAAAGAGGTGAACTGTGTTTCATTCAGACACTCCTAATTTATTAGTGTTCTCAATCCCTTCTGAGGGCTAGGAAGAGTTCCTCACAGGCCTAATCATTTCTCAAGCCTTGTTATGAACTATCAGAATCAACTGTTTTAGACGTGTCCAGCAGCCACGTTCCCAAAGGGACTTTCTAACAATCTGCAAGACAGAACCTCTCTACCATGTGGTTCACACTCCAGAAAATCCACAAGATCAGGCCAATAACAGAATTTCCTGAAACCACAGTCTTATCTGTTCTTACCCTGCCTACTTGTTGCCTACTTCTGGTACATATATCATTTTGTATCACTTAACAAACCATTGTTAGGGCTTGGAGAGATGGCTTATTGGCTCAGAGTGATGGACGCTTACTCTCAGGACTCAGGTTTGATTACCAACACCCACTTAGTGATTCATATTTACGTCATATACCTAACTGCCCCTAAGTCCAGTCCCAGCAAACACAGTGCCCTTTTCTGATCTCCATAGATCATTAGTCACAGACATATACACAGAGTCAAAGCATATATACACATATAATAAGTAAACAAGCTTTTCAATAAAATTAAAACTCTATTGTAATATAATTCAAATTCTAGAAAACATAATGGATGATATAAAATGTGCTACCTAATGAATAATAGATAACATCTTATCTAATAAGCAATACAGAACATATTATCTAATGGAGGATACAGAACATTTCACCTTGTGTTTGAATTGTTAGTATGTGTTTATTTAGCCTCAGGATTAAATTTTCTGAAGACATAATTGCTGATTCATCTTGTAGAAAATTGTTTCCATAGCACTTATTTCTGAACTCTCTGTTGGTTTCATCCTTTTTAAATTTTAAGTCCAAGCTTGTGCCCAGATTTACAAGCATAGTCAGTTATGTTTGTATGACATCAAACTGAGCATGCTCAGTTTTCACTACATATCTCTCTACCATGGGCTTCCTAGGGTACACATTCCATCTCCCTTCATCAGTGCCATATTAAAATGAATAAAATAATCTGTTGTTGTAAATTGCTCTAAGGTACTCTTTATAAACATATCCAGGCACAGCAAATGTGTCGTCTCAATTTGTAAACCAAGTCTGTACGAACTATGACATTACTGAATGCATATTGAAAAGTCAAAAGGAAAATGTGCTTCTTTCCAAAAGAAGTGTGCTTTCTTTCCAAAGTCTAATCTAATGTGTAATGCATCATACATGGACTTCAAATGCTTCAGCTTTATAGAAGAATGCATGATGGAACAACTTCCAACACAACTAGTAAAATAATCAGTTAACATCATGTATTCTACTGTGGCAAGAATATTACCCTACTAAACTAACTGGTTTTTCTGGTTATTGTAGTCATTTTAATTCTTTTTTATATGGTGTTTCAAGTTGCATTAAAGTTATTATGAATGGACTGGCTCTACCTTTTATTGATCATATTTACTAGTGTTACTTTTATTTCTGGAACATAGGCAATTATTAGCATTCAGAAAATGTTCTCTTAATGTATATTGATTGTATTAAAGCTAAGTGACTCTAATTCTGAACAGGCGTCCATGATTATCCTCACAAAGAAAATGTTGTTCCTCATATCCTGTTCATGGAAGTAAAAACAGAAAGATAGAGAAAAAGTAATTTTTTCTTTTCAGGAAATGTATATGGGAGCCAGTTTTCTAATCTCCTTCAGAATTAAAAAAAGAAAAAGAATTGAGAAAAATAGAAAATAAAATTAACAGCAGTAGCGTACTAAGTTTAATGGCTTATAAATAGTTTTAAGATTTATTTGCTTTTATTTTATGTGTATGAGTATTTTATCTACGTATATGTATGTGCATCACGTATGTGCCTGCTGCTCTTGAAGCCAGAAATGTTTGTCAGATTTGCTGGAACTGTAGTCATGGATAATTGTAAGCTGACATGGAGGTGGTAAGACCCTACCTAACTTGGGTCCTTTGCAAGAGAAGCAGGTATTCTGTAGGAGGAACTTAGCCAAGCAGGCATATGTGCTGCTGATACTTCCTGCCTGAGCCAACTTAGAATCTGCCAGCGTGTCTAGAGGCTGCTAAGTCTGAATCAGATGATGGAGCAAGCCATTGAGAAAAACAGTGTTACATCTGGGTCCTTGAGAGCCAATGAGATGCTAGGGAGGGAATGATAAGGGTCTGCTTTGGCCACTTTCCCAACTCATAGAGTCTTACCTCCCCCTGCAAGGGTCTTAGTTGGGCTCGCAATTATTCTTAACCACTTGAACTGTCTTTTGAGACTCTTCCAAAATTATTTTGAAAATCAGTTAAACCCCAGTGGTGCAATGGTTCCACATATATCATGGAAATAACTACTTCCTGATTGAAGTTAAATCCTACTCAACATGATAAAACCCATGCCTAGCACAATTTTCAGTCCAAGAACCTACAGCTATGATTTATATGTTTAGATTGACACATCTCCTAAGTCTCACATGAGAACCTTCTATTTGCAGTCGATGTGAACACAGAGACCCAAAACTGCTCAAGGATGCAAAGAATGTGACTACATAATGTACATCCTGAAATGAAACATACCTAATGTATCCCTTCTTCTCAAGGCTCAGAAAGCATTGCTGAAGAAGGAGGCAGAGAGTGTATGAGAGTCAGAGGTAGTAGACGACTACATGGAAACTGTCCTCTGGACACTTCAAGGAAGCTACACATGCAAAACCACAGTGATCGTGACAAGATGCACAAGACAAGGGAAAGCCAAAGCCAGACCAAATATCGTCATGGAGATGTGAGTTAAGCATACAATGCCATCCCTAACCATGAAGATATTAGTAATTGTTAGCCACTGGGATAGGGAAAGGCACTGTTTTTAAGGGTAACTTCAGCAAGTTGACCACTCTCCAGAAAAGATATATATATCCTAGAATACTTAGACAGCAGAAGTTGATCTGGATGTGTTTTAAAACAGACAAACAACACAAAACTCCACAAAGTTTCATAGGTAGCGAATGGGGTGAACCTGGGAATGGTTGCCTGGAATGACTGTGATACAAAAAGTGTAGACAAGTCTATCAGAGTACTAATCATTATTTTAAAACAGTAAAAAAAATCAATTAAATCTTGGGCATTTAAATGGCCTAAGCAGCATGGGGTCACCATATGGTGAAGCCTATAGGACATTTCCTCAGTTAACATTGTAACCGCGTGGCATATCATTTCTCCTAACCAGTATATTTTCCCCTTGTTTTGAAAATTTCATTCCATTTTTTCAAAAATATATAAAAATATTGACCCATTAGTCTAATTAGTCTCATAAGTATATTGTCAGACAAGTCAAAAATGAAAACAAAAACAAAAAACTATTACTAACATTCTGTCATGAGCATCAACTTTTACTAAACTATAAAATATAACAAATAAGTATATATTCAGATTACTAATGTACATTCTCTACAAAAGTATATTATATACAAAGAAAATTTTCTTAAATGTATTGCTTTTCTGTAGCACCTACTAAAATGATTTTTTTAGCATTGTAATATTCTGAATTTCATGTAATATCACTTCAGGATGTTACTTACTAGTTATAATGAGTATATGCCTTATTATATACCTTGCCAAATAAACAAGTAAATAATTAAATATATTAGCCAAAGAAAACAGTAATTTTGTGTAACTGCCATTTCATATATTTACTAGTACATTAGTTATCAGTTATTGTGTAATGATTTCTGACATTTAGCATATTGTAATGTTATAATTTGAATCTTTGAGTCAATTGTTTCTTTTCATCTTCACTAATTTGCACCTTTTTTACTCTGGACATTAGCCATTACATATATTCTGAATCTATGCATTCAGTGACATTTTGATATTTTCTAATAGCTACTAAAATATTTATTTTCATTCAAATTAGTTTTCTTTGAACAGTACTTTCAATCTTTTCAAAAACAGGTTGCTGAAATAATCAGTTTTCATATTAAGGTTTTACATGTATATTCCATCTATGCATATATATTCTCATAATAAATGATACTTTAATATTTAATACAATGTTTAAGGATTTAAGCCAGCTGAAGTTCCAAAAGGATTTATGGCTTCTGTATGCCAACATTTTTCCTAATAGTGGACTATTTTAGGTCACATTTTTTATGTAAAATACTTAATTTTTTAGATTAATTTTATGTTCACAGCAAAATTGAGAAGCAAGCACAGATTCCTGTATTATAGGGCCAGTAGTTTAGAAGCTAACATCTCATATTTTCAGAAACCCTGGCAGACAGAGCACAGAGAAGACTTGAATTCAGCACTCCATAATCCACCAACCCCAGGAAACAGATGATTTCTCACAGCTTATGAGCCTTCACAGGCAAACCATTATCATCAACAGCAGAGTTAACAATGGAGCTCATAGTAGATATTATTCACCATTTGTGTTTAAATGTTTATCTGTTATTTGTCAGTTTAATGTCATACATACTGATTTTATTGCTAGAAAAAATGTTCTGAATTCCACCAACTCAACCATTCTTACCCTTAAAAACCATGGGACTTTACACTGTCTCCAAGTCTTAGCTATTCTAAAATGTCATATGCTGGGATCAAACCTATTTTGCCTTTTTGGATTGGCAATTTTTACTTACTAAAATACATTTGAGTTGGAAGATATCTAGTTATATCCTTTTTAATGACGTGTTCAAGACCCACAAAGATAACTCTTACACAAGGTCCTGATTTTGATCTCCAGAACCTGTGTAAAAAAGCCAGAGTTATTGGATTTGTTTTGTTTGTTTATTTGTTTTGTTTTGTGTTTGTCATCTCAGTGCTTCCAAAAGGGATTCAGAAATCCTTGGGCCTTGCTGGCTAGTAAAGAATACTTGGTGAGTCTAGGGTCAAGTGAGAGAACTTGTCTCAAAGGAACGCCTATGACCAATTATTTGTGTCCATATGTGTGGAGACACTCATACACAGGTGTGTGCACATATGCACACACATAGCACACACACAAGAAGTTCATATATCTATATTATATATGCATTTTAAATTTCAGTTAGCATAGTTATCTCTTTGAATTTCTGTATATATTCAAATAGACAGTCCATTGCCAGGTATAGGACAGATATTTAACTCTAGTCTGTCTAGTCTTTTAGACTTTTGACAATGTCTTTCATACAGCAAGTTTACTTTAACATTGTGATGAATTTATGTTTTTTATTATTCTCTTATAGGTTGCATAGTTGCTTCTACAAAGTCATCACCAAATTTCGGTGTTGTCTGGGTCACATCTAGTTATTTCATAAGACCACATCATCATGGCTTGTTATCCATTCTAAGTTAATTTTTATAATATGTAAAACTTATCTAGACTCATTTATATGTATATGCAAATCCAAAATGCCTAGTTAATTTATTGACTCCATTATAAATTGTTTCCTCCTCTGACAAACCCAGGTGATAGTATTTACGTGGCTCATTTCTGGGTTCTCTGCACTGTTTTATTGTCCTACATGTTTTCCTTTTCTTTTATCAGAAGCACATTGTGTAGCTTCATGGTCAGCACTGGGTTGAGCAATAACTGTTGTTCAACTTAGTTCTTCACATTCAACTAGGCTGTTTTGGATCATGATATCTGAATGTCAAATTCTAGCACTAATTTAAAAATTTGTGTAAAAGTCCTTATTAATGTATTTCTAGATAGTGGCATATGACATCAGCATGAATGGTACCATTTATCCATTAATAATAGCATAGACTATTAGCTTTTATCAAGACCATTAAAGCTGTAATAGACCATGTCATCAAATTTAGAACCCCCAAATTTATCATAGCTATTTAAAGACATAAAATTAGAGTATAATTTTCAAAGAGAAGTGTGCATACACTACTAAGGAATTTGTTAATGCAATAAGCTGATCTCCCCTTTGAAATATGGTGATGGATATGTCTAAAGGATGAAAGATGGATTTGTTCAGTGCAATTCAGTTGCTCAGAGATTGTATCAAACAGTTTTGCAATCTCAGAACAACTTGAAAGTTTTATACTGTTGTTTCCAGTGGGTTTTAACTGATCTGCAATAGCATCTTTAACTCACAAGTGAAGAATGATATGAGACCAATGACATTTAATTAAGACCCAAATGTACCCATCTGAGAGCATTAACAAAGTTACCTGCATAAGAAATTGGAATTTTAATTTCATGACCTAATAACTCAAGATATTTACTGCCATGGACACGCCCATTTGAAGGTGGCAGTTTGGTGTCAATACTACTTTTCTGACACACTTCAGCTTTGACCCAGGAATTGGTTACTTCTGTAAAACTCGACCTCAGTATTACAAGAGAAAAAGTCAGTGGTGCAAACAATGGGAACATGGAAAATTTGAAATTTAATTTGGTCCTGATTTTGGAAAACCCCATACAATCTCAAGCTTTCCTCCTAACTGTATTTGTTGTGAAGATGCCTAAATTAGCTTGCATTTCACAGACACAGGTTCATTGGTAAGGAATCTGGAAAGCAGCCACTGCACCAGACTCTGCCTGGCTGACTTGGATACTTTCCTGCAGTCTATGTCAGAACAAGAATTTACTGACCACCGTTTTTTTCAGAACATTAGTCATGTGTAGGTATCATAAAAATAAGTGCTGTTATAGGTTTTATAACACTTCCTTTAGCCAAGATAAAGGCTGACAATGCATATCATAGAAATAATAGCTTTGTAATTAATGTTTGGTCGGGAAGGAGAACGGTAACACTCCTTCGGCAGAGTTTACGAGCCAAGATACACGGTGTTATTATTTTGTTCTCTTTTTCAGTTCATAAGAGTTTCTGACTTTAAAAACTATACAAATTGATTACAAAACAATGAGTCAGTTTTCATGTATGTTAAGGCTTTAAAGCACAGCTTTTGCTATTTCTGTCTTAAATCAGCTGCCTAATCTTTATACAGTTGAATTTTCACATTTGAATAAAAATGGGAGAGTGTTTATCCTACATGATCATTTCCAAAATCAAAACATTTGAGCCTATGAAACACTCAGTACAGTGCCCACCTCATAATAAATGCTTAGTTAAATAGTTATCATCCCAGTAAATAATATTATTAAGCATTATTTACTAACACTTGTAAGTGTTTTGAAGATATCAGAGAGTGATTTAAGTCATCAGTGTCAAAGTGTGGCATAAATTGGGACATCTAGTTTAAACTTCTGATGATAAATAGGAAGGTTACCAGAATAGAAAAATGCCCTTCTATGAAAAAGACCAGGTAAAAACGTGTAAGATTTCAAGCTGATAGTGTGTAATAGTCTAGTGTCGCCTTGGGCTGAATAGCACATGGCAGGAGAGAAAGGAAGAAATGAAGCTGCCTTCCAGGGATGAGTGCAAGAGGAAACAAGTATGTCATAAACAGCATGTATGTCAGAAAAATGTATAAAAGTGAAAATTTTTAATGTATATCATAGCACTGAATTTTTAATTACTTAATATATCTAGATTTATTTATATTTTGTTTTGCTGCTGCTGTGGTAGATTATTAAAAAAAAATCTACTTTCTTGCTATATCTATCAAATTAGTCTAAAACTAATCTTCGGTCTCTACATCCTGAGTGACCCCAAAATTTCATAAGGGAATTCCTACAGCTGAGAAACATTTTCAGTTAAGTGGCTGGATAAATGATTAACTTAAAAAAAAATCAGTAGCCCTCCCCATACACAAATGACATACGGACTGAGGAACAAAATCTTTTACAATAGTCTTAAGTAATATAAAATATCTGAGGGTGAACCAAGGAAGTGAAAGCCTTGTAAGATCAAAAACTTCAAGTCTTTGAAGAAAGAAATTGAAGAAAATACCAGAAGATGAAAAGATCTTTCATGATCATGGATTAGTAGTATTGACAGAGTAAATATGACCATCTTACCATAAGCAATCTACAGATTCAATGAAATCCCCATTAAACTTTTACCACAATTCTTTACAGACTTTGAAGGACAATTCTCAACTTCATGTAAATAAACAAAACACCACCAACAAAGGAAGAAGAGGAGGAGGAGGAGGAAGAGGAGGAGGAAGAAGAGAAGGAGGAGAAGGAAGAGGAACAAAAGGAAGGAAGGAAGGAAGGAAGGAAGGAAGGAAGGAAGGAAGGAAGGAAGGAAGGAAGGAAGGAAGGAAGGAAGGAAGGAAAGACTCAATATCTAAAACAATCCCATACAATAAAAGAACTATTGGAAGTCTCACCATTCCTGATTTCAAGTTGTACCACAGAACAATATTAATAAAAACTGCATGGTATTAGTATAAAACAGACAAATTAATCAATGGAATCAAATTGAAGACCCAGACATAAATCTACATACATATGAACACCGAGTTTTGATAAAGAAACTAGGAAAATAAACTGGAAACAAAAAGCATCTTCAACAAATGGTGCTGGCCCAACTGGATGTGTGGATGTAGAAGACTGCAAATAGATTCATATTTATTACCCTGCACAAAACTCAAATCCAAGTAGATCAAAGACCTCAATATAAAATAAAATGCACTGAACCTGATAGAAGAGTAAGTGGGGACAGCCTTGAACACATTATCATAGGAGACTACTTTTTGAACAGAACACTAATAATGTATGCACTAAGGCCTACAATTAATAAATGGGATCTCTTAGAACTTAAAAACGTCTCTAAAGGAAAGGAAACTGTCAATTAGATAAAATGACAGCCCACAAAATGGGAAAATGTTTCACCAATTCCACTTCCTGTAGAGGACTAACAAACAAAATATATAAAGGATTCAAGAAACTAGATATCAAAATACCAGATAGTCCAATTTAAAAATGGGGAACAGATCTAATCAGAGAATTCTCAATAGAGGCTAAAGAACTGTTCCTTGTTCTTAGCCTTCAAGGATATACAAATCAAACCTATTTTGAAATTCCATCTTACACTTGTCAGAATGGCTAAGATCAATAACATGAGGGACAGCTCATACTGGAGAGGATGTGGAACAAGGGGAACACTCCCACATTGCTGGAAGGAATGTAAACTTGTATAGCATTATAGGAATAAATGTAGTTTCTCAGAAAATCTTCCTGACTACCTAGTTTTACCACTGCTGGGCATATTCCTAAGGGATGTTCTCTCCCATCACATGGACACTTGCTCAGTCATGTTCACTAAGGCTTTATTCATAATAGTCAGAACCTGGAGACAATGTAGTTGTTCCTCAACAGAAGAATAGATAAAGAAAATATGGTGCATTTACACAATGGAGTATTACTCAACAGTTAAAAATCTAACATCAAATGTGCAGGCAAATGAATTGAACTAGAAAAAAAATATCATGAGTAAGGTAACCCAGACTCAGAAAGATTCATAGGTGCTTATTCACTCATAAAAGGAGATTAGTCATTGAGTAAAGTTACAATCCATTTATCCAGATGCGTTGGATAAAGAGGAGGGTACTAGGGGGACACAGGGTCTCCTGCAAAGGGGAAAATAGAATACATTTTATGGGAGGATATTGGACAGGTCGGTATGGGAGCATGGAAGGATGAGACGGAGGAGGAGATTAGGTAGAGGGAAAGTGTAAAGAGACAGCTGGAATTGGGGGAGGGAGAGTGGGGAGGGTGATGTGGAAATCTAGGGCAGTAGAAAATTCCTGGAATCTGTGAATGTGATCCTAGTGAGGACTCACTATAGGGGATACAGAGTTTGAACTGGACATCTCTTATAGCTAAGCAAGGCTTCCTGTGGTGACAATAGGTTGCCTTCAATTGATTCGTTTGGCAAGAAAACCCCATGAAAATCCCCAATCAACCTAGGCTGTTGTTAAGACAGAAGGTTGCTCACCACAACCGGACAATGAGGTCCGCTGCTGAGGACAAGACCCACATAACTCATTGAACATGGAGAAGTTAAGCTAATGCCTGCATGGACCCCTCACACCTATGTTCTAGTCTCTTTGGTACTGGAAGGTGTTCTGCCAGCTATTGAAAGAGAAATGTGAACACCAAGCCTGACCCAAAATCTTTGATCTGTCATCTGTCCTGCCCACAAAATAGACTAGGGAAGTGGTGGCATAGAAGTACCAGTGATTGTCTTATTTGATATTATGCCCACTCCATGGGAATGAACTCACACCTGACTTGGCTTGGGTAATCAAGAACCAGAGGTCTGGAGTCCACAAAATAAAAATCAACAAAACCATTCTTAATGATAGGATCAGTGCCTTATCTGACCTTCAACAGAGAGGCTACCACCAGGAGCAGATGGGAAGAGATGCAGAGTCCCACAACCAGCCAGCATGTGGAAAGAATATCTGACTTGGAGGTCTTCATCAAATCCCTCCCCTCAGAGCTGAGGGAATATCCTAGAAGAGGAGTCAGAAAGATAGTAGGAGTCAGAGGGGATGGGAAATGCCAGAAGAACAATGGCCTCTGCTTCAACTAAGCAAGGCACAGGAGCTCACATTGGCTGAAGCAGTAAGCATAGCATTTACATGGGCCTATACCAGGTCTTCTGCATATGTATTACATCTATTGGCCTAGTATTTTTATTGGACTCCTGAAACTGAGAACAAGTGCATCTCTGACTCTTTTGCCTTATCTTGGGACTCTCTTCTTCCTGCTGACCTGAAGGGTCCAACTTCAATATGATAGTTTTTGCTTCATCCCATTATATTTTTATTTTTGCATATTTGGTTGTTATCTCTTAGAAGCCTGTTCTTTCCTAATGAGAGACAGAAAGGAAATTAATATAGAGGGAAACTGTGGTGGGAAGAAACTGGGAGGCATGCAATGGAAGGGATATAATAATCAAGATATTCTGTATGAGAAAAGAATCTATTTTCAATAAAAGAACAAAATCTAAAACCCAGTTCTTTGGCAGGATAAACAATATTGACCCACCTTGCTGGCAGAAGTAAAGAGCTCATCCACCCCAGTATGTCCAGAGGCAGGTTTTCTCACTTAACCTGGAGTTCCCCAAATTAATTATGATGGCTGGGCAGGGAACTCTTATGTTCACATCATGGGTGCATTTGGAGTGAATTTTTATATATAGTGAGGTTAGGTTCTTTCCTGTTTGTCTGCATGTGAGAATCCAGTTTACCCAGGACCACCTGTTGAAAAGATTATTCTTTGTCTATTGATAGTATTCAATACCCTATTCTAATATTCACTGACCATAGGAAAAAAAATCTCTCTTTTGAATTGTTAATCTATCCTATTTGATACTGGTTTATATGTCGATCCTAATTCCTATTTTAATTTTGTGTGTGTGTGTGTGTGTGTGTGTGTGTGTGTGTGTGTGTTAGTTTGAAATCTGATGTTTGAGTTCTCTAAATTTGGTTTTCTGGTTTAATATTGTTTTGTTAATTGGAAAAATATATAAATCATTAATAATTTTAAGGTTACCTTTGAAGATTCTGGTGTTTGAATTAAGACTTCATTGAACCTCTAAGTGGTTTTGAGTATTTGCCATCTTACCAATTTTGTCCGATTTATCCATGATGAGGAGTGAATTTATTACTTAATTCTGTGTTTTAAAAAATTGACCCACATGTCTTTTAGCAAGCAAGACTTTGATATTCATGGCACATTTACTCCTGCATATTTTTATAATACAAGTTATTATGACTGGAATTACTTTCTGAATATTATTTTTTCTTTTTTATTATCTTTAATATTTTTTTACAGTCCAGTCGTTATCCCCCTCCTGCTCTGTTCTCTGACAGTTCCTCATCCTATTCCTCCCCCACCCCACCCCCATCTCCAAGAGAATGTCCCATTCCCCCCTCCAGACCCCCACACCCTACCAGGCCTCCACATTCCCTGGGGCCTCAAGCCTCTCAAGGGTTAGGTGCATCTTCTCTCACTGAGGCCAGACCAGGCAGTCCTCTGCTAGGGGTCTCTGTTAGGGGCCTCAGACAGCTTGTGTATGCTGCCTGGTTGGTGGCTCAGTATCTGAGAGATCTCAGGGGTCCAGGTTTACTGAGACTGCTGGCCTTCCTATGGAGTCACCCCCCTCTTCAACTTTGTCCAGCCTTTCCCTAATTAAACCACAGGGGTCTCCAACTTCAGTCAATTGGTTGGGTGTAAGTATCTGCTTCTGTCTCAGTCAGTTGCTTGTTGGGCATCTTGGAGGGCAGCCATGCTAGGCTCCTGTCTGTAAGCACACCATAACATCAGTAATAGTGTCAGGCCTTGGAGCCTCCCCTTGAGCTGCATCCCAATTTGGATCTATCACTGGGCCTCCTTTACCTCAGTTTCTTCTCCATTTTTCTTTCTGTAGTTCTTTTAGACAGGAACAAGTCTGGGTCATAGTTTTTGACTGTGGGATAGCAACCCCACCCTTCCACTTGCTGCCCTGTCTTTCTACTGGAGGTGGAGGATTGTACAAGTGCCCTCTTCCCACTGTTGGGCATTTCATCTAAGGTACCTCCCTTTGAGCTGAGATTGTCTCATCTCCCAGGTCTCTGGTACATTCTAGAGGGTCCCCCCACCTCCCAATGTTGTGTATTTCCATTTATTCTTCTGGCCCTCAGGGCTTCACTCCTGTTCTCTCCAATACCTAATCGTGTTCCCCTTTTCCCTGTCCCTTCTGCTCCCCTCTCCCACCCGGTTCCTTCCATCCCTTTACTCTCTGCTTTCCTCTCCCTCCTAAGTGGGACTGAGGCGTCCTCACTTAGGCCCTTCAGCTTGTTGACCTTTTTGAGATCTGTGGACTGTATCTTGGGTATTCTGTACTTTTTTTTTTTTTTTTTTTTTTTGGCTAATATCTACTTATTAGTGAATACATACCATGCATGTCCTTTTGGGTCTGAGATACCTCACTCAGGATGATTTTTTAAGTTCCATCATTTGGCTATAAAATTCTTGATGGCCTTCTTCTTAACAGCTGAATAGTATTTCATTGAGTAAATGAACCACATTTTCTGTATCCACTCTTTAGTTGTGGGACATCTGGGTTGTTTCCAGCTTCTGGCTATCACAAATAAGGCTGCTATGAACATAGTGAAACACGTGTCCATGTGGCATGGTGGGGAATTTTTTGGGTATATGTCCAGGATATTCTTTACAAATTGTCAGTATGTGTGTATAAAAACACACATGAGAGAACTGGAAAGGTGACTCAGTAATCAGGAAGATCTGAATTCAGATTTCCAGCATCATATTAAAAACCCTGATTATTGCCGCATGTTCTTGTAATTCCACCACTGAGAACCCACAGGATGTAATAAATATATCAGAAAATAGCAAATACTGTTGAGGATGTATAAGATAGAGCACTGGCATCTTCCTGCTGGAAATTAGTAAGTTGCATGAATACTGCAGAAAACATTTTGAAGACTTATCAGAAAGCTCAATGTAGAATGGCCCCAGGAGCTTCCAACTCTAGTCCAGGAAAGATGAGCCTGGCACATAGGAAACATGTGCCTGTGACAGTGATTTTATATGTTCTAATCGCAATAGCCAAAAGGTGAAAACTGTTGCAGTGTTCCATAAATACTTCAATGGAGAAACAAAATGTGATACACAGACACACACACACACACACACACACACACACACACACACACACACACACGTACAAAATTTAGCACATGCCAGTAATAAAAAGAAAAAGGTTCACACAGATAAACCTTGAAAATATTAGGTCCAGTTAATAGCTACAAAAGGAAAAATGATTGGCCCATTTATGTGCATTATCAAGAATAGGCAAACTTTTCAAGATATATGATAGATTAGAAGCTGGTTAGAAGAAGAAGTACTTCAAGGGCTGAAAAGCTTAGTGTTAATGACTGTATAACATTCTGAACAAGATAGCTGCCACTTAATCAAGGTAAAATGTTAATTTTATGTAATATATTTTACTCTTTCTTTACTGCTATGGAATCTGTAATGAGCTTGACATGAGGACTGATTTCTTCTGGAACAAAAATGCAGTTTTGAAATTATCATTATTAGCAAATATATGGCTACCTGCAAGGAAGAGGAGATTAAAAATAATAAAAGACCTCATTCCATACAGCAGTTGTATAACAAAGAACAAAATTAACAGCTCAATCATGTGTCAACAAGAGAAAAACTAGAACTACTGCAAAATTGCAGTAGTCTGAATTAAAGTTCAGGCCCCCACTTGGTACAACAGTTGTTCTTACATGCTACTTTTTAATATAGACTTTGAAATACTATTGAAGTTTTACATAAACGCTTAAAGTCAGTCTATTACCATCTACTAAATAATTCCTATTCATGTACATGCTTACCTTTCAACTCTAAACCTAGAGAGTCAATTTCTGTGACTTGGTCTGAAAAAGAAAAGAATATTTCTCACTTTATTTAATATTGTTTACTAATATCACATCATTTTTCTATAAATTTAATAATTTCAACTTTCACAGTTGAATAAAATTCCATTGTATATATATGCCATTCATTCACCTGCTGATAGACTTTCCAGGTCATTTTATCTCATTATTATTGGGAATACTGAAGCAATGACAATGGGCAAGCATAATCTCTGTGGTGTGTCTACCTAGAGTCCATCAGGAGTCTAGTAAAGACTTCTATAGTTAAATCACAAGGTGATTTTATTTTTTCTTTTTCTGAGGAATTCTTCTGATGATTTTCACAGCCAGGGGACAACTTTATCTTTCCACCACAAAGAAGAGCCATTCCTAATTCTCCACATCATCACTAACATGTGTTGTCTTTGTTTTCCCAGAACTGACAAATGAAATTCAAAATCTCCTGTGCAGCAGAAGAAAATGTTACCAGAAAGAAGAGAGAACCTATGGAATGGGCAAAGATCATTGCCAACATAATATCAGATGGAAGACTGATATTTAAAATATATAAAGAACCAACCAAACAAACACTAACAAACCAAATAACCTAATGAGTAAAAGAATAATCAAGTGAATATATAGTTCTCTAAACAAGAAGAACAAATATCCAATAAATACTTCAATAGTGTTTAAATCTTTAGCCATCAAGGAAATGCTAAACTCTTCATAAAGACATTGAGATAGCAAAATATGCTTGAGCATAATAAATAATAATAAATTCCAGCAATGGCCTCTACATAGATCATCTGTAATCTCAGTTGAAACAGGAAGAAGATTGCCATGGATTTGAAGCCTGAATAGTTCCAGGAACCCTGTAGTTACAAACTAATAACCAGTTTCTGCCATGAAAACAATCAAAACCAACCAACCAACCAACCAATGAGAATGAAGGAAGATTGGAGAATTAAGGCCAACTGTGACTACTCCAAACAAAAGTGAAAGAAAAGAACAACAACAACAAAAAAAAATCAACAAAACAAAAAAGAACCTTCAGATTAGCTAAAGGACTACTATACTATGTACGAACAAACATACCCACAAAATAATGTATTATACATTAAAATTGGAGGAAGGAAACTTTGAACAAATGAAATGAGATATTAAATAGTTATGAAAACTGCCTGGGTCCAGCCTGGGCGTTTTCAACACAGGAAGGAGGATGTGCAGAATCGGGAAAGAAGACTTGGACCAAAAGGTACAGTTCACATACTCTGGCACTGAGACAACTTAGACCACTTTGATTTATACATCTATTTTTTCACAGCTGAAAAGGTTTTACATTCATTTTCTCATTTTTCATGTACAGTCTTTTAAAAGAACTTTCTACATTTAACAATAATATGCACAACTATATATTCACTTGATTATTCTTTTACTCATTAGGTTATTTGGTTTGTTAGTGTTTGTTTGGTTGGTTCTTTATATATTTTAAATATCAGTCTTCCATCTGATATTATGTTGGCAATGATCTTTGCCCATTCCATAGGTTCTCTCTTCTTTCTGGTAACATTTTCTTCTGCTGCACAGGAGATTTTGAATTTCATTTGTCAGTTCTGGGAAAACAAAGACAACACATGTTAGTGATGATGTGGAGAATTAGGAATGTACTCTTTCCCCTTCCTTCTCCACCTCAGTCTCCACGGTTTCCTGCTAACCTGTGAACAGTATCCAAGAAAGAGGAAACATAACTTCAGGAAACAGGTAATATCTAAGACAGCACATTGGTACCTAACCAAGTGACCATGTTTGGCAGCAATTGTGGTTACAGTATAGAGAAGTGACAGACTATATCCCCAGGAAATGCTGATTTATTTATTGGCATCTAGCATCCCTATATCTTAATCAGGAGGTCTAATTCCTCTAACTCCCAGGGTTCTTGGCAAACCTGAGTCAGTTCCTCACCCTTTCTTGGCTCACCTCTGAATGATCCTATTAAATCTTGGAACCAACTATCCAGCAATACCTTTCTAATCTTTTGATAAACATCTAGCTATTGTTTGGAACACGTTGGTGGGCAAATTTTTGTCAGAACTAAGTTCCCATTGAGAGAGACTATCCAGACGTTAGCTGATGTACCCAGACCAGGCTCTTCTATTGACTCAATCGCATCACCATTATTAACAACCCGAGGATCTGTTTGTTCCCACGATCCTCAGAAATAAACAAGTATGAATCACAGCCTTAGCTTTCTTTTTGTGATTCTGAATAACTGTCTGTCATAGACAAAGTAAGGGCAAAAACTGCTCATTGTGAAACCAAGAATGCAAACACAAGGCAAAAGTAAACCAAGCATGCTCTCAGGAAAGGCCAGGAGATTTTGCAGGAACATCCCCACGGGTCTTGCCATGTGGGGACTCAACTCCTCAGTCCTTGTTATAAGAAGAGCTGTCTGTATTACACTCATGCACCTTTCCAAGAAGAGATTGGCCACCTCCAAACTTCTTTAATAGTATTCAGGAATTAGTAACTAAGAATTAACAAATAATAGTGGATTTGTACGAGTGATGTCTTGCAGATTACTTTACAATTTCTATTTAGGATAAAATATAATACTTTTTAGGGTGAAACCATACTTTTAAAAACAGGGGCTTCATTAGGTGACGACATTTTTTCCATAATGTACAAGTTAATTAAACATCAAGTGATTAGAAGTTCATATGATATAAGGTCCCAGTATAATATGGAACAAGTAAATGTGAACATTTATACACATTTACATAAGTATGTATTTGCATATATTCCCCATTTTTACGTAGGTGTGCACCTATGTATATGCATACATGTAACTGTGTATATGTAAATACAGTGTATGTATATATGATAAATAATACATTGGCAATTAAAATGTATGAGTATAGATGATCTAAGAGTACCTCCAAGGCATAAACTGAACATGTAAGTGTTATTTATTGTTTAAGGTGAATCAAAACAGGACATATGACAAGGAAAGGGGGACATTGTTGAGGAGTGCCTTACCCTTGCTTCTTCCTCATAAGGCAGCAGACAATTTCCAAGCCCATGTAAAAAGATTACGAGTCACATCAGCATCCTGTGATGACTCAATTGAAACTCCTATAGAATGCCAAATACCTCTGCTTGTGGGGTCCCAACTCTCCTGAGTGAAGGTCAGGTGATCTTTTATATTCGTCTGCATGTACTAAATACTAGCTCCCAAAGGCATGGCCACTCATCAGGGTCTCAAGCTGAACCATAACCTTCCTGAATTTACAGCCGTGCGTCAGATCCTAATATCATCTTACCAAGTATTTATCGTAACACTGTCGTCAGTCCAGGGATTAGTTCTATCCTGATGTAACGCATCAATTCATTTTGTCTAGTCTTTGACTCAAAGGAGAAAGCAAATTTCACATTCTTCTGTGAGTTCTGTCTTCGAAGAGGAGGAATTAATCTTGACTTTGCACTCAACTGATATCACTAGCACCTGCAATGCCTGGTTTTGGTAGGCTTTTAATAATGGTATGGAGTACATAAATTCAAATGAATTCATGTATTTTCTCAATATTACACTTTAAAACAAATTTATGTGTTAAATACAAGTGCTAAATATGTAGAAAATATTTTCATCCTCAAATTTTAATAGAAACTAAATATTCATACCAAAGTACTCTGAATAATTTCTATGCTTATCGGTAATTTTTCCTTTAATGTCCTCTTGCTCTCATATCCCCAGACTTTGACATCTTTTAAAATTTAATTCCATCACTGAAAAAGAAGCACCTAAATGTTTTTGTTATGGAAATTTTATCCAGTTTATGTCTCTAAGTATGTGCACTTTGGAATCAGGGGTTTTACTTATGTATAAGTCATTCAATACAGAGAAGGTTAGCAGTTCATTTGTGGATCTATGATTTCATAGTTTGAGGCAAAAGCTGATGTTCTTGGCCATAATAACTACTTTTTCAAATATATTTCAGGCTATTCCCTTTCAAATTTTTCTTTTAAATGCTTTTCAGGTTATGAAATGTAAATCATAAAAAAAGCCAACCATGTATTTTTGAGTACTTAGGAAGGACACTCCATCTGATTCTCATAGTACATATATAGAATTTTCCAAAGTCCAAGAACAAAGTGTTGCTAATGTTCTTCTTATTTCTTAAAAAGAAAGCATTTCTTCTGAACTTTGTCTCTACCATGATCTGTGTGGCCAGTTATCTGTATCATTGTTCCTACATGTCACATAGTAGGACTAGTCTTACCTTAAGTGTACAAATCATTATGTCCTGTATGCACCATCTAGAGCCTTATACTGCTCTCTCTAATTTGCTCTCTTTCTCTAGCCCTCTTTCCTCCATCATGGATTTAAATTGTTTAAAGTTCTTCTTAGTGTAAAAACTCCAGAATTTCCCCCCACATTCTGTTCCTCTGCTGATGTTGCTGGCCAATGCACTCTGAACATACATTGCAGAGCCCCTAGATCCCAGCACTAACTCTGATCTACATCAGCTTCCTTACTGCCTGCATTCTTGCTTATGGCGATGGGTTCATGTTCCCTACTACTAATCTACCAGTCCTGTCATCTCACCTCCTGAAGAACAAGAAGCAACAGTTCTTATTGACTAACTGAGATTTCTGTCCTGGGCCTCTTCACTATCACATTCCCTTTAACATAAAGATACACTCTCACTGGAACCAGAACAAAAACTCTTTGAATTGTTTTTTGGTTTTTTTTAAATTATTTTTGTTTTAATTGATTTTTTCAGAGAATTCTTTTTATTAGATATTTATTTACATTTTAAATGTTATCCACTTTTCCAGAAAATGTTATCCAGTCCCCCCAGAAAACCCCTCCCCATATCCCCTTTCCCTGCTTCTGTGAAGGTGTTCCCCCACCTACCCACCCACCCTGCCCTCAAATTCCCCTACACTGGAGCACCGAGCCTTCTCAGGACCAACGGCCTCTCCTCCCACTGATGCCCAACAAGGCCATCCTCCGCTACATATTTGGGTGGAGCCATGGGTCCCTCCATGTGTACGCCTTGGTTGGTGGTTTAGTCCCTGGGAGCTCTGGGGGGGGGGGTCTGGTTGGTTGATATTGTTGCTTTCTTCCTTCTCTGTGGTATAAATATTTTCAAATCAGTTCTTTGCTTGAAACTTCTTGCTCTGTCCTTCTGGAAGCTCTTCTACACCAAACCCCATCAATACTTGATTTCTATGTCAGTTACATGGCTTAACTTTCCGATTATCAGCAGCATTTTATACAATCTGTGAATTCTTTGTCTCTCTACACTCAGATTTCTGCACTCACCTAGTTTTTTTCCTAATCGTTTTCTTTTATTTGATCCTGCCTTTGTTTCTTTGTCTAATACCTAAAACTTGGTATTCCAAGGCTCACTGTGGCGTCATTAAATCCTATCATTTGTAACAGTATCAACATGCTTTATAACACCCAGGCTATCCCATGCACTTGTCAGCCACATCCTCATGGATATCTCTTCCCTAGCATCTGAGTTGACCAGAACTCAGTCTTGAGTCAGACACAGTTATACAAGAAACCATGTTGCCTTTGCAGTGATGTTACTGGGATCTCTTCAGTAGAACTCAGCTAACATGTAAGCCACAACCACAAGGAAAGACCATAAATGAATGCTCAATACATGATACTGGCTGGCTAAGACACAGAATTGTTTCTGTACCATGTTCTGTTGTAGAGCCTTCACTTACTAACCCAAGCCTTCAAACAACCTCGCTCAAAACCTCCATTAGTCTGGAATGCTGTGAGAGGCCTTCAGAGAGAACCACCAGACAAGCCCAGAAAATAACCTCAGATCTGAAGATTAATAATAAATTATACTCTTAAACCATTAAATTTGGGGTAAATATGCCATGACTTCTTACTTGGGATCCTACACTTCATGGCTGGGGATGTTGTTGCTAACCTGATGCCTTTTCTGTATGTGAAAGGCATGTAATGCTCAGCCTGCCTAGCTAAATTAAACCTATCTTCTTCAACAAGTGCAGCTCTCTCCCAGCATTCCACAGTCACTCCATAATTGCCAGTGCTTGACCAAGAGCTGCTGTGGCTAATCAATTCTCCTCTCAGTAAAAACACATGGTTGTTTCTAGACAGAATCTTCCTGTGTTGTTCCTGAAATTGTCCCCAAATTTGCAATTCTACTGCTTAGTCTCCCAATTCTTGGTATCAAGAAATGAATTCAGCCATGCCTAACTTCCATAATTCCTTGTAGCTGAATACATTGAACAAAAGAAAGAAAAAGAGTATTCTCCATTTTTACACACATTTACTGAGTACTCACTACGGTTTTGATATTTTTCTGTCCAAAGTTCTGCATTCAGTGTGTGATACACACCCTGGGGGAGGCTTATTTTAATTCTAATTCGACCTAAATCTGGTCAGGAGCCATCACAACTTTACATAATAATCTTCTCCTTGACTAGCCCAACCAGTCATCCTGACACTCTGTATACTTTCATGCCAAAAGGTTTCGAAAATGTGTGTGTGTGTGTGTGTGTGTGTGTGTGTGTGTGTGTGTGTGTGATATTTTCTCATGGATCTTTATTTGAAAGTTATTATCTTTCAGAGAAGTACATGAGAAGTCAATTTAAAATCCCTGTCCTGCATCTCCAAGGATTGTCTACTAAAATTCTCATACTTTATCTGGCATACTAAGTGTTTCTAAGGCTGCATTTAAAGCACCCAAGACAATACCAGAATATAGAAAATGCTCAATAAATAGCAGTGTAATTGAGGAACAAATAGTATTATTTTTCTTTCATTTGATAATGGTATTTTCTTCATATAATCATCATTTTTTTTTGTTTTTTTTAGGTTTTTCGAGACAAGGTTTCTCTGTATAGCCCTGGCCGTCCTGGAACTCAGTCTGTAGACCAGGCTGGCCTCAAACTCAGAAATTCACCTGCCTCTGCCTCCCAAGTGCTGCGATTAAAGGCATGTGCCCCCACTGCCCAGCCATATAATCATCTAAAATAATCTGGTCCTGGTGGGAGACATTCAGGAGACTGAAATAGGAAACTCACAAGTGTGAGGGCACCTTTGACTACAAAATGAAATCCTGTCACAAAAACCCTAAAAGTAAGGGAACTGTGCTTTGGTTCAAACATTCTTCCATGTGCTAAAAGTAATGGGCAATTAAATCAGAGTAGTGACAAAAAGACATTTTTCCAATTTATTCAAGATGAACAAACATTTACAAGTCCCCTCCTCAGTATTATGTGTTTTCACACTCCTTTGATGTTGCTTAAAAGTATTTAAGCGTATTTTCCTCAGCCATCCTAGCACATGTTTTCCTGTGATTACAAAATTTAAACCCAATTTGAATTTTTATTTAGACTTCTGTGTCTACATTTATATGATATCTCATTTCTTATATGTTTGTGTGCTGAGAAACAAATTATCCTTTTGTTTCAATCTTGTATCTTCTATGTCCTATAATTAGAACAAAAGACTGCACATGCAGAGACATTAAAAAAGACCATTGGTGGTAGAAAATTGAAACCAGAAGCCAAATAATTAAAACTCATGTGCAAAAAATTTAACTGAAAAAAAACTGTAGCAGAATTTTAGAGTTCTTTAAATTCTTTAATAGGGCACGATCACAAATAAGTTAGACATAGACTCCTGTGATAACAAAGTAGGCTGGTAGTATGTTAGAGCCAGCATGAGAAGGCTTAGTAAGAATGAACATCAAAGTGTGACATTCAAATTATCAAATTTGAAATTAGTGATGCTGAGCTTTTCTTTTACACCACACACACACACACACACACCATACATTTGAGGACAATGCAAATGCAGTATAATCATAGAAGTGTAGACTTTCCATACCCCAAATTGTAACAAGTTACACAATGGGAGAGATAGAAGAAATGGCAATGGTGTTTTCCCATCATTCGCCTTCATTGGTTTTTCAGTTCTTGGGCCATGAAGGGAGTCCCCTGAAGCATGCTGGGAAACAATGGATGTATATGCTAGGTAGACTTATAAAATATATTGAATGGTAACAGTTCAGGGAAAAATGCTTAATCCTACTCCTTACCCCTTCCTACCTGGTCCTTCTGTTCTCATCCTTTGGAAACCTAGTGCAATGGAAACTTCTTACAATATATGAAAGTGATACTAATGGAGTCTCCAAATGAGGGAGACAGAACCACTACTAGTCATCTGTTGACATGAAAGAAACTTCTAGTGCTGGTACTGGGCTTTATCTAATTGAGTTGCTGGCCAAAGTGGGTCCCATGGACTCTTCAAGCAGCGTAGACCATTGTGAAGACAGAAGGTTGTTCTTCACAACCTTTTCCCCTACCCCACTTTATGTGTCTATGACATGGAAAACAACTGTGCAAGCTACCAAAAAAACAAAATAAACACCAACCCAAACAAAAAGCCTTTGATCTATAATCTGTTCTGTCTGCAAGATATGCTAAAGCAATGGTGAGACAGCATCGGTTGGATTTCTGATTTGACTTAAAGCCTAGTCCATGAATCCGAGCCCATACCTGACATTGCTTGCGTGACCAAGAACCAGAATCCAAATAGAGACCTAGGGTAAAATCAAATACTACTAGTTTTTTGTTTGTTTGCTTGCTTGCTTTGCTCTGTTTGCTTGCTTGCTTTTTACAGTAACAATAACATGTCTCCTAATGATATTGTACTGAACTCAAATATCAGTACTTTATTCATTATTATCAGAGATGCTTCCTCCTCCAGCAGATGGGAACAAATAGAACAACCTACAGCAAGACCAAGGGAGGAATAGAAGGTGTAGAGATACAACTCTAAATGATATATCTTTGTTAAGTCCTTTCCCTCAGAGCTCAGGCAGCACTGAGGAAGAGGAGGTAGAAGAAGCAATGGGGACAGAGGGGAAAGAAGACACCAGAAGAGCAAGACACTCTAACACAACTGAGTAAAGCTCATAAGAACTCATAGAGACTCAAGCAGCAAGCACAGGGCCTTCAAGGCTCTGCACCAGGTCCTCTGTATGTGTACTATAACTCTCAGTTAGTACATTTATGGAACTTCAGAAGGTACAAATGAGTGGGTCTTCCCTTGGGGGTTCTTTCATTTTTCAGCTGGCTTGTTTTGTCCAACTTTTACTTGATGGTTTTCATTTTATCTTATATTTAATTTTGTTATGTTTTTAAAGATAAGAAAATCATTTCAATAAAAAGTTCAATTTTACAATTCAGCGAGAGAGTATACAAGTTTTACATGATTATAATTATGCTATTAGTCATTAGTCTGTAGTTTAGAAAATTTAATTGTGTGTGTGTGTTTATCAAAATTTTAAAATAAAAAATCCAACAAATAGATTTAATGTGAGTAAAAACAGAACTCTAGAGACTAAAGATGGCTAAGTCTCTGGGAGAAGACTTGAAGACAGTAAGGTATTTCGGTCCAAGTTAGAAAGGGCCAGAAAAGTCTGTTGTTGCATGTCAAAACTCTCAATAGGGTTTCCAAATTTCTCTGCTGTTTGCTATATTTGTGTCCTTAGTCAGTTGAAGCAAGCTCACCAATACTAGCGTAGAAGATATGCTTTATATAGCCCATTGGTCCCAGCGTTCCTCTCACCAAGAAACACCCTCCCATGTGCTTACATAAGGTTTGACCAGAGTTGTAAGCACTTACTAGTGTAGTCATGTTGGCATACAAAATCAACAATCATAACATAAAGACTTTGTATCTTAAGTTTATCAATGGAATCAAGAATGCTTAATTGTTTTTAATAGCTGAGTAGTACTCCATTGTGTAAATGTACCATATTTTCTGTATCCATTCCTCTGATGAGGGACATCTGGATTGTTTCTAGCTTCTGGCTATTATAAATATGGCTGTTATGAACATAGTGGAGCGTGTGTCTTTATTACATGTTGGAGCATCTACTGGGTATATGCCCAGGAGAGGTATAGCTGGGTTCTCAGGTAGTATTATGTCCGTTTTTCTGAGGGTCCGCCAAACTGATTTGCACTTAATGAAATTTACAGGCAAATGGATGGAACTTGAAAATATCATCCTGAGCAAGGTAACTCAGTCACAAAAGAACGAACATGGTATGTACTCACTGATAAGCGGATATTAGCCCAAAAGTTCAGAATGCCCAAGTTTCACTTAACAGTAACCGCTGGACTGAGAGTGAGGTCCCAGATGGAGGAGTTGGAGAAAGGTCTGAAGGAGCTGAGGGA